>OX415251.1:72631537-73831537 GCA_948329865.1 Linaria vulgaris | reverse complement strand
CAGTTCCCTAATATAATGATATCGAATATCAATGTGTTTAGTACGAGAATGTTGGACTGGATTTTTAGAGATGTTGATGGCACTTGTATTATCACAATAGAGAAGTATTACATTTTGCAAGATACCGTAATCTTCTAGCATTTGTTTCATCCAAACCAGTTGGGTGCAACTGCTCCCAGCAGCAATGTATTCGGCTTCAGCTGTGGACAAAGTGATTGAGTGTTGCTTCTTGCTAAACCAGGACACAAGATTTGCTCCTAGGTAAAAACATCCTCCTGTGGTGCTCTTCCGATCATCAGCACATCCTGCCCAATCTGCATCACTGTATCCTGCAAGAGACAGGTTATCATTGAAGTTGTAACTGAGACCAAAATCTGTTGTACCAGAGATGTAATGTATAATTTGCTTGACAGCCTTGAGATGAGATTCTTTCGGGTTGGCCTGATATCGTGCACATACTCCAACACTGAAGCATATATCAGGTCTGCTGGCAGTGAGGTACAGTAGGCTTCCTATCATGCTTCGGTAAAGACTGGGATCCACCGAGTTGCAACTATCATCTTTGCTGAGGCGATCTGTCGATCCCATAGGAGTTTTCATAGGTTTGGCATGCTCAAGGCCAAAACGCTTGATAAGATTCTTGGCATACTTAGTCTGGGATATGAATATTCCATCATTTTGTTGCTTGACCTGTAAACCAAGAAAATAAGTTAGTTCACCAACCAAACTCATTTCAAACTCATTTTTCATAATAGAAATGAAGTGTTGCAACTCATCCTGAGATGTAGATCCAAACACGATATCATCTACATAAATTTGAGCAATAAGAATGTTAGTTCCGAAGTGTTTGTAGAACAAGGTTCTATCTACACTCCCTCTTGTATATCCTTTGTCAAGGAGATGAACTGTGAGTCTTTCATACCATGCCCGTGGGGCTTGCTTTAAGCCATAAAGTGCTCTTTTCAATTTCAGCACATGGTTGGGAAAATGTGGATCTGTGAATCCTTTTGGTTGTTCGACAAACTCCTCTTCGTTCAAGTATCCATTGAGGAATGCACTCTTGACATCCATCTGGAAGAGTTTGAAGTGCAAGCCATATGCAACTGCGAGTAGAAGACGAATGGACTCTAGTCTTGCAACTGGAGCAAATGTATCGTCATAGTCGACTCCTTCGACTTGTGTGTATCCCTGTGCAACTAGTCTGGCTTTGTTGCGCACTATATTTCCCAATTCGTCGGTCTTGTTCTTGAATATCCATTTGGTACCAATGATGTTTACTTTGCCTGGTCAAGGGACAAGTGTCCATACATCATTTCTTTCAAATTGATTCAGTTCCTCTTGCATGGCTTCAATCCAAGCTTCTTCCAACAGTGCTTCCTTTACATTCTTGGGTTCAATCTTGGAAGTGTAACTCACAAAGCGCACTATTTGGTCATATCTCTTTCGAGGGATGTCCCTCGTTCTTATCCCCTCACTTATGTCCCCAATGATAGCTTCAGGTGGATGGTTCTTCCTGATGTGTGGTGGTGCTTCCAGGTTCTCTGTTTGCACTACTACAGTGGGGGTTGTTTCTGTTGGAACTGTACCCGTCGGAATAACCTCAGGCTGCTGGTTGACTGTGTTAGTTGCAGCTGGCGGTGAGATTTTGTGGGGGCGGTGTGCTTCCTCCTCATCATCAGCATTTGTTAATTCCGTGATCCGAGCTTCAGATGATGTAGTTGCAAAGTCCCTATAATCGTCAAATGCAACATTAGATGACTCAACTACAGTTTGAGTGCGCATATTGAATACGCGATAAGCATGACTGTACCGTGAGTACCCAACAAAAATTCCTAGATCAGATTTTGATTGAAATTTTCCTCTAGGTTCCCTATCATTCAGAACGTAGCAAGCACAACCAAAAACATGAAAGTGTTGAACATTTGGTCTTTTACCTTTCTAGAGTTCATAGGCAGTTTTAGTTGTACCTGGGCGTAGGTAAACTCGGTTAGTGACATAGCATGCAGTGTTCACTGCCTCAGCCCAGAACTTGATGGCTAGTTTTTTTGAGTTCAGCATAACTCTTGCCATTTCAACTAGTGTCATATTCTTCCTTTCAACAACCCCATTTTGTTGCGGAGTGATGGGAGATGAGTATTCATGGAATATACCCTTGTCAGAACAGAATTCAACGAAACTTGAGTTTTCAAACTCTCTACCATGATCACTTCGAATTCTTTTAACAATCAGATCCTTTTCAGTTGCAACAGTGTTGCACAAGTTTTTAAAGAAAACAAAAGATTCATTCTAGTCTTTTATAAATTCAACCCACGTGTACCTTGAGAAATGAGAAAAAATCGAAACTAGTCCTTTATTGTGTCCTAGTTACAGTTTTCGTCCTTTATTGTTTCCTTGTTTTATTTTGGTCCTTTATTGTGTGTTTCAGTACGATTTTGGTCCTTAGGAAGAAGTCAGAGTCGAAAATATCACGTGGGAACACTTGCCGGCCAAAATAAAAACTTTTTTAATTTCCACATGCAAATTCACATGTGGAAACGCTGGTTTCAAATTTTTTTATTTTTATTTATTTAAAATTCTGACCCGGCCAACCCGATTTGACCGGATTATCCGGATCGGACGGGTCAAAATTTTAAATAAAAAAATTAAAATTGTTGTTCCAACATGCGAATATGCTTGTGGAAAATTCAAAAAAATTGAATTTAGGGCAGCACGTGCTCGTACATGACATTTTCGGCTGAGATTCCATCTGAAGGACCAAAATCGTACTGAAACACACAATAAAGGACCAAAATAAAACAAGGACACAATAAAGGACGAAAACTGTAACTAGGACACAATAAAGGACCAATTTCGATTTTTTCCCCTTGAGAAATCATCAACGCATTCAAAAATGTAATGCTTACCAGAGATGCTTTCCTTTTGAATGGGTCCCACAAGGTCCATGTGTAGCAATTCCAGAACTCTTACCGATGGTATGTGTTGCAACTCGCTATGACTTACTCTTGTCTGTTTTTCTTCAAGGCATGACCCACACTTCCCAATCGGCTTTGCTCCAAGCTTTGGTAGTCCTCTCACACTTTGATTGTTGAAAAGTTGTGCCAGGGACTTGTAATTTAGGTGTCCAAGCCGTTGGTGCCATAATTCTGCAACAGATTCTTTGCTCAAGTTGCAAGTGAGTGACATGAAGGTAGCTTTGCAGTTAATCATAGTATAACAGTTCTCAGTGCTTCTTAGTCCTTTCAAAACTCTATTTTGAGATTGATCTACAACTTCACATTCATCTTTGGTAAAGTGAACGAAGAGATCATCGTCACACAGCTGACTAATACTAATAAGATTTGCACACAGTCCTTCAACATAGTGGACATCTCTAAGTTTGGGAAAACCCTTAACACTTAGGGTTCCTCTCCCCATTATCTTTCCTCGGTTTCCATCACCGAACACAACATCCCCTTTTTGTTCATGCACATAGTTGCTTAGAATGTCCTTATTTCCAGTTATATGCCTAGAGCACCCGCTATCCAAGTACCAAGAATTAGAATAAGATCCTCGTTGAAAGGTAGAGTTGCAAGCAGTAAGACAAATAAGGGGGTTAGAAGATTTCTTAGCCCAAACTTGTCGTGATGGCACGACGGTTGCAACTGTGGGTGCATTCTGTATGGTCTTCTTCTTTCTTCGGTTTCTCCTCTTCTTCTTCTGTACTTCGGGAACAGTGAGGGAGGGTGTGTCCTGAGGTGTCCACAGCTGATAACAGTAGGGACGGATGTGTCCTTGGACTCCGCAGTGGTGGCAGGTAGGAATGAACCTTCCTCTTGCAAACCTGTTTACGGAATTCTGGTTAGATACTGTAACTGGCAAATTACAACTGACACGTACCTGATTGTTGGTGTTGGGATAGTTGAAAGGGATTTCAACTCCCTTGGGTATCCTCTTCTTTTTGGAAATGGATATCTTGGTATTACCAAGAAATGTTGGCGTAGTGGGACCAGCATATCCTACTCATGTTTTCCCAGTTGCAACCTTCTGGGTGTCCAAGACCTTTTCCAAGTATTATGTGCCTGATGTGAGTAACTTTACATTCTTAGCCAGTGCGTCCAGTTCTTTCTTGGTGAGATCGCAAACTTCAACTAGTGTTTTGTGGGCTTTAAGTGCTGAGTCCAGATCAGTGGACAGAAGATCTCTCTCCAAGGTGAGCGCGAGAACTTTTCTTTTGAGTTCAAGAATTTTGTTGTTCATTCTCACGGGACTGCCAAAGGTTGATACGATTCTGAGTTGGGCCTCCAATTCAGAGTTTCTTTTGCATATTGTCTCTATATCATCTGTGAGTTCCAACTCGTCACTGTCAAGTGAGTCGCTATCGGAGGCAGTTAAGCTATGAATTGCAACTCCCATGTTGGCTCTAAAAGGAATGAATGATGAGAACGCAAGGTCAGCGACTTCTTCTGTATCATCTTCACTGTTATCAGATTCGTCCTCACTCCATGCTAGTAATGCACGGCTTCTATTTTTCTCGAGAAGATTTGCACAGTCTGCCCTTCTATGTCCAAAACCTTGACATTCCCTGCATTGAATACATTTTCCAGTCTTTTTGGTGTCAAGTCTATTAGTAGCGGAAGGCTTATTATTAGATAAATCAGAGGGACTTGCAACTGGGTTTGAAGGGTTACCTTTACTCCAACGTTTGTTCATTCTGTTGAACTTCTTTGTGAGCAGTGCTAGGGATTGCTCTAATTCTGAGTTGGGACTGTTCTGTGGAAGACTGGCCTGAAGTGCAACTCCTTTGGATATGGTGTCTCCTTCTCTCTTGAGTTTCATTTCCCATGCGGTTAATGATCCCATGAGATCAGCCAGAGGTAGAGTGTTAACATCTTTTGCTTCTTCAATGGCAGAGACCTTCATTGCAAACCTTCCAGGAAGAGATCCTAGGAGTTTTAGCACGATTCTGGATTCGGGGAAATCCGCTCCAAGTATGGTGGCTTCACTAGCGAGATGCCTGAGTTTGGAATGGAACTGAGCGATGGTCTCCGTTTCTTCCATGCGTACATAGTTGAACTGGTCATTGAGTAGTTGCAACTTCGATGCACGCACTTTGTCATTTCCTTGGTGTGCATTCTCAATGGCTTGCCAAGCATCTCTAGCAATTTCACAGTTAGATATACTCTTATATTGGTCATAATCAACAACAACTAAAATAATATTTAAAGTTGTAGAGTTATAGTTTGCTAAGAGTTCTTCAACATCGGTCCATTCCAGCTCGGATTTCACTCGTACTTGATCATCTGTCGGTGGGGTCCACCCTTTTAGAATGCTCTTCCAGGCTTTCTGATCCTGCTGTTTGATGAAGTTTCGCATGCGATTCTTCCAGTAGGAGTAATTTGTAGCCGTCAGCATTGGTGGCTTGATGGTCGACAGACCTTCC
The DNA here is from genome assembly GCA_948329865.1 of Linaria vulgaris. Lineage (NCBI taxonomy): Eukaryota > Viridiplantae > Streptophyta > Magnoliopsida > Lamiales > Plantaginaceae > Linaria > Linaria vulgaris. The sequence goes on along the minus strand of OX415251.1, from coordinate 73,826,118 downwards.
CTCATTTCTTCCATAAGAAAAACACTTAAACAAAACACAAAGATCTTTAGACCAGAATCTACGTAATGTAAATATAGTGACCAACTCTTGATGCCAATTGAAAGATCTTAGTATCTGCAATACTTGTAAATGAGTCCAGTTGCACTTAGCAATAGTTAAAACTGTACACTTAAGTATAACAGAAGATAGTTCTTTATCCTTTGAAACCAGTTTTGCTGTTGCAATTGCGAAAAATAGTAAAACATAAACAGTAAAGAACACAAAAGGTTTTTAACGTGGTTCGGTCCAAATGGTCCTAGTCCACGGGGTTTTCACCCAAGGTTTGACTCACACTGTTTCCTACTTAAAAATTACAATGAATGATTTAAATCAACTCATATACTAGACTCCCTCTAACATATGCAGTTGCAACACCTAACCCTTAACTTGTTTTCGAAAACACGTTTGAATCGAAGTCACACTAAGCTTACTCCAGAGACTCTCTGACTTAATGCTCTTCTCCAATGACTCGATACAAGACAGACTGCTTAATATCTTTTTTAAAGTGTCTTCCAAAGGTCTCGAGTCTTCTCTTTATATAGGCGCACCAGAATCTTCTATCGAATCTTCAGTTGCAATCTATTGCCAATCTTCTTTCCAAGTAAGATGAGCACGCCAGCTGTTCTGGTGAATCCGCAACTATCTCCTTCCTTATTAAGGGGATTCCAAGTGATCTTCACGGATCTTCAATGAACCTGCATGCTTATTAGTCCAAATACAATAAAGAGATAAGGAAGATAAATCTATCTTAGATAAAATAATATCTTCCGATTAGAAGGAAATATTCTCAAGATAATTACTAACTTTGATTTATCTTAACCTAATGATTAATCAAAACAATATCAATAATTGGTCGTGGGCCGATCGGGTCATGGCCCAGATTGTGTGAAACATACGGCCCTAACAGAATGAACAACGTAACGTAGCCTTCTAGTCACTATTCGGTGGCATTTGAGCCAAGTATAACAATGTCTGCGAGACTAGGCTTTTGTTGTAGCGTGGCCTTGTGGTTGGCGTGAATAACAGATATTTGTGGAAAAAATCTCGTTTGGTGCCCTTTAACACGAGATCACATTATTTATACACTATCAATAAGAACTAAATTACTTCACAATTATATCACAATCTAACATTGTAATCGGCCCATATGCACAACATTATCAATACATTAGTTGCATGAAACATCCAACTAAAGGGCACGCAATACGAAGTGGCATACTATTAATGTGTCTAGTAAACATTAAACTCGTTGTATGATTAGGTTGTCAGATTTAAACTGATTCTACCTCTCAGCCTGTCTTTGGACTATAATGTAGGATAGAAAGATCACAATACAATGATTTTCAATTTGAAGATATAATAAATAATACAGCCATCCCATTTTAAGATGTAGTTAATAATTGATGAATACTTTGCAACAAGTTGGAGTCCTCCTCCTCCCTCTAAGCTAATATAATTAAAGCAAGTAATGTGGATTAATTATGTGCATGTGGATCAGTGGATATATGAACACCCCACTCCACAATTTTCAAAACTTCTAAATTTAGCAACAAAATTAATTTACTACCTCTTCTCTTCTCTTCTTCCCTAACCTTCGGATCACACACACACAACACACACACACACAATGCATGCAATGATCCGACGTTAACACACACGGCAAATTCTCTCCATGTCTCGTCAACCCAACCACGAGTTTCAGGAATGGTGGAACTACCAACAACGAGTTAACACCGACCCAATCGACGGCCACAAATCGTCTTCCTCCGCTTCCGCCTCCACCAACCCCTCCGAAACCGCCGCATTCGTAACCCTGGATGTACGGACCCCCAATTCCGCCTCATCGGAGAAGGACCGCACCCGCAGCGCCCGTCAGCTCTCCTGGATTTACCTCCACAAGCTCCACAACATCGCTAACGCCGTCCTTTCCCTCCTCCGCACCGTCAATCGCCGGATCTCCGCCACATCGTCGCGGCCGCGCTCCCAATCGAGGTGTTATCGGATCATTAAACTCTTTTTAACGATTAGTGTTGTCCTTCTGGTGTTGGAGCTCGTTGCCTACTTTAAGGGATGGCATTTCCGGCCTCCGAAGCTCGAGCCGGAGGATTTGGTGGCGTATGTTTACGCCAAGTGGTTGAAAATTAGAGCTAATTATTTGGCGCCGCCGCTGCAGAGCTTGATTAATGTGTGCATTGTGTTGTTCCTGATACAGTCGGTGGATCGATTGGTTTTGGTGTTGGGATGTTTTTATATTAAGATGAGGGGGTTGAGCCCCATCGCGGAGACGGATTACGAGCAGAAGGAGGTGGAGGATTATCCTATGGTGCTTGTGCAGATACCAATGTGCAATGAGAGGGAGGTAAGAAGATGTAGGTTTTTTCAAATCCTTTAAATGTTTTCCTACTTAATTCGCTAACGTGAGACTCGTTGTTTGAGTTGCATTGTTACGTATAGTATCCGATACATGATACTATGATATTTGTATGTTGCACCGATATTTCTCTGTTTTCGATGTTGCATGAATATTTTGTAGTGAATCGTTCGATGAATTGTGTTTTTAGAATTTATTGATGCGATATAGATTAAGTTTTGATATGTTATGCTAAAAGATTTCGTGCTAATATGCATAATTTTAAAATATTCGTGTTGCCGCAACTGTACCTTAGCCAATTTGGTGGATGAACAATGAGGAGTTTAAAACATTAATTAACATTGAGGATTTTCAAACCTTCTGATAATCTCACATTGTGAACTTTCAAAACACTATTAACCTTTCTTGTTCTTGAGTGAGTAGTAAATCTCTTGTTTTGTAGCCAAATGCGAAGACACCTGGGTTTTTGTACTGTAGTAAGTTTGTTATTGAGAGGTTGACAAATAAGAAAGACAATTTCCTGCGTGTTGCCGACAATAAGTAGCCAAAAAGTAGGAAATAGTAAGAACTAGTTTTGATTTTGGTAGTTATTAATTTTTTGTATTCTATATGCTGCTCAGGTATACCGGCAATCTATTGCGGCGGTATGTGATCAGGATTGGCCTAGAGAGAGGATGCTTGTACAAATACTAGACGATTCAGATGATGCAGATGTTCAATCACTTATTAAGGCAGAAGTTCATCAATGGCAACAGAATGGTGTGCACGTTATTTATAGACATCGTCATAATCGCACAGGCTATAAAGCTGGGAACCTTAATTCTGCAATGAGTTGTGATTATGTGAAAAAATACGAATTTGTGGCCATCTTTGATGCGGATTTCCAGCCAGCGCCAGATTTTTTGAAGAGAACTATTCCTTATTTTAAGGTAATCTAGTTACCTCATATATAGTGAATAAAAATGGACTTTCGAAAAAGCTATAGTGTTTGCTAATAAAACCCTGTAATTTTCAAGGGAAAAGATGACCTTGCATTGGTTCAAGCCAGGTGGTCTTTTGTGAACAAGGATGAGAATTTGCTTACACGATTACAGCACATAAACCTGGCCTTTCATTTCGAGGTTGAGCAACAAGTCAATGGGTGGTTCATTAATTTTTTCGGTTTCAATGGAACTGCTGGTGTCTGGAGAATCAAAGCCTTGGAGGATTGCGGTGGCTGGTTGGACAGAACAACTGTTGAAGATATGGACATTGCTGTCCGTGCTCACCTATGTGGTTGGAAATTCATTTATCTGAATGATGTTAAGGTTAGTAGTACATGTGGAAGTTTGTCATAGTTCCCGTTGCGTTTAAACGTGATAACGTATTTTGCTTGTTTCTCCAGTGCCTTTGTGAACTTCCCGAGTCTTATGAAGCATACAAAAAGCAGCAACACCGTTGGCATTCGGGACCAATGCAATTATTTCGCTTGTGTTTCGTTGATGTTCTGCGTTCTAAGGTCGGTAAGATTAATTTTGTGGTCAGAAACTTTTGCATGTTTGTATGTATCACTAAATGAGGATGCTTAGTGATCAATGTTGCACGTGTTCTTCAAAAAATCATTTCATACCATATTCAATATTTATATATTTGATATCGTCTGGTACCTCTAGTTTTCTATGTTGCACAAACATTTTTTAGTTACCAATTAGATGCATTGTTTTAGACTTTGTTCCTACATTATTATTGATAAATTTTGTTATACTAGTATTAAACTAAATAGTGGTATCCATGTCGTACCATATCCATCACTTTCAAAAACAAATCCGTGTCGTAACGCCCATACATCGCCTAACATAGTTGGCTACAAATGATTAATTAGAGACCAAAGTAGAAATATAACTTAATACGTTAATGATTTTGATATTATTCATTCAAAAGATTGTCACAAGGTTGGCAAGTTAAAACAGAAAATTGATTTTAGCAATGCCATGACATATAATGGCTCTTACTTCGTTCTTACTTCTATATTTCAGGTGAGTTTGATGAAGAAAGCAAACCTGATATTTCTTTTCTTCCTCCTACGGAAGCTTATCTTACCCTTTTACTCATTCACCCTCTTCTGCATTATTCTCCCATTAACTATGTTCCTACCTGAAGCTCAACTACCAGTTTGGGTTGTTTGCTACATCCCCGGACTAGTCTCTATACTGAACATCCTTCCATCACCAAGATCATTCCCATTTATCGTACCTTATCTGTTATTCGAAAACACCATGTCCGTCACCAAATTCAACGCTATGATATCAGGGCTTTTCCAGTTAGGAAGTTCCTATGAATGGATCGTTACGAAGAAACTGGGTAGATCATCGGAAGCAGATTTAGTCATCCTTGTTGAGAATGAGTCCGAGCCTTTGTTGGAGAATGGAGCTCATAGGTCTTTATCAGAATCAGGTTTGATCGAACTTAACAAGATGGAGATGAAAAGAAAAGTAGTGAAGAAAAGGAGAAATCGTTTGTACAGGAAAGAGCTTGCTCTTTCGTTTATTTTATTGACTGCTTCAGTGAGAAGCTTGTTATCTGCACAAGGAATTCACTTTTATTTCCTCTTGTTTCAAGGTGTCACTTTCCTTATCATCGGTCTCGATTTGATTGGTGAACAAGTGAATTAAAATTGTAAGGTTTTCCTGCTCCAAATTCCACAGATTCTTCTAGATGGATCCTCAATCCGAGTACACTGACACTGATAATCATAATATACACTTTCACGTGTTTAGCGCAAGACAGTCGAGTTACGTGGTGACATTATTGATGAAGATTGTTTTGATGTGATCACAATCACAATGTACATGGGAGCATAGATAGTGGCTGGAAGTTGCCAGTGTAAATTTTGCAGCTATTTTTACCACTAGATTAATCATAATTTTTTGGTTCTTTGAATTCTAACTGACAGGTGTACAAAGACATATCTTTTATAAGGAAGTGAGATTTTTGCATGGATATTTACCTTACCAAGTCGCAATGCCCTCTTGATGTTTTTATTTTAATACCACATTCATATATCTGGAGAGATCTTGCGAAAATATATAAGTGATCTTTGTTTCTTTTGAAATCAGGGTTCCAAAGGTGGATTGGGAATTCAGCCTTTTTTCAGTCACAGCTCATTAGTACGAAAAGAACTTGTATAAAATGGAACAGTTACTTGTGTAGGGTTAGTCCTCAATTTTTAAAAAGCATGACTAGAGAATTTAAGGCTTGCCAAATTTTTGATGCATGTGCTTAAAGTTGCTTTATATCGGCTAAACGAAATTTGACAGTTTCAAATGTTTGAAAGAATCTTTAATTGATTATATTACTTATTTATGCCATATTTGTTATTAATTAATAATAACGATAAAAATAAAAATAAAAATAAAATTGTACTACAAAGGACACTATCATGCTTTTGGAAACCAAAATATTTGTTGGTAGCGTTGGCTAATAAGGAAAAAATGATAATGATAACAACTAAATTCCATAGACATCTAACATACGAAGATCAAACCGTTTTAATATAACGAAGAACACGTACAATAACAATCTATACATAAACCGTAGAAAATCTAAATTTGAATTGCTCGAGTATCAACTTAAAAGTTAAAACCCTCTTGAGTCACGAATTCCCAATATAAAACAATTTTTGCCTAAAGCAGTTGGAAGCTCGGACAACTCTCCATTCATATTTCGCAAAATTTACAGAACTCTTAAGAATGTTTATGTTATGTAATCTGCAAAATGTTTTCTACTTTTTTTTGAATGAATCTCGACTAAAATGTGTCTTACTCTTTAGACATAGGAGCCTTGCTCCATTTAAGTTACAACGTAAGAATAGGATTGCCTTCCCAACAGAACACGTGCGGCAGGCGAGACAACAACGACCACGCTAGCAGTCCGTGTTCACCATAGCACCACACATTCTCAACACGTCTTAAAATGCACATGTTAAAGATATATAGTATTTTTGTCAACACGTTTTTGCGACTTGCCCCCTAAACTAATTTAATAAGCGTTTTGCCCCCTAAACTATGCACGTCTGTTCGATTTGCCCCCTGGCCGGGTTTTCGGCTATTTTTTGCCATTATTGGCCGGAATTTTTCCCCTTACCCGACACATATGTGTTGTACTAGATGTCTATTAGTAGTTGATGACAAAAAGTAGGCGAAAAAATACCTCGAACGGGGCATATTCCGGCTAAAATACACTGAAGAGGAAATCACATTTTGGCTAGAATATGCCCCGTTCGAGATGTTTTTTCGCCTACTTTTTGTCATCAACTACTAATAGACATCTAGTACAACACATATGTGTCGGGTAAGGGGAAAAATTCCGGCCAAGAATGGCCAAAAAATAGCCAAAAACCCGGCCAGGGGGCAAATCGAACAGACGTGCATAGTTTAGGGGGCAAAACGCTTATTAAATTAGTTTAGGGGGCAAGTCGCAAAAACGTGCATAGTTCAGGGGGCTTGATGCTTTTATCCCTTTGAAACAACTCTTACTTTCTTACTTGCTTATCAGTAAGCAATTACAATTCATACACATTACACTTAAACTTTTTCTAAATTTTGATTTTAAATATATTATACTCAGCTCCGTCCAGATATTTGATCACAACCGCAACACAACGCCCGCCCTCCCCCCAAAAAAAAGCTATCACTGAAATCATTTAAACATAAACCAAAACACTAATTTGAAGACCGTTAAACTTTAAATGCATATCAATTGAACTTGTGAAGCTTGAACTACCACGAAATTGCGGAAACCCAGTATAAGTAGAAAGACCTATTTACATGAAAACTCAGGGTTTGTGTTTATTAACTAGAAGTGTATCTTTGTTATAAATAACTCAAGTTTTACGTAACTGTAATTGCACTTATGTGAAATTATAAAAATTGTTGCAAGGTGACACCTCTAGAAGTAGTCGTTGGCGAACCGAAAAAATCTGTCTCTTATCGTTTTTGTGCTTATGATATGGATCATCATATTGTGGTTTCCCACATCAAAAAAAAAAAAAAAAAAGGAGAGAATTAGAACTAAGTTTATAGAAATAATGATATCTCAATTACCCCCAGCATTTCGAAAAGCTCAAGAGAGTATGATCGGTTGGACCCAAAATAAAATAATTACACATTACATGGTATAAACTATAAATAATACTAACAAACCATTAATCTCCGTAGTGTATAATACATATAAACAACTTTGAACACAAACAAATGACAAGAACAACATACAATATAAACCAAGCATAAAAGTGTGTGCATTTGAAAAGGTAATCTAGCTAGAACATTTCAGAAGGCCAACACTCGACTGAAGGGAACAGAAAGGCCCCTCTCCTTGAAGTCGAGTGGCTCCCTCTAAGCTTTCTCTTCCAAGCTCTCCTGATCTCGATATCGAATCCAAGGCATCAAGGCACGGAAGCAATCTATCAACACTCATTCCCCTCTGAAATAAAGACTTATTACAAATCTCTAGCTTATTACACCCTTCTCTCTAGAGCCTTTTTCCTTAACTCTTCCGCTCCGTTCCACTCCAGAATCTTTCTTATCCTTGAGTACTAGAGTCCTCGTCTGCTTATTCGCTAGCCTCTCTTGCTTTGCGTTGGAGGGGTGGTTTAGTTCATTCAAAAAAAAAAATCCATAGAAAGTATATCTATGTTCGCTTACACCTTGGCCTTCTAGGAATCATTTTGTGGATTTCCGACTTTGAAATGTTTGTTACTTTACGGGCTTTCTTCCTTCAATCAACACTTTCTTCAAACTGAAGTTTCAAACCTTGCGGAAGTGAGCTCTTTATAAGGGATTCTCGTTCTCAAATCATGTTGTTAAAACGCCTATCATTCTCTTAGATCTGTCTTTGAAGAATTGTGCCTAGCGCCATGCGAGACAAAAAGCGATTTTCATAGAATACTAGAATTGGGGGTCATTTCCATATCTAACAGCAAGTCTCTCGCGCAAGACAAGAAAGAAAATAGATTATTTAATAATCCACTCAGCAGCCATTTTGTTTTCCTCGTGGATCGAATAGTCAAAGCGAGTGTCTCCATGCCGTTTTCGTGTTCTTTCTTTCATTTGCAAGGATGATAAAGATCTATTAGGGGTTCCTATGTGATGAGGCAAATCAAGTCATTACACCGCTACACCCTTCTTTCGGGAATAGCTGAGATAGATCTATGCTTGCTACTGGCGCCAAACCGAGGGGTAAGTGCTGGCTAGCTGAGTGAGCTTGTTCGCGCAGGTATGATATTTAGTAAAGCCGATTCATTATCTTTTTTTGGCCTCCCATGGATCAAAATTCTCCTCCTTCCGAGCTGGGAAGTTCCTCCTTACCTGAGACGGGTGTCTATTCCCCATGACATGAGAGTGACTGACTCACAAGAGAATGAGTCTAGCTTCCTTTCTAGTGGTCCTATGTGTAAGAAGTTTGTTATCGCCCTTTGTGCAAGAAGCTGCTGAAAGAAAGTGCTCTCTTTGTTTTCAAGCGACTTCCTCTGCCGGGTAGCTCTCTATCTCTATGCGCCTAGCTGGTGCTCTCTCATTCGGTTGTGTAGCTTAGCTTATAATTGTTGGTTGGAACAAAGGGAGATCCACAGTGGCAGTTGAAGAAAGTCTCATTCTCTAATCCTAAATAGTTTTCAATATAAAAGATGGCGGAAAGGATTTTCCCAAATAGTGCACGTGTAAGGCTATTCTTTTCCATGTACTCATATATTAGCAATAGCTGGTTTCCATCAATACAACATCAAAAAAGTTTCATGAGATTCTGGTGTTGTAAAGCGGATATCATGCCTATTTCATTTAATAATTTTCGGTTTCCTTGCTTTGATTTGGAGGAGAGCTGCTTGACAGCGATCATTGCACCATGATGGTATATCCTAAGAACACACAGCATGAACTTTGGAATCGTTAAAACATAAGAATACGAAACTAGAAAGAATTTTGGGACAATTTTCTTCCTTCAAATTTAGAATTTCATATGTAAGCTTGGAACGAATCTAGAACCTCAAGGTTGCAACACATAGTGCTGTCAGGTTGAGCTATGGACTTGATCCACAAAAGAAGATACACTTTGAAGGTGACAATCGACAAAACGAATATGAAAAGAGAAAAGATCAAAATCCATAATTACCTTGTAAACCCCCCTTCCCTATCAATGAAAGACCCATTCCCACCCGGCTCTGTAGCTTCAGAGATAGCAGGGCTAACAAACTAGATAGTTGACAGACGCCTAACTCATTCAGAGATATCCATCTGAGGGGCTAGTCTAGATCTTGAGATCAGCATCGAAAGCCAGCCTACTACGTCTAGCCAAAAACTCTGCTCTCTCACCTGTGCTCCTGGCTTTATTTGAAAAGGAGCAAATATAGATCCCTTACCAGGCTCTATTTAACTCATATAGCTCTTGACAGGCCCCCACATATATGCTCCCACCATTTTTCTATATTCTTCCACTCACCCTGTTGGTTTTGAAAGAAGGCTTTTACTCGACCAAAGACCTTAGCTTTTAACTTCATTGATTTGAAAAGTCGAACGGAGGTGCTTTCAGGAGTCTGAGTTCCAGGAAAAATGAATCAAAGACAAGACTTTCGATTCCCCTTTCATAATTCCCCCCTTTCAAGCTTACTTTTCTCAGCTCAAACGGATAATTCAAGAAGAAAAACATCCTAATCCATTCTATATAAGAGATTTCTTTCTAGAACTAGATAAGCCAAGTTCGAAAGTGGACTGTCTGGCATGAAAAAAAGAAAGATTGACTTCCAAAATTCGACTAAGCTTCCCCCTTGTTTGCTCTGTCTGCAGCGTGAATAAAGAAAAAAAGCAGAGAAAGCTTCCCTCTCCGATCAGTGCCTTCTTAGCGGCATAAGTGGTCTTGGATCATAGCTAAAAAAAAAAGCCATCCCATGAGTATACATAAGCCCACTACCTGTATAAAGCGCACATCTCAGGGAGTAAGTCAAAGCTTTTTTAAGAAAAGTCAAATGGAATCCGAGAAGACCCCCTAAGAGCTTCTTGTAAACCAATTATTCGATCTGGAGATCCCAGCAAGGCTGCCGGAGACATCACTAAACCCAGGGGTGTCTTTTGCAAAAGAAAAATGGGTATATCTTTTCCCAGAACCCCAGTCCAGCCTAACCGACTGATATAATCTAGAATGCACTTTGCGCCTTTATTAGTAGTAGGCGAATAGTGACCCTATTTGTATGCGCATTCACACGACGGGCACGTTCCAAGATCTCCCGCAACGAGAACCTAACACATGGTTTATTGATAGTAAGCTGATTAAATAAGAGGATCTTGGTTGAATATTGAGTTCCGCTTAGGTTAGATGTTCTGTTCACGCGCTACTAAGCCGCACACAGGATCTTAAACAGGTTTCGTCCCCTTTCGGGCCTTCTTACTAGTAGGGGCTAAGCCTGAAGTAAATAGAAAGAGAAAAAAGAATTTCTCTATAGTCGATTATACGAAGAGTAGATTCGCCTCTTATGTTATGGCATGTCTCACGCTTAGTCACTCGCGGGATTCGGATAGGTGGGCAGCAAGTCTTTTATGAAAAAACTCGCAGTTCTCCCCCTTATCTAACCTTATTTAATATGTAGATATACTAAACTCACTCTTTGCTTGGATCGGACAGGGACTTCTAGAAAGATCTTTTCATTCATTCAGCATATTCAAAGTCGAAGTCACGGCATGGGTGCTCGGATAAATAGCAAGAAGCGGTGTCGTGGTGGCGCTACGAGATGGCGATTCTTCATTTAGCGTATAGAAGAGAAAAGAGTAGGAAACCTTGAAACTAAAAAGACGATAGGGATAGAGAATGAGAGACTTGTCCCAGTTCCTACCGGGATAAGAGATAAGATAAATGAATTTCTTCTTCCAGTAGATCGCAGATCGGAAAAGTTGACCATTAAGAATGAGGATTTGATCTGTGTTCAGCTAGTAGGATTTGCTCCTTTCCTGTCCATTATTTGCAATCCAAGCCGAAATAGGAAAAGCCGCAAGCACCACTAGGCCCGGTCGTCGGTTGAACGTCAGAAGGGTCCGATATTCATTCCTTACTTAAATAGGAAGGTAGCAGTCATCCCAAAATAAGCTGGCAGTCTAAATCTAGCGGCGTGGTCCAGAACAAGCCTTTGCTGATCCATGGGGTTGGTTACAAGAAGTGCTTCTTCGCTCGCTTTCAGCGCCTCGACTCGAGTTTCCGCTGTAGGATTGAGTGAGGTGACGAGAGCTCATTTAGAAAATCCTTGCTACGCTCCATAGATGTTCGTACAATTATTGTGGATCTTGGGTGTGTTTGAATTCAGCCTCTCGTTAGGTCTTCACTGAAGGATTGTCCACCTTCTCAAGCGCCTCTACCATACCCTTAGAAAGTCACAACGGATGACTCCCATTACTAAATGGAAGAACTTTTCAAACGAGTTGATAGTTGTTCCCTGGTTTCACCCCAAAATGGGTTCTAATTTACTAAATCACATGTTTCTGTTTTCGGAATATCACATGTAGAGTTTTTTGGGGGAGAATCACTCGGCGCAGGGACTAAAGAGGGAGGTCAGGTGATGGTCAACAACTCAGGCAGGAAATGCTGAGAAGCGGCTAACGATGCAAGAGCTCTTTTCCCTTTATACGCTAAAGGAGATGTCGGATTTTTGGACCCTATGTTGAGTAAGGGTTCCAAAAGGGATAGGTATGTGTTGTTTCTTGGCACTCTCTTTCTATATTATGCCAACCTAAAAAGAGCGATTGAGAGTGGATTTCAGGTTCGATAGTGTCGAGAAGGTATTAGCCACCGGTGACCGTACTTTCGTAAAAGCACCATTGGGCGGTGGTTCCTCTCCTTCCTCTTGAATCTCGAACAAAAAATCGATCTCGCCATCAGCTCGACTAAGAATTGAAAAAGTAAACGGAACTTGACTTAAGACGAAGGAACCGAGTGCCGAAAAAAACAGCTTTCTTAAGGCTTCAAACTACTAGTCATTAAGACTACTATGAAAGAAAAGTAAGGAAGTCCTTTTCTTGACTTGGCCTGCGTGCATTATACCTACCCCCTTTTTAAAGAACTTTATTTCAATCTCAACAAAGAAATGAAAGCATAACTCTTTGCTTCTTGTCCTCTTACTCGCCTACCTTGTGGAGGTCTCTGGGGTGTCTACGGCAGATCCTATCAGTCTCGTGATGAAGAGAATTTTCGATCTTCCACTAAGAAAGGTATCGTCACGACAACTCCATTTGTCTGGTAAACGACTCGGGGCTCCCCATGGTTGTTTAGTAAAAGGGAGGGAAGATTTTCTCTTCATCCGGGGGTTCATTTCATTCATTATGAACTCAAAAGTGTAAGGCTGATTAGTGAGGTCTTAAAAACGTCATACAATGAATGATCGGCCATTTTTGCTTTTAGCAAGTAGGCGACGCGAATCTATGCTTTCTATGTTTCAATCGGATACCAATTGCTTGGATGCGTTTGAACTCGAGATGACTTGCAGAAAAAATGCTTTCTAGGTTTGTCTTGTGTCTCCGAAAGAAATGGTCCATTTATTGATGGGCGAACGACGGGGATTGAACCCGCGCGTGGTGGATTCACAATCCACTGCCTTGATCCACTTGGCTACATCCGCCCCTACCCCCACACAGGTTGAAGTCTCCATCTACGATCAGATCCTTTCTGAACTCCCCTATGACTGCTATCAAAGAGAAGCTTTTTCCTAGACTATAGTTGCAGGTCTATTCTTGTGTTTCGGAATTCTTAGGGGAAAGAAAGCTTCAAGAAGTAGAAGCTTCCTGGCAAAGCTTCAAACAAAGAGGTTGGGCTGTTCACTTCATTGATTTGACTTCACTTTACTTAAGATTAAAGATAGTGGCCGGGCGGGCAGTGAAGGCTCATTTAGTAGACAGCGAGCGAGCAGCAAGCACCTACTCCTATCAAAATGAAAAGCAGCAAGCGGAACTTGAAGAAGCCCTTTTCTACAAACCTTTCTATTATATAATATAATATTAAGAGAAGCTCGAAGAGCTTTCTTCGCATGCTTGAGCGCATCCGTTTTCTTGCTTGTGCATGCCAACTTCCAATTCAAATCTAATAGAAAAGATAGGCTATTACTAAAGCTGTGAAAAAGAATTGCTAGCGAAAGTTTTCTTTTCTTAGTTTAGTCACCGATACAGAAAGTCGCTAGGCTTCCCGGTGGTATGAAAGAAATAGATCTTAGTAAAGGATGGGAAAAAGCTGGCTTGCCTGCTACTTAGTAATCTAGCTAGAACATTTCAGAAGGCAGGAGCTTGGCACGTAGTCGTCCTTCCTTAACGTCCGTACATTCAGGTAACTCTTTTGCACATCGTTGTACGACCTATACTCAAACTCTCACATCAGTTCCTAGGAGCACAAGTTCTCTAGACAAAAACAGCTTTTGAAACGTCTCATGCTCTCGAACAGCATTCATTTCCCCAACTATAAAATATCCTCGATATCATATGAAATACAAGAAGATATTTTCCCTTTGTTTTCCGATGACTTCTAATCGACTATGTTGCACTTTGCAAGCATGAGAAAGCGCAGTCAAACAAGACGGACCAAGACAGTGATGCAAGCAGGCAAAGCACATGGACAATGACAAGGCAACAAAACACCTACGAGATCTTATTTCGTTTCCAAGACATTATCAGCAGAAGTATGCAAATTAAGAGCAAGGCAACTTTATTTATGATCAAGGTTAAGGAACATAGTCCAAAAAATATCTTTCGTGACCAGAACCTGACGCAGATGCGCATAATTTCCAATTACTTGAGCAAGTGCAACAATAAAGTTCACACCAAAATATTCCACAAACATCACATTCAGACTTTTCATACCACAAATCAGCTAACTACATGAGATAGATGACGTCATTAGCACAACATGCCCAACAATATATTTGTGGAATATACGTCCCAGGCACGTTACAAAGTTAATCATCCTCACAGAAGGTTCAATACATATATGTCCTGTTTAGGAACAGGAAAGACCCACATGACAAAACCCAAATAAAAAAAAAGACGATTTCTTTGTTAATTAGTAGCGATTCACGCCTTGCTGTCAATGCTCATCGGTTCAGCCTCCTTAGCAACCGAGTTCTGCAATTCAAAAGGCATAAAATGGTAATGAGCACAGGGTGTAAACAAACACAAAAACACTAACGGTTTTATCATTACAATATAATATTTCAAAAACAATCACTTCATTGAAATTAGTGCGTCCTACCTTATTCAGTTTCGCAAACATGTTCCCATAAAATTTGGCATCCTTCTTGTTGTATTCCTTCACCTTCTCCTTCAAGGCTTTATACTCAAGTTTCACATCTCTGTTTCAGAACCACAATTGAGAGTTAAAATCATCATCAATAAAATACACATGATCCAAATACAGAAATCAGGTCCACATTACCTGTTGTCAGGATCAATCTCGAGAGCTTTCTTGATGTCAAATTCTGCCAGATCCAACTCAACCAAGTTCATATAGGCCTGAGCTCTTCGGTACAGTGCCTTGACATTTCTACTATCTAGCTCCAAAACCTGCAAAAGGCATGTGTCATAAAATACTGAAAATGAACATACTGAACTTTTATAGCATTAAGAGGTTGGTCATCCAACCTTCGTACAGAGCTTCACTGCCTCCTTATAGTCTTTCAATTTCAGCTTACATGCAGCGTTGTTCAAGTTGCAAGTAACCTTTAGGGCCTTAGATTGTTTCTTCTCCTCATCGGTAAAGGAAGTGTCATATTCGATATACTTAGCAGCCTGCAATTGAAATTCTGGAAATAAGTTGGCTCTCATTCATGCATAAGGCTATCAGGGAAAGAAAAAAAAAAAAAAAGACCCGCCAATCTTTACAAAATTGTTCACCTTTTCATATCTCTTAGAGGCCCTCGCATATTTCCCAGCCTTGAAAAGTGCATTACCTTCTTCTTTCTTCTTACCAGCAGCCTCAATCTTTTCCTCAGTGTTCATGTCCCAAGATTCCTTTTCCTGAGACACAATAAAAATCAATCAATGTACTGCAGACAACCTCTAGTGAACACTCCACAGAGAAGAATTCTTATAAACCCACCTTGACAAACGACACCAGCTCCACATCATAGTAGACAGTTGAGTTTGGAGGAACTGTGGCCAACTCCTGCTTCGACTCTGATGAACCGAACGCATAGTCGGGAGAGATGGTTAAGAGTGCAGCTTCACCTTTTTTCATTGTTGAAACAGCTCTGTCCAACCCTTCAATGACTTGCTCTGCGCAATGGAGACAAATAGTACTAAGCAAATGTAGATTTCTGGAGTCTAAAGATTCTTTAACAAAAGTTCCATATAAACGCACCTTCATCAGTTTTGAATTCAAGAAGATCATCATCATTCTCTTTCTTGACAAAAATCGTACCGTCTTGTAGCTTTCCAACCAATTTCACTGTACAGGTGGCACAGAAATAATATGGTTAACACTACTGGGAATTTTGCAGTAAATTAGAGTCAGGAAGGCTTGTTAAGTTAACACTCTTACACTTGACAACAGATCCTTCGTTAGGCCTCTCATACCCTTCTCCCTCTTTAACTATCTTCTTCAAGACCTTTTTGTCATCTGTAACAACTGATACCGTCTTCCAAGAAACCAGCTCCAGCGAGATTTCTAGTGTGGCATTGGGCGGCACAGCCCCTTCTGCACCAGAGGCTTGTCTGCCCTTCTCACCAAACCCATCTATATCAAAAAACGAAAAAGAGGGCGAGATGGTAAGAGTCTGAATATAAATTCCAAATTCTTTAGGCATATTTCCTCCAATACTGCTGCTTACATTGTGGTTTGACTGTTAGTAGAACACTTTCACCTTTCTTCATTGTCTTTACAGCCTTTGAAAGAGCAGGGCAGAAAAAACCTGTAAATAGACCTCGCATGTCAATTAAAACCTCAACAGAAACACATGATCTGAAGCTCCAAATTATTCAGACAACATACCATCCTCGACTGTGAACTCAACACCATCTGACTTAGAAATTACAGTTCCATCTTCAAGTTTCGCCTCATACTTGACTGGAATTACACGAAAAAACAGATTCTGTAATTAGCCTATTAATGGAAAATCAATCTCTATTTCTTAGAGGTAAATGAATGCATACCAAGAACTTCATCAGGGTCCTTAGGATTCTCCCATTTTTCCCCCTCTTTAAGAATCTTCTTAAATATCCCACCATCCTTACAGATGTCCTTGACACTGACCCAGGATAGTAGCTCAACATCAAACTGTAAGGTGGCATTTGGGGGTATGGTAGGAGGAGAGCCAGATTCACCATACGCCAACGCGGCTGGGATAGTGAAGATGGCATTTTCACCCTTCTTCATTGTTTTGATTCCTAGGTCCCATCCTTTGATGACTTGCCCTGTTAACAGTGCAAATGCAATAAATCAGAAACCTTATTGTCAATGTGCAAAAATCAACTAAAGAGTATAATGTCTACAGAAATTTGCTTGCAGAAGAAGCATCCAATTAAATCCATGCAGTTATTTTCGTTGATTCTAAGTACATGATTCATAAAAGATCATCACTAGCTTCAAAACAATAAACAACCATAATGCCATGATTTGATCAAGAAGGCAAAATAAGCCACCAATCCAATAAAATGGCACCCCGACCTTCACAAATCAGTTCTACGTCGAATTACTTTCAGTGTCACCCATATTTCCAACAATCCAAAAAACCCCAGCAAATAACACTAACATCGACGTTAACACGCCCCACCACCATTTCCATTATCGTAAATCATATCAAAAGGATCATAACCAACAGATAAGCAGAACAGAATCTAAGGTATATATAACAAGCTTAACCATTAGATACTAAGAACACTATGAGGAATAATAAGAATCTCAACTTATGACAGCAACACTTCACCTTTAAACACAAAATAGCTAAAGAGATGCACTGCTAACCTTGGCCGAGAGTGAAGGAGAAAGGATCCCCTCTATCGCGACTAGAATCGAACTTCGTCCCATCCAACAACGTTCCAGTATAATGAACTGCAATAATACAATTCAACACACCATGAAAATCAACCAACACTCGCTCAACAAATTTGACTACAAATCATTATAATTACTAATTAGGTAAAAACAAAGAAATTACCTTGTACTTCGTCGCCATTATCGGGAGTGTCCCATCCTTGACCTTCTTTGACGAGTTTTTTCTTCAAACCTTGATCGCCGATCTCCTTCTCCTCCCCGACCTTCATGTAGCTGTTCGCCTCAGGCAGATCCATGTCGTCATCCATTCCTTCAACTGGTGGCATATCAAAATCGTCCTCCATTTGTTACAAATTACAATTAATTAATTAATAGCAAATACGACGGAAACTAGTTTTTTGTTACAGTTACTCAATGCGATTGATCGACAATGGCGTGTTGTGAGAGGCGCTTGCTTAAGTTAATAAGGTGTTGAGGAATTCGTTCTAGAGTGTTCCACGAGGGTTTAGCGTTAGAGGAGATTTCAGGATTATTCCAGAGACCATTTTTCACAAAAACACCCCTCAAGTAGGGAGTAATTGCAAATGTACATCATTCTTTTTTTTGGGTGGGGGGGAGGGGGGGTGTGGTCTTTGTAATTTCTACATACCTTAGGGTTGTTAGCATAATTCCTCCTCATCTTTTGTAGGGGTGTTCGCGGTCGGGTTTTGACGGGTTGTCATGAGAAAATACACCATACTCAACACTTGCGGTTTATCAATTATTCTAACCGGATGGATGAATTTATTTTGAAGACCATTCGTATTGTGGGTTAGGCGGGAGCGGGCGGTTAGTGGGTTATGTTATACATCAAATCACAAATAAAAAAAAAATCATGTTTTAAAACATACAAATTATATGCCGCAATGATCCTATATTATTCGTATTTTAGAAATATCCTCACATTCTTTTTCATGTTTTTTGTTTCGCATGTTTGTACTATTTACAAGATCAATTTATGCATTATTATTATCAAGTTTCAGCTATATGTATGTAAGTTCTTTCCTTAATACGCATTAAAGTATTAAATTTGCACGTCATAGATGAACTAGAGTGTTGTATAGTTATCTCTATTATTTTTCTAGTGCACAATTGCTTTCTTTTCTCATTGAAGTGTTTAGAGAAATGAATTAATATGTTTATATATATATATATATATATATATATATATATTATTTTCTTTCATATGCTGATGAACGGATAGCGGGCGGGTGTACGTCTCAACCCGCAACACACCTGCTCAAGGGCGGGTTGCCATCTTTTCTAACCGTGGCACAAGTAAAAAGAAATTAAAACATGCGGGTGACGGTTTATGGGGACTGGGTTTAGGCGGGTCGGTCGAGTGGGCGGATTTATGAACACCCCTAATCTTTTGGTTGATTGGCTAATTTCAGCTAGTTATTTAATGGTCATTAAATTTCGTGCTTCTAGAAACACACTTTAGATACACTAATAAACTCTTTTAAAAAGTAAAGTAGTCTAAACATTTTGCATGATCCACAAAAGAATGCCATTTACATACATACTCTTTCCAAGAACAAAGAAAAAAGGTTCGTTTTGTATTATATCTATGCTAGACTTAGCGGATACAAGTATAATATGTCACGACATCTTATCTTATAAATATATAGTTATGTTTAGGGAAAATTACATGATAACATCTAAACTTTAACGATTTTTGCACTTATATAATCAAACTTTAAATTTTTGCACTCGACGATCTGAATTTTGCTTCGGTGACACTTTATTATCTAAACTTTCAAAACGACATATCCCAGGCAAAGTGCCATAACTTTTCGGCATTGTGACGTAAACGTAACGTCACTTCAAATAGGCAGGTGCTAAAAAATGAAAGTTTTGATAGTAAATTGCAACAACTTATACGTCACAATGCCTAAAAGTGATGTCACTTTGACGCAAAGCGGCGTTGGCCGGGATACCGTTTTGAAACACAAAGCGGCGTTTGGCCGAGATACATCGTTTTGAAAGTTTAGGTAGCAAAGTGTCACCGAATGAAAGTTCAGTCCGTCGAGTGAAAAAATTTAAAGTTTGGTTAGGTAAGTGCGAAAAGTGCCAAAGTTTAAATGCTACCTTGTTATTTTCCCTCATGTTTATTTACATTTGTACGACATAGATCTGGTTTAAGAGATCGTTATGGTACGCTAAGTAGTTAACAAACTTTATTTATTAATGGGCAAATTACACTAGGTTAACCACATGTAACAAGCACATATCTAGAAGGCATAGATATCGGGAGTGTCCCATCCTTGACCTTCTTTGACGAGTTTTTTCTTCAAACCTTGATCACCGATCTCCTTCTCCTCTCCGACCTTCATGTAGCTGTTCGCCTCAGGCAGATCCATGTCGTCATCCATTCCTTCAACTGGTGGCATATCGAAATCGTCCTCCATTTGTTACAAATTACAATTAATTAATTAATAGCAAATACGACGGAAGCTAGTTTTTTGTTACAATTACTCAATGCGATTGATCTTCAATGGCGTGTTGTGAGAGGCGCTTGCTTAATAAGGTGTTGAGGAGTTCGTTCTAGAGTGTTCTACGAGGGTTTAGCGTTGGAGGAGATTCCAGGATTATTCCAGAGACCATTTTTCACAAAAACACCCCTCAAGTAGGGAGTAATTGCAAATGTACATCATTCTTTTTATTTTTGGGTGGTCTTTGTAAATACAACATACCTTTCGGTTGTTAGTATAATTCGTCATCATCTTTTGTAGGGGTGTTCGTGGTCGGGTATTGACGGGTTATCATAAGAAAAGACAACATACCCAACACTTGCGGTTTACCAATTATTCCAACCGGACGGATGGATTTATTTTGAAGACCATGTGTATTGCGGGTTAGGCGGGAGCGGGCGGTTAGTGGGTTATGTTATAGATCAAATTATAAATAAAAAAAAAAAAAAAACTGCCATGTTTTAAAACATACAAATTATATGCCGCAATGATCCTATATTATTCGTATTTAAGAAATATCCTCACATTCTTTTTCATGTTTTTTGTTTCGTATGTTTATACTATTACAAGTTCAATTTATGCATTATTATTATCGAGTTTTAACAATATTTATGTAAGTTTTTTCCTTAATATGCATTAAATTATTATATTTTCACATTATAGATGAACTAGAGTGTTGTGTAGTTATCTCTGTTATTTTGCTAGTACACAATTGCTTTCTTTTCTCATTGAAGTTTTTAGAGAAATGAACTAATATGTATATATATATATATATATATATATCTATTATTTTCTTTCATATGCTGGTGAACGGATGGCGGGCAGGTGTACGTCTCAACCCGCAACACACCCGCTCAAGGGCGAGTTGCCATCTATTCTAACTGTGGCACAAGTAAAAAGAATTAAAACATGCGGGTGGCGATTTATGCGAATCGGATTTAGGCGGGTCGGTCGGGTGGGCGGGT
Organism: Linaria vulgaris; assembly: GCA_948329865.1. NCBI lineage: Eukaryota > Viridiplantae > Streptophyta > Magnoliopsida > Lamiales > Plantaginaceae > Linaria > Linaria vulgaris. Next base: position 73,805,248 of record OX415251.1, on the reverse strand, counting down.
TTATGAACACCCCTAATCGTTTGGTTGATTGGGTGATTTCAGCTAGTTATTTAATGGTCATTACATTTCGTGCTTCTAGAAACACACTTTAGATACACTAATAAACTCTTTTTTAAAAGTAAACTTGTCCAAACATTTTACATGATCCAAAAGAATGCCATTTACATACTTCCAAGAAGAAAGAAAAATGGTTCATTTTGTATTATATCTATGCTAGACTTAGCGGATACAAGTATAATATGTCACGACATTTTATAAATATGTAGTTATGTCGAGGAAAAATTACAAGATAACATCCAAACTTTGACGATTTTTGCACTTATCTAATCAAACTTTAATTTTTTGCACTCGGCGATCTGAACTTTGCTGGTTTGGTGACACTTTACTATCTAAACTTTCAAAACGGCATATCCCGGGCAAAGTGACATCACTTTTCGGCATTGTGACGTAAACGTAATGTCACTTCAAATAGGCAGGTGCCAAAAAAATAAAAGTTTTGATAGTAAAGTACTACAACCTGTACGTCACAATGCCAAAAAGTGATGTCACTTTGACGCAAAGTGGCGTTGGCCGGGATACATCGTTTTGAAAGTTTAGGTAGGAAAGTGTCACTGAATGAAAGTTCAGTCCGTCGAGTGAAAAAATTTAAAGTTTGGTTAGGTAAGTGCGAAAAGTGTCAAAGTTTAAATGCTACCTTATTATTTTTCCTTATGTTTATTTACATTTGTATGACATAGATCTGGTGTAAGAGACCGTTATGGTACACTAAGTTGTTAACAAACTTTATTTATTAATGGGCAAATTACACTAGGTTAACCGCATGTAACAAGCACATATCTAGAAGGCATAGGATTACGTTGCTCTTTGCCATGCCCGAAGTCATTACCTTAACCACAAGAAAGGGAATGCATAAGGTAGGGCTAGTGATTGCGGTGAAGTCGTAACAAGGTGGTCGTATTGAAAGGTGCGACTGTATCACCTCTTTTTCAAGGAGAGCTAATGCTTGTTGGGGCTGCTTCACACCCAAAACAAAAATCCACTTTGGTATCTTATTGAACAAAAAAGGTTGATATTGTTCCTCCATTGATCAAGAGTTTCGATATTCAGGAAGTATCATGATCATTCAATAAAAGGATTTCCATTTTTTCAAATGAACAATCCGAAGACCTATTGATGCTAACAACTAATTGCAAAGTTGATCATTCAGACATCTCAATTCATAGATGTAGATCTCATCCCTATGAATGGGGATATTCCCGACACTCACACAGAAAAAAAAGGAAGTGAGTTAGACAAAAAGAAAATCAACTTGGACAAAAAAAAGTGAAGGGTTTGAACTTGAGACCAATGAGAGAAAGTCCCTCGTTTTTTAACAAACAAGGCCACCTTTGAGGGCCTTATCATCAACTTTTTTTTATTCTTTGATATGCATGATAAGATTCGTTCTCTATTTAAAACAAATTGAACAAAACTACAATTATCACAAAATGAGACTATTAACCCCTCACATTTCCACCTCGAACCATGATGGCGCAGATGCCCCACTGCTGTTGAAAGATATTGTCTAACACGATACCCCATAAGAATAGGTATTAGAGTCACGATGTCATCTTAGGGGACACAGATCTTAGATGATTCAGTGATGCCCGAAGGACATCATAACGCTCTCCACTTCTCACAGTATCATGCTGGATCGTACAGGGTACATGAGGGTCCGCGCGTGGCACTACAAATCTTGGATGATCCTACGATGTCCCTAGGACCTACGATACCCTCCAAGCTGCACATCCAGATACTACGAGCATGATACCCGAGGATACGCTTCCCATGCCAATAAGCTTTGTAAGAATCCTTATGGCCACGCTATAGTAGAGGAGTTGTCCTACAAAAGGTTGTTGGATACGATAACTTACAAAAACCATGTGACAAAATGCCATATCATGACACGTGCATCCAATGAACGGACCCGATGTCAGAGGAATAAACAGATTAATTAGCCAATAGTTGCATGGATAACCACATGTCAAAGCATTCTACATGCTTATCGACACTTGTTTCTAAAATATCCTCAATAAATAGGGAATGTACCCCATAGTCGAGGGACAAATTGAATAAAAGAAACAAAATATTCCAACAGATGGTATTATCATGGAGGAGGCGGAACCAAATACGAGACATGAACGAACTCATGCAAAATGCTAAGACATATATTATCATGGAGGAGGCGGAAAGTTCAAAAATCAAGTCAAAAAATGACGTCAGTGAGAAAGAAACTAAGGTTAAGCCTCAAGAAAAGGGTAGAGAAGAAAAACACCCATCCCACCAAAAATATGAAATGAACACAATGCAGAAACACTCAACCCATGCCATTGCCAGCGCTAACTATCACCCCAGTAGAGGTGTTGAACGTGATGAGGGGAAGCAATGACCTGAAATGGCCCTCACCTGATAAGCAACCTTACATGAATAGAGACTCGGGAAAATTCTACAAGTATCATAAAGCCTATGGGCACAATACTGACAATTGTTCCACGTTGAATAAAGAGATACATCGACTATTGGAACCAAGGAGTCTGATACTCGAAAAAGAAGTCGAATGTAGAAGGACATCATTGAGAACAACCACCCCAAAGTGAAATCCGCAGAGGAAGAATTTTCCTCATCGCCCGAGTCTTACGAGGATAATCCTCCATAGGGGAAGACGGTTAACATGATTGAAGGAGGGGACATCGCAATAATACCTGCCAGGAAGAAAAAGAAATATCTGAAAGAAGCACGAAGGATGGAACAGGTATTACAGGTATGCTCGTACACAAGGTCAAACTTCCCAGCATAGCCTTCGGACCTAAAGATCTGGGCGGTGTAATATACCCCCACGATGACCCATTAGTTATACAAGCCACCATTTATGTAGTCGAAATCCATATGATTCTAGTTGACACTGGCAGCTCTATGGATGCCTGGATTATGCCTACCTATCTAGCCATGGGATTGAAGAATGAGCGGTTGGAACTGGAGGAAGTCCCATTAGTAGGCTTTTTCGAGGAATCCTGTCAAACCTTGGGAACAGTAACCCTTCCAATGTCATGGGGAGAAGGTGAGGCGAGCAAAGAACATCAAATTTTGGGTGGTGGAAGCCTCCTCCAGAACATACAATGCCATATGCGGGAGGCCATCTATCCGAGAATTAGAAGCAATAACCTTTACTTGGCACCTCAAAGCTAAGTTTCCCACCCCGTCAGGGATCGTAGAGGTCAAAGGAAATCAGGCCAAAACAAGGGAATGTCACATGAATGTGATATCCTTAGAAGCAGACTAAGCTAGTCAAGTTACTCCTGGCAAGAAAAGGAAATTGGATGAAATAAAGGTACAACCACTAAAAGATCTAAAGATGGTAGAAATTGTGGAAAGAGATAAAGGAAAAGTCGTCAAATGCTAAATGGAAATGAAGCCATAAATAGAAAGTCAGATGATGGCAATTTTGGGAGAATACAATCAGTTATTCACGTGGGAGGGTGGACCATCAGGAAGAATCAGTCTCCGGCTTTCCAGCATTTTCTGAATGTTAGAACCAATGCAAAGTTAATACATCAGAAAAAGAGAAGCATGGGGCCTGAAAGAAGTAAAATCATACGATCGAAAGTGCAACAATTATTGGGCTTACGATAGATTAGGGAGTCGTCTATCTTGGATGGCTGTCAAATGTGGTGCTCCTTCAAAAACTTGGAGGTAGATTGCAAATGTGCGGCGACTTCACAAACTTAAACGATGCATGCCCAAAGGACTGCTATCCGTTACCCATCATAGATCAGCTAGTAGACTCCACAGTCGGATGTGCATTGATATCTACTATGGATGGGGATCAAGGGTATAACCAAGATACCAATGGCTGAAGAAGATCTAGACAAGACTAGTTTTATCACGGATGTAGGTACCTTTTGTTACCTGGTGATGCCATTTAGCCTCAAGAACGCATGAGCCACCTACCAATGGTTAGTTAACTTCATGTTCTTGGGCAAATTGGGGAATCAATGAAAGTTTATTAGACGACATGATTGTCAAAAGCCAGAGGGCTGTGGACCACTCGAAGACTTGAGAAAAGCATTAGCCATCATGGATAAACTCGAGATGAAGACAAACGTGAGATAATGTTCCTCTGGGATACGAGAGGAAAGTTCCTTGGGTTTTATGGTGACATAAAGGGAATAGAAGTGAACCTAAAGAAAACAAAAGTCGTCGTAGAAATGCCATCACTGAAAACTGTCAAAGACTTCCAAAAGATAATAGGATGGATAGCTTTACTAAGTAGGTTCATCTCACGATCAGCTGAGAAGGGGCTACCGTTCTTCAAAATATTGAGAAACATTAAATATTTCCAATGGAATGAACAATTCAAGAAAGCCTTTGAAGAATTGAAGGACTATCTGCTAAGCCAACCGTTGCTAGTAAAGCCAATGCCAGAAAAACAATTGTTTGCCTATCTGGCGGTAGGACAAGAGGCAATGAGTGTTTTGCTAGTAAAAGACCAAGAGAAAGAACATCTCTCAATATACTATGTCAGCAAGACAGGAACGGGGTCAGGTACAACCATGCAAAGAATTTAGTACTAGCTATTGTCACAATGGCATGAAAGTTGCGGTCTTATTTCCTATCCCACTAGGTAACTATCTTGACCCGTTACCCATTATGTACTATCCTTAACAGTTCGGAAGTGTCCAAACTATTGGTAAATGGGCAGTGGAGTTAGGAGAATTTGACATCTCTTATGCCCCTCGCCCATCCATCAATACTCAGATACATGCAGATTTTTTCATAGAAATGGTTGAGACAGAGCCCGTAGAGAACCCACCAACATGGCATACCTTTATTGATGGATCGGCACCCGAAACACATGGCGAAGTCGAAATAGTCCTGAAGAATACAGAAGTTGAGGACGAAGTCTTCAATTTTGTTTTAAGAATAGACAACCCCCTTTCTAACAATAAAGTTGAGTCTGAAGCCCTTCTGATGTGGATGCGGCTAGCCCAAGAAGGGAATATCAAGTGGATAGTAGTCCAAAGTGATTCACAATTGATTGTACAATAAATTAATGGGGCTTACAAAGCCAAAGAAGAGAGACGAAGAAACATGTGCGCATAGTGCATCAAGGCCAAGGATCATTCAAAAAGTTTAAACTAATTCAGATCCCACGTTCTGAACACCAAGAAGCAGATACTTTGTCCAAAATAGCCAGCCATACAGCCGCCATCCACACTCCAAGCATCACCCTTCTACAGGTTGTAGAGTCAGAAAAGGCAGAATGTAAATTGATGAGCATCATCGTAGTACTTGTGAAGGGAGGATGGATGGCAAATATAAGGGCATGCATGGAAGATCCCGAAGGATACTCAGGTGACAAGTCAATTCCACGGACGATGAAGCGCAAAATAGCCCGATATTTTATTCACAATGGCACACTATATCGTAGATCTTTCTCACATCCATACACCTGATGCCTCAACGAAAAAGAAGCCCAATAAGTTATCATAGAAATTCACGATGGCGCATGTGGAAGCCACACCAACGGGAAAAGTATGGCCTTCCGTATCATACGTCAAGTCTACTATTGTCCCACATTGGTCCATGATAGAAAGTGTAAAGCATGACAAGTCCATGCATCGAGAACTCATCATCCAGTCGCACCATGGGAATCCAACCTCATTCCATACCCATTTGCCAAATGGGGAATGGACATAGTAGGACCACCGATCTTCGTTGCGGGACAAAAGAAGTACCTACTAGTAGCGACGACTATTTCACCAAATGGGTAGAAGCAGAGCCCCTAGCAAAAATAACATCTGGAGCTGCTATCAATTTCATTTGGAGGTTTATAATATGCCGCTTTGGCATTACCTTGAATCTAGTCAGCGATAACGGGCTATAATTCACAAGACAAGTACTAGAGGAATGGTGTGACCATCGTTAAATTAAGCATCCTTTCGCCTCTGTAGGGTACCCTCTAGTGAACTGACAGGTGGAAAGGACCAATCAGAGTATCAGACTGTTGAAAAACTTGAAACCCCGACTTGATTGGCACAAAGACAAATGGGTAGAGGAAGTCCCATGCATCTTATGGGCCTATCAGGCAACTTAAATAACATCTAAGGAGGAAACCCGTATAGCTTAACCTACAGGAGTGAAGCCGTGATACCCCAGAAGTAGTTGCAGAGGGCTGGAGAGTTAAGGAGTATAAAGAATTAAGCACCAGTTTCAATCTCGCACTGACACTAGACATACTAGAGGAAAGAAGAGCTCAAGCCGCCATCAGGTCCGAATAATACGAAGTGCGAATGACCCGATACTATAATGCCAAAGTGAAAATAATGGCATTTCAAGTAGGGGACCTAGTACTTAAAAGAGCATAAGCATCTAAGAATGTAGGAAAACTCCAACCTAAATGGAAAGGACCCTTCAAGATATCAAAGATCATCGGAACAACAACTTATCAGCTAGAAGATCTTAAGGGGGAGTGTATCCCAACACTTGGAATGCAGTTAATTTGAGAAAATATTACGCTTACTGCAAGGACGAGCACTATAAATAAACGAAGTTGTGTTGATCAGAAAATGGTCTTTTTATTAAGAATGGGGTGTTATAAGTGGTACAAAAGAGGACCCTAAGAAAGGCCCCATCCCGTTACAAGTCCCGCTACCTAACAAGACCACAAAAGAAGAAACTTCAATACCCAAAGGTAAGATGAGCCCGATGGCTAGCGCCCTTCACAAAATACCTACCTTTTATTCTAGCCCCGGTGACTACAGTCTCCTATGGGGCCCCTATTTACATAATAACAATGGAAGAAACAAAATAGGACATGTGATATGCTCCAAACACTTCAGGGACATGTGGCCCACATACAAATAATCTAGAGAAGTACACTACTTTCAAGAGTCATTAACTGGGCATTTGCCCTCCCAAATTAGACGACGTCACCTCATGGGATAGGCCCACGGGGTCAATCATGACAACTGAGGGGATAGAACAGTCATCAGATGGTCGAGCGGGCCCAATTGGAGAACAAGGGTATGCCATCTCAGAGGTAACCCTGCAAATATCTAAAGGAGAAAGACTCAAACCACTGGGAGATACCAAAAGAGATCGAACCGCCTCTTGACACAATCTATACCCAATACACACCATATCCCTGAACTCGCTGCGCAATGATTCTCTAATTTGCAATGGGTGTTGCAGGTCCATGATGGCTTGAGCATGGTCCATGATAAAGGTCACGTCGTGTTCTTTAGCCATCTTGTCCACTCTGCGCCTAGTCGTATCTCTATCCCCGCATAATAGGGAAATCAAGTAATTCAATGCCTTAACTTGGTTATATAGATTCTCAATTCTCCCCATGACTTATCACGCTTATCTTTTAGCAAACCCTCGTGAATGCCTTGCATGGCCGCCATATTGGCCTCCAATTGAGTGATCTTTTTGCGAACATTGATGAGTTTCTTCTCTAGGTCATCGCGATGGCGATAAATAAACCTTGTATGGGAGGTAACTGATCTCTCTTGGCTTCGATGGCATCATGAACAACTATAGGTAAACAAACTAGTTGGGGCAAGAATCGATTTTTTACTAGAAATATACAAGTCAAGTTCAAATTAAGGAGACAAATTTACCTCGCAAAGGTCCCTGCACGCCAAATCCTGAAGAGTCGCCAAAGAAAATTTGCCCAAAAGCTCAAAATCTTCTTAATTTAGCAAACCACTCATAAAATTACGGCAGATTTTGACATCAGGAGCACCAGTAGGAAGGACATCAGAATCATGCCTAGGTGAACCAAGAGAGACATGATACAAACCTTCATCGCTAGAACAAGGAATCACATGGGAAGGCGGCGTGGAACTCACCTCACCAGATGGCAGAAGAATCAAGAGAGCTTGGATTTCCCCAGAGTGGCACTATTCGCCATAGAGGGAGTCGGTAGAGAAAGCACAAATGACGGGTCAGCCTAAGAAACTAATTCCCCATCCTGAGCGGACGAGTTGAGAAGGAGAACTTCACGAGGGGTTGAACCCGTTTCACCCTCTGATGGAGCCCCCATGGCCCAAGTAGAAAGACCACTATCTACGACGGTGGGGCAATTCGGTGAATATGGCACATGCACAAGCTCAAAGTCCAAAGGGGGAGAGACCCCCCGTCTTCGGAATAGGAGGAACCATCGTCAGGTAGAGGGGCCAGAAAAGCTCTGACAAAGGGTTGTACAGCATAAAGGTCCATCATTGACCTTGTACAAAGAAGGTAACAATTATAGAAGAAATGCTGAATGAAACAAATAGAAATGCATTGAAAATAAATGAGGGAAGGTCAAAAGACTCATGAAATAAAGAGGTAATATGAAAAGGATGGGGAGGAAATTCGTGTAACCCAGGACCGTCTTGTAGACCGACCATCATTAAAGCCTCAAAATCCTCCAACAAGGCGCACATGTCATACGAACTCGTATGCAGACATTTGTTCATCAAAAAAGCCATCTCATGAATCGCAGTCTTCGGAGTAGGCACCACGTATCCCAAACCCCACTGAACTGGTACTCCCCAGAATAAGCAGATCTACCCTTCAGTTTCATAAAGAAAGATTTGCGCTTTCAAACGCTTAGCTGGGGATTGCGCCAGGTAATGGTGGTAAAACTTTGATGGTTGTCCCGATGCACCAGACTAAAGAAGGGAAGCCCATTCGGGCAAGGACAAAGGATAAATGCTGCTTCTACCCGATATAGGGTGATCATGAGGTTTAACAACTTACAACACATGATATACCCTATTAGCTGGCGGAAGGAGTTGGGGTAAGCTGGATGAGGCAGATTTGTCAATACTTGAACAATGATTGGATAAATGTATGAATAAACATCTGAATGCCACATTGTATCTGGTCTGAGTATACTGTCATATACCCCATACGGGGATCAAAAGGCCATTTGGCGAGAATTGGTAATGACAATGTCATACTCATTTGCATCTAGATGGTATTCAACAAATAACGTGAGCACATACTCCAGAAACTCTATGTTTATAGAGGAACCCACTAGTCCTCCCCCCACCATGTTCCTAGCATTTGAGGGAGCTGCATTGAACATTAAAAATTGATCAACAGGCAATTAATCCTCTCTGCAAAGGAAAGTGAATTGTATAGCATCAATCAAGGAAGAGGAGGAGTAGCTGAAGCTATGACAAGCCCTATCAAAGTGATCAATGACCCACTTTCTGATCTCATGCGAGAATAAGAAAAGGTACCAGAATTCTCAGCAGAAGTCCGCCTAACGCTATGCAACGGAGAAGCATTTTTTGGAGCAGAGGAGTTGTTAAGAGAATGAGAAGAAGAGTGGGATGATAGAGAAGAAGTCATTCCAATCCTTAATGAAAAAAGGAGAGAGAGGGTTAGTAAAATAAAATCATTGATTATCAATGGAAAAGTGATAAAGAGTTGATAAGTGGCCAAAAGATGACAAGAGGCGAGTGGCAATCACTTGAGAAATGATAAAGGCGACATTCTAGAAAAGTGAGAAAACTTCTTTCGGGGAGAAGAAAAGCTGCAAAGTAACAAGAGAATGTAAGTGGAAAGGTGTGAAAGTGAAGAAGAATGTTTGTTGAGGGCCCATATTTATACAAAGGGAAAACACCCGTCTGACACCTAACATTGAAGAGGCATAAAGGGTGGGCGGTTTCCCCGACCAATCCTAAACGCATGCAACTGACGTCTCTTGACAAGTATGGAAGACGCCTCAGATAGTGGGAAACATGTTCTGATCTCAAGCATAGGTTAATAAGTTGCACAACTTCCAAGACATTCAAAAATAAGTATAAAATAATCAAAGTGCAGTACAACTGCAAGGACGATGTACGATAGCACAAAATGACAAGTACTTACTTTTCATTCAAATGATGGAATCACAAGTAGATAAGGAGAAACCATATTCACTAGGAGAATTCAGATGGGGCCAAACCCCAAACAAAGTTCAAATACATAAAAAACGAATAACAACAAAAAATGTGAAAAACTGAGGGGCTACTAAGAAGCATCTCCAGCATAAGGTGTCACGGAAGCCGAGGCAGGAGAAACAAATGTCACATGAGAAAGAGAAAATACAACCAAAATGCTTGCAGGCACGAGTACTGGAGATGAAATTACATCAGATGGTATCACTCCTCCAGGGAGAGAGGGCCTCGGGATAAGGAAAGTAATCGGAATCCTATACCCCACACCAAGACCCGCAGGAGAAGGAGAGTGAGTAGTCGATCGTTTGAAGGCATCGTAGGCCTCATCAAGACTTGGGAGCTTAGCAATCAATTCACAAATATCCAAAAGGTGCATATTAGCCTATTGCCCAAAAAGATGCTTTTCCCGAGCTTGATTGACGCATCTCAGGAAGCCACATAAAAAATAGCCCGTGAGATACCCCTAGAGCCTATCCTCAAACGTCGCCCTGTATCAGTCAAAGATCTCCTTCTTCGTGAAAGCCATTGCCGCATCCGACTTACACTACAGTTTCTCGGGGGAGATGAATCCCTCTAGTATCACTGGCGCTTTCGCCAATTCCTATGTAACTGTGTCTACCCTCCGGAGAGCCTGCTCCAACTCCGCGTGTAACTCATTCTCCCTCTTAACCCATGTCGCCTTCTCTCTTTCCAAGACCTCAACCTTGGCCTTCAGGTCAAATTGAGATGCCTTTAAAGCATTGATGGTCCCTTGTGACTGGGTAGCCTCCACCTTCAGTACATTTACACTAGAAATCCTCTTCCCCAAAGCCATCTGGTATTTCCATGTCGCTTCCCGAAGCTCTTTTACTTCTTCATCCTTCTTTTGAAGGCTTTCCTTCGCCAAAAATGCCACTACATGGGTTAAATCAACTTCTTGCCTGATAGCGGGGAGGAATTTTGGGACCTAGGAGAATAAAACTTGAAGAAAGGTTAGAACATCACTAAAATATGAAAGGGATTACAAAGTGACTAAATGCCTTATCATTTGAACCATCCACTCTATGCAGCAACGAGAGAAAGACTCGTTGTGCACTGGCAATGCTTGAGTAGCTGAGAGATATCGTGACACCATTCCTAGCGCTTTATCTATCTCCATTGGATTAGGAGTTGGGCCCATGCATTGACCTGTATCAGAAGTCAGGGCAGAAAAGAAAGGGGACCCGGGCATGATGAACCGATTAGAAAAAAGTATACCCGCCTGGTGAGGAATTGCAGATGTAAGGGGTGAGTTAGTAAGTATGGGCAACACCGTGGTTCTGATGCCTGAAGAACAGAATGTCACATTCGGAGGATCAATTAACAACAACTAATCTAGAAGAGATAGTCTATCCCGCTGAGCTGCAGGAGAACCTAGAACCTCATTGGCAGTCGCATACGACGAACCCTCGGGAAAGAAGTCAGAAAGAAAAAAAGGACCCCCATTTGTAGAAACCTTCTTCAACATCGCCAGAAGCCCATCCCCTGCCACAACTAGAATGCCACATGAGTAAAGAACGAACATACCTTGAAGCACGAACTCCATAAAGAAAAGAGAAGGTTACATATGTCAAAAGCACTGTCATCGTACACCATTAGGGCCTTTCCATTATCTGCTAAAAACAAAACACACTAGTCATAGCGCGTGAAAAATCAAACACAAAGCAAACAGGGAGAAAAATTGCCACGAATGCTTACTAGGAACAGGGGTGAATAACTCCACCCAAAGAGAAGCATCCATTGCAGCAGATGTGTCGAGCGTTGTAGGGAAATGCTTCGACGAAAGCATCGAAAGAAAGGTCGTCTCAGAGAGCGTAGGCACACGATCGCCCGAGGATCTAGATGGGGAGGAAGATATGTTGAATACGTCATACAAAAACAGGGTAGCCATTGTCACATCCAAAATTGAGGCAGGTATCGATCCCAAGTGGACCTCGGAAGTAACGACAGTTACTAGTGGTAAAGTAATATCCAATCCAAGCCCATTGAAATCGTCAACGATGGTAAAAGTAGTAGACTTCTTACCAACTTGGGCCGCACATGCAGAGTCATCTTCGGACACATCGAAAGTACCATTGGAGGACCTTGATAGGGTAGCAGTGACAAACGGTCGTCACTTATATCGACCGTGTTGGTATACGATCACCTTGCGAAGTTGGAACAACACTTTGAGATGGATGAACAGTAGATGTAGGGGCAATGATAAACTCTTTCAAGACATTTTCTACACAATGACAAAAGACCCAGAAGCAAGTCAAAACAAACACCACACCTCACTATACAAAGAATGCAGTAAAAACCACAATTACGTACCAAAGGAGGCAACAACATTGGTGGGTAAATATAGTGGGTTCTTCTCCTTATCCAAATGATCTATAAATCTTTGGCCCCGCAGTTCGATACAGAGCTTTAAAATGCGAAGATTACACAAGAGACTTTGCATCGTACAACGGAGAGAACACCAAGCTATCCTCCAAATTATATTGAAAAGCCTTCGGCATCCTTCAAGTAAGTGGCATGTCCATGCGCTCCTCTCTGGTTTGATAAAGAAGAATTTACTCTTCCAGCTGCTATGGGAACTAATGGTGCCATCCATAATTCTTTTGGCAGAGTCACGATGGCCAAGAAAATAGAAAGGTGCCCCAGCAGGTGATACTGACGCCTTAAATATGGAGAAAAACCTTTTTACCGTGCTCTCCAAGCCCTTTAGCAGACACCAGAAGATGAACACCGATAGAATAAAAAAGTTATTCAGAGTGAGTTGACTAGGGCATGCGTCATACGCCTTAAATAATTCACATTAAAATGGGGGGAAAACGATCGAAGCCCCGCCTTCACTTATACATAGTAAATTGTAACGTGCTTCGCGGGAGGCTTATCTCCCCTATGATCCACCTCCAGAATCACGACTTCTAAATTATGGCATGATGCACCGTAATCCAAGAACAACTTCTTAACCTCCTCCTTCGTGGCAGTGTTGACCGTTAAATCCACCTTTTGAGTATTCCGGAGGAGTCCCCCTTATCTGATGATTTCTTAGCCCTCTTCCTCCTAGAAAGACCACTCCTTCTGTCACCCACCACTGCAGTAGAACCTCTCTTACGAGAGGAAGGCTTAGCAACTCCGGTGACGGCTGATGGGTTAGTAGTGGGAGAGAATATGACAGTGCTAGAGGCAAAGGCGACTGAAGTAGGGTCAATATTGGAAGAAAACGCCATTGATAAAGCTCCAAAAAATAAAGTCTTGAAAGCAGAAAGCTCAGGAAATAAGTTGGAGAAATTTCATTGAGCATGGAAAATACAAATGGTTAGTTGAAGAAGAATGATGTAGGGTGAAGGGTTTTTATAATCCTAGAAATTGGGGGTGATAGCGGGAGTTAATGACCAAGTTAGTGGGAGTTAATGACCGGTAACCCCCACAATTAATGCGCACGCCTCCCAAAACTTTAGGAGCCGTTACGCGTTCTCCCGCCATGTAACGCGTGGTTTAAAATTCGCCACATGGCCTGATGCAAAGCATAATAATTCCTCTTGATTCTTACAAATACAAAAGGAACTGGGGGGACTGGTGTTAACCCCTCACATTTCCACCTTGGACTATGATGGCGCAAATGGCCCACTGCTGCTGAAATATATTGTCTAACACGATACCCCAAGAGAATAGGTATGAAAGCCACGATATCATCTCAAGGGACACAAATCTTAGATGATTCATTGATGCCCGAAGGACATCGTAATGCTCTCAACTTCTCACAGTATCAGGATGGATCTTACAGGGTACATAGAGTCCATGCGTGGCACTATGGATCTTGGATGATCCCACGATGCCCCATAGGACCTACGATATCCTCCAAGCTGTACATCCAGCTACTACGAGCATGATACCCGAGGACACGCTCCCCATGCCAATAATTTTCGTAAGAATCCATATGGTCACACTATACTAGAGGATTTGCACTACAAAAGGTTATCAGATACTATAACTTACAAAAACCACGTGACAAAATGCCATATCATGACACGTGCATCCAATGAACAGATCCACTGTTAGAGGAATAAACAAGTTAATCAACCAATAGTTGCATGGATAACTACCTGTCAAATCATTCTACATGCTTATAGACATTTGTTTCTAAAATATCCTTTATAAATAGGGAATGTATCCCATAGTTGAATGACAATTTGAATAAAAGAATCAACTTACTCTCTTTTCCTCTCTTTCATTTCTGTCCAGCCTTTATTTTTTCGAAAATCAGATAGGGGGTTCTAAACAAAATACACTTTAATTACCCAAATACCCAAATGATACAAAATGAGTGTTAACAAAGACATTTACGCTATACAATTTGTCTAATTGTGACACTATAGTTATCAAAACTTAAAATATTAATCTATCCTGAAATATATAAGGGCAAAATGGTACACCAGTTTTTTTGGTTTTGTCTCATATATATTGCTTATAGTGTTTTCCTCCTCATTTCTCAAATCTAATTGATTAGAAGATATATATCAAATGATACTTTGCTTTTATTTGTACTATTCTTTTTTATTCATATAAGAGAATTTAACGTTTTTAATGGAACATCTTAGAATTCTAAAATAATATAAAATTGATGATTGTCATAATATTCAACATATGCGGTACGGACACTACTAAAAATTACAAAATGCAAACTTAGACACTGGTGGAATAGGTGGCTTCCTCGGGATTGGGATAATACAGGATACGCCACGTGGTGTACCATAAAAAAATATGCATCCCTACGTCCTCATCAACACCAGGTGATCTACTACAAGCGTCAACGGAATTCGTTCCTATGGATGATCCAAATCTGAATTCAAGGCTGAAGAGATCGCAACCCTAGGGTTTGAGAAGACAGTGGATCCCAACATGCATGATTAGAATGTGATCGAGGGAATCCCTAAACCCCTTACAGCCTCGTATGCATCTGTTACGAAAGCAAAAAGCAAGAATTGTGATGATCAAAAAACGCGAAAGTAAGGAAGCACATATTGTGCATGAGCCGACCGAAGATATACCAATTACTTAGGTTACTTTCACTGACGAGCTTGAGAATCAAATTTGTAACAAGTGGAAGGATACACTCATTATTAGGGTTATGGGTAAGCCATGGTATTTTACGACACTACAAACCAAATTGAATATGATGTGGTCGCTACACAACGAATTTGAGCTGATAGACCTTGGCTATGGATGTTATTGTATGAAGGGACTGAATTCAGCTAAGCGGGAGATGATCTTAACCAAAGGTCCTTGGCATCTAGCGGGGAGTTTTCTATCTATTAGGAAATGGTTCCTCGACTTTTTCATAGACACGGACAAGGTGGAGAGTGCCATGACTTCGGTACGAATTCTGAACCTACCAATGGAATTTCTAGAGGAACCAATTATTCAAGTATTGGCTTTATCCATTGAAGATCCAACAAAAGTAGATGGTAACACGTATAACGCCACACGTGGGAAGTTCGCTAGAGTTTGTGTACAAGTGAGCACGAATGTACCTTTGAAGCTGGGGTTAGGGGTTAGAGATAAAACCTATTAAGTAGTCTATGAGAATCTCCCCTCAATTTGCTATAAGTGTGGCAAGGTTGGTCACCTTGAAACTACGTATGAGTCCAGCACAAACGCAAAACCTAATGAGGTTGTCAATTCAAGAACTAGTGCGACTGTGTTTCCACGTGATAATAAGGAGAAAACGGAGTGGATAGTGGATAAAGTCCATAATTATCAATATGGTGAATAGATGAAGGTTAGTAGAGGAAGGATATCAAAAGTAGTAGACTCTACTGGAAAACCGAAGGTGCAATAGGGTGTGACCCTGATACAAATTTTAAGAACAGAGCCAAACTTTACGGCTCAAGGAAATGATTCGGGAAGGAAGGAAGCGAGTGTGACCTCCTCGGCCCAAAAAGTGGATATACAATGAAAGTGAAACCTTCCAGAATCACTGATCCTGAACGCTACTAAGAGATCTTTGGTGACGGGGAAGGAAAGAGTAGTAAAAAAAATTAACAAGGCTAGAAGTCTAATCCGTTTTTGGGACACTAGAGTCATATAAGGATCAGAAAATCTCTGATCTTGAGTTATCACAACTCAAAACTGGAGACAAAATCAACAAGTAGAACGAACAGTAGGAGGACATGATTCTAGCGCATTGGGAGCTTTTGGACTTCGAAACAAGATTCCAGGAACTTCTCGGGTTCTCCATGATATTTCAAACGTTCAGTGAAGAACCAATGATCCAAGTACTGAGGATTCTGTCAAGTGTTTTGGAAATAGAAACCTGGACCCATCAAATTCAAAGGGAGAAAGATTTTGTGGTTTTGTGGCAGAAGACGGATCTGAGCAAGTGGGAATCGACCATTCAAATGATGTTAGCAGGGGAAACGGTAAAACAAATATATGCGATATGAAGGGGATCCATGATTGAGAACGTAATTGAACTATATCATTTGTGTCAAGTAGATATGACGATAGTATCTTGGAATTGTCAGGGTGTGGGTCATTTTGATTTTAAGAGAAACTTACGGGATCTGGTGCGAATTCATGCAGCATCCATTGTCTTTATATTCAAAACTAGAGTTAATGAAGAGAGAGCTAGAGAGATTTCCCCGTTTCTCGGGTTCTTGGGTTATGTTCTTGCGCCAATTGAGGGGATGCTTGGTGGGGTTCGGATGCTTTGGAATGAAGGAGGTGTGAAGGTGGAGATTATCAGTGTAGAAGATCAAGCAATACACACAATTATTAATTCAAACCTTCAGGATAAGTGGAGACTATCCGGTCTTTATGCACAGCCCAAAAAAGGACAAAATTCGAGTGTTCAATAACATGCGGGATATTGCGCGAGGGTCGAATTTACCGTGGTTGGCTATGAGGGACTTTAATGAGATGTGTTTTGGCCATGAAAAATTAGGAGGTAACACATTTGCCTTGAGTAGGTTGCGGTTCTTTCGAGATTTTATGAACAACTGTGGGTTTATGGATATGGGATTCAAAGGGCCTGAGTTTACATGGACTAATAAATGTGAAGCGGGCGCTATTATAAGAGAACAGATCGATAGGGCACTTGCAAATCAGGAGTGAATTGATAAATTCCCAAAAAATAAGGTGCTACATCTTTCTATAACTCACTCAGATTATCATCCAATTCCCATGAATTGCCACGGCAATAGGGATAGTAACATGAGACGTCCTTTTCAATTTGAGGTAGCCTGGTTGTGCCATCCAGATTTTGTAGAAAATCTGGGAGCGTGATCCGAGAATGATGGAGGCGATTAAGGAGGTTCCAAATGTGCTTGTACCATGGAATAGGGATAGGTTTGGCAACATTTTTCATAGAAAAAAATCCTTATGGCCCATCTTAATGGCATTAAAAGAGCACTTGGAGGAAAATATAGTGTGTTTCTTGCTAATCTAGAAGTCGAGCTCATTGCCGAATATAAAGAAGTGTTGCGCCAAGAGGAGACATTTTGGTTTCAGAAATCTCGTGTTCAATATATTAGAGATGGAGATAGGAATACCAAGTTCTTTCATTTCTCTACCATTATGAGAAGTCGACCAAATAAAATCACCTCCTTAAAGATTAATGAGATTGGGGTAGGTCACAATATGATCCTTAAGAAGCACGCTTAGGACTTCTTCGCACACCTTTTCGCGGGGAGCGGTGATGGAGGGAGCAAGTCATGCCACAGTTTTCTTCTAGCCTCTTGTTATCAGGTGAGACCTACAGAGGAAAACCGTGAGCAACTTAGAAGATGGATCTACGTGAGGGAGCTTCAATAAGTCGTTTTTTCTTTGAATTCGTTCAAAGCTGTTATGACCAAAATTATCAGTCTAAACTATTATTAATTAAATTGCTTATTATTTAGATAATTAAGTGGGTTTAATTATATGACTATTGATTATGTTTTGAATATTTCCGTAAGTATTTTGAATATGGAATCTTTCCTTATAGTTAGAACAACTATCATGATAAGTGAAATAAGAAAAGATGGTTGGCAAGATTCTGAAAGTTTATCTTATAGTTTCCCTATAGAAATAGATATTGTCGAGTCAGATTATTTATGGAAAGAAGATTCAGCTTTATAATTATCTTTGTATGATCCGATTTTGTTCCAAGTGTATCTAGATTAAATTATATATATGCATACATTGGAATATTTTGTTTACATATTTAGCAGAATAAAATCGGATGAACTAAGGAAGGCTTGCAGGTTGTCTTGAAGAATCGAAGATCTGGTATAACAGTTGTCCTTTCGTGTGGAGATTCTACACTCTATAAAAGCAGAAGACTCGAAGATAATTGATGACAAGTTTTGAAGATTAGATTTAAGAGTTGTATTCTACTTGTTTGAGAGTCAAAAGCATTCTAGTATATTCTTGTACGAAATATCAAAGCGAAGGAACTTCATATAAACTTAATAATTTCCAGATTCGAGTAGGGTTCTTTAGTAAGGCGTTAAGAAAGTAATTAGAGGCATTCTAGATTACTAGTACATGTAATATCCTCAGTGAGTCAAGGTCTTGTACTAAACGAAAGAGACTAGAGTTGTTAGAAATGGCAAAAGCCGAGTGGACTAGGCATGTTGTGACCAAACCACTATAAATCCCTTTGTTATTGTTTTACTTTTACCTGTCATAACAAGTAACAACCATTACGAAAGGAAAATAAGTAATAAGTAAACAACTAAGTTCTTACAAAATCCCCTGGACCCGAAGGGTTACATGCAGGGTTTTACCAACACGGATGGTAATGGCTTCAAGAATCTCTTCTCAAATTCGCAAAGGACGTGCTCAAAAATCATCGGTTCGAAAAGAAATTATGTGAAATTTTCTTTTGTCTTATACTGAAGAATCAGAACCCAGATTGCATTGACAATCCAGACCGATTTCACTATGCAACGTTCTTTATAAATTCATTACAAAGTGTATCATGTTGCGCTTTACGGGTTTGATGTCAGAGATTATAACTTCCGCACAATCGAGGTTCATCAAAGAACGAACATGCAAGATAACACATTTCTACTTCAGAAGCTGCTACCTTCGGTTAAAAGGAAAAAAGAAAAATAAAATTGGGGGTATGATTATGAAGTTCGATTCAGAGAAGGCCTATGATAAAGGGAGCTGGGATTCTTGGAGGATACGCTCAACGCCTTTCACTTCCCCATTGGGCTTATTGATTTGATCATGTTCTATGTTAGGAACGCTTCTACAAGGATACTCTAGAATGGCTCCCCTCTTGAACAGTTTAAGCACTCGTGTGGTCTATGTTAAGGCGGTCCCCTATCGCCATATTTGTTCGTATTGTGCATTGAGCGTTTGGCTTATATGATTCAAGAAGTGGTGGATAGAAAGAAGTGACAGCCGTTAGTATCGTGTCGAGGTGGACCGGGGTTGTCTCATTTATTCTTTGCCGACGACCTTGTCTTGATGGGGAAGGCGACAAAAGGGACAACAAAATGCATAAAATATGTTCTTGAGAAATCTTGTGGGGCTTCGGGGCTGAAAATAGCTTAAACAAATCTTGTGGGGCTTCGGGGCAATAATGAGTGCATATTCAAAATAAAGATGCTTAGCAAGGATTTATGTAGGGAAGAAGAAGAAGAAGAAGAAGAACGGCGAAAAGGAGTGTTGTATGGAAGAAACTGGATCATCGATGGGTAAAGCTTAATACGGATGGAAGCATCGTGTCGGCTAATAACCGAGGAGCAGCAGCGGGTGTCCTAATAGATTCGAATGGTACATGGATATGAAGGTTTAGAGTTGAATTACCGTCACCAACCGTAGATGACGCGGAGTTGGAAGCTATAAGTAAAGGCTTAGATATAGCATGGGAAAGAAGAATCTCGAAGATTGTGGTTGAAATCGATTTTGACGTAGCGGAAGCTTATAGGAAAGATAGGAACGACACACAAAAATCAAAAGCTTGTTGATTCACGAAGAATGCCAAGAAATTGATGCAAAAAGAGAGAAACTCTCAAAAACTTTATTCAATAATCAACTGAATGTCTTCTTAGGGTTTACATAGAATATATACCCTAAAAGCATAACTAAAATAGGAAATAACGTTTTTTTTCCAAAAAAGGAAAAAATCGAAATAAAAGCATAAACTAAAAGTGCTACTCATAAGGAACACGCTCCAACAAACGGAATGCAATTTCGAGTTCTAGAAATAAAGATATAACTGAAACAAAAATTACTAAAAACGGCAAAAACGGCCTTTTCGAGGCCTAAACGAAGGAATTTGGCTAAAATCCGCTCCCTTAATGATCTTTAGATCATTACTATGGTTCCTTGGCATGTTTCGGATAAAATTTGACTATTCGCACGTCAAAAACGGACCGAGCCAAAATCAGCCTCTCATCTTGGGATGATCCCGTTTCGCCATAAACTCCAACGCTTTCTCGACTGCATCAGATTCGCTCACCGCCGTCAAGTTAATCAACGGGAAGTTAAAGGTGCAAGTTCAAAGACTCGGGTTGGTTAAAGAGTGCATGTGTTTGGTTAATAGGCCATGGGAGTACAAGGTTATTTAGATTCCGCGAGACTTCAATAAGGTGGCTGGCAAGCTTGGAAAGATGAACTTAGAGAGTAGGGATAGAAGACTCTTTTGGGAGTGCCCCCTCATATTAGTCGCTTATATAAGTCGAACATGGGTTAACGACCCTTTGTGATTCTTTATTTACCCAAAAAAAAAGGAGGTTGAATACAAAGAGAATGATAAAACTCATGTACTAAAAAGTAACAAATGTATTTTTCATCATAACTGCATGAACTTTCAAAAGCTTAACAACAAAACTAAATTTAAAGGACATAGTGACAAGTTTTTGGTCATGTCACTTTCTTCTCATCAAGATAGAATCCAGAAACAATGGTTTTTCCTTCAACTTTTGATCGATCAAAAGATATAAATTCACTTCGATAACTTCTTATCGCTTTTAATTTTATTTTATTCTTTTATTTCTCAGTTATCCCTTCTCTATTAGTAATTTTATATAAGTTAGAGACTTTTAAGTGTAAGATAGAAGAGAAAAACGCTTGTTACCTTATTTTTTACCTTAACTCTATAAGATTATATAGTATGTTGTTAATCTTTTCTTTAACGTAATAAATGATGTTTAATTGTAGTGACTAATATGCAATTTGAGTAAAGTTTAAAGACGTGGCTTTGTGCTTCTTGTTAGTTCTTACTTCATATATTCTTTTAAATTTGTATTTTCTACTCCATATGTTTTGTATCGCCACGTCCATACAATGTCATTTTGAACTCGTGGACATCTAATCTAGAAGATTTTTTTTTCAACCCTCCAACTCTTTAGAGATTCTGCAACGTCGATTTGAACTCGTAGACATCTAATAGATTATTTTTTTTCAACTCTCCAACATATTGGAGATTCTGCATTGCAGAAAAATTGTACAAAAGTTTTCGATTCTGGAGATCGAAATTAATATAAACACAAAATGTCCTCTATGTTATCAAAAGAGGGAAAAGCAAAAGACTAACGCATTCTGTAAATTATTATAGTTCTTTGTCGTCTGATTTAACATTGTCTAGTGTTTTCCCATTCACTCCTACCAGCTCAATGTCTAATATGAGTGTTGCACCACCTGAAATTGAAACAAATATTGTTAGAAGGAAAAAAACAAATAAAAAACCCAACTCATTGCTCCTAATATCTATACAAATAAATGAATGATCTATTCAGCTCTACTTTTCCAAACAAAACACATGAAGCGAGCAAGTATATAGGGCTACTATCAACAGCCCACGTGGCAGATCTAGATTGGGCCACATGAAGTCGGCTCAGCCCACTCGACAAATGAGTGGGTTACCGATATGTCGAATATATTGTTTAATTGTTTAACATACTTACGTCGAATATGTTTCAATGTACCCTTGAATAGTTGAATGGGCCTGAAAAATCGTCGAATATAGTATTCGACATACATACGCGGGAAAGCCACGCATGTGGTACTTAATCTCGAGGCCTATGATGACCCCAAGTCTCGATAATTAAGTCATTTATTACCATTCTATTGTTCACATGCTATATATCAAACATTGTGTTCGACATAACTTTCGATATATAGCTACCTTCGACATAAATATTATATTGGGAATTATTCCACTAAACCCCCCAAACAATAGGTACTTTATGCAAATAAGATCAGATCTTTGTTTTTAGACCTAGTGAGGTCTAAACTTTGGTAGTCTTTGCGAATTGTCCATTTTTCACTTTTTGGTGATTTTTCGACAAAAAATCATCGAAAAAATATTTAAAGTTTGACTAGAATCTTCCCCTCGATGAGACGGTTCCGATGGTGGTGACGGTGTTGCAAAATTTAAAGTTATAACACGGGAATTCTAATTTAAGTTCAACACACTTAAATCAAATTCCCCATGTATTGACTTTGAATTTTGCGACACCGTTACCACCATCGGAACCGTCTCAACGAGAGGAAGGTTCTAGTCAAACTTTAAATAATTTTTTCGATGATTTTTGGTCGAAAAATTGCCAAAGATTGGAAAATGGGGCAATTCGCACAAACTACCAAAGTTTAGACCTTATTGGGTCTAAAAATAAAGATCTGGCCCTGAACCCATAAGGTGGCCATAGTTCAAGGGGTTTGATGGAATAATCTCTATTATATTGTATGTTAACGGGTTTGGAATTATACCCTAATTAACGAGTATATTTTTTTAAGGTTGGAACGCCGATCCCGACCCGAGGGGATTGTTGGTTTTTATTGATTTGGGGCTGGACTCGGATATTTTCCGAGGTGCCTACGTATCCCTCGATTGGGAATCAAGCCACTCGTAGTTCTTATTCTTGGTGTTGATTATTTGGAGTATGTCGATTTTATTGATTGTGTTGATTTTGTATCTGTTGAAAGAGTTGACCATTGTGAAGCCTTTGGAAAGAAAGGAGTTCGTCATTTCCTCTGAAGCCTTTTTTCTTTTAGTTTTATAGAGAACATGAGTTCCCTTGGGAGCGCCCCCTCTTCCTCCTGATCTCTCATCTCTACCTTTTATAGAAGTCTTTTAGGGATAGGTGTCACTGTGCATGCGTTCACAGGTGTCATTATGCATGTGTGAAGAGATATGTTTTATCTGTTTGGCATATCTGCTGACGGGGTACTGACCAAGATGAGTTATCCTCTTCGATAGCTTCAATGTACTCTGATGAACTGGCTCCTTGGTTTCCTTCTCTCCGATGGGCGGTACCTATCAGAAACGCTGGATAAGTGGGAGGGAATGCTCGTCCGATGCTGATAGTGGTCCATTGTTAGGTTGTCTTCTTCTGATGTGCACTCCGATAGGTGTTTCTATCTTGGTCTTGGGTTCCGTAAATTGGGCATGTTTTCGAGGGGTCTGATTTGATTTCCGAGGGCTTTACTTGGCCTTCGTGAAGTAGTGTTTTAGTATCCAAGCTCTTGTAGATTGTATTCCAACGTTCCTTGTGCTTAGACAAGGCGTTCTTGTTCAGACAGGGCAATGTTCTTGCATTCAGGTCTTTATGACGTGCGCTCCAAGGGGTTCTAGGTTTTGATAGTGCATTTTTATCGCGCTTTGGCACTCGGAATGAGTTCTCCGATAGCTTTCATACACCGGAGGGTGTAGGGGGTGCAGGGGGTGTTCTCGTATTTTGGGGGACTTGGGGTCTTCGCCGTGTGATACGGGTATTTTGTGGTTACGAGTATAAATCATATAATAATATCTCCGAAAATTTTAGTAATCGAATTATGGTATGTTTTAAGCATGTGGATTTTTACCCTGTTAACAACCCCCCCCCCCCCCCCCCCCCCCCCGCCCAGTTTTTAGTGAAGTTGACTGCACTAGAAACTTAAAAGGTCGAAAGTCACGATGGTCCTGTTATCGTAGCCTTCAGTCATCGGGGGCGTTGAAAGCACTGGTTTCGAGCTTTTAGAGTATTGTACATAGTATCAGGACATCTTAGTGTCCTTATAAGCATCGTAGGGGCTGCCTTGACCCTTTTAAAGCATCGTAGAGTTATCAGGGAACTTGTAGATTTTGGTCAGGTATTATATCATGAATGTCTCATAAGGCATCGTAGATCCTCGAGAGGAATTCGAGTCGTATCCAGGACCTGGAAAACCTTGGGAGGGTATCGTAGAACTCTTTTGGGGTGTCGTAGACATTCGTCATTGACGTTTATGTCTGTTTAACACATGTCTCCCAAGTTCTTGGCCTTGCTTTTGAAGAGACGAGGGGATTATTGTGATTGCCTTTTCCGAGGCGAGAGGTTTCCGATGCCTTTGAAATGTGCCCTCGCGGGATTAATATCGGGGAATTAATTATAATTAATGTCGTGGCATTTAATTAACTGCGATTAAATGCAATTAATGGTGGTTTAATGCCACGTTCAGGAGTGGTGCGTGGGCCGAGGTATTCGGACCGTTATTGTACTTTGTTTCTTATTGGAATGAAACTTATCTTTTCCGTGTTAATAGTCGTCATAACTTTTCAGCACGTTATGAATACTTGGATCCTTTCCTTTAATTGTAGAACTTAAGATTGAGTTTAAAGAAATGAAATTCATTCTTACTGGCCAAACAAATTACTTAGCATAACGTGCCTGTTTGCAGTGCAAACTTTGGAGATACATTTTCTCTAAATAGAGGTATCACCCGACACGTAATCGTAGTTATAACATAGCTTGGGCAGCTCAAACTTAATTCGGTCATCCGAGGAAAGATTCCTAAGTATATATAGGTGCTTGGAGTTTAGTAAATATTCTCACATACTTTTTAAAGAATCATTCCGGTAGGATTATTCACATTCTGGTTACGAATAAAGGTTCTCCAGGTAAGCGCCCACGGAGAACCTCTCCAAGGCCACTGGACCACCTCTTTCCTTCCTTTACAAGTCTTTTACAGACTTCGCATATATACTTATATAGCAATCAGAAAATCTTATGATTTTCAAGGAGATATCCAAGATTGGAATTGAATCACGCGAGTTTGGAGAAATAAAAACTTATCTTCGTAGCGTACCGCCCCGTGGCTGTAGCACCTGCTTTACGTTTTGGTTTTGCCGACGATCTCCTCGGGCTTGCTCAAGGATTCAACGGCGGTTCCCACAGACGGCGCCACTTTGTTAATGGGTTGGATATTATTCCCTATTTAACGAGTATATTTTTAGGGTTGGAACGCCGATCCCGACCCGAGGGGATTGTTGGTTTTTATTGATTTGGGTTGGACTCGGATATTTTCTGAGGCGTCTACGTATCTCCCAATTGGGAATCAAGCCACTCGTAGTTCTTGTTCGTGGTGTTGATTATTTGGAGTATGTCGATTTTATTGATTGTGTTGATTTTGTATCTGTTGAAAGAGTTGACAATTGTGAAGCCTTCAGAAAGAAAGGAGTTCGCCCTCTCCTCTGAAGCCTTTTTTCTTTTAGTTTTATAGAGAACATGAGTTCCCTTGGGAGCGCCCCCTCTTCCTCCTGATCTCTCATCTCTACCTTTTATAGAAGTCTTTTAGGGACATGTGTCACTGTGCATGTGTTTACAGGTGTCATTATGCATGTGTGAAGAGATAGGTTTTATCTGTTTGGCATATCTGTTGACGGGGTACTGACCAGGATGAGTTATCCTCTCCGATAGCTTCAATGTGCTCTGATGAACTGGCTCCTTGGTTTCCTTCTCTCTGATGGGCGGTACCTATCAGAAACGCTGGATAAGTGGGAGGGAATGCTCGTCCGATGCTGTTGTAGTTCCGATAGTGGTCCATTGTTAGGTTGTCTTCTTCTGATGTGCACTCCGATAGGTGTTTCTATCTTGGTCTTGGGTTCCGTAAATGGGGCATGTTTCCGAGGGGTCTGATTTGATTTCCGAGGGTTTTACTTGGCCTTCGTGAAGTAGTGTTTTAGTATCCAAGCTCTCGTAGATTGTATTCCAACGTTCCTTGTGCTTAGACAAGGCTTTCTTGTTCAGACAGGGCAATGTTCTTGCATTCAGGTCTTTATGACGTGCGCTCCGAGGGGTTCTAGGTTTTGATAGTGCATTTTTATCGCGCTTTGGCCCTCGGGATGAGTTCTCCGATAGCTTTCAGACATCGGAGGGTGTAGGGGGTGCAGGGGGTGTTCTCGTATTTTGGGGGACTCGGGGTCTTCGCCATGTGATACGGGTATTTTGTGGTTACGAGTATAAATCACATAATAATATCTCCGGAAATTTTAGTAATCGAATTATGGTATGTTTTAAGCACGTGGATTTTTACCCTGTTAACATTGTATATACCCCAAATATTCGATATATCTCTGCTGCGTATGTGTGTTCCAGATAAAGTTGATCTGGAAATTATTGGAGCTTATATTTATTGAGACAAAAATACACAAATGACATAATTTTAAAGGCAAGATTGTTAACTTTGCCCACTATCTTTAGGTTTTTTAAGTTTTTTTTAGATTTTTTAAGTTTTTTTTGTCCAATATGTTCTCAATATTGAGAAATGTTCTCAGCCTTTCAGCTTTTTAGCCAAAAATGCCCAATGGGTTTCAGCACAAGATTTCGACTTAGTTGGACGCCAACATGTAAAAACACCGTCTACATGTAAAAATTATGTGCCACGTCCGATTAAAGTAGAATTGTTAAATTTGTCCACTATCTTTGAATTTTTTGACTTTTTGCCTAATGCATTTTCGTACAAATACCCTTCATCTTTTTGAAAGTCAACCGAAAATGCTCAATGGGAGCCCGATCGGGTTTTTGGCCTACGTTGATGCCAAATTACTCTTAGGTGGACAAAATAAGTTATCCTTGTTTTATATCTAATTAAAAATTAACCTCATATGTTATTTTAATTAACAAAAACCTTCATGTGCTTTTTTGTACTATTATATATAGTATTTTTTATTATGTTACACTTTAATTTCATAATTAAATTAATTCTTTTTTGGTAAATCTAGATATAATATTAATCTCTTAACCTTTTATTTCACAATCTTGACTTTGTTTACAATATTGTTAAAATAAAATTTTCTTTTGCGTTTATATATATAGTGTAAATAAAAAAATCACAATTTCTTTTAAAACCTTCCTGATAAATAATTATTCTTATAAACTAAAATATCAAAACAATAGTAATTTGAAAATATATCTTGTTATTGTTTCAAAATTATAATTAAGTAAAAATATTGCATAGAAAATTTAAAACACAAAAACAAAATAAAATAAATAGCCAAATAGCTCTAAATATTATATTCCTAGCAAAATATTTCACCATTGTTGCCCCCAATTAGCTTCAGTGCGTCTTCCCCCGCCGTCGTCGCCTCCCCAGCGGCGCGTCTTTCATCCACATTTATTGTGTGGGAAATACTATATATAAGAGTACTAATAACAATATTGGTGCACTATACTAATCAAATAAAAGGATATAATAGTTTGTGTTAATTAAAATCTGCATATGGGTTAAATTTCTAATTAGAGATAACACAAGAGTGTTTTATTTTGTCCACCTAAGAGTATATTTGGCATCATCGTAGGCCAAAAATTCGATCAAGCTGCCATTAGGCATTTTCGGCTAATTTTGAAAAAGATGCAGGGTATTTCTCTGACCCCAAAAGATAATGGCAAAAAAACAAAAATAAAATCCAAAGATAGTGAGCAAATTTAACAATTTTGTCTTAATCGAACGTGGCACGCGTTTTTACACATAGACGACGTTTTTACATGTTGGCGTCCACCTAAGTCGAAAGCCCGATCAGGAGCCGACGGGGCATTTTTGGCTATAAAGCTAAAGGTGTAGGGCATTTTTCAATATTGAAAACATATTGAGCTAAAGGTCAAAAAATTCAAAGACAGTGGGCAAATTTAACAATTCTGCCTATTTCGAATATCAATTTAATCTAAGTTCTTTGACATTAAGAAACAACTCAAACTGTGTACAATAAATACATGGTGGTAACACCAAGATGTGAATAAACTCAAGTGGCATGTTTTCACATTTACTAGATCTCATATCTTCCACACCAAAATGGTGGTTTACCATCATTTGTGCCCACAACTAAATTTGTGTCATATGTATAAATAGAAGGTAAAGATTTATTTTTCTAAGCACCCACTATCACGTGTATTGATATATTACCAAACTTTATATCAACATGTCATAAATCTAGCAATGGGGCATAAAGTGAGTAATACACGATATTTTGCACTAATTTACCTGGTACGTTAGAAGATGACCCTTTCTGGCCATAACCAAGTTTTGGAGGAATTTTCAATTTTCGCTTCTCACCCAAACACATTCCCGTCACTCCCTGGTCCCATCCTGCAAAATTACACCTTCATTTCATGTCAAAGTGACAAGATTCAGAAGTTTGATAATGTTATTAATAGTTTCTTGTCTCAATAGCTAACAACAAGTTATGGAACTATGAACTAGTTGTTTGCCCTTCTAATTATTTGCTAATATATTGAACTCAGAGTCAAGCATTATAAATAAGTTGTGTAATTAGTTTGTATGTTCGCATACAATTTTCTTAGATTAATCCATATTATCTTCATTTAATCACTCGTTCAATTTCTTAGATTTTTCCCCAACCTTGAACGCGAAATGTGTCGTAGTATAGATGCATCATGGATCTACCTTTGCATTTGACTAATTCAATACATAAAGTTTTTGTGCGACTTCTCTCGTATAGGGATTATGCATATTCTAGTGAAAATATCTCCATGTTTGATCTTATTGTTCTCATGTTATTAAAACCGATAATAACATGCGCATTTCACCTGCACTTATCAAACACCATTTAAGAGTCAAATATTCAGAACCAAATCCGACCAAATGATTTTCTCATCCGATCACTATATAGGAAGTAAAGGTATCCCATAAACAAACCGTCCACTTTACTTTCTCAAAATGGAGAGAAAAAAGCATCAACCCGCTCAAAAGAGGCCACTCTTATACTCCCATACACTTGCTAGATTATTGCAAGTACAAGAAAAAAGCATCATATGCAATTTGACTAGAAATATTTGCTCAACATTATATATCAGAGGCAGAGTTAAGTGAAAGAGATAACAGTGTGGTGGGGGAATGACATGAGCACTAACCATCAACAACATGACCAAAGCCAACTCTAAATTCAATTGGATACCCCTTTTCAATGCTAGAATCATAAATAGTTCCATCCGTAAGTTTTCCCTACAAACATCATCAGAATTTCAAAAACAAGAGGGTTAATGGTGATTGGTGAATAACAAAGTTACAAAACCATGAGCTGGTCCGGATCAGAACAGAAAGAACAAGGTTCAACATGATAAAAGATAAGAAATTATGATTCCGCTCACAATATATTCTACGCTAACGCTGTCGCCTTTTTGAGCCCGCACTTTGCATATCTTCGGCTTATACTGTAGAAAATGGGAATATCAACAATCTTATGGAGAAGAATAATAATACATAAGATAGTCCATAACCTCAAAAGAACTAAGATGTTACTTGTCAATTTTCTACATTTCATTTCGGGATTCAAGATAGGCATTTTCTAGTTTAAAAATTACATTTTTCGCTAATTAGCACCAATGAGCTAGATATCACCTACATAAACCAAAAGAAAGATTTGTATTCCAATTGCATGTCTAAGCTCTTTGAGCTTGTGTGATGTAAGTGGGAACATCTCACGTTGTTATGCAAAGCTAAAAGCTTTTCCAATTTGGATATACATAAAGGTTCAAACTTTTCCAATTTGGATGTCCAGTATTAAAAGGAAGGCAAGGTTGGAACATGAGATTAGATCATTAACTAATAACATAACTAGAAACTTTGGAACCCTATTTCTGTGTGTTATCACACTCTACTCAAAACAATGACGTGCTTGCGGCCTAATCCAAAGATTTGGATTATATGATCTAACGATCATTGTGGCCTACATGTAAGGGAGCATGTCAGAATTTATCTAGCATTGTATTGGGTTAATGATCTGACTCACCATCCTTAATACAGTCTTTGGAGGAGAACAATGTGGTTTCTAGCTAATTATAACCAAGAACTACATGCACCTTGTTTGAGATTTTTAGTTTCAGCCTTCATACTAGCAAGTTATTGCTCATTTATACAAGCAACTATATCCTCTAACTTTATGGCTTGATATATAATCTCACACTCAGTTGAAAATGAATAGTTGCTGGATTGCGTTTATTGAAATACAGATAGGACTATGAAACCTCATAATTTGCAAACGGTTGGATTTGCTACCTAGTGAGTAGTGACTCATATATAACACTTACGCTGAATACTTATCTTAATATATAACACTTGCACTTAATACATATTGTCTTTACGAGCGCAATATGAATATTAACTATGGATCATTTACCTTCACACCTATCTGTAGCTCCTTCACATCAGCATATCTCTTCGCTGAAACTAAACCACACAAAAACAAACATTTATCAAAAACATTGTTTCTTTTGGCTCAACAAATTGTACGCATATAATGTCATATTAATAAATCCATAACATGATAAAAGAAAAGATTACGAAGCTAAATAATTGCATTTACTAATTCATCACGAGTGCAATATTACCGAGCGCAACAAATGCCAAATGTAGAAATAATGAAGTGACATTAATCACCACGAAGCCGATTCTCATTTCAATATATATTTGATTAATTTTGTTTGATTCGTAATTAAGTTTGTTTCTCTATCGGCAGATGTGCGACATTAAGCTGTTTTCCCCAAATTACAAATGAACTGGAGTAATCAACGCAACAAGTGGATCACCCACTTGAAATTTGTCATCATTATTCCTAACGTGACACGTGGCAAAAGAAAGTGTCACGTTAATCTTAACCAAACATATTATTGTAGGGAAAGGGTAAACTAACAATTTTATGGTAATTTAATCCTAGTTTAAACACACACTAATCACTTCGAGTTCATTTTCTAGTGATTCATGTTACTACTTACTAGTCAATACTTTATGGTGACAATCATTTGAGGTTAAGGCTATTCACATGTATTTGCTTACATATTATTATTTTTTGAACAAATTTGCTTACAGATTTAGTAAATGAAAATTCCATAGTAGGGAGTCGCTTTCAATTTTATGTGATATTAATTTTATGAAGTGCATGAACCAAGCAATTCTTGAGATGGAAAATAGGAGACGGTAAAAGTATATTGTTTTGGTACTATAGGTGGATGGGTAATACTAGGCTCTGTGAAGTGGTCCGAAATATTGAGCGTGATGAAGCATCTTTGCGGCTGTGCGATATGGTGATGGATTCGGGTGGTGGAGGATTGACGAACTGCTAACTCAGATCCCGATGAATGTGAGGGAGGAGGTTAGGAGGAGATTTATCATGCTTAATCGCGAAAAAGATAAAGTGATTTGGAGCAAGACGGTAAATGGGGAATTTACGTGTCAATATGCTTATAAAGCATTCCAGAAAACGTATGGCACGGACGAAGGTCGGAGGCCGAACTGTAGCTGGGTTTGGGGAACTAATCTGAGCTATAAAATTCAACATTTTTTGTGGTTGGTGAGTCTCAATCGTTTAGCCACAAACCATCTCCGGAGAACACGCAAATTGACACACTCGACTGAATGTCTTCTCTGCTTGGACTCGGATGAAACAGTCCTTCACATTTTAAGAAGATGCCAGAATGCCCGTAAGGTGTGGAGTAAACTACTGGATGGTCAAGAACTCGCACAATTCGATCAAATCGAAGATGGTAGATGGTTACGCCAAAATCTGCAGCAAAAGAAATTGAAATGTACTCTAATACCGGGAGTGAGTTGGGAACATACCTTTGTTGCGGCAACTTGGCACTTGTGGAAGGCGAGAAATCTACACGTCTTTCAGGGGAAGGTTGAGAGTACGTGGAGCACAATCCACCAAATCAAACTGCTGGGAGCAGAACTCAACATGCCCATGAGCAAAAAACCGAAAGGAAACTTACGGGGATTCAAATGGAGCAAACCGAAGGCGGGGTGGACGAAAATGAATGTCGACAGAAGCTGTCGAAACACGGAAAATAAGGGTGCAGCAGGAGGCGTATTAAGATCGGATAAAGGTGAATGGATTTGGGGATACACGGTGAACCTTGTCTCACCAACCGTTGAGGAAGCGAAACTTGAAGCGCTAAGGTATGGGTTGCAACTAGCTTGGGAAAAAAATATATCAAACATTGAAGTCGAAATGGATTCGGTAACTTGCTACAAGTTGGTCACGAGCTTAAGTCCCGGAGAGGAACACACGACTTTGCTTGGAAAGTGTAAAAGCCTACTTCACAAAGTTTGGAAGATTGAGCTACATTGCATATCTAGGAAAGCCAACAAGGTTGCAGATCATATGGCGAAGCTAGACATCGGGGCTGGGAGAGAAGTTGTATTCATGGATACACCGCCTCCAAGTGTTACTAGTTTGTTAGATTTAGAGTCTACTTAGTAGATTGTTCTATCTTTTGTTTACAAAAAAAAACATTAGTCATTCTTTTGTATTTATTTTTCTACCTTTTCAATATTTTTGTACTACTTTAGAAATAGATAAAATAATATTAAAATTAGTATGAGATTGTGACAGCTATGTCTGTTGTATACTTTTATCGTAATTATAATTCATATTTCGACATTTATAGAATTGTTGTGGAGAAGCATAAACAAAATCCCAGTTACACAACTTCAAAACCCATGTTGGACTAGAGGAGATGAGAAATAAGCCCAAGCCCAAGACCAGATACCTCTTATCATATCCCAGCCCAAAGTCTACCCACGTATAAACCTTAAATGAAACATGATATGATGAAATTGACCTTATTAAGCACATTTCCACATTCCTTCCTAAGGAATATTTTTCAATCGTCGTATGGCATGAAATAATTCTCCGTACAAAAACGAGATGTTTTTGTAACTCTTAAAATTATATGAGACGATTCTCCAATAAGGTAAAATATATGTGATGTAAATGTAGTTATCATAAGTTTAGAGATAATACGAAAAAAATATTATATTCGCAACTGAACTGTTTTATAATTACAATATCAAGTTAGTTTTGATTCAGATAGATGTTAATACACAAGATATAATATGCGTGTTCATTTGTTGAGTTAAAGTTGATATGCAACAAAAAAATGATGGACTTCTTTTTTTTTTTTTTTAATTAAGATTGACTTCATTTCAACCTTTTACTTTAGCCTTTTAACTAGGGCCTGAGCTGTATAAGGAATCGTGAAAAAAAGACTCACATGCAAGCACCAAAAAGTCAGTGTGGCAAAAGTTAAGGGACTTGAAAGCAAAGGATAGCTCATAGCAAAGTTTTGAAACAAAGCATGGAATAATTACTTTAGAAAGGTTCTTTCTTTTTTTGTGGGAGTGAATGGATCAAAAGTCAAACGATATAAATCTCTCAACATTTCAATGAAATGTCTAAATTGTTCATAAACAAAAAGCAATTTGCAACTTTTGGGCCTTGGGGCACGTTTTTGTTATGGGTTTTAACTATTTAAGTTACAAATGATAATATTTGTGCTAGTTAATGTAATTCGATAAAAGAGTTTTTTTTTTTCAATCTTTTGAGATAGCAATT
The DNA here is from genome assembly GCA_948329865.1 of Linaria vulgaris. Taxonomy (NCBI): domain Eukaryota; kingdom Viridiplantae; phylum Streptophyta; class Magnoliopsida; order Lamiales; family Plantaginaceae; genus Linaria; species Linaria vulgaris. Next base: position 73,771,675 of record OX415251.1, on the reverse strand, counting down.
CGATAAAATAGTTTGAATACAGAAGAAAAAAGAAAGTTTGTGCATTACGGTCGTCGATAAAAAAATCTCTTTTAAAGTAAGTTTTCGCATGCTAAATATATAAAAAGGAAGTTTTCGCACTATTTCAGATCTTTTTGCATATTTCGAAATAATCTTTAATTTTTTATGGCTAAAAAATCTTTAAATTTGTGATTACAATAAACTAAGAAAATACTTATATGTTTGTTTTGGTAAAATTAAAAATAAAAAAAGAATTCAACACTTTTCGAGAAAATATTCACATACTTTGATTTATGAATACCATCAAATAGTTTGTACGAGTTTTATGTTATTTCGTGCAATATTGAAGTTTTTTGACAAAAGTGTCACCTTATTATGTACGTAACATTATTGTCATGTAACACTCAGTAGACAAATCGGCACATCTCCGCGTGAAAGTATGCAAAATATATCCACTTCACCGTTCTTTTCCAACTAAAATAGAAAAAGTAGGTTATAAACCTCGAGATGTCGACTCGTTTCCCGCTCCCAATGAGATCGGGAATTTTGTACCCCCTATTTAGACTTTCGGTCCCTTCATCTTTCTGAATCGAGACGCGGCCCAGCTCGCGTCGTTCCAACCGTGCATCTTTTCCCACACAAATTATCCTAAGGAAATGACGTAGAACCTCTTAAAATTATAAGATATCAATTTGCCTTTTCTTAGCAAGGCAGTAATGTGTCTATTTTATAAAACATGGAAGTTATGCCTCATTTATTTCTGATAATAGTATCCATATTTTACTTAATATGGATAAGTTACAACAAGTTGTTCAAGAATTTAGAGAAGGTGCGTCTTGTTTCGATTTCAATAAACAACCAGACACATGCTATGTATTTTTTTATTTTTTCTTGAAATCAAGAGATTATATAAAGCAGACGATAAAATCGTCAATAATCGTCAAATTACATCATAGGAATAAGCATTTGGCCATGGAGACAAGGTATCACAGAAAGACATCTAAATACAATATCTTGGTGACTCTAAATTTACAAACGCATTCCTCGTAAGATTATGCGCCTCCCAATTTCCATCCCGACATATCCAACAAATGATAAATCCATAGTTTGAATCATAGATACGTCGAATATCAACCAAAATATTCCTTGTTTGAATATCCTTGATCGACTGTCTAATGATGCCATGTATAATATTTAAGCAAACTCCTTCGAAAACGACATCCTTCCACCTCATTCTGATAGCAAGACGCATAGCCCAAAGTGCAGCAACAACTTCAATACAATGTGGATTGAGAGTGGCAGTGAAGCGGCGCTGAACCCAAGCAAGTGTAGAACTCGTATGATCTCGTGCAATAACTCTGATTCCCACCGCACCAGCTAAATTGAACCTTCCACCATCGAAATTCACCTTAATCAATGGATGGGCCTGAGCAAGCCATTGTCTATTAAGTAGAACGTTCGTAATGTTCACATTCTTATCCATGGCATCACCCCACACATTCGAGTGATTAGATGCAAATGAGACAATTTTAGCCGGTTGTCAACCCTTCTTCCCGCGTGAATGTTGTTGTGATTCTCCCAAAGCGTCCACAAAATAATAATCATAAAACAAACTGCCTCACCGCTATGTGAGTGAGTTATACGCTGCAACCATTTCCTTAAATCTTCCCCCTCTCGGATCAGGTCTGAACAAGGAATACTAGCAACGCCCACACTTGCCGTACAACATGACAAGTGAACAAACAATGGAAAATATGCTCATTGCCACCTGAGCAGACGCCACATTGCTTCTCCTCAACAATACGCCTCCTAGCTAAATTCCATTTCGTAGGAAGAATGTCAATGCATGCGGGCTATTTTGATGTGCAAGGCCCTGCTTCACGTACAACGATAAGCACTATGAACTGAGAGTTGTCTGTTCTTTTCATAATGCCACACCTGCCTATCCAAGTTGTCACGACTACCCAACAGGATCGAAAAAAATCATCGCCACGTCCTCCTCCCAAAAACATTCACGCAACAGCTCAATGTTCCACCACCCGGTATCATCATCAATTAATTCATGGATGTGAGAAAAATGGGTGTTCGAGTTTCACGGGGTAAGAGTCCAAAAAGAAATAGGTCGCGGAACCTAAGGATCCTCCCAAACTAGAATATTGCTTCCATTTCCCACTTGCCATCGAAGTCCTTTTTTCATTACCGATGTCGCCTCCCAAATGCACCGCCATGAAAATGAAGGATTGTAACCAAGTAGAGCATGCAAAAGTGAGTTATTAGGATATTATTTTGCTTTGTATACCTTTCCAATCAAGCTCTCTAGGTTTTGCAATAAACGCCATGCTTGTTTGCTAACAGTGCCATGTTGAACGACTTCAGGTTTCGAAATCCCATTCCCTCTAGATTCTTTCCCTGATACATTTTGTCCCATGCCAACCAATGTATTTCATTTTGTGTATCGCTGATCCACTAGTAATTACTATTGATCGATTCAAGCTCTCGAATCAATGATTCTAGAAAACCAAAACAACTCATTGGAAAAGAGGGATCGTCTGAAAAACCGACTTCACCAACACCTCTTTCCCGACACTAGATAAAGTCTACACTTTGTAACCCTATGCTCTCTTCCACACGCTCTCCCTAATATACTCAAACATTTCTTTCTTTGATTTCCCCACTACCGACGACAACTCCAAGTATTTTTCTTGCTTGTCCGCCACTACAACACCAATCACCTCATCAACATCATGAACCACCCCTTCTCATGTATTCTTGCTAAATACTACCACATATTTATGAAGATTAATATTTTGGCTCGATGCCATTTATACTTCTCAAGAATATTTCTAACCTCCAAAGACGTGCCTCGCATGGCATCACAAAATAACAAGGTATCGTCGGTAAAGAGTAAGTGAGACATCACAGATGCATGTCTAGAAACGGCGACACTCTGATCGCCCTCTTTCTTCGGCATCACATAACAAAGCTGAAAACACCTGAGATACAAATAAGAATAGGTAGGGGAATAAATGATCCCCCTGCAGTATGCCCGTCACGGGGAAAAAGTACTAGATTCCCGCCCATTAATAAGTAGAGCATAAGACACGGTGTGAACCCCCATCATAACTAAAGAAACAAAACGAGAATCAAATCCAAGTCGGAGCATTACCTTTTCTAGGAAGGACCTCTCGACTCTCTCATAGGCCTTGCTCATATCGAGTCTAAGCGTCAAATGATTTCGTTTCCCTATTCTCTTGTTTTTCAAAAAGTGGTTAAGTTCAAAAGCAACAAGAATGTTATCAGTAATTAATCGACCTGGGACAAAAGCCGATTGTGAAATTAGAGATCATGTCGTTAAGAAAATGTTTAAACCTATTAGCAATAACCTTACAGGGACCTTAAAACTGACATTGCTTAGGCTAATAGGTCTGAACTGTGTCATAGCTTCTGGAGTAGCACATTTATGAATCAAACAATATACGTAAAGTTAACAGCAGGATTAAGAATAAGGTCATTAAGAAAGGCAAGAGCAAAGGTTTCATGACTAACAATTCTCCAAAAGTTTTGATAGAAAATAATAGAGAAGCCGTCAGGGCCATGAGACTTATAAGGGAACATTTCATTAAATGATTTAGTTACATCGTCATTCGTGAACGGTTGGAGTAGAATTTCGTTCATCTCAGGACTGACTCGCACGCTGACAGTTCGCAAAACATCTTCAATGTTTTCAATTGATGGATTGCTAGATTTAAAGATAGAACGGAAGTAATCAATCGCGATCAAGTCAATCTCCGTCGGAGTCTCTCTCCTAGTCCTATTCATGTCTCGCACCCCCTTTATCTCATTTTTCTTTCCTCTCTCACTCACCCTCTTATGATAATAAGACGTATTCTAGCCCCCTTCCCGAAGCCACTGAACCTTCGCTCTTTGTTTCCAGTATATCTCTTCTTTATCGTATAAATTTTCCAACTTCCTCATAAGCTCATTTTCCTCCTCCTTCGACTCACTGGTGATCGGTCCTCTCATTCAAAACCTTGATGCTTTTCTTAAAATTAGCTCCACTAACACGATCCCATTTAACTAAACCCAACCGGCATCTATCAAGTTTCTCCATAAGTTGTTGTCCCCCATCGCTGTCTCCAACTTCACTCCAAGTTCTTTGAATTACATCAACACAATCTGCTTTTTTAATACAAATTGCCTTAAAACGAAACTTCCTACGGCCAAACTTGTCATTCGCAGTCTTTAGAGTAGAAAACAATGAAACGAAGATGGCCAAATGATCAGAATTATATGTGTCAATGTTCTCAACGCATGTCGTAGGGAAAAAGGATCGCCAGGAATTATTAGCGCAAGCACGATCAAGTCTTTCCCACACAGTATGAGGAGTCACTCTCCGACAACACTAGGTAAATTTTGGACCACAAGACCACATGTCAGTCAATCCAATATCAAGAAGTGTTTCTTGAAAGTTGCACATTAGCCAATTTGGCCGTGGTGGACCGCCTCGTTTCTCCTCATTATTTAGTATCTCATTATAATCACCAAGGCCGATCCATGGTTTATTAGAGGCGGCTTTTATTCTCCTGAGCAAGCTCCAAGTATCCTTTCTTTTTGTCGCATCATGCTCCCCATAGAACCCCGCCACCCTCCAATCCGTGTCTCCCTCTATCCCCAACACAAGTGCATCAATGTGGTTCTTAGAAAAACTCAATAACTGAACATCCAACTCTTTATCCCAAAGAAGTGCCAACACTCCTGATAAACCCCTAGATTCCACACAAACACTAAACACATTCAACTTCATAATAATCACCTCAAATTTTCTTTACTTACATTTCGTCTCCGAAAGAAAAATGAGGCGAGGGTGGTAGCGAGAAATCAAATTCCTCAACTCTCGAACTGTCCAACGGGACCCCACTCCCTAACAGCAGTTCCAGCTTAAAATACTCATTGGATGTGGCGGGACTGCTCTGCAGTCGCCTCCAATGATTTATCGTTGTACAAGATCATCCGTCCATGTCCTTCTCTTTTCTTTCACAATGGAGCAATCTCTTTTTATTAGTAGACGTGCCTTGAGAATTCATCGTTTTGCATGGTTTCGACTGACGTCATCGGATGTTCGCCTTGTTCAATGTCCTACTAAAAACTGCAGTGGAGCCAACTTTTTCAGAGATATTTTCCATAGAATCGATAGAGTCTGAATGGAGATTTGTGATATCCTGAATAGCCATGTTTGCATGTTGCAACTTCAAATTCTTTTCTCTTTTCCCATTATTTTCTTGTCCATGGGTTATTCCTCTTTCATGCACACTTGTTGCCTCTACTTACATATTTTTATTCCCCATTTTATTATGCGTATCCGAACCAATTCTCAACACCATATTATGTCCCAATCCTTCCTTAACTCCCTGCTCTTTTAACACACTCTCCTCTTATATATTTTCTACTCTTTTAACACACTCTCCTCTTCTATATTTTGATCTGATGATACTTGTTTACCCTTTTGAGACATCCGTTCATCTATCTTTTCTCGCTCAACATTTGGACCCCCAACGTCATTCGATGATTCAGTTAATAAAGCGCGTTTTTGAATGTTCTGAGGTTGATTTAAATCCGTATCCCTACTTTGATTCTTCCTATCATTCCATGCGATGTTAGATGATTGAGTCAAACCCTCTATACCAGCACTTCATGTATTTTGGAAATTACCAGATCTACTCGATTGCTCTCTCATCCATGCCCCATACAAAAGTTGTGTTTCATCGATAACCTCCTCGAGGTTGTAAGGTACTTCACAATCTGCTACAATATGTCCAAGAGTTCCATAGAGATAATAAAAGTTCGGCAAACGCTCGTACTTAAAAGTGACAATCAGTTCTTCCCCATTTGGCCCTCGAACTTTCATACGTCGTAGTAGAGGTTTCGTGACATCGATTGTAATACGAATTCTCATGCTAAACCCCCAAGATTCTACCATATCGACCTCTTCCACAAAGCCCATCAGCCCCCCAATTGTTGTCGCAATATCCTTAGCCTATCGGGCTAAAGGAATGCCATATATACGGACGTAGAAGCTACACAAATTCAAATTAACATTCGTAGGGTTATCGTTCGCTGTAACTTCATTCAAAATGAAGATTTGTTTATCAAAGGACCACGGGTATCCCGCCAATGCTCTTTTCTTATCCAGAATACGGATGAATTGAAACATAATCCGTTCCTCATTTAATCGGCGTATTTCGACACATTCTTTATCATCGTGCAAATAGCGCTGAAGTTAAAACTTTGGTTTGTTTGTAGTCTGTCAACCAACACCAAATCGGATGATGTGTTAGTATTACGTTACATTCCATCCAGAATATCTGGCCCCCACGCCTCCATCTCTGTAAAAAAAGACTATCACGAAGCCGTTGTATCTTTGAATCCATAATCGTCTCAATTTCTGAACTTGAATATGCTTTGCGGATAGTTAAGGTCGAGGCAGACAAGCAATGAATTATTCCACTACAAAAACCAAAAAACGAATGTGAACTAAAAATGAACGTAAAGAAACGACCCTTGAACGAAATGAACGACGCAGCTACAAAGAAGACTGAAATGAAATGCAGAAAATCTAAACCAAAAACAACAACGTAAGGGGAAAACGAAGAAAAGAAAGGCTGAAGGAACACTGAAACGTAGCGTGCATAAGAGAGATATCACCGTAGGATTTTTAGGAGTGAAGTAGATGGATAAAGGAAACGTTATCAACTTCGTCATTTTCGATATGGAGGCGCTACAGAGAACGACGAAGGCCTTACCGGAAGGCTTTTGCACTCTCATGAAAGAGATCAGAAACCATCATGGGAGAGACTGGCTTTTTTTTGAGTGTTAGGTATGTAACTTATATCAGTAAAATCAATAAAATGAAACCGGGAAGCGGTAATTTTAAAAAAACAAAAAAACGTGTAAGTTGAGATCTAAATAACAATTCATGAATTTCACGCTTTCTCAATTAAAAATATCAAATGATTCTTTGACCCACTAGAAAAGGTATTGGGAATAGTTATTGACTTTGTCAAGGTTTGTTTCCTCGATGGTCAAGCCCTAAAAGAGCGTCTAGTTTAAATTATCGAAATTCATTTTTTTTTCATACTGCACTGCTAGCCCAGTTATTTTCTCTTTAATTCATCTCGATTATTTCAGTCATACCTTTTTTATAAATCAAATAAATAATATTAAAACAAAAATCGAGCAGCAATGGGTGCTCACCGTTACATCAAAGTTTTCCAGAGAAGTTAAGCACCATCGAATACCATGCATGGTTCATGTAAATATCCAAAAAAGAAAATAAAGGCAAATTATTACTAACCTTAAGCAACAATTGGGTTTTTCGGATCAAGCACCGCCTTGCTAAAGGCTTTCACCAACGAGATGGTCTTGACTTTAAGGAGACATTCAGTCATGTTGTCAAGCCTACCACGACTCGTACTATCTTTTCTCTGGTTGTTATGCACTCGTGGCCCTTTCGTCAACTTGATGTGAGTAATGCGTTTTTGCATGGTGATCTTCTTGAGGATGTCTATATGTCTCAGCCCCTGGGGTTCTCAGATTCTAGGTTTATGTCGCATGTCTGTCATCTAAAGAAGTCGCTTTATGGCCTTAAGCAAGCTCCTCGTGCTTGGTATGTTGCGTTGAGCTTTGCTCTTGGCTCTTTTCAATCTAAGTCTGATACTTCTCTTTTCAATTACTCTCGAGATTTAGATTTGATCTATGCCCTGGTATATGTTGATGATATTATTGTCACGGGCAATAAATCAAATTTACTTGCGCCCCCTGATTTCACAATTAGGTTGTAAGTCTGCGGTCAAGGACCTTGGTGAGTTGTCCTATTTTTTTGGTGTTGATTTTTTTCGTTGCCGTGAAGGATTGTTCTTGTTGCAACACATGTATATCTGTGATATTCTTGCTCGCTATAAAATGGATGGTGCCAAGCCACTTGCTACACCCATGGCATCCACCTCTTCAACTCTTACATCTTCCTCCTTGCTGATTCCAAGTAGTATCAAACCGTTATTGGCGTTCTTCAGTACCTTACTCTTACACGCTCTGATATAGCTTTTGCCGTCAATAGGCTTGCGCAACGAATGGTTGCTCCTACGAACTTGATTGAAGTGCACTTAAATGTGTGCTTCGATACTTGAAGGGTACCTTGTCGTATGGTCTTCTATTATGCCGTGAGGACTTTGTCTGCCTTACTGCCTACACAGATGCAGATTAGGCTAGTGATCACACCTATGCGGCGTCAACTTCAGCCTATGTGTTGTTTCTTAGTGCAAATCCAATCTCGTGGTCCTCTCGTCGCCAACGTGCGGTCTCGCATTCCTCTACATAGTTTGAGTATACCACGCCCTTGTCAATGTTGCTGCCGAGGTACGTTGGTTGCAACACTTGTTTCTTGAGTTGCATGTTCCCCTCCCTTCACCTCTGGTACTTAGTGACAATTTGGGAGCTACATGTCTTTCTCTTCATCCGGTGTTGTATTCCCGCATGAAACATATCTTTATTGATCTTCACTTTGTTTGTGATCTTGTCAACAAAGGTTTTCTTATCCTCTCATATGTTAGTACTATTGATCAACTTGCGAATTTGCTCACCAAACCACTTTCTCGTGCGCTATTTCAGCTTTTGCGTTCCAAGATTTATGTCGCCGATAGGACTGCAGTTTTGCAAATGCGTATTAAATATAGTCATTAGTATATATCTTTAGGATATTTCCTTGTATAGTGGTTAGGATATTTCCTTTTATTTAGTTCAGAATATTTCTTCTTTTAAGAATTATGCACGTTATAAAAATACCACAAGTTGTGATAAATAAAATCATTCACATATAATTCTTATAGTTTAGTTACAGGATGAGTGACAATTTATCTAATTTATGGGAAATATATATATATTTCCTTTTATTTAGTTCAGGTGATTATATTTTCACAAACAGATTTCAAGAAGTATCATGAATAGATTAAAAAGTACGAAAAAGACATTTTTACAAACACCAAACTGTATTTGGCAATCAAGCACAAAAAATACACTGCCAAAACGAACCATTATAGTGTTCAATTGTTTAGAAATCATAGAGAATGTCTTATTTATATATGAAGACTTATATGGTCATGTTTACCAAAAAAAAAAAAAAAATTTAAAAAAGGCTTATATGTCATGTTAGAGGTAATTTGCTGTAATAGCAGAACCATTTAATCTACAACGGCTAGTTGGAAGTTTTGGGCAAATAACTTTCTACGAAAGATGGGTCCCAGAAATCTGTACTTTTGCTAACACTGTAGCCAACAAAAGCAAATAACCTCTGAAAAGTTCCAAATCTATCAATCAATCCCCCACTCAGAATGCACTAATGCAGCTTCTCAGCTTACTAAATAACCCAAGCCTCACTTCATATTAACACGACATCTCATCTATTTAGCTTTTGTGATTTAAACTTTAATAATAAATTCTATTTTGGACTGTTAATAATTTTTTAAAATGTTTATTCTTTTATAGAAACCAAAAAGGAAAATAGAACATTGTTCCATGTCTCCGACTTACAGTGATCTCAATAAAAAAGTTTAGTTCTAAATCTCAATCTCAATGTAAGTAAAAAGTTTAGTTCTAATCTCAGTCTAAATGCTCAAAAAAATATTTCTCGACTGCATTAACCTTTGGTAATTGTATTATTGTTTATTTATATTTTAGTAATGATTTCGTACAACACGATTCTCTATATCTCTTTTTTGTTCCCTTGGCTTTCGTAGCCTTCTTTTGAAAGTGACTTCCCATATCTCCTCTATTAATTACACTTTCTTTTCTCCAACTACAATCATTATAAATTATTAAGGAATCCACTTACCTAAATTGTCCTTATTTTTTTTATACTATTGTAAAAATTTAAATGTGTAATATATTTTTTTTGAGTCATTTATAATATAAGAGTACAACATTATATACAAGTAGTCTTCCACAATATAAGGAAGTAGAATCCTATATAAAGAATAACAAGATACAAAAAAGATAAAGACAATCCCTTAAACTAGGTAAGTGAATTCGGAGGAGCGGATTCCCTTTACATTACATTTATGCGGACATTTGGAGGCCTACTGAATTATCTCTTGATGGGTTCCGTTACTATATTATTTTTGTGGACTTATTTAGTCGTTATTGCTATTTTTTTCCGTTGGTGGCTAAATCTCAAGTTCTTGATGTTTTTACTCACTTCAAACCTTTGGTGGAAAATTAATTTTCTCAAGAAAGCAAGATTTTTTCCTGTGATAACGGGGGGGTTGGGGTGGGGGGGGGGGGGGGAGTTGTAGCTCTTAAGAAAGTTTTTGCACAAAATGGTATAAGTTGGCTTACAACGACACCTCACACACTCCAATAAAATGGACTTTCTGAACGTAGACATCGTCATATTGTTGAGACTGGGAGTGCCTTATTACATCATGCTAGGCTGTCTAACACATTTTGGTCTTTTGCGCTTCAAACTGATGTCTATCTTATTAACATGATGCCCATCTCCGCTATTGGCAATGACTTACCGTTTCACAAGCTCTTTGGCGTTGCTCCTAACTATCTCAAGTTACGGGTCTTTGGGTGTCTATGCTATCCTTGGCTTCATCCCTATGAGTATGGGAAATTGTCATTTCCATCTCGACCATGCATTTTTCTTGGCTATTCTACCTCGCAAAGTGCCTATAAGTGTTAGGATTCGACCACTCAACGACTCTTTATTTCACGGCATGTTCGATTCTATGAGAAAATTATTTCGTTGGGGGTCCCTTCTCCACTTGCGACCCAACCCGCACCTCGGCCCTTATTTCGACCCAGTCCGCTATCCATGGCCCTGCCTCCGGCCCGACCGCGGACTCTACACATTCTGTTCGTAATATTGGGTCAAATGTTGGGGCAACATTGCAACCAGAAACTTTTGCACCAGTTTCTGCACCTTCTACTCCCAATGTTGGGTTGATGTTGAGGGAACATTGCAACAAGACCCATATGGCACCAGTTTCTGCACCTTCTGTTTCCAATGTTGGATCGATGTTGGGGCAACATTACAACCAAAACCATGTTCTTCACACAGCGGCCCAACCCGCGTCGCCTACGGCCTCGGACACGGCCCAACCTGCGTCCCTAACAGCTTCAGATGCGGCCCAGCACCGAGCCTTGGATGCGGTCCACTCGGGTCCACCCACCAACTCGCACCATATGACGACCATGTCCAAGAACAACATCTATAAGCCTAAGGTCCTTAATTTAGCCATAAAACATCCTATTGTGCCGATTGTTGAACCCACCGGTCCGACCGTCGCCCTAAAGGATCCCCATTGGTGCCATGCCATGACCGAGGAGATTAATGCTCTTCTGAAAAACGGTACTTGGGACTTAGTTCCACCCCATCACGCCGCCAATATTGTGGGCTACAAATGGGTATTTCGGGTGAAGCGCAAACCCGATGGCTCGATTGATAAGTATAAGACTCGCCTCGTGGCTAAGGGGTTCCACTAACTCCCCAGCCTCGATTACGTGGAAACTTTCAGTCTTATGGTCAAACTGGTCACTATTCGTCTCATTCTCTCCTTTGCTGTCACGCATTCTTGGCCTATTCGCTAATTGGACGTTAGTAACACTTTCCTCCATGGCAATCTAAGTAAGGAAGTCTTTATGCAACAACCTCCGGGTTTTGTGGATGCGTCCAGCTCATCTCATGTTTTTTGCCTTCGCACGTTGATTTACGGCCTCAAACAAGCACCACGCGCTTGGTTTCACGCGCTATGAGATACCCTTATATCGCTGGGGTTCACCCAATCCCGCTCGGATTGCTTCTTATTCCTCTATTGACGTGGTTCTACGGTGCTCTTTTTACTCATTTATATGGACGACATCATATTCACGGACACAAATTCTTCGCTTATTGACTCGTTATTACTCGGCTCAAATCCTCCTTTGCCGTCAAAGATCTTGGCACGCTCTCTTACGTTTTTGGTATTAAAGCTCTACCGTGTGAGGAAGGTCTCTTACTTTTCCAACACAAGTATGTCCATGATCTTCTTGTTAGCCATCACATGGAAGAAGCCAAAACCATTTCCATGCCTATGGCCTCCAACGCCATTATTTCGTTTCAATCCTCGTCTTCGGACTGCGATTCGCATATCTATCGTCAAGCCATCGGAGAGCTACAATATCTTGCCCTCACCCGTCCCGACATCGCCTTTGCAGTCAACAACCTTGCTTAGTTCGTGTTATCTCCCACGGACATTGGGCCTTCGTTATCTTAAAGGCACTATCACTCATGTTCTCTTAATTTGCTGGGACTCTCCCCTCACTCTCCGTGGCTACTCTGACGCTGATTGGGCCAAGAATCCCACAGATCGCTCCTCCACGACTGCTTTCGTGATCTTTCTTGGTCATAACCTCATCTCGTGGAGCTCTCGCAAGCAACGAGCCATTGCTAGGCCCTCCATTGAAGCCGAACACCGAGCCTTACTCACAAAGCTTCATGTCTCGCTCAGCTCTCCTCCGACTTTCTTTTGTGAAAACATTGGTGCGACTCACTTGTCTCTTCCTCCGGTCATGCACTCCCGCATGAAATACATTGCCATCGATATTCACTTTGTTCGTGATGTTGTGTCAAAAGGTCTCCTTCGTGTCTCGCATTTTAGCACTCATGACCAGCTCGCGGATATACTCATTAAAGCTCTTCACCGCTCACGGTTTCATCTTCTTCGATCCAAAATTGCCTTGGTCGATTGAACGACAATTTTGAGGGGGCATATTTGGGAATATGCTCCTCCGGATTCACTTACCTAGTTTAAGGGATTGTCCTTATCTTTTTTGTATCTTGTTATTCTTTAGATATGATTCTACTTCCTTATATTGTGGAAGACTACTTGTATATAATGTTGTACTCTTGTATTCTAAATGACTCAAGGAAATATATTACACATTTAAATCTTTACATAAATAACTTAAATATGTTCACCCCGTTTTAACGAGCTTTTCTTAAATTATTTTGCTAATCCCCCTTTTTAACAATCAAGCCAAAATCGATATCGAAATAGGTCTAACATCATGCGAGTGTTTGTAATTGGATGATTAACACAAAAACTAGAACCAACATAATATTTTACATGATATTAATAGTTTTTCCAAAAAGATCTCATAAAGCATCAAATTTAAACCGTCAAAGTAATAATGTTGAAAACGTCTTGGACGCCTTCCTTGTCTTTTTGCTTAGTCATATTCACCTAATTACACTTCGGAGATTTCTATCAACATGCCATTGTAAAAGTTGTATTGAGATACAAAATAACCTTAACAATGTAAACTACCATACGACAAGTTAAAGTATTCAAAACACAAGTTTAGAAGGTATGGGAACAACTGACCGAGTAACACATATTACATATAGTGATTTACAACAAAGTCGGCCTTTGACTAACAAAGAAAGTGGTGAAAATTAACGCAATTTGTCACTTGTGATATCGAAGGCTACAATTATCACGCACACGCGTGTAGTGTATGAGGATCGTATTGTTTCTCGTAGAAATTAACAAAATAAGATTTGGTAGAGAATTGACTTTGAAAACTCCAGGTGAGAGGCAAAAAAGTTTGTCTTCTTCATCTGTTAAGAATATGGCATACTTTAAAGCAAGTAATACTCTTTAAGGATGTAGTTGGGTCCTCTCTTTCGAGGTAAAATTAGTTTTCTCTAGAGATAAAAGGCAAAAATCAAAGACGAGATGCCCTCTTGACAATAATATATATTTACTAATGACTAAGATATTTAGAAGAATAATCGTTTGTGTAAGAGTGTTTGCCCTAGTTGATGCTTTCGAGCGTTGGTCGAATGCAATGCACATGTCGTTATGTTTCATTGCACATGTCGTTATGTTTCATTGCACATGTACTTATCGAGGAGCCGCTATTTGATCATCTTTGTGTTTCAGAGGATTTGTAAGTACAATTATGTTTTGCCCTTTTGAATTATGGCAAATTATTATTTCCTTATTATGTAACATCTCGTTTGAATTCTCTCAATTTGCTAGAGGAGATTGTTTTAATTATTTCAAAGCAATAGATCCCTAATGATGAACAGACCACTCCCTTGTCGGATGGTCCCTATTGCAATCTAGGAATACCATAAATCACCCTTCACTGTTTGTTAAGCATAGTTTTCTCACTAGGTATGGACGACGAAGATGGAATTGACAAGGAACTTTCTGCCCGCTACGAGATTTGGGGGCCGACGTCTTTTTGCAGTGCAGCTCCTTCCGTAACAGCGTAAGCTTACTCGATTGAAAGAAGGTGATTCGAGACCTTCTTCCCTTAATCTGGGAGGTAGGTTACGTAGGCGACAACCATACATAGGTTGTTTGGAGATCGAATTCTCTTCTTCGGCCTCGACTAGCCCATCTGAAACACCAGTTGCAGTGAAAGGCTCTCTCAATTGCCTATCCTTTGTAGATTAGGGGGAGAGCCGCGTAGCAATCTTAAAGGTTTAAGGAATAACAAGATCAAAAGAAGGTTTTCTTTGATACAAACAATGAAGAATTGGTTGGGGTATTTTCGACATTTGCCTTGCTTACTCGTGAAATTGATTTTAATTGCTGAAAACTATGGTTAACAAACATCACACAAAATAAATAATAATTAGGCCTAATATAGAAAGATATATATTATCAACTATGTGAACAATTACTTTGGATATGGTATATTAGTCATGGAATATTAATAATGGGTCCACTATTAACACCAAAACCATTATAATTTCCAAAAAATGCAATTTTTGTTAAAGTCTTTTCTATTTAGCTAAGGTTGTATGGACCATTTGTTATTAACTTATTATGCAGAAAATTTAAAAAGTTCCTAATTTCCCACCTCTCTTCTTCAATACTTGTCATCAAATTATCTATCTATTAATCAATCAAAATAGGGCGTAAAAAGCCTAACAGAAAATGTTATAATTATTTAAAATCTTTCTATTAATCATCTCTATAGTTATTATATATTTACAATGACATACTACTCAACAAACGGTCATATAAGATCTTAATGATCAACAGACCACTCCGCAGTCGGCTAGTCCCTACTGCAATCTAAGGAATACCATAAATAAATCACCCTTCCTTTTTATTATCAAAAAAAAAAAAACAAATCACCCTTCCTTTTGTCTCTCAATTTGTCTTCTCTCTTTATAGCCTTCTGCAAAACCCCAACGTATTAATTATTTCAGCTAGTTAATGCTCACTCACACAAGAACTATAAATAACTAAACCCAACTTTCTTCACCCTTCCTTCACAATTCAAACACAATGGATTTTTTCTCCACTTTGCTTCTACTCTCTCTTCTATCTGCTTCACCTTCATTCTCAAGTAACTATTTTTTCTACATTTTTTTTTCTCGTCTATTTATCTTTCCAACACTAACTTAATTTATCTTATATTTAATAATATTTCAGGTGGAGAAATGCATCAGAAAATGGGCGTATGCTACGGCGAACTAGGTACCAATCTCCCAACCCCACAAGAATCAATCCAACTCATCCAGACCCTCAACGCCAAACGGGTCAAAATCTACGGCACTAACCCTAAAATCCTCAAAGCCATTCAAAATACGGATCTCCAAATCTCCGTCATGGTACCCAACCAAATCATACCCGAAATCTACAACAACCAAACCCACGCGGATAAATGGGTCAAATCCAACCTCGTACCCTTTTACCCCAAATCCAAGATCCGTTACCTCCTCGTCGGCAACGAAATCCTAAGCAACCAACCCAACTCCACCTGGTTCCAGCTCGTACCCGCTATGCGCAAAATCAGATCCGCCGTTAAAAAATACGGCTTGAAAAAGGTCAAAATCGGAACCCCGTTAGCAATGGACGTTCTAGAAGCTTCTTTCCCACCGTCGGCCGGTGCTTTTCGGGCCAACGTTCGTGACCCGGTTATAAAACCCATGCTCCAGTTTCTGAACCGGACCAAATCGTTTTTCTTCGTTGACGTGTACACTTATTTCGCGTGGGTGGGCTCCCCCTTGGATATTAATCTTGACTACGCTTTGCTCCAGCCCACTAACATTACGTATACGGATCCGGGTACGGGTCTCACTTATACCAACTTATTGGATCAGATGTTGGATTCGATTGTGTTCGCAATGAAGCGGCTCGGGTATCCGGATCTGAGATTGTTTCTAGCGGAAACGGGTTGGCCCAATGGTGGCGACCCGGATCAGCTCGGAGCGAATGTGTACAATGCCGCCACTTATAATCGCAACGTGGTTAAGAAATTCTTGGCGAAGCCTCCGGTGGGGACCCCGGGTCGGCCCGGGGCGGTGATCCCGACTATGATATTCGCTACGTACAATGAGAACAATAAAACGGGTGCGGGTACGGAGAGGCATTTCGGGTTGTTGTTTCCAAACGGGTCGAATGTGTACCCGATGGATTTGTCGGGTAAGACTCCGGTTTCGGAGTACCCGGTGGTATCGAAGCCAACGAGTAATGGAAGATTGTGGTGTGTCGCGGTGGAGGGAGGGAATGTGAATAAAACGGCATTGGCCGGGGCGGTTTCGTATGCTTGTAGTCAGGGTAACCGGACATGTGACCCGATTCAACCGGGTGGGTTGTGTTATAAACCGAATTCGTTGGTGAAGCATGCGAGTTATGCGTTTAGTTCGTATTGGGTGCAATTGAGGACGGCAGGTGCTACTTGTAATTTCAATGGGTTAGCGACATTAACCTCCAAAGATCCAAGTAAGTAAAACTTTTATTATAATTGTACAGCTCATGTTCATGTATTTTATAGTCCATTTGGTGTTGATATATGGGATAGGAGGACAGCTGTGTGACTGACTAGATTTGTGCGACTTTCTGTCGTGTTTTTAATTGATATAATTTATTGTAAGTTATTTGATAAAGTAACACTTGGCCAGCTAACAATAAAATTGGAATTTAGTGTATTTTTTTTGTTAAAAATAAGAATCAGTCATGTTGTTGTATATTGTACATTTTTAACTCAGTTACTTTTTTATGTGCAGGTTATGGATCTTGCAAGTATCCCAGCATTAATCTTTAAGCCATGGAGGGGGTTCCCATGCCTACTTCATTTATCATCATTGTATTTTTTCAAGTATAGGAAATCTCACGTACTGATTATTTAGGGGCGGAGTGAATTATTTATATCCTAGCTGGTTCAGTGTTTGATATGGGGACTGACAATAATGACTTAATAATTGTGTTTCCTAACTAAATTCAGTTTGTAGCTTTCCAGATTGTCTTAGGTTATATAATCTTATCTTTTGTTTGATTCATTTGATAACATTGCCATATATAAATGAGATTTACCTGAGTTTTTTCTGGTTTTGTCCAAACTTAACTAATAAAACGAGAATTAATTAATCACGTTATATAAGCTATAGGCCTAATAGCTCGTTTAACCTTCCAGCAAATTTGTAAACTAGCGCCCCCCCCCCCAATCCCCCCATTAAATAGCATTATAACGGAATGGTACACCTAAACCGCTCTACCTTTTTCCTTCTTCATAACCCATATTATCGATGGTAATTTTGGTGCAAGCATGATTATCGTCCTTGATTTCCATTTCTTACTAGCACGTATTATTAGCCAACTAATACGTCGTAAAATTGCTGATAGAACAACAAACCGGTGATGAATTATTAAGTACCCTTTGTGAAAACATACCAAAAATAAAACTAGTTATGCTTTTTTTGGTTGTTATATCAATTCTTCATTGCAAAGCACGCTTGCTTGCATAAATAAGCCCCGATAAATTACAAATCAGGGCCTAATCTGGTGTTTGGTTTCCATAACCCTAAGATGAAATAAACATGATAACCATCACTTCTTCGGTTTGTCTCCCAACAAATAATAATGAACTACCCCCTTCCAATTTGTAGTGGTGGTCTGATAAGTTACATAATATTACTACTTTGCCCTTAAATTGAAAATTGAATGACTTTGAAAATGTAGGTGAAGGGTAATTATGAGAATTTGGTTACAAATGAACTGTTATTGGGAAAAATCAAACGTCCTACAAATTATTAATCTCATTTTTAGAAGGAATTTTTTTCTCTAACCAAACATGCAATTAGCTACTTGTGGTGAGATTAATAATTACCTAACTACTCAACCCACACTATCCAAAGGGCCAAGCAAACTTTTTGCTCCTACATCCAATTGATACTACTTTCTCATAATCCATGATATCTTGCATCTCTGGAAGTGATGCAAGCAAAAATAAAGGAAACAATTATAATGAAAATTCCGTTTTGCTCCTTTTTTTTGGACACATATACTTTTCTTTTTAATATACCCTTACATTTATAAATTCTTTTAATATTTATAAAAATCATATAGTATTAAATTATTAAAATCACTTCGTAATCTACTGAATTTGCAAAATGACACAAATACTAGTAACTGTTTTAGAAAATATCAACACTTATAAATCTTTACGTAGACAATTACTCAGTTTTCACTCAACATATAATCTGCACGACTGCACAACGACACAAGTTATTTATAAGAAACAAATAATAATAACATATCAAGTGACAATGGTATTTCGGTAGCTAGACTAAGTTCTCTAAATCTGCTAATATGAGCTCCTCCAGGATATATTTGATTAGCTTTATTCGGAAAACCTTCGAGACTCTAACATTGAATGGTATATGATGCTTGCTAGATATGTCGAATGTCCACCAATATGTTGATTTTTTAGAATGCGTCGAGCTTTCGGAGATATGTCGAACTTTTGGGAACTTCGAGTATCCGGATACGTCGGGCCTATGTTTGTACATTGAATGTAATATGTCAAATGTATATAATTGATATTAGAGTGGTGAACAGTAGATGCAAATAAATAACTTGCCTTAATTATCAGGATTGGGGTATTAATACGCCTCGAAATGCGGGACCACGCACCACATTTCCCGAGTATGTCGAATTTGCCAAATATGTGAAGTGAATAAGCTCGGCATATGGTTGCTCAAGAGGATGTCTTTTCCTTGTTACTTGGTGGACTGGCCTAGATTGGTCTAGGCCCCGATATTAGCCCATATCATGTAGCCTTCAATTTGGAATCCACTGTTATATAAGGATCATTTTTCAAATTTTGTTAGCCGAAGTTTTGTTACTAGATTCTCTTGGATTTGTTTCGAAAGACCATTTCTAGCGTACCTTGCTCCCCCCAATTTATAGCCTGGAAAGAAACACGTGACGAACTGTAAATTCCTTGTAATCAGAGGGGTTTTGGCGTATGTCAAGCTTTTTTCTTGACATAAGGTATTCTAGGTTTTTAGGTCAAATATTTTTACTCGATGTAAAACTTCGACTTACACGCATTTAATAGGGAGGTTGATGGAGATTTCACCTATATATAGGCATTAAGCCTCTCGTTGTTCTAATTTCCATTTTGGCAATACGCTGCTGCATCTGAGCACTTACGTCAAATTTTAAAGGTAAGTCAAATAAAAGGTTCGACATATACAAATTTTCGACATATGTCAAAATTTGACGTATTTTTAATCATCGATCTTCTTTTTCTCTTCTTGTTGAATACATTTATTTTTTTGTAGGAACCACATCTCTTTATTCATGCCACATTTCTCAGGTAGGGACCATCATGTGATTGGTTTCTCAATCTTTAGTGTCGTAGAGTTGTGTTTAGAGTAGTTTTCATTTCTTTTTGTTTTTCAGTGTCTGGCATGTCTAGACATGAGAATAGTAGTTTTTTTGTCAAGTTAAAGGTTTAATAGTCCAGAACGTGAGTCGGGGGCCGAGAGTGTAGCATCGACTCGTTCGGATAGCCCTTCCTTGACTGGAGGTGGAGATGCTGAACAATTTGAGGCGACTGTTGACCATGAAGGTGTTGACCAGTTTCTAGCTGTAAGAGATTTTGCCTTGAATTTTAAGGAGGTAGATGTAAATGTTGCCGATATGGAAATTGCTTATCTAGATAGGGAGGAATAGTTGGAGCAAGCGCCTAAGAAATTCAAAACTGCGAAATATTATAGCAATATAGTATCAGGTGTTCCGAGGAACAATTTATGTGAAGGAATATGATCTCGTCGGGTACGATATTAGGCTTCCCGAAAAACATGAGTGAATGCATACGTTGTCACATGGTTGGATAATCGTTTTTGCAAAGCATTTCGTAAATGAATTGCAGAATCCCATCCCGCTCACGGTGGCTGTGATGTTGAGAAAATTAGGTGTCTGTTTGACGCGGTTTTCGCCCTATTCGGTTGGAGTCATTGTGGGGTTTATACTGGTAATGAGATGTTCGGGGTTCCACATGACTTCGTCGAGTTCTGCATTTATTCACAACGTTGACCAATGTGAAGAGCAGGGACGATGGCTTTTATTTCATGCGAGCACACAAATACTATAGCTTTTTGAAGGCCGCCCAAATTGAATGTGGTAAAAGGTGAAGAAAGAGTACTTCTATATCAAAGAATACTTATCCTCTTCATCCCAACCAAGTTTTGTACTTATCCTCGAGAGTGGTTGAAGAAGGAGCTTGTGGTGTCGAGAGGTATAGGACACTTGGCTGGGCTGAAGGATTCAGGGAACATATTGCGGGTTACAACTTTGACTTACCAATGATGACTTAGGACGAAGTAGCGAAGGGTGGGGGATTATCCCCTAAGCCATATAATGGTGCATATACTCGCGAGTATTCGAAAATTATAGATGGATTTTTTCTGTTGATTTATAACTATGGATTTTAACCTTCCAGTTTCGCTAGTCATGGGCCAATAGAGTCAGCTGAGGAAGATGGCTGTTGCTGAGGTAGAGAGAGCACGAGTCACTACTGCTGGCGATGTCATACTGACAATGGGAACACACAAAAATGTTTAAGGACTAATTCGAGAGATCCCTTTGAGTATCAGGCTCAGAGAGTGAGACTCGTGTTCGAGTTGTTGGCACCAATGAGGTGGCAGGACGGGGTGGGGGGCAAGCCAAAGTGCTTGTGACATGTCCACGTGGCGCGTCTAGCGCAAGTCCTAGTAGCACTCCCTCAGTGGACGTGGACCTGCAGGGGGAGGCATGGTGCTCGTGCTGCTCACGAAATTAACCAAGGTGTCAGGGGTCCGAGTATGAACATCAGAGGATACATGCTCTCTAAAAGGATGTCGTCGTATGCAGACGGTATATTTTGGATTGACCCATCACCCAATAGCAAGCTCGAAGGAAAGGGAGAGGTTTTATTATGTAGGGATCCACATGTTTAAATTAGTAAGTGTGATTTTAGTGTCTCGTGATTTGTTCATGTGCGCTATTTCTATCATGTTATAAGTAATGACAAACTTTTTGTCAGTTTTGGCGGTGGTTGGCATTTTTGCGAAGAAACTAGAAGAGGTAGAGGTTGAGCATGCTATAGAAACTGGCAAGCTAATGGATCAAATTAAAGAGTTGTCTTCTCATGATCCAAAACATGCTGAGGCGATTATAGCTAAGTAAAAAAGAACATTACGAAAATTGAAGGATGCGAACGCAGTGATCCAAACAACCAGTGCTGAGGCCGCAATAGGCGAACAAGGAGAAAATGTGCCAAACAATGAAAAAGATCGTCAAAGGTGCTCATCACAAAGTAACAGGCTGCTTTAGATGCGGCAGAGGCAGTGGGGCGGGTTAAAATGGTGAGCGAGGTACTCAAGACATTTCATTTTGTGTGTTCTATGTTGCAAGGTGATGGTCTAGGTTTCCTCTTGGTTTAATGTTTACTGCGTGCAGGGCCCAGTCTGGAGGATTTGAAGAAGGCACTTATTCTGACTGTGGTGCTGATTGGCCACATGAATGGCTTAACAAGAGATTTCGATGCTATGAAGCTAGATCTGTCATTGGGCCCTAACCTGGAAAAGGTCCATGAGTTAGACGATGATTAAGAAGGCGGGGTACACGACATTCTTGATCCTTTGCTCAATGATGAACGTTTGGTGCTGATTGAAATTTCTGATGCTCCTCCTTCCGCCACTAATCCAGCTGCTGATGAGGATGCCATGATGGATGTGATTGATTACTATAGGACGCGTTCGTCTGATAGTGAGAAATCTTAGAATATTGCACCACCTAACTCGGCTTGCTAATCCTTTTAACGTTTTTTTGGAAAATCTTCTTTAACATTGTTAACCTTATTCAGAACTGCGTTGCTTTGGTGTTTTTGAAGAATTGCATTCCTGGTGGGACGCGTATTTATCGTGTCAATATTATGCTATTTATGATGGTCTACACCATTTCTTGACACCGTTCTTTTGAGTATTGTGTAAGGGGTAGGTTAATTGTTTCTATTTTGCTTCAAGAGTGTGTTTTCTCCCGGATGGTATGCAAGGCATTGTATATAATCTATTGACTGCCTTCGAGGTAAGTGACACTAGTGCTGCTTAGAGCTTGTCCTTCTATTTCGTATGAGGTGGCTATTAGAGTACCACTTCGGGTATGCGCCATCGTACTATGAGAATGTTATGAGAAGAGTACCACGTTGGGTAGGTTGGATTTTGGAACATGAGAGGTGAGTGTGAAGGGTACCGCGTTGGCATAATGCCTTATGCCTATGGAAGAAAATATCTAATTTACCTCGTTTGGTATAGTTCGCTGAACCCTAAAATGTTAGCATTTATGGTTCTACCTTGGGTATGGTTCACCGTCCCATAAGGGTATTTTTTTCTAGGATACCACTTTGGGTATGGTGCACCGTACCTTGAAGGGTGGGTTTTTAGGATACCATACTAGGTATGATTTATCGAACCTTCATGAGTAGGTGCTCTAGGATACCACGTCGGGTATGGGGAGGGTAGGTGTCATTTGGATACCACGTTAGGTATTGTTTTAGTACCATGTTGGGTATGTATTTTGGTACAAAATTGTAGCTTCTAAGCAAATACAAGAGATTACAAAAATATCCCTCGACCTAATACAAAATATGCCAACTATCGCTAACACTAGCTATAGGCTGACTTTGTTCGAAACACCAACGATGTAGCTTGGGATGCTTTTGTTATATGTCGAATCTTTTGAGGATGTTGAATGATGAAGGATATCGAATGCTGGTGGATGTCGAATGCGTGGGATATCAGGAGTAGCATGGATATCGGGTATTATGTGGATATTAAACGTAGTGCGGATGTCGAACTCAAATGAAACCGGAGGTCAGCTCCATGTTGAATGTGATTGTATATCGGGTGTAATAATATATCGAAGCGTGGATCGATATCGAATAATCGTATTCGAAATGCATTGTGAACAATGAATATTATATTATTAAGCATGTCTTGAATTGCGAACCATGTCTTTATATAGATATCAAAAGTGGGGCCTGTTCTCGAGATTTGCAGCGAACCATGCACCATATCGAATATGGATATCTAATATAGAGATGAATATTCGATATCTAAGTAGGATATCAGACGTAAATCCCGGATATTAAGTGGGCTTAGCCCAGTAATTCAGCTGGGCTATCCCATACGACATTTACCTATATGAGTACGTTTCATTGCACCTAAAGGGGTAAGTAACATACTCTATTAATTTTCCTTCTCTGATCCATCTTTCGATCTTCTCCTTAAGATCCTTGCAATCTTCAGTGTTGTGGTTGTTCTGGAGATGGTACTTGCAGTACTTCTTTGAGAATCTAATGGCTAGAGAGTCTTTCATCCTCTTTGGCTCATTCAACCAGCATTTTTTCTGTACAATAGCAAAGATGGTCAAAATGTCCTTACTCAGCGGCGTGTAACGCTCCAGGGACTTGTTTCACGATCGATCATTCCTCTATCTGTTCAGCCACTATCATTCTTTCCTCTGCTGCAGCTCTGGGATGGATTATTGGCTTTCATAGTGGCCATCATCTCATCATGATGTATCTTCTTGAGCACCAACTCGTTGATATGATAAATGGTAGTTGGTTCATTATCAAAGTAGTGTGGCCACAAAGCGTCAGTTCTTGGTCGCTTTGAAGAGGATGCTGGCAACAAACTCTCCTTTTGGCTCATCCACCTTCAGTAGCTCCTCGTTGAACCTCCTCATAAAATCTCTAAGGTTCTTCTTATCATCATGCTTGACTGAATAGAGGTAGTTGTGGTTAGTCCTAGTACTCTTTTAACCGAAGAATTGGTTTTTGAAATTGCTCACCAGTTGCTCATAGTTGTCTATCGTGCGCACTGGTATTCTAGAGAACCAGTCTTGGGCTGCACCTGTTAACGTGGTAGCAATGATTGGAGCTTGCACGTTCTTTGTGAAACCATAAAGTAATAGTAAGACTTCAATGTAGAACAGGTGCTCCCGTAGGTTACTCTTCCCGTTGTAAGTCTAGAGCCTCTACTTTAAACTCCTCTCAAAATGGGTGAGCCTCTTGTGCCCAATAGCCTGGGCCAAATTTCTTTGTACTTCCTCTCTCTACTGATTCAATCGTTCCATTCCCCTTGTTATTTACCCAGACCTCTTTGCGCGTCTGCTATCGCTTCTTCCTGTCCCTCAGATCCTTTTACCAGGTGCATCTCTGTGGGGTTCAACCTCTTTATGCTGGTTTCAAACCCGAAACCTATCCGCCGAGCGCATGACCCTAGATTTTTGTGGACACGACGGTTGAAAACCCTATTACTGTTGGGCCAACGGTGTTTGAAAGTTCAAAATTACAGTTGCTAATGTTGCATTAGGTGTTTGAGGTTCCATTAGTGGCTGTTGTTGAGAGTCCTAGGGGGCGGTCATTGCATGCTACAAGGCTTTCGTTGGTGGTTCTTGAGATTCATGCACTAGAAAGGTAGTTGGGGAAATCGTTCCCCCACATAAACTTGTTGATTTCCAGTTGTTGAATTCTCTGATGCAACTCTCTATGATCGTGTATGTGTCATGCGCGTCATCCAATTGT
Organism: Linaria vulgaris; assembly: GCA_948329865.1. NCBI lineage: Eukaryota > Viridiplantae > Streptophyta > Magnoliopsida > Lamiales > Plantaginaceae > Linaria > Linaria vulgaris. Next base: position 73,746,760 of record OX415251.1, on the reverse strand, counting down.
CTTTGTCAATGCTCGTGGTGATGATACTAACGCACAAAATCTACGTCCACGAAGTCACGACATCTCCAAAATTGCCATAAAAATACGAAGATCACCATCAAAATACGAAGACTCTTACACCAATGGAAATGCACTTTTCACGAATGAGGCTAACTCCACGCCATCCTCGAAAAAGTGGCCTCATAGCACTAAGTAAAAGATCTAAAGCTGATGACAAAGCATGTGTATCTAGCCGAGTTTTGTCCTCATCCTCCTTATCGTGTCACCATGGCATACTCACATGTCTGTAATTAATGAGGTGCTTATTACTTCTCACTTACCTGCCCACTATTTTAATCCGAGCAGCTTCCCATGTCTATATATAATGGAAATACTCATTGAAAATTAGACACAGCAAAAAAAATTAACAAACTAAAAATTCTTCTTAAAATCATCAGTATGCTCCTTCTTAAAGGCCCGTACTCTCATCCATTTTCATCCTTTCCTCGAAAGTGCTAAATTTGAAGCACTATTTTTTCCCGATTCCTAAAGAAGGACAAGTGTTTTGACCCCTTTCGAATAAAACACATAGGAAGAATCTTATCATCAAAATAGCACCGTATGTAAGAACACCATGGTGTCCTTAAGGAAAATCAAGGAAAGGCCAGATTTAAAGGAAAATTAGAACAACAATTAAGAAAGCAACAAAGACAAAAACGTTGAGGCACTCTTACATCATGGCCACAAGGAACTTTCATCCACAAGAAGGATCGGTCAACCAGCCGGGGGGAGGTTTAGAACTCCACCGACCACCAGAGGCCTCTTGTGTCAGGACGCCAGAAAAACCTGGCATTGTACGAATTTCTCGAAGCCTTTTCAAGGATTTCATGAGAATCATGTTACGAACCTGCGCACAATGGCCACAAGCCCCTCGGCGGCCAGAGGTGTCAAACCCCTTGAGAAGAAAGACGAGCACAATTACAGACTCCCTCCCGGGCCACAATGAATGAAGGGGCCCCCGACTCACATACCAGGACAATTGCTCCCTCTTTATATTCCACCCGGCCTTACTCGACCCTGGGCAGACGATGAGTCGCCGCTCCCCTTGTCCCTAACCCAGAGGACCCCGGTGGAGGCCAGATAACCCTTCACTTAGAGGATGCTTGGGAAGTCCATATTTTGGACCGCTACCCCATAGTAGGATGAGCCTATATGCTGAAGAATTGGTAGACCTCCTATGAGAGCTAGTAAAAAACTAAAGAGAGAGGTCCAATCCCTGAGAAAGGACATGAATCCCCACGAATAGCAGTCTATTGCGAAACCCTGTTTGCTCCAGGGGTGGCACATATCCATATACCGCCCAATATGAAGCCGACGTATTTACCTATATACGCGGTGACAAAATTAGTCGTAATCCACAAGACCACATCAACTAGTACATGGCTAGTATGGACCTGGTCTCCGCCTTGGATCCGGTAACATGGTGAGTGTTCCGATCTACCCTAACAGAAAGAGCCCAGACGTGGACCCCCCAACTTTTAGAGGGAGTAATCCACATTGTCGAGCAATTAACACATGCGTATCATCAGTTTCCCTGCAATCGAAGATATCCCATATCTAACAATCATCTTTTAACAGTGAAAAAAATAAAAGATGAGATTCTACGGAATTACATGGGGCATTTTATTGATGTTGTACTCGATGTGCCCCATGTTGACCCCACGATGCTCTCCGAGATATGAGTTCAAGGCCCCCAGTCAGGAGATTTTGTAGATTCTTTGATCGACGCTTGTGTCAAAAGTCTAGACGACCTTATACAAAGGGATGGATGTTTATTCTATGAGAAGAATCTTATAAAGCCAAAGAACAACTGGAAAACGTACAAGTCCCTGACTCCGCAGGGCCTAAAACATGCGAGAAAGCCAAGAAATACAAATCCTCCAACCGCAGAGAAGAAAGTCCAGACCTCGACACTTAAGCCTGGTACTGCTACCCCTCATGACTATCAAACCAGCCGAAGTTCTGGAAATCATGGAGCATGATCGGGTGATGCTTTGGCCACATGAAGCAAAAAATCTTAACATGCTAAAGCATACGGGTAAGTATTGCATGTACCACCGCACTTACGAGCACCACACTATTGACTACGTCTGGTTACAGAAAGATATACGCAGGTTGCTAAAGATGGGATATTTTGAGAATTATGTGATCTGGGACAACCGTGAGGAACAACCCCCACACATAGAAGAACAACCTCTCCCGGCCAAGTGAGGTCGATTAGACAAGGGAGAAATTATGCGCCCCCCACCCGGTGATAAGAAGCATAGATAAGGGAATAAGATTCATTACTTCTTCTCCCCATTCCTATAAGGACAACACACCTACAAGGTGAACGGTCAATATGATCGAAAGAGGAAACTTAGCCCTCTCCTATCCCACAGAAAAACAAAAGTATATGAAAAACGCAAGGCAAGGCCCCACCGCTCATGAAATATTGGCGGTGGGAATAGCTATCGTCCCCCGAACTGTCTTCGAACCAGAAGACCTAAAAGGAATCACATACCCCCACAAGGACCACATCATAGTCCCGCTACTATATCCAGGACCGTGGTGCAGCGAAATATGATAGACACTGGTCGCTCAATATATGTCCTCTTCCACTTAACCTTTGGAGCCTTAGGGCTCCAAGACAACCAAATAGACGCGATCAATGTCCCCCTTGTGGGATTCTCTAGAAAATGATGCCATACCGTGAGAACCATCGTGCTCCCAGTATCCTGGGGACAGGGCCAGCTTCAACGAGCATAATCAATAATTTTTTATGTTATGGACACACCAAATCGAATGTATAATGCGATATGCGAAAGACCTTCCCTACGGCTCTTTGAATCGGTCCTGTCTATGATACATCTTAAATTAAAATTCATGATACCCGTCGGAATAGGAGAAGTATGACGCAACCAAGCTTGGACCCGTGAGTGCTGCATGAATGCCCTACCTACCCCGACTGAACCCACTCCAATGACAGAAGACATGTTGTCTCCTTTGAATTCTCCTCCAATAAAGACCAAAACTGAGATCACCATGATGCAAGCGGAAGAGAAGCTTTAGACGATGGATATATCAGAGGGAGAAAGACACAATATTAAAAATGGGAACGTGCGTAGAATCCCAAAACAAGGAAGAAATATTTAAAGTTCTGATGTAATACCAACACGTATTTGCGTGGAAAGAATGATATGAACATTGCCAACATTTCCTCAACATCGAGTCGGGCGCCAAGCCCGTACGACAAAAGAAAACAGTAATGGGGGCCAAAATAAACAAAATTATCAAGTGAGAAGTGCAACGCCTGCTCGGATTATTCCAAATCAGATAGGTTATGTATCCCCAATGGCTGGTCAACGTATTCTTAGTCCTGAAGTCGGGAGGGAGATGGCGCATGTGCGCAGACTTCACAAATCTAAACAAGGCACGCCCTAAGAACTATTATCATCTTTCTAGTATTGATTAACAAGTAGATTTCATAGTAGGATGCACCTTACTATCCACCATGGACGGGGATCAAGGGTACAATCAAATAGTGAGGGATGAACGAGACAAAGATAAAACTATCTTCATCACGGATGTGGGGACCTCCTGTTATTTGGTCATGCCCCTTGGATTTAAGAATATGGGGCCACTTACCTGTGCCTAGTCAATATGATGATCGATAGACTGAATGGGAACAATTTGGAAATCTACGTAGACGACATGTTAGTCAAAAGCCTAAAAGCGAACGAGTATGCGCGAGACCTCGCAGAAGCATTTTTCATCATAGACCACTACGGCATGAAGATAAACCCCTAAAAATGCTCATTCAGGATAAAAATGGGAAGTGTGCTAGGGTACATCGTCACTAAAAGGGGCATCGAGATAAACCTGAGAAGGCTTAGGCAATAGCGGAAATGCTGCAACCCAAGATAATGAGGGATATAAAAAAGCTCACCGGCCGAATGGCATCAATCAATCGATTCATTTTACGCTCCTCAGAGAAAGGATTTCCTTTCTTCAAGATTCTGCGTAACGTGAAGAATTTTTGATGGTCCGGGAATGAGAATGAAGCATTCGAGAACCTGAAAGCCTACCTAACCAGGCCCTCACTTCTGGTTAAGCCTGAACCTATATGTGGGAGCAGAGTTCGTTAGCGTCTTCTTTCTATGGAACCAAGGCAAGGAACACCTTCTTATCTATTATATTAGCAAAAATCTCCTCTCCACCGAAGGCCGCTACACTCTAATGGTAAAGGTGGGATTAACCCTCGTAATAGCGGCCCAAAAACTAAAAGACTACTTCCTTACCCATCGTATTACTATCCTCACCAAGTGCCCATTGTGCACTATCTTGAACCAACCAGATATGTTCGGGAGAATGGTAAAATGGGCAGTAGAGCTAAGTGAATATGACATTTGATATGCCCCTCACCATGCGGTCAAGGCACATGTACTTGATGAGTTCATTGTGAAATTGCATGGAGATCCTGATTCGGAACCTGCCGAACCCACTTGGATCGTAAAAACCGAAATAAATCCTGGATTTTACAATTCGCTTAAAATTCTTGGTGTCCAACAACGATGCCGAATACGAAGCCTTGCTCATAGGTATACGATTAACATGAAAAGCCAATATGAAGAGGTTATTGGATCAAAGCGACTCAAAACTCATTGTCCAACAAGTAAGCAGTTCATACGAGGCTAAGGAAGAACGAATGAAGGAATACCTAAAAGTAGTAAACCAAGCCAAAACCTAGTTTGAAAGTCTAGAAGTTTGACAAATTCCTCAAATTGAAAATGAGAGGCACATGCCTTGTCCAATCGCCATCCAGATTTTACTCGTGGTCACTCAAAAAGTCACCTTCATCACCTTCCTCACATAATAGATACATGGTCATAGCAGTGGACTACTTTACCAAATGGGTCGAAGCTGAACCCCTCACCCAAATTACTTAGGGGGCCATAATATGGCGAAACACTTTCTGCCGCTTTGGCATACCCCAATGCCTGGTCAGCGGTAATGGTTTACAATTTACAAGCAAGCCCTTAGAAACTTGGTGCGATGAGTGGAAGATAAAGCATCACTTTTCCTCATTGTACTTTCCTCAATCTAACAGACAAGTCAAGGTGACCATTTGCACACTGCTGAAAACCATTAAGGCTCGACTGGATCGGTACCGGTCCAAATGCGTGGAATAAGTTCTCGAAGTACTATGGGCATACAAAATCACTCGACGTGCTGCCACTGGAGAAACTCTATACAGTCTATCATATAGTAGCAAAGTTGTGCTAACATCGGAGATGATATCCCAAACCTGGAGAACCCAAGAGTACAGAGAGGTGCAAAACAACTCAAATATAGCCCTAGCCCTGGATCTCTTAAAGGAACAAAGAAGCCGAGCCACTGCACGAACAGAGCATTACAAAGCTCGCATGGTGCTATACTACAATCGCAACGTACGATAACATAACTTTTAGTAGACCCTACCAAATCGCCAAAATATTAGAGCATGTGCCACCTATCTACTAAAATACATGATATAAAGAGAGTATCCCTTGACTTGGAATGCAGTTAACCTACGACCGTGCTATATGTGAACGATAAGAAAATAAGATATTATGTAAATAACCAATAAGATGGTCTTTCAATGAAATTAAAGTTGTTTCATTAATATTCAAAGGCATGTCATGACAAGTTACCCCTTTGAGCTAACGAAGGAACTTTGTCCTAACAAATCCTTCATCGAGCCAAAAGAACCTCGAGCCTTCCTTCCAGACGAAAAAAGGAATTCGCCGAGGGACCAGGGTGTTTAGAACACCTCTCAAGGGGAGAAGATGTTGGTAGCTCTGGCAGGCCTAAACCACTTCGCACACTTGACGCCGACGGAAAAGGCAGGGTCAACCCCTCCACCCGGGGGAGAAGGAGTAGTCAAATATTCCTTGGGAAAGGATCCCAAGCATGAACATACATCTCATCCTCTGAAATAACATTGGTAAGGCAATAAAAAACGTCTAACTCACAACGATCAAAAAGGGGAAGATGCTCAAACAAGAAAAACTTACAAAACGAGTGATGAGAAAGAAGACCCCCCCTTCCCCAAAATACTCAACGCTCTGACATCCCGTTGCAAACCCGTCGGAAAGAGAACATACAGTTGGTCCAACATGGAGGCGTCATCGTACAAGCCACTGAAGAGACCTCTATGAACCAATTCTTGCCTAGCATGACGGGCAGCATTGGAGAGTGCATGGTAATGAGTGATACTGTATTGCATATGCACTCCCCAATCATAGCTGGAGACCCTACGAGGACTCAGAAAAAAGAATCCTCTCTTACAATCCCCCTGAGTCCCGGCAACGAAATCGTGAGAAACCAACCCAACTCCACCTAGTTCCAGCTCGTACCCGCCATGCGCATAATCAGATCCGCCGGCTTGAAGAAAGTCAAAATCGGACCCCGTTAGCAATGGATGTTCTAGAATCTTTTTTTCCACCGTCTACCAGCGCTTTTCGAACCAATGTTCGTGACTCGGTTTTAAAACCCATGCTCCAATTTTTGAACCGGACGAAATCATTTTTTTTTGTTGACGTGTACATTTATTTCACTTGGGTGGGCCAGCCCTTGGATATTAATCTTGACTACGCTTTGCTCCAGCCCACTAATATTACGTATACGGATCTGGGTACGCGTCTGACTTATACCAACTTATTGGATCAGATGTTGGATTCGATTGTGTTCGCAATGAGGCGGCTCGGGTATTTGGATCTTCGATTGTTTCGAGCGGAAATGGGTTGGCCCAATGGTGCCGACCCGTATCAACTCGGTGCGAATGTGTATGATGCCGCGACTTATAATCGCAATGTGGTTAAGATATTCATGGCGAAGCCTCCGGTGGGGACTCCCGGTCAGCCCGGGGTGGTGATCCCGACTATGATATTTGCGACGTATAATGAGAACAATAAAACGGGTCCGGGCACGGAGAGGCATTTCAGGTTGTTGTTTCCAAATGGTTCGAATGTGTACGCGATTGATTTGTCGGGTAAGACTCCGGTTTCGGAGTACTCAGTGGTGTCAAAGCCAACGAATAATGGGAGACTGTGGTGTGTCGCGGTGGAGGGAGGGAATGTGAATAAGACGGCGTTGGCGGGGGCGGTTTCATATGCTTGTTGTCAGGGTAACTGGACGTGTGACCCGATTCAACCGGGTTTGTGTTAGAAACCGAATTCGTTGGTGAAGCATGCGAGTTATGCGTTTGTTCGTATTGGGTGCAATTGAGGACGGCAGGTGCTACTTGTAATTTCAATGGGTTAGCGACATCAACCTCCAAAGATCGAAGTAAGTAAACTTTTATTATAAGATTGTACAGCTGATGTTCATGTATTTGATTCCAAATTTAGGTAATATTTATTGTCCATTTGGTGTTGATATATGGGATACGACAGCTGTGTGTGACCGACTAGATTCGTGCGACTTTCTGTGGTGTTTTTATTTGATATTTATTGCAAGTTATTTGATTTAAATTTGGTATTTGATAAAGTAACACTTGGCCAGCTAACCTAATAAAATTGGAATTTAGTATACTTATTTTTTTAAAATAAGAATCAGTCATGTTGTTGTATCTTGTACATTTCTAACTCAGTTGCTTTTATGTGCAGGTTATGGATCTTGCAAGTATCCCATCATTCATCTTTAGCCCATGGAAGGGTGTTCCCATGCTTACTGATGGGGTACTTTAGGAACGGCCTAATACTACTATTGGGCCAGCCCAAGAAGCAAGCCCAACTGGAATAATGAATCGAACAAGCCAAATTCGATACTGAACGAGCATCGAACGAACATGGTTTGATATAACAGGTGGATCGAACCATGTCTGCTCGATGCACTTTTTCCAGCAGCCAGTGGATCCGCATGACGGTGGTTATAAATACCCCGTCCCCTGACATTCTCAGCACGCATTCCAATCATCATCGATTCAATCAGCATCAAACCCATCAACATTCGATCAAATCCCCCGAATTCGATCGAAGTCCCAGCGTTCGATACACCGCGCTCGATCGAAAGAAAAACGTTCGATATTGGACCATCAAGCAGATACCATATCGAACATATGCGATTCGATACTCAACAAATCAGCTCACCAATACATTGGAGAACCCTAGTTCGATACTCTCATAGATCGAAGGGCAAGAGTTTGATATTGGACCATCAAACATATACCATATCGAACATAACCGATTCGATACAGAATATATCGGTCCCTAGCTGTTCGATACACTTTATGTACTTAGTAATTTCACTTATAAAGCCTAGTCAACTTGTAATAGGTGTTCCAGACCAAGCTAGTTCGAATTCTATTTGATTAGTATTATTTTGGCAATTGATTAGCCCATTGTAACCTTAACGGTGTTTTGTTACCCAGACAAAATAAGACCAAAATATTGGCGTCGTCTGTGGGAACATCACATTTCCAAGTTTATTAGGCATGACATCTAGAAGTATTAGATCGCGTAGTAGAGTGGTTGATAGCACAAATGCAGAGGTCAATCGAGAAACATCAAGTCAAACTGTCCCCGAAGCCATGGTACCTTCAACATTACTCGCTGGGGTGCCGATGCCTACGAGGCGAGAAATGCCAGTTACGCAAGTGGAGTGTATAACTACGCCAAATGCAGGCGCAACTGGAGCGACAACAACCACCGCCTCGCTCCCAAACAATATGAGAGATGAAATAATGACCATGGTTAAATCCGTAGTGGCTGAATGTTTGGCCCATGCGCCACCGATGCAAGCATCACCGCAGGTGGGACGCACAGAGGCAATACGAGAACAGGGTTCCGCGGCCATACGTCCAAGAAAAGCAAACAAGGAAAAGTCTTATCGGGACGGTAGACAAACTGGAGTCGCTGGAGGTCCAAAATAAGGAAATAGCACATAGGGAAGACCGCAGAGACAAACCTAAGTCACTGGCAGCTCACGTTGCATACTCCTTCACCTTCTGCAGTGCCTTCTCCTTGTCCTTAAGAGCAGCCCTCAAAGCATATGGGTTACTGCCATGCAAGTCAGCTACGTCCTGCTGCTGTCCATGAGCCTGGACTAAACCAGTAAACATTGCATCTACTATCTCGCCACCCTGAAAAGAAAACATCACGGGCTTAAAGGATTTCATGCAATGAAATACCTATGTAATACAATGCACCAAGAATATAAAATATTACCGCGCTTTAAAGATGAAGAGCGTTCCGCTCAACCATCTTCCTCTCCTCGGCCGAGGCGGGATAAAGAACTGCAAGATTTGGAAGGAGGAGTTTCAAGGCATCGATCGCCTCTTCCTCCAAAATCTCGAACTCCCCCATACGGGCCCGTGGGCCATCTCTTGGCCCCCATCTAGTGCTAGTGCCCTCAGCAGCAGCACAACCGCCAGCAGTCGCCACGCTTGTGGAACACGGCGCTTGGGTGATAACACCCCCAGTTCGGGAGCGAGTCTTATGGACCCTCCTCCTTTTATGCTGAGCAGCACCTTCAACATTGACACCTTGTTCGTCTGTAGCTTCATCAGCACCCCCTGCATGGCCGACATCATCAGGAAGGGGAGTAGTCGCGCGACCTTGCCCCAAGATATCCTCGAAAGGATCTCTTGGAGCCTCAATAGGCGCCGACACCGATCCTTAGGCAGCTGTTTTCTTACTCTTGCTTTTCCTTTTCCTTGGAGGGGGAATCGGGGGAACAATGGTTGTCTGAGAGCCTTTGTTCTAAGCAGCAAGAGCTTGATTGATTCTGGCGTAGCGGTTCATGATAAATTCGCTTGAAAAGAAAAACACATATTAGTATTATCATAACAATTAAAATAAAACAACTAGAACAAGTAAAAAATTCAAAATATATACCAAGCGTAAACCTCCCATCATAGGGAACTAGAGATAATCCAGCCAAAGACAACACGTGATTCTTGACCAGTTTCTTAACATTAAACTAGTGATCATGAACCAAGATAGGAAAAAAATTACAGTCCCATGAAGGTGGACGCACACGAGGTGGTATTGCACCTTAGCACCCTAAACCAGTCACGACGATATTCCGCGAACTCTCCCTCATAACTATCCTAAATGTATAAATAATGTTTCTTCCAATTCTTCCCATAGCTACTGGCCCCACCACTCAAAAACTTGCGGTGCCTCAGAGCCTTCATGTGGTAGAAGCCTACCTCCCTCTTACAAACCTCGAAGAGAGCCCAAAACACATCGGGACCCTGAGGCTCGCGTAATGCCTTCACCAGGATGATAAAATCGATGATTTTCCCGAACGAGTTCGGCGTCGACTGACATGGCACAATCCCGATGGATCTCAGAATGAATTTGACCTCAATAGGTATGGGAAATCGCAACCCGTTTTCCAGCTGAGCCACAAAAACCGTGAGATGACCAGGCGGGGGTGAGTCCATGCGCTCGTCTGGACCATGAATAACTAACTTATACTTATTGGCTATATTAAACATTTCGCGCAACGACGAGCGTCTATGATGTAGCCGTGGCACATAAGTGTTATATGCCATCCCTGGACCTCCACGTAGTCATCAATTTCCCTATTGATAGCTTCTATATCCTCACCTGCTTCACTGGATGCACGGTTATCCTCTGATGAAGAAGATTGCAAATTATCGTCAAGATGATCACCCCTAGGCAAATCGACGAAATCAATGTCGAAAAGCTCATTCTCACTTCCTCGAGGTATACTTGGACCCGCGGGAGCACTTGTGGGGCCCACGACAGAGTTGACTGAACCGGAGCTTAAGCCGCTACTAGACTCACTCCCTGGGGTCGACTCAGATCTCACCATCTTGATCGACACAAACTGAAATAAAATAAAAAGAAACACGACTGATTATGCACGAATACGTCACTCTCGGCACTTACGACATCTACTCGACAGTTTCAAATAAACATTCCAAAAGCAAAAATAATGTGCCCTGAAAGGTAAGAGCATAATCGGTTACCTTGCTTAGAACTGGAAATTCAGCAACGACTGAGAAGTAAATTGCCTAAAAAAATTACGAAAAATCGTTAGATAAAACCAGAGGCGAAACATGTTCATCCAGCAAAAAAACACAAAAATTTTTCTAAGGCACTCGATCGAACAACAATCGTTCGATACAGCTAACATCGAACAAGAAGCATTCGATGCAGCGTGTATCGAACCTCACTTGTTCGATACTCCTTACAAATTAGTGAGAGTTAAGCAAAAGGTAGAATGAGCTTCTCCAACATCTTCCCCCTTTATATAGACGCTGAAAAGGCCCATCAGGCCCGTTAAAATATGCATTGAATCGTCCTGATTCGATGCACGTCTCAGCATCGAACACCTTTAGTTCGATCGAACAACAAAAATACACAATATCAACATTGAACCATCATTGTTCAATGCAGCCCACAAGATCGAATAAAGAGTGTTCGATCTAGGACAACAATATTAATAAAAGCTTCTGGGACAATACACTGAGATGCGCGTCTTTGAGAATACGCCTCCCAATCGGGGGCATGATTTTCAGCATTATCAAAAGAAAAGAGCGCCAAAGCAAAAATACAATTTATAAGTTTGGAACCCAACCTTTAATCGATATCGTCTCCCAAACTAGGGGGACTATATGATAGGGGTATTTTAAGAACGGGCAAATACTAATATTGGGCTGGCCAAGAAGCAAGCCTAACTGGAACAGTGCATTGAACAGGCCAAATTCGATGCTGAACGAGCATCGAATGGACATGGTTTGATCTAACAGGTGGATCGTGGATCGAACCATGTTCGTTCGATGCACTTTCCCTAGCAGTCAGTTGATCCGCGGGACGGGAGTTATAAATACCCTCTCCTCTGACATTCTCAGCACACATTCCAATCATCAGCAATTCAATCAGCATCGAACCCATCAGCATTCGATTGAATCCCCCGAGTTCGATCGAAGTCCCAACATTCGATACACTACGCTCGATCGAAGGACAACCGTTCGATATTGGACAATCAAGCAGATACCATATCGAACATATACGATTCGATACTCAACAAATCAGCTCACCAATACATCGAAGGACCCTAGTTCGATATTCTCACAGATCGAAGGGCAAGAGTTCGATATTGGACCATCAAGCATATACCATATCGAACATAACCGATTCGATACAGGATAGATCGGACCCTAGTTGTTCGATACACTTTATGTACTTAGTAATTGCATTTACATAACTTGTAATAGGTGTTCCAGACCAAACTAGTTCGAATTCTATTTGATTAGTATTATTTTGGCAATTGATTAGCCCATTGTAACATTAACGGTGATTTGTTACCCGGACGAAATAAGACCAAAATACCTACTTCATTCATCATCATTGTTATTTTTCAAGTATAGGAAATCTCACGTACTGATTATTTAAGGGGCAGAGTGAATTATTTATATCCTAGCTGGTTTACTGTTTGATATGGGACTAACAATAATGACTTAATAATCGTGTTTTCCTGACTAAATTCAGTCTTTGTAGGATCCGTCTACTCTAGCTTTCCAGATTGTCTTAAGTTATATAATCTTATCTTTTGTTTGGTTCATTTGATAACATTGCCAGATATAAATGAGATTTACCTGAGTTTTTTCTGGTTTTGTCCAAACTAATAAAACGAGAATTAATTAATCACGTTATATAAAGCTATAGGCCTAACTTAGACTGCCTAATAGCTCGTTTAACCTTCCAGCAAATTTGTAAACCCCCATTAAATAGTATAATAACGAAATGGTAAACGTAAACCACTCTACTTTTTCCCTTCTTCACAACCAACATTGATAGGGATATTTCCCGTACTAGGCCAGCCATACGACATGCCCGTGACCAGCTATATCGAGGATCATTCCCGACATTTATATCGAAGTTTATTCGACATAGTACGATGCAAACTCTATAAATACTGCATCCCGCATACCGAGAAGACACACAATTAATACCTGGATCCACTCGCCAATATCGAATCCTTATATTCATTATTACCTTCGATATAGACTCTGACATATTGCTTTACAGAGAATTCGACATTGTATTACGTATCTCACCCGACATCATCCTCGATATTATTCCTGATATACTTCCAACATTATTCCCAACTTACTCTAGATATCAACCCGATATCGATAAGGCTGCCCGATTGGACCTCTCCTTCGAGTACCTAGAGTTCTAGACCAAAGTCATCCTATAATTAGTGATATGAGACATAGTTTGAGATAGATTCGTCGTACCGACCCTATTCCACATATACGACCTATTGTCAAATTAGTGGCGGCGTCTGTGAGAACCCTAGTTCTCAAGATTGGAGGCTCACATGTAATCTTAAGGATGAAGAGACCGCAGAGTGCAAAGGACATAGACCAAAAGAAGAAAAGAAAGATGGCCATAAATAAGAAGAAAATAGATGTCAAACCAACTGGCGAAAATACTAAAAGAGAGAAGACAATCATACCGTTCCAGAATGAACTGAAGATGGAGCCAGTCGGGGACTTTATTACGGTTGGCATCGACCCGATACACCCGAAGCGTTCCCTACGAATTGGGGCAACGATATCGCCTGACATAAGAACAACATTCATACAATGTTTAAGGAGGAATGCTGATATATTCGCGTGGTACGACTCAGATCTAAAAGGAATCGACCCAAAAATCATCGTACACAAGTTGAATGTCGATCCTCGAGCCATACTAGTGAGGGAAAAGAAGAGAAGTTTTAGTAAGGAAAAGAATGAAGCAGCAGAGAAGGAAGTGGTAGAGAAGCTCAAGGCATGTCATATTTACGAAATACGCTACTCGGAATGGCTTAGTAACATAGTCTTACTCCTGAAGAAAGAGGCGCAATGGAGAATGTGTGTGGATTACATTGACCTGAACAAACACTGTTCGTAAGACCCTTTTCCGGTGCCAAGAATATACATCTTGGGGGGCTCGACGGCAGGGTGTGCTTTGTTGAGTTTCGTGGACGCTAAGAGTGGTTTCCATTAGATTTTTATGGCGACAGAAGATCAGCCTAAAACAGCCTTTGTCACGGACACTGGCGTATATTGCTACCACGTGATGCCCTTCGGATTGATAAATGCGGGCGCTACATTTCAGAGGTTGGTCGCAAAGATGTTCTATGAATTGATCAGGAAATCCATGGAGGTCTATGTAGACGATATACTGATTAAGAGCCTGAAGGCGCAAGATCATGTGGGGCATTTGGAGAAATCTTTCGGCATAATGAGGAACTACGGAATGAAACTCAACCCGAAGAAGTGCACATTTGGCGTCCCAACGAGGAAGTTTTTGGGATATTTGGTTAATGAAAGGGGAATTGAAGCTAACCCCGACAAAATTCAAGCAGTATGAGCTTGCCATCCCAACGATCGATGCGAGATTGCAATGTCTAGTTGAACGCATAATGACATTGGGACGGTTTATTGCAACGTCGGCAGAAAAAAGTCTTCATTTCTTCAAGGTATTGAAAAAGGCAACAGACTTTCAATGGACAAATGATTGTGAGATCGCATTCCAACAACTAAAAAGGTATTTAATGGCCTCACCGCCTCAGATCCGGTAACATGCTGAGTGTTCTGATATACCCTAACGGAAAGAGCCCAGGCGTGGTTCTCTCAACTTTCAGAGGGAGTAATCCACATTGTCGAGAAATAAACACGGATGTATCATTAGTTTCCCTGCAATCGAAGATATCCCATATCTGTCAATCATCTTTTCACAGTAAAAAAAAGGAAAGATGAGATTTTACGGAATTACACGGGGCATTTTGTTGATGAAGTACTCGATGTGCCCCATGTTAACCCCATGATGCTCTCCGAGATATGAGTTCAAGGCCGCCGGTCAGGAGATTTTGCAGACTCTTTGATCGACACTTGTGTCAAAAGTCTAGATGACCTCATGTAAATGGATGATATGTTTATTGTCTGAGAAGAAGCCTATAACGCCAAGGAACAACTGGAAAACGTATAGGCCCCTGACTCTACGAGGCCTAAAACACGCGAGAAAGCCAAGAAAGACAAATCCTCCAACCGCAGAGAAGAAAAGTCTGGACCTCGATGACATTTAAGCTAGTTAACGCTACCCCACATGACTACCAAACCAGCTTAAGTTCTGGAGCATGATCAGATGATGCTTTGGCCTCATGAAGCTAAAAATCTTAACATGCTAAGGAATATGGGTCAGTTTTGCATGTACCACCGCACTTACGAGAACCTCACTTTTGACTACGTCTGGTTACAGAAAGAGATACGCAGGTTGCTAAAGATGGGATATTTGGAGAATTATATGATCTGGGACAACCGAGAGGGACATTACCCACAAATATAAGAAAAACCTCTCCATGCCAAGCGTGGTCGATTAGACAAGAGAGAAATTCGGCACCCTTACCGGGTGATAAGAAGCATAGATGAGGGGATAAGTTTCATTACTTCTTCTCCCCATTCCTATAATGACAACACACCTACGAGGTGAACAGTCAATATGATCGAAGGAGGAAACTTAGAGCCCTCTCCTATCCCACACAAAAACAAAAGTATATGAAAAATGCGAGGAAAGGCCCCACCGCTCATAAAATATTGGCAGTGGAAATAACTGTCGTCCCCCAGACTGTCTTCGGACCAGAAGACCAAAAAGGAATCACATACCCCCATGAGGACCCTATCATAGTCCCCACTACTATATCCAGGACCGTGGTGCAATGCAGTATGATAGACTGGTAGCTCAGTATATGTCCTCTTCCACTTAACCTTTAGAGCCTTAAGGCTCCAAGACAACCAAATGGACACGATTAATGTCCCCATAGTGGGATTCTCTAGAGAATGAGGCCATACTGTGGGAACCATGCTTGTTAACCGTAAAATATAAATATGGGATTAAAGAAAATATTAGTCCTAAATATGGGAATTAATATACGGACAATACTATTGTTACGAGTACTTCCGATGAGATGTAACCACCTCCCACGAGGAGGCCCTCAGAGAGTTACAAATCTGCATGCTCACTGACCTAAAAGCAATATAAAGGAATACCCGAGGAGACACAAAGCGTCCCATGGAAAGTCAACGAGCATGCCAAACCAAAGCCCTCGGAGATCAAGACAAATCCTCGGAGACCATGCCAAACCACTCGGATACCAAATCAAAAACGAAAACACCCCTCAGAAACCAGCATCCCAAAAAACAGTCCCTCGAAGATCCCGGAGCTATCTGAAGAGAAAAAGATCAGCCTAGTCAGCATCTAGTAGACCAAGAATATATCTTATCTTATCTTTTTACACTTTTACACATATTGCAACACCTGTACTTACTAAGACACATGCACAATGACACCTGTCCCTAGCAAACTCTATATAAAGGGAAGTGGTCAGTCAAAGAAAAATAACTTGAAACAAAGACAGAGACACAAAAGGAGTGAAATTCAGTGAATAAAAGAAGAAATATTCTCATATCTTTATTATCCTTACACAATCAACGCTTTTTGAACCTCGGGTAAAGCGTTCCAACCCCTCAATTACTCCATTAATTAGGTTATAATATCCAACCTGTTAACAAAATGGCGCCGTGTGTGGGAACACTATAAAATCTGCCTTTGAGCGTGTTCAACAAGCATTGTTTACTATGGATGATTTGTTCGAAAGCGAAAGTCTTCAAACCCGTCAAGGCAACTCGGAAGAGACTTTGTCTCACCACCAATCCGGTACAGGGGATTTCATCAACATCCCCCGCTCTATCTTTGAAAGACTCGTAGAAGCCACGGCTCGGAGAATACCCCACAGACGAAGGAATCTCCGCAATCGATCCCCCGAGTCCCCCAGTTGGAGGAATTCTCCCTCGGAAGAAGGGACACCCCCAACGGATGGAGCTCATCTCCTGTCCCCTGGCGCCGTGAACCTCTACGAGAATCACCAAAGTATGATAATTATGAGGAAACTCCGAGGATGGGCTAAGGAGGAGAGATACCCCGTCCTTGGGAATACCCTAGAGTTGATAATCATGCCCTATAGGGGATGCTAGATGGTTTACGAAACGAAATGAGTGATATCAAGAAAACCATGGCCCCTAAAAAGGATCCCACTTTTAAAATTTCCCCTTTTACCCCCAAAATTTCACTAGCATCCGTCCCCTCGGGGATGCGACCCGTCAACGTTCCCCTATACACTAGGGACGCTGATGGAAGAGATCCACATGATCACATACACCAATACTTGGTGGGAATGGACCTATCCTCCGCCCCCGACCATGTCCTATGCCGTGTGTTCCCGGTCACCCTCGGAGGACGAGCCCAAGCTTGGTTCACCCACCTTCCCCCTAACTCCATAACGAGCTTTGATCGGTTAGCCCACTTATTCGTGCGACAGTTTGCATGCAATCGGCGATACCCTAAATCGGCTACCCATCTCTTCACGGTGAAACAACAGAAAGATAAACCCTTGCGAGAGTACATAAAATGTTTCACTGATGAGGCGTTGGATGTCCCTAATGTCAGCCCCACCATCCTGGCAGACATACTGACACAGGGACCTCGAATAGGGGATTTCTTCCGATACCTCATGGGAAATCATGTCACGGACATGAATGAACTTAGGCAAAAGGCAGAAGTTTACATCCTCATGGAGGAAGCAGAAGGAACGAAAAGACACATGGAGAATGACGACAATAAGCACCGAGAACACGTTGAACGAGAAGTGAAAGCTAAAGAAAAGGGAAAGGAAGGAAAACCAGCCCCCCGCAAAGACGAGGGAGGGGTAGTCAAAAAATTCCTGCGACCCGTACCCTTACCTCCGATGACTATCGCTCCCAAAGAGGTACTTAATATAATGAGAGGTAGCGATGATTGACACTGGCCCACACCGGCCAAATTTCCCAATCGGGAAAGGAACACAAGGAAGTACTGCAAATATCATAAAAGCGATGGACACACCACCGAGGAGTGCACTACCCTACGCATGGAGATACTCCGCCTTCTAGGAGCGGGATACTTGCAGAACTACCTCAAAGTAAATAATCCCGAGGAGCCCAAGCCGAATGTATGGAAAAGATCACGCCCAGAGCAAGAAGAGGGCGAGACGGCTCCCAATCACCGGTTATGGGAAAGGACCACGGAGCGCGGACAGTCCCGAGGATGGACCACGGGCCAACGACAGGGTTCCCGAGAAAGAACTACGGAGCATCGTAACTTACCTCCTCCACCAAACTCATATGAGGACAATGCTCCTTCGGGTCGAACAGTCAATATGATAGAGGGAGGAGATATCTCAATAACACCCCAAGGTAAGAAGAAAAAATATCTGAAAGAGGCTCGACGAGTAGAACAAGGACTCCTTGTATGCTTCGTCCAAGGGGCAAAGTTTCCTAGTATTACTTTTGGACCCGAGGACCTAGCAGGTATAATCTACCCCCATGAAGACCCCTTGGTTATTTCAGCCGTTATTTACAGATGTGAAATTCAGAGGATCATCATCGACATGGGCAATTCTGTGGACGTACTCTTCTTTCCTACCTATCTCGCTATGAGACTAAAAATAGAAAGGTTGGAAATGGCTAAGGTTCCCCTAGTAGGTTTTTCTGGAGAAGCCTACCATACCCTCAGAACTATAACCCTTCCAATGTCATGGGGAGAGGGAGCCCTTCGAAGAACCGAACCCACCAAGTTTTGGGTAGTGGAAGCCTCTTCACGAACGTACAACGCCATATGCGAAAGGCCATCTATCCGAACCTTCGAAGCTATCCCCTCTACCCTTCATCTTAAGGTAAAGTTTCCCACTTTCTCAGGTATCGGAGAAGTTTGAGGAAATCAATCCAACGCTAGAGAATGCCGCATGAATGCTATCCCCTCGGAAGAAGAGGAATTACCCCTCGGAAATAATAAAAAGCTCAAAGCCGAAGAGACACGGTTTCAACCCGTAAAAGAGTTAAAGATGGTAGAGTTGGTAGAAGGAAGTCCGGAAAAGGTGGTTAAGATGGGTACCCGCATGGAACCAGCAATAGAAGCTCAACTGACTTCCATCGTCAAACAATTCCATCACCTCTTCGTCTGGGAAGGGGGGAGCACCCGGACGAATCAGCGATAAGGTATGCCAGCACTTTCTCAATATAAAACCAGGGGCTAGACCTGTCCAGCAGAAAAAGAGAAAAATGGGGCCATAGCGCAATAAAATTATCCGATCGGAGATTCAACGACTCCTTAGCCTGAGGCAAATTCGGGAGGTTATATATCCCGAATGGTTGGCTAATGTGGTTCTGGTTCCCAAACATGGAGGAAGATGGTGAATGTGTGTAGACTTTACCAATCTCAATGAAGCATGTCCGAAAGATTGCTATCCCTTGCCCAATATCGATCAGCTAGTGGACTCCACTGCTGGATGCGCGCTGCTCTCAACCCTAGACGGAGACCAGGGATACAACCAGATCCCGATGGCAACGGTAGACCAGAACAAAACTAGCTTCATTACAGATGCTGGCACATTCTACTATTTGGTAATGCCCTTCGGACTCAAAATGTCGGTGCAACTTACCAAAGACTAGTAAGTCTCCTGTTCGCTGGACTGAAAATCGGTGGAAGTCTATGCGGACGATATGGTGGTTAAGAGTAAAACCGCAGAAGATCATCCTGAGGACATGCGAAAAGCATTGGTCATCATGGATAAATTCGGAATGAAGGTTAACCCTAGAAAGAGCTCATTTGGCATCCGAGGAGGAAAATTCTTGGGGTTTATGGTCACAGAAAGAGGAATAGAAGTAAACCCCGAAAAGGCTGAGGCCATCGTGGGACTTCCAACTCCGAGGACAGTTAAAGATGTTCAAAAGCTCACAGGTCGGATGGCCTCCTTGAGCCGATTTGTTTCCAAATCAGCAGAGAAAGGACCCCCCTTCTTTAAAATACTCAGTAACGTCAAAGAATTCCAGTGGACCTCTCAGTGTGAAGAAGCCCTCGGAGAGCTAAAAAGGTATATGGTGAAACCCCCCTTGCTAGTAAACCTTCGCCTCAAGAGGAGCTCTTTGTATACCTATCTGTCGGAGAAGAAGCTGTCAGTGCTGTGCTAATCAAAGAACAAGATAGAGAGCACCACCCCGTATACTATGTCAGCATAACTCTTCTCAGAGCGGAAACCCGGTATACCAAAACTGAAAAACTCGTCTTAACTTTGGTTACCACGGCCCGTAAACTGCGCCCCTATTTTTTCTCTCACCTGATCACTGTGTTGACAAACACCCCTTGCGGGCAATTCTCAATAAACCCGAGTCATCGGGAAGATTGATAAAATGGACCGTAGAACTCACTGAGTGTGACATTTCCTACGCTCCGAGGCCCTCCATCAAGTGCAAGTCCTGGCGGACTTCATAATGGAGCTGACCAGCATCGGGTCCGAGGAAAAAGAACCTCTATGGCATGCATATGTAGATGGCTCCTCTGTTAATACACACGGGGGAGCGGGAATAGTCTTGGTAAATCAAGAAGTGGAAGACGAAAGACTCTATTTCGCAGTCAGACTTGATTACCCCATTTCCAAAAACGAAGCTGAGTATGAAGCCCTCCTCATTGGCATGCGACTTGCAAAAGAAGGAGGAATAAGCAGAATAAGCCTCTATAGTGACTCTCAATTGATTGTCCAACAAGTTAAAGGTTCATATGAAGCAAAAGAAGAAAGGATGCAGGAGTACCTTCGAGTAGTCCATCATACGCAAGAATGGTTTGAAGGCTATGACATAGTCCAAGTTCCCCGAAAGGAAAACCAAGAGGCAGACGCCTTGTCCAAAATGGCCACTCAAACGGCAGCCATCCACGCTCGAAGGATCACTCTGCTCCATGTCAGTGAATCTGAAAAGTCCGAGGGTAAAGAAGTAAATGCCACTATGGATTCCCCGTCCAGCTGGGTAATTCCCATCAAAGCCTACTTACGGGATCCAGAAGGATATTCCTCAGACAAAGCTGTGCAACGAATAATGTCCAGAAAAACCATTCGATATTTCCTGAAGGATGGAATACTTTTTCAAAGGACATATTCATGCCCCCACGCCAGATGTCTCAGCGAAGAAGAAGCCCAATTAGCTATGGCGGAAACTCACGAGGGGACATGCGAGAGCCATACCAGCGGCGAAAGTATGGTCGTATGCCTGATTCGGAAAGGCTATTACTGGCCCACGATGGCTAAAGATAGCAAAAGCCACGTGGAAAGGTGTAAACCGTGCCAAGCTTACGCCACTCGGGTCCATCAACCCGCAGCCCCGTGGGAACCCCATCTGACCCCTTGTCCATTCTCGAAATGGAGCATTGATATAGTGGGGTCACTCATCCCTAACGCCGGCCAAAAGAAGTTCCTACTCGTAGCAGTGGATTACTTTACCAAATGGGTTGAGGCAGAACCCTTAGCCCGAATCACCGCGGGCGCCATCGTCAATTTCCTATAGAGGAATATCATGTGCCGCTTTGGCATCCCACGGAGCCTGGTAAGTGATAACGGCCTACAATTCACGAATCAAGAGTTAGAAAAATGGTGTGACCACTGGGAGATCAAACACCGCTTCGCTTCGGTGGGATACCCCCAAGCGAGCGGACAAGTAGAAAGAACCAATCGAACCCTCCTGAAAAATATGAAAGCCCGACGTGATTGGCATAAGGCCAAATGGGTTGAAGAAATACCCGGCATATTATGGGCCTATAGGACCACGCAAAGCACTGCCACGGGTGAAACCCCGTTTAGCTTATCCTACGGGTGCGAAACGGTCCTGCCCTCGGAGGTTTCCGTTGAGAGCTGGTGAATCCGAGAATATGAGGAAATCGCCAACAGCTCCAACCTAGCCCTGGCCTTTGATCTTCTCGAAGAAAGAATGACACAAACCGCCATCCGAATTGAAGAATACAAAACCCGTATGTCACGATACTACAACGCTAAGGTAAAACCTCGAACTTTTCAAGTTGGAGACTTAGTGATGAAACAGATCGGAGCTTCCAAGAATTTGGGTAAGCTCGATCCCCGATGGGAAGGACCCTACAAGATAGAGAGAATCGTTGGACCTGCAACTTACCTTCTGGCCAATATCTGGAACTCCATCAATCTCAGAAAATATTATGCTTAATGTAATGAGACAGTTTGTACATAAATAAAAAAGTTGTTTGTATATAAATGGTTCCTTTACAAAACAAAAAGAAATACGGTTGCAAAATAAAACGATGACTCTATGAAAATATCATCACATCAACCTAACCCCGATGAGCCATCTAATACAAACGACTAGTACAAAACAGTCAGCACCTACTAACAAATCCTCATCCTAAAGGGATATCGGATTATATTCGATACAAAGAGATCACTGTTATCTCCGCCTAAACGGAAACATCCTTTATCGGATGCTTCCCTTCCTTGACAAGTCGACGGCGTTGCTCTTCGGATAATGAAACAGGGTCATCGACAACCACCGCGGAACGGCCGGATCCCCGATAACTGGGGGAGGAACTTCTGCAAAAACTTGGCGAATGCTAAGTTCAGGAATGACCAAGCCCGAAGGAAATCCTGGCAGAGCCTGGACCGCATCTCGGCACAAACGATAACCTATGCGGACCAAATCACGCATCTCCTTATGAAGAGACTCACGAGGGCTATATGAACCCACCACCTCCAACACTGCTTGGACCTGGGCCATCACTAACGCCACCTCGTGAGTACGAGTTGTCTCTAGCAGTTGTTGAGTCGCCACATCTCTTTCCTTTGTAGCACGCATTAATTGCTCATTGGAAAACTGAACTTGGTCCCTTAAATCTTCCATCCTCCTCTCCAAATTCAATACGTGGGCCCTCTCAAGGACCAACCAATGCTTTAACTCCCAAGATTTATCTTCTTCGGTTTGCAAAACCCCCTCGTGCAGTTCCCGAGCAGACTCCTTAGCTGCGGCTAATTGAGTTATCTCCTCGTGAGCTTCAAGTAGACCCTTCTCTAGCTCATCCCGACAGCAATATACCAAGTCAGGGTCAGAAGAGGACTCTCCTCGGGATTCGATGGTATTCAAGACCATGTAAATCTGCATGCCAGTCAAACCGTCAGCACCAAAGGGATAACAAAGGTTAGTGCTAAATAGAATAAAGGAAAAATTTCCCTACCTCGCACAAATCTTTACACGCAAGATCCTGAAGACTAGAGAGAGGAAAAGTCCTCATCAATTCACAGTCTGTCGCATTCAACAACCCGCTCAAGTAATTTCGGCAAAAATCTGCCACGGAGGAAGACGAAGGGGCGGAACCACTTTCTTCGAGAGGACGAATCCCCGCCAGAAGAGGATTACCCTCAAGAGGTGGACGAACAACTCGGGCAAGATTCTCCCCGAGGGGATGGGACCCACCCAGAACAGAGGAAGTAAAAGCCTCCTCCACCACATTTACAACATCTCCCGAAAAGGAGCGCGATACCAACCGCGGTATCGGAAAATCCATCCGAAGAAGAGCAGCGGTGGGGTCCTCGGAGACAGTGGGAGCTGGGGGGACTACGGCAAGAAAGGCCCACTGATCCCTCCTCTCCGAGGGAGGACTCGTCATAATATCAAAGACCGAGTGATCGGAGCCACCCTCCTCCGAAAGGGCATACGCATCATTTAGCGTCTGCGCCAACAAGACCTTATCGAAAGGTTTTATCGCAAACGTTTGCATCTCCGAACCTATCGGGAAGACGAGTATGCTATAAGCTCAAAGCAATAGAAAACATCCCATAATGACGAAAGAAGAAATTGTTATAAAGTGGCTGAGCGGGGAGATTGAACATCTCTACCCCTTCTTGAAGACCTGCCAATATCAGAGACTCGGGGAACTCTAATAAGCTACTTATGTCGTAGGTACCCGAGAACAGCCCAGAATGAGACAGCACCTCCTCCTCACGTATCAACGAGTCGGAGTTGGGAGTAACGTATCCAAGACCCCATCGCAGAGGTACTCCCCATAAATCTACTTATCGGCCCCTCGGGCGAATGAAAAAGAACCTCCGCCTCCAATCCCCTCTACGAGAACGCGGATTGGATACATGAGTGAAGATTCTATTAATATCCCGATAGGCCAAGCTGAAAAAATGAGGGCCACCCGCACAGGGGCGCAAGGCAAAAACGACTCCCACCCGATGAGGAGACGTGGGGAGGTTCAGAAGCTCACAGCATAGGATGTAACCCACCAAGTGACGATACGAGTTCAGCGTCAACTGGCTAGGACATTTTTGCCAATAACGAAAGAGAGTCTGAATAAAAGGGTGAAAAACCACCCGCATCCCACACCTCATTTGGTCATGGTACACCGTCAAGAATCTCGAAGGGGGATCGTAAGCCCTCTGCTCGGAGTGTGGTATGACCACATCATACTGGGTATAATCTAGATTATACTCAGAAAAGAGGGTCATAACTGACCACTCGTGCTCATTACTCGTAGCATTGCCCACTTGACCGCGGTCCAACAATTTTATGGGGTTTAACGGAAGTATATCAAACTCTGAGGACTGATCTGCCAGTGTATAAGAACCCCTACCCATAAATACCTCTCGAATATGAGTCATCCTGCGGGACTCAACATTTGAGGATCTCACAGCGACTCCCTCGAAGGACTTCCCAAAAGAGCTGCTATATCATCATCCAAACTATCCCGCCTAGAGGAAAAGCTAGCCGAGGAGGCATGTCGCACTCCTAGCGCCTGCAGAGGGGTCCGAACTGAGTGCCGAGTGGAATTGTGAGAGGAAACGAACCCTCCCCTTCTATAATGAGGGGGCATCATCTTCTCGGGTAAGTTTTCACTCTTTTATTTCACGAAGAACTGCGCAAAAGCTGAAAAGTGATTTTTGCAAAGAAAATCAGCGAACGCTCTATCTAAAGAAAATTCTTCCTTTATGAAAGTAAGCATGATAAAGCTCATTGACTATTTGCTCATATATATACTGTTGCCCACAAAAGAAAGCATGAGCTGCCCAAGCTAAATTAATTACTAGGGCCACGCGTCCAGTAAAAAACCTATGAAGGATGGTAAAATCTCATGCGTGAAGACACCTCCTGCTATAAATTTTACTTGGCCAGCAAGTTTATTTGACAAGCTTATCCTTAAGCAATAAATAAACGCTCAGATAGTTATAGTTGCTAAATAGTTACTAACGGAAAAGACAAAATAGAGCAAGAAAGGAATGATTTATTTACTGATAAGTCCCGAGAAGTCCTTGGAAAATGACCATACAATGCGGGAAAGGTCGAAAAAATACGAAATTGAAAATGTTACACTTATCAAAATAAAAAGTAAAAAATAAAAGTCTTATGCTACGCCCCCGTGGTTGATGGAGGCAGGGCGGGATGCGAAGGGGACGTCGCCTCGGCAAAGGTACCCATCGGAGCCAGACGCGAAATCAGTGAGAACAATCCCCCGGAGCCACTGAGTCTTGGACTCGGACTACTTGCTGAATGTATTGGAGAAGGCGCAGGAGAAGCCCGAGGGGATAACACACCATCGAATCTCCCCACGAGTACGCGACAATCCTCGGAAGAGGGCTTCTTCAGCTTACGGAGGTCAAAGGACTTAGTGAAGTCCACGTCCGGCCGCAGCAAGGACTTCGCCACTCTAGCACACTCCAAGTAACCCCACAACATGTGACCAATTAAAAGCTCCTGTGGTGGCCTCTCAAAAACTTCTAGTTGATGCCTAGAGATCTCATGCTGAGCAAGCTGAACCGCGACATCAATTTTAGCCTGTACCTCCTCGGGAGAAAAAGCCCTTGCCAACTTTCCCTCGGCTAGCTCCGCCCTATCGGTGAGCTGGCCTAACAGCTCCTGAAGTCCCGGCTCCCGGGCCAACCCCTCAGATTTCTCCTTCTCAAGATCAGCGATCTGGGCCTTAAGAGTCCCCTCGGACTCTTTCCTCTCCTTCTCCAACAGAGCCACCCTAGCCTTGGTAGCCTTCTCAGATGCTTCCACCTTCTCAAATGAAGAATTTGCGCGCGGTAATTGGAAACGCAAGTCCTCATTCGCCTTTTGAGATTCTTGCAGGAGAAAATCGAGATCTGAAACCCTTGTGTTTAGTACATCCTCCCTCGTTTGACTCTCCTTATCCCTGGACAGGAGAGGCACCAGTTGCGCTCGGAGTGCTTCCACCTCCTCCACGCTCTTTAAACCACGCTGCTCCACGGCAACAACTATCTCCCGAGTCTTTCCTATTTGCAAAAAGAGAAACAAAAGAAAGAATTGTTAACATAAAGCATACCACACGAGGAAGCAAGCACGTATAGGAGGAAGGGAAACTTGAAACTTACCATCAACCCCATCCAGTTAAGGTTGGTGTACAAGAACTGAAACCCCTCGGCAGGTGTGGAATTGGAGGAAGCAAAAAATTGGAGGATCTCCCGATAGGCATCCCCCACAGTCCAGGATGAAGGCTGCCCCTCCGGTCCACGAGGGGATACGGGCGTTTGAAAAGTGTGACCCCTCGGAGATAATGTCACCGGAACATGACCCCTCAGAGGAGTAGTCCCCATAATTGGCGTCACCACATCCGAGTCGGTAAACACCGCCCTAGAACCTCCACCAGCTGTGGACATACCCGCCTCCCCAATTAGTGAGCTCAAAAGCTCCACCTTAAACTCACTGTCTTCGGACGAGGGATCAAACTCCCCTTGGATGTCCTCCGAGTCTCCCAAGGAAGTCTCTGGACCGGGAACATGGAATTGTTCCAAAAAGTCTTCCTCTACAAGAAGAAACATGCATGTGTAAGAAGAGAGAATGAAACTAGAAAAAATTATACAGAGAGGAAAAGATAGGTAAAAAAGGTTTACCGAAAGAGCAGACTCTTCCATCATCGGAGCCTTCCCTTATCCATAGTACCTGCACCAGAGAGGAGAGCATCAATATATGATCCAGACTTTAAAAAATTTCAAAAAATCTTTCTAAGGGTTAGCAAGAATTTATCGAGGGGAAAAACCTCAGACACGGCCTTCTCCGAGAACTCCGGAACTCTCGGAGACATGGGCTCAACTCCACGAGAAGAATCGGGAGACGGATCCCGAGAAGATATAACCACCACCTCCGTAGTCTTCCGGACAGAACCCTCCCCGCAAGAACTTCCTGTATCAGACCCAGAGACTGGCACCAGAGCCCAAGGACCAACCTGGCGCAAGGGAACTGCATTCTAGATCACCCCCGCAGCATCTATGTATAGAGGGGAATGATCCTCAGGAGCTCTACCCACCTCCGAACCGACATGCGTGCCTTCTGGAGCATTAACCTCTTCCTCGTCATGATCACCCTCCTCCGGAGCATCGGAAATACCACTCGGAACAGGATCCGCGAGGCCCGAGTGCGAGTAATACTTCGCTAAAACATCCCCTGCACCACCCAAGAACCCGCAAATACAGTTATAACCTACTTCTATGCCAAAAAAGGAACAAAAATGAATACCAGATACTTACAAAACAAAGTCAAGGCATTGGAAGAAAGGGCCAGTGGCTTCTCGACCGCATCGTCAGTGAACACCACGTGATGAAGCCCGGATGCCTTGAACAACATCAGGAAATCCTCCGACTCCATCAGAAGTTGCTGTGAAATCACCGGGGATAGAACTACATCCTGATCCAAAGTATGCACGGGAGACGCGCCTTCTCTGCAGTCGAAAGGCATGTCCCATACACCTTGTGCAGGTTGCACGAAGAAATACCTATTCTTCCATACACTGTAAGAGCTGATTGACCCAGCCAGTATCATCTTCGTGGAATGCTTGTTATTATCCCGATGACAGACGTGGTAGAACGGGTACCCCCCGGGTGAAACCACCACGTCAAAAAAAAAAGTGATCAACCCCACATTCCAGTCCATTCACCTGGCACCAAAAGACGTAAATGCACAGAGCAGCAAAGCCATTCAGAACCATCTGGCTCGGACTGATATTGCACGCCTTGAATACTTCGCTAAAGAAGGGCGGCATGAATGAGCGCCACCCATATCGCACCTGAGCGAAGTAAACCGTCAACATCCCCAGAGGTGGATAACAAGCCCTCTTGTCCCTCGTCGGGATTTGAAACACCATATTCTTCTGAAAGCTCCAGTATTGGTGAACAAATCCAGCACTTGTTCATGGGTAGCAACACTCGGAATTTTCTCGATCTTGGCGAAATCGCGAGAGGATACCTTCTTCGATTTTGGAACCCTAGATTTTTTGGAAGAAGTAGCGCTGCCCTCAACAGTAGCAGAAGTTTCGCCCTTCCGTTTACGGGTGATTACTTCCGTCGGAGCACCTCCATCCCCGCCTGATAATCAATCGGAGCAGTAACTCCAGAGGTAGTGGAGGCGGCGATGGGATCAGTGTTGGTGGAAGAAGCCATCTGGACAATAACGAGGGGAAAATAGTTTCTCCGAAAAAAGAAAAAAGGCAAAGTGCGTATGAATTTGCTAAAGAATTTGAAATACGAAGAACAAGAGACGAAGAAGCTTTTTGCTCTGGAGAAGAGTTACAACAAGAGAAAGTTGTAAAAGTGAGAAGGAGGGTAAATAGTTCTCCTATTTATAACCTTAAAACGACAACGGTCAGATGCTCTTCAAACGTGGAGCCCATTAAAAGCTCCACGTCTCCGCCGCATCCGTACGCCACGCCACTATTAATCTGACCATTACCAATGGTCAAATACTTTGAAGTTTTAAATTGGTCAACGAATATCTGCAATGCATGCTCCGAAACCCTCGCGCAATTGAGGAAATACCCCTAGGGGTATTCAGGTAAAATCCCTATGACCCATTTTCTAAATAATTATAAATATGAGGCACCCCCTCGGAAAAATACCAAAAAGTAGATACCTTGAGGGAAAAAAATAGATACATTGATGAAAAAAACCCCTCGCCTCACGGAAGGCACGAAATAAAATTTCCATCACCTCTACGAAGGCGATCGAAATTTGGGGGGGCTAATGTTAACCATAAAAAATAAATACGGGATTAAAGAAAATATTAGTCCTAAATATAATATATGGACAATACTATTGTTACGAGTACTTCCGATGAGATGTAACCACCTCCCACGAGGAGGCCCTCGGAGAGTTACAAATATGCATGGTCACTAACCTAAAAGCAATATAAAGGAATACCCGAGGAGACACAAAACGTCCCATGGAAAGTCAACGATGAATAAAGAAAAGATATCCACGTGGCATCATAAAAATAACAAACGCCCGATGAATCCATGCGACTCGAATATCCATCAAATGCGCCACGAGGGACCACAAAAGACCTTGAATCCCATAGACTCACGAGAACACTTCTTTGCTGAAAACTCCTCAACACAAAACGCCCTCGGAACATCACTCCCGAAATCAAACTTCAGAGCAAAGATAGATCCAAGCCCAAAAGTCATTAGAAAAACCACCACGAGGACTCGGACAAGAAAACACCACCTCACGAAGGAAGAATCAAGCCCTCGGAGATCAAATCTAGCCCTCGGAGGACAAACCAAAGCCCTCGGAGATCATGACAAATTCTCGGAGACCATGCTAAACCACTCGGATACCAAATCAAAAACGAAAACACCCCTCAAAAACCAGTATCCCAAAAAACAGTCCCTCGAAGATCCCAGAGCTATCGGAAGAGGAAAAGATCAGCCTAATCATCATCTAGTAGACCAAGAATATATCTTATCTTATCTTTTTACACTTTTACACATATTGCAACACCTGTACTTACTAAAACACATGCACAATGACACCTGTCCCTAGCAAACTCTATATAAGGGGAAGTGGTCAGTTAAAGAAAGATAACTTGAAACAAAGACAGAGACACAAAAGGAGTGAAATTCAGTGAATAAAAGAAGAAATATTCTCGTATCTTTATTATCCTTACACAATCAACGCTTTTGAACCTCGGGTAAAGCGTTCCAACCCCTCAATCACTCCGTTAATTAGGTTATAATATCCAACCTGTTAACAACGGTGCTCTATCATGGAGACAGGGTCGACTTCGACTGACATAATTAATAAATTTTTATGCCGTGGATGCACTAAATCAAACCTATAATCCAAACTACGAAAGACCTTCCCTACGGCTCTTCGAAGTGGTCATGTCTATGATACATGTTAAAGTTATATTCCCGACACCCGTTGGAATAGGAGAAGTATGATGAAACCAAGCTTGGGCCCGTGAGTGCCGCATGAACGCCCTACCTACCCCGACTGAACCCACTCCAATGACAGAAGACATGTTGTCTCCTTTGAATTCTCCTCCAAGAAAGACTAAAACTGAGGTCTCCAGGATGCAAGCGGAAGAGAAGCTTTATATGATGGATATATCAGAGGGAGAAAGACACAATATTAAGATGGGGACGTGGGTAGAATCCCAAAACAAGGAAGAAATACTTAAAGTTCTAATGAAATACCAACACGTATTTGTGTAGGAAGCAGGACATGAACATTGCCAACATTTCCTCAACGTCGAGTCGGGTGCCAAGCCTGTACAACAAAAAAAGACAGTAATGGGGGCCAAAATAAACACAATTATCAAGTGAGAAACGCAACACCTACTCAGATTATCCCAAATCAGGGAAGTTATGTATCCCTAATGGCTGGCAAACGTAGTCTTAGTCCCTAAGCCAGAAGGGAGATGGCGCATATGCATAGACTTCACAAATCTAAATGAGGCATGCTCTAAAATCTATTATCCTCTCCCGAGTATTGATCAACTAGTAGATTCCACAGTAGGATGCGCCTTACTATCCACCATGGACGGGGATCAAGGGTACAATCAAATAATGAGGACTGAACAAGACAAAGATAAAAATAGCTTCATCACGAATGTGGGGACGTTCTGTTATTTGGTCATGCCACTTGGATTAAAGAATACGGGGCCACCTACCAGTGCCTAGTCAATATGATGATTGATAGACTGAATGCGAACACGATGGAAATCTACGTAGACGACATGTTAGTCAAAAGCCTAAAAGCAAACGAGCATGCGCGAGACCTCGCAGAAGCTTTCATCATGAAAGACCACTACGACATGAAGGTAAACCCCAAAAAATGCTCATTCAGGATAAAAATGGGAAATATCATAGGGTACATCGTCACTAAAAAGGGCATCGATATAAACCCTGAGAAGGCTTAGGCAATAGTGGAAATGCCGCAACCGAGATAATGAGGGATATACAAAAGCTCACCGGCCGAATGACATCACTCAATCGATTCATTTCTCGCTCCTTAGAGAAATGATTTCTCTTTTTCAAGATTCTGCGTAACGTGAAGAATTTTCGATGGTCCAGGAATGAGAATGAAGCATTCGAGCACCTGAAAGCCTACCTAACCAGCCCGTCACTTCTGCTTAAGCCTGAACCTATCTATGGGAGCAGAATCCGCCAGCGTCTTCCTTGTATGGAACCAAGGCAAAGAACACCTTCTTATCTATTATATTTAGCAAAAATCTCCTCTCCACCGAAGGCCGCTACACTCTAATGGAAAAGGTGATTAACCCTCGTAATAGCGAACCGAAAACTAAAAGACTACTTTCTTACCCATCGTATCACTATCCTCACCAAGTGCCATTGTGCACTATTATGAACCAACCAGAGATGTTCAGGAGAATGGTAAAATGGGCAGTAGAGCTAAGTAAGTATGACATCCGATATTCCCCTCTCCATGCGGTCAAGGCACAAGTACTTGCTGAGTTCATTGTGAAATTGCAAGGAGAACACGACTCAAAACCTACCAAACCCACGTGGACCGTAAAGCCCAAAATAAATCCTGGGTTTTACAGCCTGCTTAAAATTCTCGGTGTCCAACAACGATGCCGAATACGAAGCCTTGCTCATATGTATACAATTAACATGAAAAGCCAACATGAAGAGGTTATTAGATTAAAGCGACTCGCAACTCATTGTCCAACAACTAAGTGGTTCATACGAGGCTAAGGAAGAACGAATGAAGGAATACCTAAAAGCAGTAAACCAAGCCAAGACCTAGTTTGAAAGTCTAGAAGTTTGACAAATTCCTCGCATTGAAAATGAGAGGTAGATGCCTTGTCCAATCACCAACCAGATTTTACTCGTGGTCACTCAAAAAGTCACCTTCCTCACCAGCCTCCTTCTAGAAAGGAACCAACCTACAACACCCGTTGTCAATATCGCAAGTGGGAAAAAGGCGTGGATGTCTGATAACCTGTTAAGTTTCTTAGGAACAAAAAATCCCCTAAAGAATTAAGTCGACCATCATCCATCTGTTTTTCGCAAATCTACTCAAAGGTCTATCTAAGATGCCTCGACCTTGATGAGGCCGAGCAAGTGATGAGGGATATTCATGAGGGAAGTTATGTAAATTATTCGAGAAGCACCAGCCTTGCCCTTAAAATACTCCAGAAAGGGTTCATTTGGCCTACCATGCCAACGGACTACGTAACTCACGCCAAGAAATGCCCCCTAATGCCAATGACACGCCACCCAATCCCATCAACCAACAGCACCTTGGGAACCCAACACAGTCCCATGCTCCTTTGATAAATGGGGGATAGACATTGTAGGCCCAATGATCCCAAACAAAGGACAAAATATATACATACTCGTGGCAGTGGACTACCTTACCTCGACTTGTCTGTTAGATTGAGGAAAGTACATTGTAAATTGTAAACCCTTCGAAACTTAGTGCGATGAGTGGAAGATAAAGCATCACTTTTCCTCAATGTACTTTCCTCAATCTAACAGACAAGTCGAGGTGACCAATTGCACACTGCTGAAAACCATTAAGGCTCGAACAGATCGATATCATTCCAAATGGGTAAAAATAAGTTCTCGAAGTACTATGGGCATACAAAATCATTCGACGTGCTGCCATTGGAGAAACTCTATAAAGTCTAGCATATGGTAGCAAAGTTGTGCTACCATCGGAGATGATATCCCAAACCTAGAGACCCAAAGAGTACGGAGAGGTGCAAAACAACTCCAATATAGCCCTAGCCCTGGATCTCTTAGAGGAACAAAGAATCCGAGCCACTGCACGAATGGAGTATTACAAAGCTCGCATGGTGCAATGTACATTAACGTCACATTTAGTAGACCCTACCAAATCGCCAAAATATTAGGGCATGCGCCACCTATCTACTAAAATACATGATGGGGATAGAGTATCCTTGACTTGGAATGTAGTTAACCTACGACCCTGCTATGTGTGAACGACAAGAAAACAACATGTATATATTATGTTCATAAAAAATAAGATGGTCTTTCAATGAAATTAAAGTTGTTTCATTAATATTCAAGGGCATTTCATGACAAGTTACCCCTTTTGAGCCAACGAAGGGACTTCGTCCTAACAAATCCTCCATAAGACCCTTGTTTCTACCACAACAAAACATAGAGAACAACTCCACTGTTCGGAACCCAGTACAGCTTTTATGCTCAAACAAGGCGCTTACCTTCTCTGATGTAGCCATACGTTCTTCCAGCGCCATCTAAGTAGGATTAATCACAGTCACCACTGAATCACTTGCATTTTCCCTCTCCATTACCCACTCAGGTGTCGCTCTCTAACCATCTATACGCAAAGAACCACCCTCCATCTGACTCGACGTCGACGAAACCACAACCAACTTAGCTATAACAAAGTCCATGGGAACCCCAGGAAGTGAACTACATTTCTACAGTTATGATAACCCATCAAAAGAAGCTCGCAAGCCGCCCGTGAAGCGCCCTCCCGTCCCAGTAAGGAAATTCTTAGTTTGTCTCATTTGTGCAAAACTTCGCGCAACAATTCATAGTATCAGCAACACGAGCCAAAAGAACCTCAAGCCTTCCTTCCAGACGATCAGCTCGAGCCTCCTCCAAGAAAATGGAAGAGCCTTGGGCCTCTAAGTCTTAATCAAGGAATCAGCCGAGGGACCAAGGCGTTCTGAACACCTCTCAAGGGGAAAAGATACTGGTAGCTCTGGCAGCCCCAAACCACGTCGCACACTTGACGCCGACGGAAAAGGCGGGGTCAACCCCTCCACCGTGGGAGAAAGAGTAGCTAAATATTCCTTGGGAAAGGATCCCAAGCAACAACGTACATCTCATCCTCTGAATAACATCGGTAAGGCAATGAAAAAAGGGAAGATGCTCAAATAAGAAAAACTTACAAAATGAGTGATGAGAAGGAAGACGCCCCCTTCCCCAAAATACTCAACACTCCGACATCCTGTTGCAAACCCGTCATAAAGATAACATACAGTTGGTCCAACACAGAGGCGTCATCGTACAAGCCACTAAAGAGACCTCTACGAACCAATTATTGCCTAGCCTAACGGGCAGCATCGGAGAGTGCATGGTAATGAGTGATACTCTATTGCATACCCGCTCCTCAATCATAGCTGGAGACCCTACGAGGACTCAGAAAAAATAATCCTCACTTCCAATCCCCTTGAGTCCCGGCATTGGGCCTCAGTTCGAGAAAGGACTGAACAGGACCAAAAGGCACAAAATGAAAAATATGATGAATGGAAAGAGTCCCCAAGATAGAAAAAACTACCGTGAAACAAAGAGGAGAAAATTTGATTCCCAAAACACCGCAACATACAATGAATCCCCCCATACATCTATACAGTCGAGGGGTTAATTGACTTGGACAAACTTGAAAAAAATGGAACATTTCCTTCACCGAGGGGGTGAAAAAACCACCTCAGCCTACTTTCGACCTATTCCAAATATACACTAAGAAAATGAACATAAGGATCATAAGCCCCTTGCTCAGCCAAAAGGATCACAATATGAAACTCCTCCACATCCAGCAAAACTCGCTCGAACAACTCGTTGATGACCCCCAACGTGACAGAACAAGACATCATACTTATCCTACCCCAGCCCACAATAGAGCGTGCATCAAAGGAACTCGAAACAAATTCAGTCCCAGGCCGTATAGGGTGATCATCTTCCCTCTGAATAAAGGCTATTAGTATACCATAAATTACCCGATTCAACAAAAAATATAGTTTCCCCCGTCGTCGGAGCTAATACTCCTATTTCCTCGCTTCTTCTCTCCCAAACCATGTGTGCCTCCCTTTGTTCCTGGGGAAGTGAAGCCAATTCATCTTGTTCAGATGCTATGCCAACCTCTTGGTGAGAATGCGAAGAAATCGGAGAACTCTCAGCCGTAGAAGAAACTAAAGATTGGAAGAACCCAAGGTGGTGAGGTCTATCATAGTGTCCGAAGACTCAAAAGAGTGTGAACCCACAAGCGCCATAAAATTCTTTATTTTCTCTTTAAAAAAAGGGGGCCATTGAACGACTCTGCGTTAACACGAGAAAGTAGAGAAATATAATATGAAAACATTAAAGGAGGTAGCCATTTATAACCACCAATGAGGATTCACGCCAAAAGCTAAAACCGTTTCAGCGCCTAACGAACCACCTTCCTCCAGTGCCAAGTGGATCGACACTAAGGCCAAAGGCTACACGTGTCCAGGCATACTAACCGCCACCTAAACCATTAAGGACTCAAATGCGCCTGTAGAGAAAGTCATTACTATCTCTAACATACTGAAAGGCGCTCAATCTAAAACTCTTTCTTCTCCCTCTACTATAAGGTACGACAAAAAGAGATAAGGAACTTGCTCATCGATCACTTCAAATGACTACTTTTAATCCTTACCTTACTTATAACTTGAGGATTATCCACTCAAAATGCAAGAAACTAAAATACGATGAGCCTCTTCTATAAGGGTAGCACCATACCCGCAAATTAAAATGATGGAAATTTACTTCCCCCCAAACTAACTCTAAGGGATACTCACGAATCTGATAGAGTTCCCCTACACTAAAGGACCACTTTGTCCTAGAACAAGTTCGAGGGGAACCGCGATCCCGTGAATGCCGCAAATCGAATGGGTCTCGTGACCCTGGAGACAGTTTGAGGGAACCTTACGACGTGTGAAAAACCCCCCCACTTAAACAAGAGAAGCACACAAATTTTAGGAAGGGGCACTAAAACCCCTTATGTGGAGACTCATAACTTATGTGGAGATGGAATATTGAGTCCTTAAAAAAATCAATACAAATAAAATTAATATAAATTTTAAAAAAATATGAGTTACAATCTCCATTATTCTTTTTATTCTTTTCCACAAGAACAACGATCTGGAATGATTAAAGACTTGTGGTATAAATTTTCACTTTGATCTTCACCGAAATGGTTTGGATTTGGAGAAACATTAATTCAAGGGTACTTGGACTTGATCTCGAATTGAACGGTGATTTTATTTGAGGATTGATGAAGATTGGTATGATCTTCGTTTTCAGTTCTTCAAATTTGTTGGGTTTTGATTTTCTTTGAAGGGCTTTCAATCCTCAAAACTGTTTTTTCAAGGGCCTAGTGACTTGTTCTCGAATCAAACGAATTTTGACTTGAAGATTGTTGAAGAACGGTATGAACTTGATTTTGGATTTGTTGAATTTCTTGAACATTGTCTTCCTCGGCAGAAGTTCTATCTTCAAAAATTGTTATTTGATCACTTGGAGTTTGACGCCAGATTTAAAGAGCTTCTCGTCAAGAACGCCTTAAATCTCGCAAGAACGCCTTGAAGATTGATGGACTTGATGGAGAGGATCTGTAGAACTTCTTTGCTCAAAGACTTCTTGCTTGTTGATTGTGATTTTTCTTCTTCAAGACCACCTCTATTTATAGTTGTGTAGAGAATCTCAATGAGAATCTCCTGATAAGATGAATAGTTGTGATTGCGTCTATAATTTCTTGATTTGGACAACTGGATCTAAGAGAATCTTCTTACCATCTCTTGATGATTGAGACTTGGTGGAAATTTATTTCTTTGTCTTGAGACTTAATGTTTAAGTATCTTCTTTTCTTAAAAATTGATGAATACATATTTATTTTAATTCTTGAATATTGGTATAAAATTATATATATATATATATGTATATTATATTTCTTGCATCTTAAGACTTACCATCATTTAATTGAATGAGGAACAAAATTAATGTATTTAAAATTTCCCCCTCGAGACTTGATCACGACTTGGAGTGAAATGCATCAGTGAGTGGATAAGTCTCGACATCTTTCTTCTTATTGCTCTTGTGCTTCAATTCAATTGCCATAAATCTACTTCATGATTTTGGAACATTTATAAGTTTAACATTGAATTCATCACTTAAAGTAGAATGTTTTAAATGTATGATTGTGCTAAGAATGAACTTCTAGTTGCCCATGTATCCAATGAAGGAAGCAAGTCAAAACGTAGTTCACAGTTTGTAACAGTGCAACTAACAATTTATATTCTTGTGGGCTAGGAGTTACTTGCAATTTAAGTTCGTGTGTCATAGAGCATTTGATTTGAACATTTGTAGACAATATTATCCCCTATCAAGGAGGCCTTGATTTGAAGAATTCGTAGACATTTTTGCTTGTGTCTATGAGACTTGCCGACTTGAAGGATTTGTAGACCTTTTGGCTGGTGTCTCGGAGACTTAGGAATTAAAGAATTTGATGAATTTGTAAATAGTTTATACTCATATTAAAGAGTTTTTGATTTGAATATTTGTAGACAGTTTTGCCTCTTGTCAAGGAGTCTTAATTATTTTTTGAATTTGCAAACAATTTATACTTGTATTAAAGAGTTTTTGATTGAATATTTGTAGACACTTCAATATGAATATTCACTTTTGTCAACTTCATATTTATATTCATCATCATCTTCTTCAATATCATCAGCATGGGAGGAGTATTCTTCTTCCTCAAAGTTTACACTCATTTTCATAGCATGTGCTCGAGTTGCTAATTCGGCAAAGGTTTTTAGCTTGATTCCTTGGAGTACGTAAGAAAGGCTCCAATACATTCCTTTAGTGCATATCTCAATGGATGAAGTCTCAAATAGTTCTTATTTGCAGCTTAAGGACAAATATCTCCATCTACTGATGTACTCGATCACCAGCTCGTCTACTTGCTGATAGGAATTTGCTGATTTCTTGTGACTTCAAACTTGATGATTTGTTGGAAAAATAGAAGAGAGGTAAAGATTGTCCCATTGGGAGTGCCCAATTTGTAGAGATGGAATGTCGAGTCCTTAAAATAAGAAACAAATAAAATCAATACAATTAAATTAATATAAATTTAAAAAAAATATGAGTTACAATCTCCATTATTCTTTTGATTCTTTTCCACAAGAACAACGATCTTGAATGATTAAAGACTTTTGGTAGGAATCTACAATTCGATCTTAACTGAAATGGTTTGGATTTGGAGAAACATTAATTCGAGTGTCCTTGGACTTGATCTCGAATTGAACGGTGATTTGATTTGAGGATTGATGAAGATTTGTATGATCTTCGTCTTTAGTTCTTCGAATTTGTTGGGTTTTGATTTTCTTTGAAGGGATTTCAATCTTCAAAACTATTTTTCCGAGGGCCTAGTGACTTGATCTCGAATCAAACGAATTTTAACTTGAAGATTGTTGAAGAACGGTATGAACTTGATTTTGGATTTGTTAAATTTCTTGAAGCATGTCTTCCTCGACAGAAATGCTATCTTCAAAAATGGTTATTTGATCACTTGGGGCTTTACGCCAGATTGAAAGAGCTTTTCGTTAAGAACGCCTTGAATCTCGCAAGAATGCCTTGAAGGTTGATGGACTTGATGGAAAGGATCTGTAGAACTTCTTTGCTCAAAGACTTCTTCCTTGTTGATTGTGATTTTGTTTCTTCAAGACCACCTCTATTTATAGTTGTGAAGAGAATCTCAATGAGAATCTCCTGATGAGATGAACAATTCGCGTCTACAATTTCTTGATGTGGACGACTAGATCAAAGAGAATCTTCTTTCCATCTCTTAAAGATTGAGACTTGGTGGAAAGTTCTTTCCTTGTCTTGAGACTGAATGTGGAAGTATCTTCTTTTCTTGAAAATTGATGAATACATATTTATTTTAATCCTTGAATATTGGGATAAAATTATATATATATATATATATATATATTATATTTCTTGCATCTTAAGACTTATCATCATTTACTTTAATGAGACACAAAGTTAATGTGTCTACAAATTGTCCCCTCGAGACTTGATCACGACTTGTGGTGAAACGCATTAGTGAGATAAGTCTCGACATCGTTCTTCTTATTGTTCTTATGCTTTAACTCAACTTCCATAAATCCACTTAATGATTTTGGAACATTTGTTAGCTTCAACATTGAATTCATCACTTGAAGTAGAATGTTTTAATTGTATGACTGTGCTAATAATGAACTTCTAGTTGCCCACGTATCCAGTTAAGGAATCAAGTCAAAACGTAGTTCACAATTTGTAACGGTGCAACTCACAGTTTATATTCATGTGGGCTAGAAGCAACTTGCAATTTAAGCTCGTGTGTCATAGAGCATTTGATTTGAACATTTGTAGACAATTTCATCTCCTGTCAAGGAGGCCTTGATTTGAAGAATTTGTAGACATTTTTGCTCGTGTATATAAGACTTGTCGATTTGAAGTATTTGTAGACCTTTTGGCTCGTGTCTCAGAGACCTAAAACTTAAAGAATTAGACGAATTTGCAAACTATTTGTACTCGTATTAAAGAGTTTGGTTTGAATATTTGTAGATAATTTTGCCTCCTGTCAAGGAGTCTTCATTTTTGTTTTGAATTTGCAAACAATTTATACTTGTATTAAGGAGTTTTTTATTGAATATTTGTAGAGAGTTTTGGCTCTTCTCTAGGAGTCTTGATTTGATTTTGAAGATTATGTAGATAGTTTAAGCTATTATCTAGGAGCACTTCAATATGACTCTTCACTTTTGTCAACTTTATATTTCTATGCATCTTCATCGTCTTCTTCGATATCAAGAGAATGGGACGAGTATTCTTCTTTCTTGGAGTTTACACTCATTTCCATAGCATGTGATCGAGTTGCTAATTCGATAAAGGGTTTTTGGCTTGATTCCTTGGAGTATGTAAGAAAGGCTCCAGTGCATTCCTTGAGTGATTATCTCAATGGATGAAGTCTCTGATAGTTCTTCCTTGTAGCTTAAGGACAAATGTCTCCATCTATTGATGTACTCGATCACTAGCTCATCTTATTGTTGATGGAAATTTGCAAGTTCAATCATGCTTACAGTACGTCGAGTGTTATAAAAGCGATTGAAGAACTAACTTTGTAAATCTTTCCAACAATGGATGGAGTTGGGTTCGATATTTATATACCAATCGAATGCAAAGTCTTCTAAGGATCAGACAAAATGCTTGAATAGAACATCTCCATTAGTTCCAGCACTATTTCACTTTTCAATGAAGTGAACAACATGTTGTCTTGGGTCTCCACTCCCATCAACTCTTTGAAACATCGGAGGTTGATAACTTTCAAGTATTTACAATTGCTCGATTCTTTGAGCGCAGGCTTTCGTGTAAGATTTGAAACTTCTCTGATGAGCTTTATGATCATTTGCAGCTTATTCAATGAGCTTCTTCAATTGATTGGTAGAGACAATGCCGTGTGGTTAAACTTGAATTTGTTTTCTTGAGAACTAAAGGTATTCTCCAACTTCAACCTCTTGCATGGTTTCTTCAGAAAAGTTTGTGTGAATCATGACACCTTGCTTTTCCTTCCTTGAGTAATTTGATTTGTGGAAAAGAGATGTGGCATGGATTCTTTCACTTAGGACTTTATCAAATTCTTGATCTTCAACTCATTGAGTAGCCTTTTCATGAACCATGCTTTGACCGTTGCTTGTTATGTGTTATTGCTTTCCGACTTCAATTTGTTTGCTCGACGGTTTGATGCACCCTTGAACTTTAACTTTGCCAGCGACTTCCTTAATGTTGTGATTTCCGTCTTTGATTTATAGCTTTTGTAGAAGGCATATATGCACTTCGTTGTAAAGCTCTCGATAGCTCTCGCCAATGCAGCAACTTGCTCCTCCATTGAATATGCTTGAGTGTTTTCTTTAGCTTCGTGTCTTTCCCCCAGTGTAAGTGTAGCTTTCATCATCGGTTGCGAAGAGCTATCCATTCAAATGCTCCTCCATTCAAACGCTCCTCCATTCAAATGCTATTCACGTCTATGCACTTCGTTGTAAAGCTCTCGATAGCTCTCGCCAATGCAGCAACTTGCTCCTCCATTGAAGATGCTTGAGTGTTTTTTTTAGCTCCGTGTCTTGCCCCGAGTGTAAGTGTAGCTTACATCATCGGTTGCGAAGAGCCTCCGCTTGTTGCTCCCATTTACTTGTCCATTATTGAGCAACGATGACTTCTTGTGACTTCAAACTTGATGATTTGTTGGAAAAAGAGTTGAGCGGTAAAGATTGTCCCATTGGGCATACCAAATTTGTCGGGATGGAATTTCGAGTCCTTAAAATAAGAAACAAGAAAAATGAATCCAAATAAACTTTAAATAAATTTAACCCAATATGAGTTACAATCTATATTATTCCTCTGATCCGTTTCCACAAGAACAACGATCTTGAAAGATTAAAGACTTGTGGTGGAAATTTTCAATTTGATCTTCACCGAAATGGTTTGGATTTGGAGAAACCTTGATTCGAGGGTACTTGGACTTGACCTCGAATTGAATGGTGATTTGATTTGAGGATTGATAAAGATTGGTATGATTTTCGTCTTTAGTTCTTCGAATTTGTTGGGTTTTGATTTTCTTTGAAGGGATTTCAAACTTTAAAACTAGTTTTTCGAGGGCCTTGTGATGTGGTCTCGAATCAAACGAATTTTAGCTTAAAGATTGTTGAAGAACGGTATGAACTTGATTTTGGAATTGTTAAATTTCTTGAAGCTTGCCTTCCTCGGCAGAAGTGATATCTTCAAAAACTGTTGTATGATCACTTGGAGCTTGACGACAGATTTAAAGGAGATTTTCATCAAGAACGCCTTGAAGATTGATGGACTTGATGGAAAGAGGCAGTATATCACTCACACGCGGTATTAAAATCAATTCGAGGCAGAACCTATAAGCCCATGCTTTTCGACGCGCCAAACCGCTCATCTCGTATAAATACACAAAGGTTTTGTCCTCCTAAATCTTAGTAACGTTGTATCGCACCGAAAAGAAACACCCATCAGCCATCGCTTCAGCCAAAGCCTCTAGGCATTTCATGTCTTGAACATTTGGCTTCTCTTGCCAAGAAAAGTTAAACTTACAAGTGGTCCGCGTGGAATGTACATAGAAGTATCGAGTCTTCCAATCCCTAAAGGATAGAATTTTCGATTACGAGGAGTAAAGTAATAAAAAGTAATACATGTGGGCGACATGCTTACCCCATATATAGCTTAAAAATGAGCAAACGAACATACAACCCCTTTTATAGGACATACAAACACAAAACAAGTCAGATAAACGTACCCATTAGGGGTCACTTGGCTCGGAGACAATCCAAAAGCGTGGAATAATTTGCAAAATAAGGGGGCATCAACGCGCGCAATCTAGCCTGGATCTGAGCCGCGTAAATGTGACGAAATCCTTAAGAGGATTGTGAGCTCGCTCTGCGGGAAGAAGAATTCGGACCTCCACCACATTTGAATCCACATTTAACTTCTTCAAGCGGGAGAACACATACGCCTGGTTTATAACCGACAAAATATTCCCCACCAGAACGTGCTTCGACTCTACCTCTTCTGTTACCATCCTCTTCTCGAGTAAGGCCTGACCTTATTCTCCACCGGTCGACCAATACTCTCAATTGCCATAGCAAGAGGAGAAGAGACGATCCCTCCCCTCAACGAGAATGATAACAGAATTAGGAGATAACTACGCCATAAGAAAATGGAAAGCTAACGAAGAAAGGAAGGAAATGTCCGCAAAAAGGACAAAATCAAGATTAACAAGAGAAAATGTGATATTTTGAGCACAAAAGAACAAATTTAGCTAGGAGAATTGATCTCCAATAAATGAGAGTCCTCGCCTCTTCATATAGACAAAGCAGAGTACCGTTAGGATCGTCCCACAAAAAAACTCGATGCATCAACACGTGGAATGACAGATCTCAACGATTACACAAAGTAATAAATACTACCCTAACGGTCAAAAGCGAAGAAAGCTCGTACATACCTTACTCTAAATTTCTCTCGTATATTTTCTATATGAGCAAAATTGGGGAACTCCTGATGATACTAACACACAAAATCTACGTCCTCGAAGTCACAACATCTCTAAAATTGCCATCAAAATACGAAGATCGCCATCGAAATACGAAGACTCTTACACCAATGTTCAAAGTTCAAACACAGTTTTCATGAACGAAGCCAACTCCACGCCATCCTCGAAAACGTGACCTCGTCGCGCTAAGTAAAAGATCTAAAGCTGATGACAAAGCATGTTTATCCAGCTGAGTTTCGTCCTAATCATCCTTACACGTGTCCTCATGGCAAACTAACATATCTGTAATCAAGGAGATGCTTATTACTTCACACCTATCTGCTCACTATTGTAATCTAAGAAACTTCTTCTGCCTGTATAAAGGGAAAGACTCATTGCGTAACAAACACAACAACAAAAATTAACAAACTAAACTTTTTTCCTAAAATCATCAGTATGCTCCATCGTAGAGGCCCATACTCTCATCCATTTTCCTCCCCTCCCCGAAAGTGCTAAATTGAAACACTATTTTTTTTTCGTTTTCGTAAAGAAGGACTAGTGTTCCGACCCCTTCCAAATAAAACACATAGGAGAATTCCTATCATCTCGTGGTGTTCCCACAGACGAGCCAATACTTTGGTACAATTTTGCTTAGGTTACACGTAAGCAAAACAAGATAGACTAAGTACTCTAACTATGCTAATCTAAGCTTCTCCAAGCTATCTCTGATTAGCTTTATCCGAAACACCTTCAAGAGTCTATTGGATGAAATAAGATTCTTGATGGATACATCGAAAGTCCATCGATATGTTGGATTTTTGAGAATACGTCGAGCTTTTGGGAATATGTCGAGCTTTCAGGAATACGTCAAACTTTTGGGTACCTCGAGTATCTGGATACGTCGAGCCTATGTTTGCACGTCAAATGTAATAAATATATATATATATATTCGATATAAGAGGGGTGAACAGTAAATAGTAATAAATAATTTACCTTGATTATCGGGACCGAAATATTTATAGGCCTCAAAATACGAGATCACACGCCGTGTTTTCGAGGTATGTCGAATTTGCTGGATATGTCTAGTAAATAAGCTCTAACATATGGTTATTGATATGTTGAGCGCATTTACTTGACTCACTAGAGGACGTGTTTTTCTTGTTCCTTGATGGGCTGACCCAAATTGGTCTGGGCTCCCATATTAGCAAATATCAAATGGATTTCAACAGAAACACGCAATTTAATAAGGCAAAATCAATTTAAAATTAGAGGGACGTAACATGGAATTCACACCGAATTTCTAGCAGAAGAACAATGGTTTAGTATGAGTGATAGAAAAACTAAACGATCACTTTTGTAGTTTTGCTAACTCATTTGTAACCTTATTAATTCACTTACAGATGAATCCATAATATAAAGTCTAAATAGAACTGCTCTGTACTCTTGAAACCAATATAATATTATTTATTTGTATGGTAACGATTATAACTTAAATATGGATAGAGAATCTATATATCTCAACATTCTTTTTATGTAAGAGAGAATTAGGTCATAATTGTTTTCTTTAAAGAAAAACTTTAAATAATAACAACTAAAATAAATTACAGTTATATCCCAACTAAT
Source organism: Linaria vulgaris (assembly GCA_948329865.1). Classification (NCBI taxonomy): domain Eukaryota; kingdom Viridiplantae; phylum Streptophyta; class Magnoliopsida; order Lamiales; family Plantaginaceae; genus Linaria; species Linaria vulgaris. Next base: position 73,702,084 of record OX415251.1, on the reverse strand, counting down.
AACAAAACTTAATAGTATGTGTATGTCTAAGGGTAAATATAAAAACCTAAAAATTGATGTCAACATGACTTCACATGGCTTCCTTTATATACTGGTCTAGGTATTCTGATATCTCCTCACAATTTCCACCTACCGTATTCACATAATGTTTAACGATGCAATATATTGTTATTACCACAATTTTTAAAATAAAGTTATGGCCTTAGCTTTATGAAGTTTTTTCTTTTTCTTTTTCCTTGATGGATCTTATGAAGTATTCTCGCACATAATTTGTTTGATAACTAACAACCTTAATTGCGTTGTCTCAAAAAAAAAAAAAAACGACCTACACAATCCGTTCGACATGCAAGGACCAGCCCAAATACTATAGACCTAACGGCCGACGTTGACGTAAGATTGGGCTTCCGCCCAGTCGTATCAGAAAATTCAAATTTGCAGGGAACAAGCTTAGAATAGAATTTAGAAGTGGGTCATGACTCATGACCCGATACTTATAACTTGAATCAAAATTAAACTTTCAGATATTACCGAGATTTTTATATTCGACTGCGAAATTTAACGTTGGAGTATTTTACTGTTCATTGTCAAAATAAAATGTATACAATTTCACAAAAAATGTTGAAGTAATCTCTTAAAGCGTATAATTTTTACATCTAGCAGTATATTGAAACCAAAACATTGATCCACCAATATTATTAACCACACCCTTTGATCATTTAATCAAGATTTTCACACGTCTCTTCAGAAAGTGCGAAGGTACTTTTATCTTTAACCGAAATGAAAAATACAAATTATTATCACATTTTGGTTAATTATATCTTTTTAAGTACTTTTTAAACAAGTGGAGAATATCTTGTAACATTGCGAAAACACTACAAGAATTTCAGTCATTAGCTACCGCATTTTCGGTAGCTACTGACCCAAATGCGGTCCCTAATGATCATTATATACCGAAATTCCGTCGATCATTTTCAGTAGCTACTAACCGCGTCGCTAATGACTCGCTACCGAATTTCGGTAGCTAATAAGTCCCTTTTCTACCGCATTTCCGTCACTCACATTCGTAACCGAAGTTTCGTCGCCACTTTCGTCGCCACAACTTTGAAAATTAGCTACCGAGTTTCGGTAGCTACTCTGGAATTAGCTACCGAAATTCCGTCACTAACATGCCGATTTAGCTTGCCCATTTTAACCCACATTTGCTACCGAATTTTGGTAGCTAATAGTATGAATAATAGTAACTATCGATTTTCGGTAGCTAACTTTATGAATATTAGTAGCTACCGAAATTTCATCACTAACTTAATGATTCAGGTTGCCCATTTGAACCCGCATTTGCTACCAAATTTGGTAGCTAATAGTATAAATATTAGTAGCTACCAATTTTTGGTAGCTAACTTTATGAATATTAGTAGTTACCGACATACGGTAGCAACTAATATTTAAACAGTATGCTACCGACTCGTGGTAGCTAATAATATTTAAAGCCATGAATATTATTCCGGATTTTTTTTGGAAATTTATTGGTTTATTGTTTCACAAATATGAAAATAAATGTTGATTTATTAATTTAACATTATCAAGCATTTGAATAAAAGAAGAAAGTTTTTTTAGCAAAATAATTGTAAAATAAAAAAAGGTTCAGAGTTTTGAAGATATGAAGAAAGTGTTGAGAGATGAGAAACATTTTGAAGATTTGAAGAGAGTGTTGAGAAATGAGAAAAAAAAGAAATAAAGAGAGTTTTTTAGAGTTAAAATTGGAAGATATGAACAAATAAACAAATGATATAGATAATTTTTTAGATTGGGAAGTGAGGAGTTTATGATGATTTGAAGAGAGTGTTGGGATGATTTTATAGATTTAATAAATAAAGAAATGGCAAGGATGGTTTTTTGGTTGGAGAAGTGTTGGGATTATTTTATAGATTGGAGAATTGAGGGGTATTTACAATATGAGATTGAAAATTTTGAATTTTCAAAAAAATTGAATTTTCCGCTTTGGGGTGCTCAATTTTTCAACGTTTTGCTACCGAAAATCGGTAGCTAATGGTCATTTTTAAAATTTAGCTACTGAAAATCGGTAGTTAATTTTCTGGGTTCTATCAAGATGAATATTAGTAGCTACCGACTTGCGGTAGGTAATGTTCGTTGAACATTAGTAGCTACCGAGTTCTAGTAGCTAATAACCGTTGAATATTAGTAGCTACCGAAAAGTGGTAGCTAATGTCCTTTGAATATTAGTAGCTACCGTGTCGCCGTAGCTAATGTTACATTTTTTCTATTTTGTATATTTCTTTGTGTGATTTTGATTTATTTATGTTTTCAGTTTAGTAATATTATCAATAAGAAGTAATAATTAACTTATTTGATAGTAATTGAGTTGTTATTACGATTGATGTATTGTTGTGTGACGTAAATATTAGTTTTACCTCTACACTTAATCATGTCTCGTGCGTATGTGATTGAAATATCGTTGTGACGTGTTGAATGATGCATCGATGAAATGTGATGATTGGTTATGATGTGAAGTTACATTCTTTAATTAACGTTCTATTGGGACAGAGATACATACATATACTTTTGACAAACAAATGACATTATGTATCATGGTTGTTATGAATCGACATTAGTAATGTCATTTGATTGTGCAATGAAATCATCATTTTATGTTTATTTAGTTAATTATTACTTGTTATTGACGTAATTGATAACAAACAATCAATTATATTTAAAATAATCGTTGAAAAATCACAATTTAAGCACTTGAATATTAGTAGCTACTGCCATTCGGTAGCTGATGTAGTCAATAGCTACGGACTAGCGATAGCTACTATTAGGGTAAAAATATGAGCTACCACTATTTGATAGGTACTCTTAGGGTTTGGGTAAAGGGTTTACTCAAATTTTCAAATTTGTGTCAAGGTAAGAATAATTAGCTACCGCCAAGCGGTAGCTAATGTCAACGGTAAGAAAGATTAGCTACGGCATTTCAATAGCTAATGACAATGGTAAGAAGGGTTAGCTACGGTATTGCGGTAGCTAATGTCAACGACAAGAAAGGTTAGCTACAGAATTGCGGTAGCTAATGTCAATGGTAAGAAAGGTTAGCTACTGCGTTTCCGTTGCTAATGAATGTTACCGTTGTTATTACCTATGGCCAGGCCGCAGCTAATAGCAGTTACCGTTGAAATTACCTACCGCATTGCGGTAGCTAATGAAAGATTTCCCCCTATAAATACACATTCTCTCCCCATTTGAGAAGTCATCATTCCACTCCCACACTTGTTCTAGGTACGATTTTTTCTTACTTCTTTCATTTTTATCACTTTTTTTTCACGAATTTAAGTTTTCAATATTTTATTTAATATTATTGTTTTTTCATGGTTGTAGAATATATATCAGAGCTTAAAATACGAGGCGACAAGGCTAGACGGGCTCGAATTGCGGTACTTGAAAATTGGGAGTCTGCGTGGCAACAAGTAGGTTTTATAGTATGCTAATGACTTATATATCGTTTACTTATTAGAAAAAATTGAAATTCTTGTTTTTTTAATTACATAGATAAAAAATGGCTTATCGTGGCGATAGATCTTGGATGTACGATAGGTTAGATGACAACGGTTATTTGAAGGAGATTTTTATTGTTGGGGTCAGGCGTTCATATATTTTGCTTCTCAACAAACATCATATATAGATCTAAAAAACAATTTTAGGTACCCTTGTTGTAAATGTGCAAACAAAAAGTGGTTGGATCGAAATACATTACGTAATCACTTGTATAAGTCTGGCTTCACGGGTCAATATATGATTTGGTTGTCGCACGATGAGAATTTCGAGCGGGGGTCATCATCGTATTTGGACGACTCACCTATCCCACCACCCACTCGTACTACTAGCCCTGCACATAGCCATGTTCAATTCAATGACTTACGAGAGATGGTCATAGATGCATATGGTGGGCCATATGAACATGAAGCAGTGCGTGACGATGAACCAAATCCTGATGCCAAGGCATTCTTCGATTTGATGGATCTTGGAAACGTGAAGATACATAGTCGAAAGAAGAAAACTATACTCGAGTGGATTTCAGAGTGTTTGACAAAGTTAGTAATGCATCAACTAACAAGTTCATAAGACCGAGTAAAGATGGTATGGATCCGGAGATTGAGAAGATGTTACCTAATACAATGCACAGATTGAATAGGATGTTGATGGGTCTGGGGGTTAGGGTATACGACAATTGATGTTTGCAAAAACAAAATTGTTTTTTGTACTACGGCGAGAATGCGGATAGGGAAACATGCCCTATTTGTATAAAGACAATGTATGAGAGTGGAAGGAAGTCTGAAGTCTCTAAGAAGAAATTGTGGTACTTCCCCATAGGTCCTCGTTTACAAAGGTTGTACTATTCTAAGGGCACCATAAAGCATATGACATGGCATTTAAAATGTCGATAATCTACTAATAGGATGATCCATCTGGCTGCAGGAGAAGCCTTGCAACATTTTGATCGTTGCCATCCAAACGCTGCAGCCGAGCCTCGAAACGTTCGACTAGGTTTATGTACAGATGGGTTCACATCATTCAACCAATCTAGAACCAATTACTCGTGTTGGTCTGTGTTTGTAACCCCTTATAACCTCCCTCCTGATATTTGCATGTGGGCGGTGTTCATCTTTTTAAGCCTTATTATACCTAGTCCACATAGTCCTGGGAAGAACCTTGACTTATTGTCAAGACCTTTGATAGACGAGTTGAAGAATTTATGGAGTGATGGGTTGAGTACGTATGATAGCTTCAAAAGGCATAACTTTTAGTTAAGAGTGGCGTTAATGTGGACGATTAGTGATTTCCCAGCTTATGGAATGTTTTCTCAGTGGAGTACTCATGGAAAGTTATCTTGTTCTTATTGTAGTGAGTTTACAAAGTCGTTTACCTTGTGAAATGGTGGGAAACCAACTTTCTTTGACTGTCATCGTCGATTTCTACCCGAAGACCATTTGTGGCGAAAAAATAAAAGGGACTTTTATATTAGAAAAGATGCACCAGAAGCTCCTATTCCACGTAGAAAAGGTGAGGAAATACGAAGAATTAACTACCACCGGTCAGATTCGGGGCACATGCACATAAGATTCCGGGTTTTGGGACTACTCATAATTGGTGCCGAAAGAGTATATTTGGGAATTACCTTATTGGTCCTTGAATTTGATTCGTCATAACCTTGATGTTATGCATTATATGAAGATTTTTTTCCGAATAACATTAAGAACACGGTGATGGATGACCTAAAGACGAAAGACAACGTCAAGGCTAGACGTGATTTTGAGATATTGACGACCGTACGACTCTATTTCTAACTCCCACCAGCAATGGAAATATAGTGAAGAAGCCCAAGGCGAAATATGTGCTTTCAAGGGATTAAAGGAATAAGGTTTTGGAGTGGTTGTTCGGACTTAAGTTTCCCGATGGATATGCCTCGAACTTGGGACGATGCGTGCAAAAGCAACAAGGAAGATTATATGGAATGAAGAGTCATGACTGTCACATATTCATGCAGAGACTGATCCCGATTGTCTTTTACGGATTCCTTGAAGATCCTATTTGGGGCCCGTTAGTGGAGATAAGTCATTTTTAAGGCCATTTGCGCTTCAGAGGTTTCAGCAACAGATATGACCCCGCTAGAGAAATCAATAATTGTCACAATTTGTAAGTTGGAACGGATATTCCCCCCATAATTCTTTTATTCTATGGAGCACTTGGCCATTCATTTGTCGTACGAGGCTAGAGTGGGGGGACCCATTCACTATAGATGGATGTATCCTTTCGAGAGGTACAACTACCAATTTTAATTTCATATTCGAATTTTGATTACATGTGTTAAATCTTGTTGTTTCAGTTGCTAACACTTGTTTTATGTAGGCGCATGTACGATATTAAAAAGTCTGTGGGCAACAAAGCCCACGTTGAAGGCTTGATTGCCAAATCCTACATACTATCAGAGATTTCCAATCTGTGTTCGCACTATCAGGATCATTCGGTTACAACAAGGTTTAATCAACTCACTAGAAAAGATGAACTTGTTAGCGCGGAGTGGAATGACGAGCTTTCAATATTCCATAAGAAAGGCGCCCATGTAAGAGCATTAACCAAGCAACGACAGTTGACCGGTGCAGAATTGGAGTAGATTAAGCTTAACACACTTCTTAACTGTCTAGAAATTGACGGTTGGCTTGAGTGAGTAACATTTTAACATTGTTTAGTACTTACACTATTATTTTACCTAATAAAAAATCACATCTCTCCTATATATTGGACCACATCTCTCCATCTCGTTCCGTTCGTCTCTTTCGCCTCCTGGTGTTGAAGCTCCAATTCCTCCACATATGCCTCGTCTAAACGGGGATGTGACATCCAATGGATGCTGAAAGCCTTAAGACGTGCATCCGACGTTAGCCCCTTTTGTTTCTCCTTCTTCGGACCTCCAACCACTTTTCGCCATGCCTCATGGTCAAAAATTAGCCAATCACTCTCGTTATCACCGTGCCTACTCCGCAGCTCCACTATGTACTTATTCTGTTCATATTTAAGTGATATTAGTAAAGAGTTTAGTATAATTTGCAAATTAAAGAACAAGTACTTAATTAGGTGAATTGAAGATTCTTACATAGATAATCTCATAGGACTTGTCAAGCCACGCGAGTACCACCGGGCGACCATCACGCTCATTCTCAACAGTCTTCATGTGCAAGGCCCGATATAACTCGTCATGTCACACGGGAGGGCCATCAGGGCGTCGCTTCAAAGGATAATATTAAAATTAAGTAAGAAAAAATAATATCAATTACAATTAGTACATTACTAACACCTAATTCATTATATATGTAATATAATAAAACATACTATCCTAGTACGGTACTGGTTGTAGCCAATTGATCCTCCAGCGTAAGTGGGATCCACCTTCTCATTCTCCTCAGGCGACTTTCCTCTTCACATATTCTTATGTGCCTTCCTCGACAACGCCTTCACTCATTCCTTCTCCCAATGCAACACTGACTGAGCTTCTAATTTATCATATCCATGTCTTTTGGCGTTTTACCCACTTTAGATCCTCATTCCTCAGGAAATATTTCTTCTTGGCCTCATGCATCATCCCCTTATACCATTCCATAGCTTTGGCCCTAAATGCGTAGTGCGCCCGACGCCTTTCCATCAACAGAACCTTATATGTGCTCTACAAATCATATATTTAAGGTTACAGATTATTATGGGCATTTTTTTAAGAAAATATTTAACATTATTAAATATATGCTTTTTATATATTTTAAATACTCACCCTAACGCTTAGCCACATTTATCTGTTACGTCACTATGCAGTTTCGTCCAACATGGTACGAAGTCCGTCAACAACTTCTTCATAATAGTCGTAATAGTCTTCACGATCCGCTGCTGATTGACAAATAGTCCCTCGTCGGTCAATGCTATCGTCCTACGCCTTGAGCTATCTGCAGGCACCTGGTCTCCTCTAGTAACTCCTCTCGGTGGTCGTGTCTGACTGGGCCCAGATGGTGGAGTAGTCGATGGGCCCGTACGTGGAGTAGGTGGAGTACGATCTGTGTCGGGTGCCTCTCGTCGAGTAAAAGATAAAGGCGCTGTATCAGCAGGAGCGGGAGCTCAAGTAGTAGAAGAAGGCTCTGCATCGGCAGGAGTAGGAACTCGAGTAGTAGACGAACGTATACGCATATGTCATAATCTACCACTCGCAAGGATTCCTAAAGGCATAATTAGAGATTCCTAAAGGCATAATTACGGCATGAAAAAGATCTAAATAATAATAAAACATATATAATCAACGTTTAAAACTAACAATTTCCTAAATGAATTTAACATATATAATCAACGTTTAATGAAAACTAACACTAAAATTTAAACTTACAATAATTTTGTCAAAGGTTCCTAAAACATATAATCGACTAAATAAAATTAATTCTAATCGAAAAAAGTTTGAGATTTGAACAAATTGAAGGATAAATAATTGAACGCATACTACTCAAAAGTTTAATCTAATTAGAAAACTTAATCTTGATTTTAAACAAACATGCATCATAAACATTTTCTTAAATTATAGTTTCTATAGCCACTTCATCAAAGGTAATTAATCCTAGTTTCTATATATTTAACAAACATTATCAAATTTAACGAAATTGAAATCTAAGCATAAACCATAAACTATATTACCAAAAAGTAACTCATTACCAAAATCGACAACGATATAACAAAAATTGCATTCGATTCCTAACTAACTAATTTACTAAATTTACCAATTCTTAACTAACTAATTTAAGAAAAGTATCAAATCCTAACATACTATTTTACCAATTAACTAACTAATTTACCAATTATTAACTAACTAATTTACCAAATTTAGCAAATTTTAACTACTAATTTACCAAAATTAACAATTCTCGTAAAACATAATTTCAATACCAACATATATGAAAATTCCTAACATGAATGCGACTAACATGCACATTTCAAGATCTATTCGCCGGAATAATATTAAAAAAAGCTAAAAATTAAAAAAGCAACAATATTACAACAATCCGACATTGCTACGGTTGGGCGGTGACTAGTGGCAATGGAAGACATCGGCGTAGACTTGGATGGCATCGGAATCGCGGCGGCGTGACTGAAAAAGTGGTGCGGCCTTGTGTTAATAATGTAATACTCAATAAATCTTAAAACAAAAAATGTAACTTACACTAGCTAATTGGACGCGCGACGGTGGGGGACGGTGGCGCAGAGGAGGTTGGCATTGGAATCGCGGCGGCAACGACTGAAAATGGGTGGGTGGGGTCGTGTGTTAGTTATTATTATCAAAATGCGCCTAAAAAATGAAAAAAAAAACGATACTTACAATATCGGAGCGCGGCGCTGAGAGACAGCGGCGTGGAGGTTGGTGGCGTCGAAATTGCGGCTCCGGTGACTGAAAAGAGGTGGGTGTTAGGCATTATTCTCAAAAATCCTCAAAAAGAAAGAAAGGGGAACTTATGGCACGCCGGTGGGGGGACGGTGGTGAGGGAAGGCGGCGTAGGGTTAGTGGCAACAGAATCGCGTCACTGACAGTGGTGGGCGACTAATGGCGTCGGTGTGTGTGGGCTAGGGTTTAAGAGTATTTTCTTTATTTATGCATTAGCTACTACCTATGGAAAATCCGTAGCTACTGTCAACAGTAGCTACGGATTTTCCATCGGCCGTTTGGCCCAGCGGCGGCCCAACGATGCCCTAAATTTTGGCTACAGAAATTTCGTAGCTACTAATAAGTACTAATAATTAGCTATGGAAGTACCGACTTAATTTCCATCGTGAGGAAAATTGGCCACCGAAATTTTAACGACGAAAATTACGTCGGTACATTCATTAGCTACAAAATTTCTGTAGCTAATGTCTAGCTACGGAATTTCGGTAGCTAATTTGCGGTAGCTAATATTGTGAAATCTTGTAGTGAAAGTTTATAATATTTTGACAACCAAAACTTCTACTCAAAAAGAAAACTTTAGAACATTAATAACGTATTGGCTGTTAGAGAGGGTAAGCATTTAATATTTATATATTATCTTCAACACACCCCTCGCGTGTAGGTTGCAAATCTTTTCTCCAATGCGTTTGTTATGTTACACTGTTTTGATAATCGGGTGGTGGTTGGATTTGAACCCATGACCTCTCTAGTTGCTGAGCTACAATGAGGAGGGCAGTTTCAGCGGTGCGGGCAGAATGTCTCGAACGATGTCAGCAAGCCGAGTCCAAGCGCTGATTGCAGTAGACTCGGGTTCGATGATAGTGTGCAACCGATCAGCGGAGATGGTGCAATAGATCCATTGGCAGACGATGGCCTCAAGAGGATTCCAAACATCATCGTGAGGAATGACGTTGGTAGAAGCAGGGATTATGTGATCGAGAACCTGATACGCGCGAGCATGAATTTTGAAAAATTCTGACCAAGAGGTGTAGAAGTTGACTCGGCATCTAACGTGATAGGTATGAAGTTCTTCATGTTAGAGATGGCTAGGGCAGGGTGAAATTTGGGATGAGTGTCCATCGAGGAGGGGGACGTGATGCAACTGCCGCCACCGTTGGTGGTGTCGGAGGACGAGCCGTCTTTAGTGGGGCCTGTCATTATTTAGAGAGGTGAGAAAAAAATGACTATGTACCATATTGAATTACTATTTCATCTAAAAGCTTAAGTTATTAGAGAGTGTAGCCATTTAATATTTATATATTAATATTATTTCCAACAACTTCGTGACTTGTCAAATGACCCTCTGTCTTGTATTATGTGTCCCTCAACACGAAAGGTAAAAGATATTGCTAACGATCTCATGCACAACATGCCACTTCGTGGCCTGCTTAGTGGCTCTCAAGTAACGACTAAAGTGCATCACAGAAATGATTGAACATAAACTCACTTGGAGCAATAACAATCGAAGTTTTCGTAATTGAAAAACTCATTCAGAAATTAGTTAGTAAGTCACTTTTTATTTTTAGTAACTTTTGTTTGCCGTTAGCAAATTTCCAGTCGTATCAATAGGATTCAATATTAAAGAAGAAAATTACTCCTGAAAATTAGCTGTAAGGAACGCTGCTCACAATCGTTCCTCTCTCATGAACAAGATGATGAACAATCGTTGATTCATGTAATCTTTCAATTTGAATACAACTTCATTTCATTTATTTTCTTTACACAATATAATGCATACATGACACTCGGACAAATCGATACTCCGCGTGATTTAGTAACTAATCTCACATGGTGAAGAAGGGTAGAAGCTGACGTAACACATGTCAAGCCTTAACTGAAACTTACCATAAATATTCGTAGAACTCCAATTGATAGGTAGGTTCTATTCTCTGTAACTAACACTTGAAAATAACATCTTAAACTTTGAAATCTTTGAGCAAATCAGGAAACACAGGGACAAACGGCAAACTAGACTCAATCTATTCGTGTTTTTGCGAAGGTATACCGAGTTTTGTTTTTTTGCAATACTATACCCCACCTTTAACTTTTGGAAAATGTTATACCACACCTATTTTTCGGTTAATTTTAAAATTTTATAGGGGTAAAATCGGTACTTAAGTGTTTCCATTGGATACTTTACACCCGCTTTTAAATCCCCCAAATTCACCCCCAATTCTAGAACCCAAAACTCCTAATTTCATCACTCAATCTTTTTCAAAATTCGGTTGATTTAGAATGGAAAATTCTCAATTGTGTCGTTCTAGGCTCAAGGCGTCGAAGAAAATATCATGTACTAACCTCAATCCAGGTTGTAAGTTCAAACAATGCACAAAATCTCGGGTAGGTCTCGATTTTTGAAATTTTGCTCGTTTTTTCAGAGTTTTAGTTCTGTTTTTGATTTTTTCGTGCTTATTTATTTGTTTCACGGAAAAGTGGACGTTGCAACTTCTAGGTTTGGATTGATCCACCAATGTATGGGAGATCGAAACAAATTATCCTCGAGTAGCTTCGTAGGTTGGGAGGGCTTGAAGATGAATTGGTTAGAGCCAAGAAAACGAAAAAAAAATGTTACGTGTTTCGCTATTTGTTGTGTGCATGTAAGTATATGGACACTATTTTAGTTGTTTACTCGTTTAGGTTGGACAAATTTTGTGTAGTGATGCGTTTGTTTGTTTAATGTTGTGTTTGTTTTGTCTTAATAAAGTTGACCAATGCATGCAATGTAATAGAATTTAAGATTTCGAAACCTTGCGTTTGTTGCTCTGATAATGGATATATTTGCAAGTAAAGTTGTGTCTTTTTTTTATTGGTAACCGTTAGCTAGCATTTGGACAGTTTATGTAGGTTGGAATCTGTTATTTGGACTGAAAAGGTCGGTCCATACGAAGGGTCACAAGTTAGGGTTATAAATACCAACCATAAAAACACACACACACACACACACACACTTCATCATCTTAAACGCATTCTCTCTTTCTCCTCTTGTACTTTTGATTTAAGAAAACAAAAATGGAGATTCTGAATGATAGAGAAGTGCACTTGATGTTTCATGATGGTGTGTTTAACCTATACTTCGAGACTCAGTTGCTGATAAGGTTGTGCGAGTATGGACGAAGGCATAGGTTATCACATCTGTCGGCTCTTGGAAGAGGGTTATGATTGATTAAACCGAAATTGGACGCGCTGTGTTGGGGGCGGGGGGTTGGTAAGCATTTAATGTCAGTGATCTATGCCAAACTCAACGAGTTGAGGCAAAAATTTTACGCCTTCACTGTCTTTCTCACTTTGCCTGAAGTGCGTGCTAATCCTGATTGGTCGATTACGATATCAACCCCTTATCATGCAATCCCCCGTCAAGTATTCAATTGTCTAATTTATTTGATTTGTAGCGTTTAATCTTCATTCTAAATTATTTGATTTTTATGTTGCTTTTATGAGATTGATTTGGAGAAGTTTTTTCGCTTGTATGTTTGTGAAAATGGCAATTATCTCCAAGAGTTGTTTGCCCGACAATGGATAGCTTGGTTGCCTGAAGATGGGAGTGTCGATGATGAATGAAAGAGGATGATGAGTGTCTTTGTTTTGAGTGTTTTTAGTAATTGAACTATGGGAGCTATGGTGTTTTTAGTATTAAGTGTTTTTTAGTTATGAGTGATGCGTGTCTTTGTTTTGCTTGTTTTTGGAAGTGTGATGAACTGGATTCAATATTTTAGTAATAAAATGTTTATGTTTTTGCTTGTTTTAGATTGTTTTGTTTTGTTTGTGTTGGTATTTAAATACTCTGTTTTGACATGATTTTTAGTTGATGAGCTCACAATATTTTGGACCCATACACAAACTTGGCATGAACAATTCACTATTAAACCCATGACCACAAAGTAATGGCATATATGAATAAATTCTAATACACCATCAAAAATATGATCATTATTATTACCTATGATCACTTCAATGTACCAACTTAAAGATCAGTTTTCCCCTAAAAACAGTACTGGAAGTTCATCAAAACTACAGTACTAATGATCGCTAGACGCACACAAAGCAGAATAATCTTGTTCAATACAAAATACATCCTCCAAAAGCACCTACAATCTACTCTACACAATACTGTCTTCCCCAGAGACTATAAATTGCCTCTGTACATGCCTTTAGGAACTCCCACCTTTGGCCTATTTGTATGAGCTTTAAATCTTGTCCTGCCAAGAGGTGTAAGTTGTAGATTTCCTTAGGCTAGTGCACTATTGGATGGCTGCAAAGTAGATGATTGTTGTGGTGGCTCAAGAAACAATATTCTCTTACTGGTCTCTCCAAAATTGGCAGCATTAGCAGGTGGCGTTTCTTGAGAAGTTTGACTCCTTGTGTGAGGTCTAGAGGGCCCTGGAACATTAGGAACACTGCATTTTCTTTATCCTTAGTTGGTGTCCTCTGACTCCTAGTAACAATTCTAGATGGACCTGCTGTTGACCTAACAATTGCATCTTTCTCCCAGTTGGAGGCACTAAAATTAGTTACAAAAAAACTTAGTATAAGATATTCGAAAATGTATGACTGTTGTTCACATCATGGGTTAACATCACTAACTTGTAGTTTTCTTTTAGTAGATTTTGACACAACTAAAGAACCTGCTTCAAATGTTATTTTTTATTGTTCAAACTTACTCATTGCCTCAATATTTATTGGAGGTACATCAACATTGGGCTTATTATATTCTGGAGGAGGCACCTCAGAAGGAGCAGATGGTTCTTATCATATAACAAATTGCATTAATTACCAATGACAGATATTTAGTACATTAACAAGGCCACTCATTTACCTTAGGCTTCTTGTAATATCTCTTTTGAATTCTTTTCTTTTTTGGAGTTGCATCAGCAGTATTGGGTGTATGGTTTATAGTTGATGAACTTGTCCCAGCATTTGATGCAGTTTGAGAACCAGAGATGACTATTGAAGTTTGTGATGCTGGTCCTGTTCTTTCTTTTTGTGACGCCCCGTCTCCTAATGTGACTGTGTCTTAAAATAAAAATTTAAAAGCATGTTTATTTTATCCAAGTATTGCAAAATACGCGTAATCAGAAGTCTAGCATTTGAAAATTTTGGATTATAGTAGTACTTATAAATATCTGTAAGTTTATAGTACAAAACAACATTCAGTTTGATGTTACTAATCGCCCTTAAATATAGAAAATATTTCACAATAGAAGTTTAAATAATGATAATTTGAATTCTCAAGCATTGATTTTGAATTTAAGAAATGCAAAGTCACAATACTAAGGTGGTAGGTATTTAAGGATTGAAATCAACCCTCTAAATAAATATATTTTTCTTTTTCCTTTAGTCATTAAATTTCGTAACCATAATATACATTGATTAGTAGCAAGCAAAACAAAAACAACAATGAAATAAATCATGTGAGGTATGAGGAGCAATTTATTTTGTCCTTTACTACAGGTTTTGGAAAGAAAAGGAAAAGATAAGTGATGTAAACCATATTTATCCAACACCACCATTACTTATTAGGCGCAAACACCTGGCAATAGACAATCACGTACACCTAACTTCATTTCCACCCGTCATAACCAAACTCAACACACCAATTAATCTTCAAAAAACAAATTCGTACCTTGGTGAAACAAAAACAACACCACACAAATAAACACGAAAACGGAAAACAAAGAGTGAGAGCATAGGAGCTGTTGACGACAAGCAAGTAAACGTGATGCATGAAGCAACGCGATGGTTCCGTCAACAATAAAGGACGATCAACTTACATAGGTTTAAGCCCGTTTCTCGCTCTTTCCTTATCAAGCTTACAATTTGTTCCTTTTTGCCACAAGAATGATTAATGATAGTATTTAACTTAATCATTGGATTGATTCAGGAGTATTGAGAGCTTTCCTTCATTTTTCTTTTTGTGAGTAAAAAAAAAGGAAAATAGGACTTTGAATTAACGAATTACACTACAATAAATTGGGCATTTTTCGTCGGGCCCGGCAATTTGGGCCGACGATAAAGGCCCAATTTTTACCGCCGGACTCAATCCCGACGGTAAAAGGCTTTACCGTCAGGTTTGGGCCGACGGTAAAACTAGCATTGTATTACCGTCGGCCCAAGCCCGACGGTAAAGCCCATTACCGTCGAGTTTGGGCCGACGGTAATGGCCCGTTTTATAAAAAAAAAATTAAAATTTATGTCGGCAGCTTTTTTGATTAAAAAAAATAAAAAAAAAATTATTTTTCTTCACCGTCGGCTTTGGGTCGACGGTAAAGCCAAAAAAAAGAATTCAATTAAAAAATGATGTCGGCCGGATATTTTTAATAAAAAAAAATATTAATGAAATTAATCTCGCTGCTTTTTCGATTGAAAAAAAAATTAATAATTTTATTTACCGTCGAGTTTGGGCCGACGGTAAAGCCCATGGGGCCCGGTCAACAGTACTGTTGACCGATTGAAAAAATAAAAAATATTTTTTTTTTCTCAAAAACTCTATAAATAACGAGCTTCTCTTCTCATTTTCAGTATCCAACTCTTCGACTCTCACTCTCGATAACAATCCTTTCTCTCTCTCATATTCGATAATTTTTTTTTCCCGTCGGCAAAATTCGTTTATTTCGAATACAAAGTTGTTCAAAAACATTAAGGCCCTCACAACTATTTTGGGCCATAGAGCTCATCAAGATGTAGCAACCTCAGATCCTAACGAGGTTATGCAGCCGATAGAGGATACTATGCAACCAACAAGGGAGACTCCAGTTGTCCCCGTTGCACAGCAACAGGGGCCTACCCGTAATCGGCCCCCTTTGCCGACGGAACTACCATAGGGGCCCACTGCAACCCGAAATCGGGCCCTGCCATCTGGCCGAGTTTGTGACCAAGTCTCGGTCCCGCCGCCGTCAATGACTCCTGCAGCTCCGACATTTTCGCTCGCCCTGATGGACGAAGTTCCAGATGACAACGACGGGGGAGGTTCGTCGTCGCAAGGCTCCCCGATTTCTGGTGGCTTAGCAAGTGGTTCTACTACGCCGGTTGCTGTTAAGGGACGGGGAAAGGATCGAGCTGCGACTGATGACGAGGCTAAGAGGCCCCTAATTGGCGTTACCGAAGAATATGTTTTCGATCCATCTTTATCCTACGGTAAAAGATATCATACTAATGCGGGCGAGATTACTCGTACAATCGGCTTCATAATAAGGCATCATGTGGAAGAAGCAGCTATCTATTACTCCGATTTATACAACGATCGGAAACAAAAATTTCTGAACCATTTCCGCGTAAAATTTCTGAACCATTTAGCTTATGTTAATATTTTTGTATATTATTGTTTTTTTCCTTACACTTATATGATATTATAATTTGAAGAGGGTATTCCAATACTCGTATGAAATAAAGCCAATGGTTCGTGAGGCATTCGACCGGGTGGCACAAGGCATCAATAGAAACTCCATCTATGATGTAAAAAAGACGTACAAGCAACGTGACAAGAAGTCAGCTTGGTACAAGAAGTCTTGGCTACCTATAGGTAAAGAACATTTTTTTGTTAATCACTGGCAACAGGATAAGACGATAAAACTCGCGCAAAAGACAAAAGAAAATCGAGAGGCCCTGAAAACAAAGAGTGAAGACGGCAAGGGTTTGTTAGCCACACACCACGGTGGATCTGTCAGCATACAACAAAGGACCCTACAGTCGGTACGATACGTTACGATTTGCTTTCGTTATGAATATACTTTATTATGTTAACTTTATCATTAATTAATATTGCTTTGAAACAAATGTTTTTATAGCTTGAAAGCGAGACTCCTTACCGCTACGACCTACAGTGGGTGGACGACCACACAGTGAGGACTCCCGATGAAAAAATAATCAGATGGAACCCACCGAGCGCACAAGAATATCATGTAAGTTATTACAACATTGTATATTATTTTTGGGAAATATGAATATTGTTTATTGATTTACTTTAAAAATTGTAGATGTGTTACAAGCAAGGACTCTATGATAAATATGAGGTCGAAGAACGCTTTCCCTTTGAGTGTGATAAAGAGGTCTCGGGAAAGGCAGATCTCAACGGTCAACACGGGAGGCAACGTGACAAGCCTAAGCACAACAAGATATCAGATTCAGGGAGGACGTCGGCAAAGAATCCTAACCCTGGCGAGCAGAGAAGAATTAGCCAAGCCGTGCAAAATGTTCATTCACAGTACCAGGAACAACAGACTCAACATGAGAATCGCATAGCTGCACTGGAGCAAAAAATCCTTCATGACGAGGAGGAGAGGAGGCGGGAAAGAGAGGAATCACAACGTAATTTTAACAGGTATCCTCAATATAACAACCTTCCCAATAATTACCTAAACAACAATCCCAGCCAGTTTTGGAATCAAAACCAAACATAACAGGGTCAAACCGGTCCGGGGAATCACGGCTTTCATTCTTACCACCAGTCGAGCCAAGGCTATGATTCTTACAATCAGGGTACACCTATGTCGTGGAACTAACAACACGATCAGGGTACACCTATGTGGTGGAACCAACAACACGATCAGGGTGCACCTTCGTCGTGGGAACAAGTCATTCCACCTACTTGTTCGTGGGGCCAGAAACATAGTCAACCCGAGCCGCAGCCGAAAACTTTCCCGTTATGGACAGATGAATATCAACCATCATGTTCGTGGCACGATCAATGTTATAGTCAAAGTGCTCCTGGACGTGCTAGTTATAGTGGGACTCGTCCAAATGCTTCGTGGAAAAATAGTAGTTGGACCGAACGTCCAAATGACCAAAGATGTGCTAGTGTTAGCGACGCTTGTCCGAGTTTTGCAAGGGGCTATCAGGTCGAACCCGTAATTGATCTAAACAATTTGGAGTTACCGACGGAAGACTACACTAATCAAGCTTGGAACAGTGACGTGAATAGAGAATATGGTGGTCCATCTTGGATATAATCGAGTATGTGTGTTTAAATTTCGAGCATGTGTGTTTAAATTTCGAGTATGGGTGTTTAAATTTCGAGTATGAGTATTTAAATTTCGAGTATGAGTGTTTAAATTTCGAGTTTGCGGGTTTAATATCCGAGTTTGTGTTTTTAATCTCCGAGGTGATTTAAACTAACATTAATTTAAAATAACTTTGATTTAAACTCGAAAACTAACATTAATTTAAAATAAAATAACATTGATTTAAACATAAATAAAACTAATCGTCATCTTCCTCAACAAGCTCGTACTCATCATCTGCCAACTGTCCTTCAATGTCAAAATCGATCAAATCGGCGCCCAAATTAAGTCCCGGCGATACATCATCTTGAAATAAGTCTTCGGGCTGATTAAACTCGGTGTCGATTTCAGGCTCTTGTAGCCCGGACACGTCGATGACGTTTCTTGCACGAATAGGGCAAACTGCCCACCATCCTCTCCTTCGCGACACATGTTGCGCTGGATATGGAGTGTAGAACACTTGTAGAGCCTGATTAGCAAAAATGAACGGTTCATTTGTCGCGAGAAGCCGCGTAGGATCGATATCAACCATTCCATACTTCGGGTGTACAGCTGTACCTCGGCTGCTAATATCGTACCAATCATATTTAAAAAATACAATTGATTGGGCCCTATCTCCGCCACCACACCATAAAACCTCAACGATTTCCTTGATCGTCCCGTAAAAAATTGTTCCTTCAATCCCATCACCATTGCCCTTCACGTACACGCCACTACAGTTTCCGACCTTTCCTTGGTTAAACGAATCAGTACGAAATCTAAACTCGTTCACTATGTAGCCCCCGTACGATGTTGTAAGTGTACTTGCTCCAGAGGCAAGGGGGTAGATACGTTCATCGACCAAGTACTCTCCTGATTTAAAAGTTTATTTAAACCACGACACGAACATTGTATTTTTCTTTCTTTGTGTCTGTCGTGGAGTAAGATCTCCACAATGTAGGTCCTCGAACAACCTGTAAACATTTGGAACATTATTTCAATCCATGAGTCAAAATGTTAAATATAATTAAGCCATATTTAAAAGAATATAGTTTGAAACATACGTGACCCATCCGTCGACTTCCGAACAATTCATCAACGTGTAAAGCTCAATTTGGTTCAACTCCTCTGGAGAAATATACCGCTAGTTCTTATCTGGATTGAGTCCTCTGCGTCTTCTATGGAAAATCGGCAGAGCACCAGAGAAATCACCACGTAATTCAGCTTCATTTCTGCTAAGCCTGTTGTACCTTGTTTCAACACTATTGCCGAAATAGTGCGAGGTAAAAAATGTGACTTCTGCCATTAGATAAGCATTAGCAATTGAACCTTCAACACGAGCTTTGTTCAAAACAGATTTCTTCAACTCGTTCATTTGCCTGCAAGGAAATCCATGTAAATAACTTGAGAATCGATACAAATAATGCCAATACGTCTTGAAATATATAAGGAATGATATAAATAATGCCAATACCTCTCGAAAGGGTACATCCAATGATACTGAACCGGTCCACCAACTTTGGCCTCATAGGGAAGATGTATCGTCAAGTGCTCCATAGAATCGAGAAAGCTTGGTGGAAATATCTTATCTAATTTGCATATTGTGACCACGATAGATTCCTCTATCAACGCCATGTCCGATCTCCTAATCTCTGTGGCGCACAATGCTCTGAAGAAGATACTTATCTCTACTAGGGTACCCCATACCGGATCAGGGATAAAATCGCGGAATGCAATAGGTATTAACCTTTGCATAAACACGTGGCAATCATGACTCTTCATCCCAATCAACTTCAATTGTTGTTGTTGCACACAACGCTGAATATTTGAAGCATAGCCATTTGGAAATCGCAAACCTGACAACCACTGACATAGTAGTTTCTTTTGAGGTCGATCAAGGCAATACTTGGCTTTCGGCTTGTAGGTTCTATTATCATCGGTATCGACAACAAAAAGCTCGACATGAGTGGTCAACAACTCTAAGTCTCTCCTAGCTTTTAAGTTGTCTTTACTCTTTACTGGGTCGTCTATCACCGTGTTCTTTATGTTGTCGAAACAATTCTTCTCGCAATGCATCACATCCAGATTGTGACGTATCAGGTTCGTACTCCAATAGAGTAATTCCCAAAAGATACTTTTGTGGGTCCAATCGTGCTCTGTTCCTTTTCCTGGCATTACCAGTGCATCTGGCGCTGTAGACCTTTTTGGTAGTTGTGCAACAATTGCTGCCATTTCTGCGTCTGTCCTACGCGGTAGAGGCCCATCAAATTTTGTATGTCCATTGAATCCCATCAAGTCGTGCCGAAATTCATGTCCCACTGGTAAGAAACAACGATGACATCCCCACCACGTTGCTTTCCTACCACACTGCAAAGGGAACGCCTTCGTGTTCTCCATGCAATAAGGGCACGATAACTTTCCATGTGTGCTCCACTGAGACAACATCCCATAGGCGGGGAAATCACTAATAGTCCACATCAATGCAGCCCTCAACTGAAAATTCTGCTCCCTGAATCTGTCGTAAGCACAAACGCCGTCGTGCCACAAAACCTTCAACTCGTCAATCAGAGGGCGTAGCAAAACGTTAATGTTTTGTCCTGTACTACTCGGCCCTGATATGATAAGACTCAAGAAAATAAACTCCTCTCGCATGCAAAGATCTGGAGGAAGGTTATAGGGAGTCATGAACACAGGCCAACAAGAATATTGTTTCCCGAAGTTTCCGAATGGAGTGAAACCGTCTGTGCATAGACCAAGGCGGATGTTTCGTGCATCTGCTGCGAATTGCGGATGTTTCTTGTTGAAATCTTGCCACGCTTCGCCTGCTGCAGGGTGGATCATTACATCGTCCGACGACTTACAATTTAAGTTCCACGTCATGTGTTCAGCAGTTGATTTAGTCATGAAGAGTCGTTTAAGACGTGGGGCCAAAGGGAAGTACCATAACATTTTCCTTGGCACTGGATTCTTTCTACCTATAGTTTCATACCTATACTCCCCAAATTCAGGACAAACCAAGTAATCGGAAGATGCGAATTCTCCGTAGAACAAGAAACAATTATTCAAACACACGTCGATTGTTTCGTATCCCAACCCCAAACACCTCATCATCTTCTCGGCAGCGTGCATATCCTCTGGCAGTAAGAGTTGATCCTCTGGATACAAAAGATAGCGGTGCAAGTTGTACATCTGATTGCACCCGGATTGATTGTAGTTATTCTCAATCTTGGCTGTAAAAAACTCGGACACCCACTGCAAAACAGATTTCTTGCTGGGTCCCTTCAGCTTAAGTTCCGACATTTGGAGCAAATTTAAAAAATCTTTTGCATCGGCGTTAGGCTCCTCACCGTTAACGTCGAATTGTGTCCGAAAAGTATCGTCAACTAGATTTTCAAACAGAATCTCGTCCTGAACAACTTCGGGGTCGTTTCTAACTTCGTGTCTCGACGATGATGCCCCTTGGCTATTATGCGCGACATAATTTTCCCCATGGAATATCCATAAACGGTACCCTTCTACAAAACCCCATCGATAAAGGTGAGTTGCCACTTCGCCAAGGTCCAAGTATTTCCTATTGCTGCATTTTCTACATGGACATCTAGGATTTCGATCATCGTCTAGATAACGCTCTTGATCTAACGCAAACGCCAAAAACTGGTATACACCATCCCCGAACGTTTCATTCACTCGACCCGTCTCACTCAAACGATCATACATCCAATCTCTATCTACGTTTGGATTCATTATATATTGTCTATAAATTTTTTAAATTAGAACGATTAGCACAACGACGTCTCTCCATTTATGGGTTACGAACAATATTTATAATCGTACGACTAGAACAAAATATAAGAGCTCGAAACTATACACGTACCACTTGTAGCACGTAAAACATTTCTGAAACTGCTCATTTGATCTATGGCACCGGTCTCCAAGCTGACTCATACATTTTCCCTAAGTCGCAAATAAAAAGAAAGATAAATTAGATAAATATAATTAACGTACACTTATAAAAAAAAAGTATTACGTAAAAATTTATATGAGTATGTTTACAAACCTTATTTTGAAACCGAATGAATTGTGAATGGAGAGACTAACTCGTTCGAACTATATATAGGCCTTAGGGAGGGGGGCGTCTTGCCACGTCAACTTAAAGCCGTCGGTAAAGGGTATTACCTGATCCGTATGATTTTATCACACGGATCAGATCACGCCACATCACCGATCTGTGTGATAATTCACACGGATCGTTGACGTGGCAAGACGCCCCCTCCCTTTTTTTTGTTTTTTTGAATTTAACCCCTCCTCCTCCTAAATATCTATAAATACCCCTTATTCTACCCACTTAATTCATTCATTCTTCCCATTCTCCAAAAACTATCTACTTTCTCTCCAAAAAATTCTTAATAACTAACAAAAATTCATCCATAGTCACTAACTTATAGTTAGAGTTTATTATTTGTTTTATTATTTCATTTCTACTTATGTTTTATTCATTATCTAACTAATAATAACTATAAAAAACTTATATTATCAAGAATTTATTTTGAATACGAAATTTTATTTATTATTATAAATATTTAAAAAACGCTTGAAAATGTGCATGCTATTATTTAAATCGAATTCTTTTAAATTAAATCGCCAAATAAACATAAAAATAATTATTTTAAATCGCTTTTTTTTAAAATCGCCAAAATATTATATAATAATTATTTTAAATCGATTTCTTTTAAATAAATCGGAAATAAAATATAAATTAATTAATTTAAATCAATTTTTAATCAAATATTTTTTTTTCAAAATTTTTTTAAATGCTACAGGTTTAGGTTACCTTCTTATGTTGTTTAGAGTGGCCATTATTTTTGTAAGATCCTGCCTTTACAAAACCAGGAATGAAATTTTCATGTCAATCTGACTTTTCATGGTATCCTAAACCTGTAGTCCCGTCATGTCCAACGTTCAGTGCTTCATCCAGCCTACTTGTGCTAGAGTTCCATCTGGCAATGGTTCTCTCTGCCTCTTCAAGCTTTATCTCCATCTTTTCAATTTAGCACTCCTTTCTGGTGAGGTTCTTCTCTAGTTCGGTTATAATTTCAATCAGGAAACTGTTCTCCCTGATGAGCTTTTTTTTCTTTTTATGATTTTCTTTACCTCATCAAGCAGTTCTCTGTAGACAGGTTTTAGCTCATCAACCACTTTGTCTTGATCAATTTTCTCTTCAAGGAAATATTCTTCATTTAAATCTATAGATCCACCAAAACAGAAAAAGTTAGAATGTTCCTCAGATGCATTTATATCATAAATAAGACATTGAGGGTTAGCAATATAATCATCATCCTCCCAGGTGTCGAAGTAGTCTTTCTGATCATTTGACCCGATGTTATCCTGCCACTCTGTCTAGTTGACTTGGGCACACAAAGCTGTTGTGTGAACTTCTTCAGACACATGTTCTTCTGGTAGCTCATCCAAAGCTATCTCATCATCAATATCATCTATGCATAACCAGTTAGAGCTACCTTTGGTTCTCAAGGTTTTAGCACACTTATATGACATATGTCCAAAGCCTTTACACTCAATGCATTGAAGTTCTTTCATTTTCTTACTGTCACTCTCAGTAGGATTTTTGAAGGAATACTTAACTATTTTACCAGGAAAACTCCTTCTTAGATTAGGAGGCACAATCTTCTCTTTCTTGACTTTATCATTTAAAGCAATTTTATTGAACTTCTTTACTAATGAACCTAGATAAGCACTTATTTCAGTTTCATCAGCTACTTCTTATTTAGTGGCTTTTAGGGCAAAGACTCTGTGTTTAGCAGTTGGTTCTGAGTTCATTTCAAATTCTTGTACTACATTCAGAAGAGTGTGAAAGTAAAGTGATGACATGTGTCTGGCTTCTTGCATAGCAATCTTCTTGACCTCAAACCTAGGAGACAAAGTTCACATAGCTTTGTAAACAAGTTGTTTATTAGTAAGAGGATCACCTAGACTTTGATATTCATTAGATAAATCCATTAGTTTTGTAAAGTATGAAGTACCAGACTCATCATCGCCCATCCTAATGCTTTCAAATTTCTGTAAAGAAATTTGAAATCTAGCTTCTTTAACACTGGCATCTCCCTCACAATGAGTTTGTAGGAGCAACCAGGCTTGATTGGCAGTTATACACAATTATACTAAACTGAACATATGTGGATCAATCCAGCTGAAGATGGCATTCAGTAATTTATCATTGTTGACTGCTTCAATGACTTCTGCTTGAGTCCAATCAGCTTCAGGTGTACATCATTGTCGTCGTCTCTGGCCGTCATTGGTGAAGTGCAACCCTTAATGATTGATTTCCATGCCCTGAGATCTTAATGTATTGTCTGAGCCTTATCTTCCAATAAGCATAGTTTGTCCCATCCAGCACTGGTAACCTGTTGTTAGTATTGGGGTTCGCATTATCCATGGTATGGTACCAAATCCAAACATCAATGAATTAGATGCTTGGCTCTGACGCCAATTGTAAATGTATGGATCGGATTGGTACCCTTTTGTTTGATTCACACGATGTGTGTGCACTGAATGTTGTGCCAACACATATTATATTTGGTGTTGTCCTAACACTCGTTGTAGAGTAATAATGCAGCAGAGTAAAGAACAAAGTGAGATGAATTTTTAGCAGATTATATGAATATAACATACCGAGCCTTACGGCCAAATAATCACTAAATGTTAATTCAATGATTTTACCAAATATAATTGAGCAAGGAACCCAAAACTAATACTAACTAATCTATGAGCTATAGTTTAGCTAGATAAAACTCAGTAAAACAAGACCAATACAATGCAAGAATTACTTCTACCCTTTTAGAACTTAATTCTAGTCTTGTTGTTGTTCTTGATATCGAGCACGCCTCTTTATATGATTTGATCGTCCTTGAAACTTGGCGTGATAGACACGAGTTGGTGATTGCTCTCTTTTCAGTTGGATAATTCCAAAATCTTCTTTGGTGTTATCTTCATAAGATCTTCAACTCTTATCTTCAAGATTCTTTGAATATCTTCGGTTTATCCCTTTGTTCCAAGCAATGATCTGCACGATCCTTAACCCCTTGAAATAATCACAGATAACTACAACTCGTGGAACCAGGTGAATAAAGGCAAAATAATATGATTAAATTGGACAAAACAATGTTGAGTTCAATGTTATGCCAACATCTCTTTCCAGAGTGTTGGACAAACACTTCTTGTCAACACTTGCACTTTCACTCCCCATGACATGGGCAACGTTATCGTACCCATGGTGCAGCTAAATTCTCCGTAAAATCCTACGACGGGGACTTCTGTGAGTTCAAGTCGTTCCTTCCTTAATCCCAGTGCTAGGAAAGTAGGCACAAAAAGAACGTCTACCGAACTGCCAGTGTCAATTAGTATTCTATGGACTTCTATCTCGGAGATAGTTGTTGTTACTACGAGAGGGTCATCGTGGGGATATACTACCCCTTTCAAGTCTTTGGGTCCAAAGGATATGGTGGGGAGCTTCGCTGCTTTCACAAAATAGATTTGGAGCCCGTGCTATGTTCTCCTCGTTTTTTTAAGGTATTTCTTCTTTTTACCGGCTGAGGTAATGGCTATGTCACCCCCTTCTATCATATTGATTGTCCTTCCGGGTGGAGGGTTGTCTTTATTTGATTATGGAGGTGGCAGGAGCTCTTTCTCATAATTTTCCTGGGGAGGGTTCCTTCGAACATCTTCTTCCTTCCTCTCTTCATCTTGAGTTCGTGTTCTCTTTTTGGTATCTGACTTCCTGTTTCCTGGACTATTACCCTCGAGGAAATTTTTAAGGTGTCCTAGGTCAAGCAATCGATGTATCTTTTTCATTAGGGTAGTGCAGTTATAAGTAGTGTGCCCATAGGCTTTGTGATATTTGTAGAATTTTCTCGAGTCCTTCTTCTTACAGGGTTGTTTAACTGGCAAATGCCACAATAAATATTTGTTTCCTACCATTACATTTAGCACCTCGGATGGTGTGATCATCAGGGATGGCACCGAAATGGGTCGAGAATGCTTCTTTACAACGTGCCTATCATCTTTTCGATGGGAGGAGGCTTTTTCCTCCTTTCCCTAATTTTTTGCCTTGCGCTCATCGTTCTCGGACTTAATTTTTGAGCTCTCGACTTCTTTCATGATGATGTGAGTTTTCACTTTCTGCATGAGCTCGTTCATATCTCTAATGCGGTTTCCAATAAGACATCAAAAAAAGTCTCCCGCTCTGAGCCCTTGGGCCAGTATATCGACAACCATAGAGGGTTCTACTTTAGGAACATCTATGGCCTCATCAGAGAAGCGTTTCATATAGTCACGCAAATACTCATCCTTCCCTTGATTGATAGTGATAAAATGGCACGCCGATTTGTGGAATCTCTTGTTGCATGCAAATTACCGTACAAACAGACTAGCTAATTGATCGGAGTTTAGTTATTGTACCTAGTGGTATCTGAGAGAACCATGCTTGGGCCCGTCTTGTCAGCGTAGTTCTGAACACTCAGCAGAGCACGAAATCAGGCGTCGATACTAAGTATGTGCTAACTAAGCATTGGTGGATGTGATCTTGCGGGCCTCGTCCGTTCTTTTCCTCTAAATGGAGTGGCAGGCTAGCGGGTCACATACCCATCGGAACTAGCGCATGTGCTATACTAGGAATGAAAGGGGAACCCTGGTAGACTAACTCTTCCCCTAGGTATTTATCCTCTTCATATCTTGCATTTCTTGTCTTAGGTGATCGATTACGCTCCATATGGAGGGTTCTCCCCCTGGCGATATGGAGGGTCAGGTCCGTACTCAGGTGGGAAGAGTCCCCGATGGGCCCTGTTTCCTATGTTGGCTTCATAGAGGGGGTTCTCGTACTCCCCTTCCTCGCCTCTTCACATCTGCGCGTGGTGAGGGGGTGCGCGATATGGGGTTTCGGTTATTCGAGAACCTTGTTCCTCTACGTGATATCTTTCGTGATATGGCTGGATGGGTTGGGGCTCGGCGAACCTCTCGACTGCATGTTGCGCACCTCTGAGGGCGGCATTCATGAGGACTTCGAAGACTGTTTGGGGCACGTTGATGAAATCGCCGGTGTTGAATGGTTGGGGTGTTTCTGGTAGATTTTCTGAAGGTTCTGGGGAGAACAATCCCACTTTAACATCACTATGGCTCCTTGTCTCATGGCTGATGGATCCTTCAATTAAGGGGATGTTACACATGTTCTACTTCTTGCTTCTTTTCTCGAAACTACTCGATGGTAGTTGTTATGGCGTTCCCACAAAAGGCATCATTTTGTTAACTCTTCATTAAAATAAACGAGGGTATTAGCGGGTCGGAACGCCCTACCTGAATTTCAAAACTTGGATGTGTATCGTAAATTTCACGATGATGTATAAAAATTGTAATTTAAAAGGGAAAATTCTCATGTATCAAATTGTTTTATTTTTATTTTTTTACCTGCCTTTTAAATGGCGAGATTGCCCTTATTTATAGGGGTACTGGGGCATGCAGGTGTCTCGGCGCATGGGGGTATATTAGAAAGTGGTTTTAGCCAGATTTTTATTAGCTGACTAACTTCTCCCAATACCGACACCTAGTATCTCCAAGACCACGTGCCTGCATGTCGAGCTTTACTACATGGTTTATTTCTATCCATGACTTGTTTCGATGCCAGGGATGGGTCTTTTGGTCGTGAGTTTTTTGGTATTGAGTGATACCGTCGTGGGGCTTCGTCTGTCTGGTGCCTCTAAGAGGGCGGTTGCAAGAATATCGTTGGCCACTAGGGGGTATCGTGGAACCATCTAAGGTATGTAGTACTTCGTATTCTGTGAGTTTCCTCATGGCACGAAGACTTTTTCATAATGGCGTGCCTCTCGATACCCGCTTTGGACATCTAAGCTTTCTTTAGGGTATCTTAAGATTTTGCCCTTGTCTTCAGACCACGATGGTCCTATATTCCTAGTTCCCTGTATTTCTATTTTCTAACATAAGGTGATGGAACTAATTTGTTATGAGTTAATACATATAGATGAGGGTTTTAAGGATCCTGGGGGGACTACCACTGCACCCCCCTTTCAGGATGATGACATGTGGCTAAGGCCACTTTTGACATTTTGCTTGGTTTATCCTTAATTTTCCAGAAATTTCAATTCTAGCCCAAAAGTTTGTCATTTGTTTAAATTTTAGACCGCGGGACGAAAATGGTATCAGAGCCAGTATTTATTTATTTAATGGAAACTTTTATTACAAATTTATAATTTACTTTAAGAGAAGAGTATTTTTACAAACATGAGTAATCCAGTTATGGATGACATTTGGGATTCCCCAAGATGGTTTCCTATCAAAGGAAACCTATGTACAAGCATTAAAAAGCAAATCACCGCTTTAACTAGATACCGGAATTTCGAGGAAACGCATATCAAATATCATGATGTGCTATGTTGTGACCTTGAAGAACAGGGAAAATTTTGTCCAGTTAAGAAGGCTAGGCTCGACAGAGTCGAGCTAATTACAATTGGCCTTAAAAAGGCCCACAAACAAAGTTCAATACTAAGCCTATAATGCCTGGTATTACTCTTGAACACGAGCTCGACCTTTTGATGCAAAAGCTCGAGGACCTGGCCAGACAAAGACCAATTAACATCCACAGCGTACGAGCCAAGTACGTTGCGGTTAATGGTCTTACGGCAGAGATTGGTAGGATTAAGAGATTGATCATCAAAAGAGATAATAGATGAGCGATTTGGCACTGCCAAACTTCAACGAGCTCGAGACCGATAGCACCAAACTATCTCAAGATCTCATAAAAATCCAGAAGACAGTCCAGACATATGGTAACCGTCTATACCACATGCCCGAGCAACTTCAAGAACTCCAAGACAAGCTGGAAACTATGTCAAGGCGACAAAAGGAGGTCTTGGAAAATCTGCTGGGCGTTCAGCAGAGAATGAAGAATTTGGAATTACAACCCAATTCTTCAGAAAGAAAGAGAGGCGAATGGTTACCGCCATCGTATGGAACAAAGCCACTTCTACACCAGAAAGGCAAGACCGTAGAAGTAAAACGAGAGTTGACGGGAGGAGAAAAGATGAGAGCTTTATTAAGAGGAGAATCAGTTCCTCAGAAAAAGCCATGACTGATCGTATCCATCTTGACGAAGTCAACTTCGGGAACTTGCAAGATCTACATGACCTTGCAGAATCATTCAACGGATTAAATCTGGTGGATCTCAAAACTCATCAGATAACTCAACATTTGAGTCTTCCAGTCAGGCTCCACCAGCCGTACCGGAAAGTAGCGGAGTGAGTAATCCTCAACAAGATGAGCACATGCCACACCAAGGAGACTTTGTTCCCGGAGGAAATCTACATCTAGATTTCATAAGGCCCGGCATTACGAGATCTCGAAGGAGGCCAGACATAAGGGAAACACCATATGTCAAGTCCCAACTCGACCCAATACACCCGTATGGGTTAATGCTCAATCTTGATACCCTTGATTTTAAAAACAGGGAGCTCTTGATTGACGATTGGGCCTCAGTAATGAGGATCGCAGCAGGAACCCTTGATCTCAACAAAGAAGCATTCATATTACTGCTTAATATGAGCCTAGAAGGGTCAGTCAAGATTGCCTGGGAACAAACAGATCAGGGAACCAAAGAAGAAGTTGCGGCAGGAGAATCTATGAAGAATATCGTAGATAAAATGGCAAAAGTATTCAAGATACTTTTCATTGGAATCGGGTACTTCGAGGACTGAGAAGGAAACTTTGGAGGAGGTCGAGAGCAAGCCAGGAGATAAGAAAGGGCATTGTATAGTCTTGAGTTACACGACATATGTAACATAGACTTATACATAAAACTCTTCACCGAATACAAATGGAAGTTGAAGGTGAGTGACGACACAGCCATCCCACTGTTCTTCTCCAAAATCCCAAGTCCATGGAGAGAAATGTTGATAAAATAATACGAATTGCCCCAAGGTATCGATACCGTGGCAAGAAGAATGTCTTTTCTCAAAAGTAAACTCGCCGAATGGTGTCAAAAGGCAGCCGAGCTAAAGAATTACAAGAGGCTGCGAAGAGTCAACAAAAATGTTACTCTTTGTTGCGAAAATAACGACATTCCAACAGTCGTCGGAGGAACCAGAGAGCATAAGAAAAGGAAGAAATACCCTTATGCTAGAGAAGAAAGACGGGGCAAGGAAAGATCTTCATGGAAACCAAGAAGATTTTGGTCCAAACAAAAGGCCCGAAGTTACAAATTAGGACATCGTTCAGGGCCAAGCCGTGGACGACCAGCTACAAGCCAAGATAGATCCAACAGGATATCCACCAAGAGAACTTTCAGAAGAGCGCACACCAGGGCCAATGAAAGTTTCAAAGACTGCAATTGTTGGACATGCGGTGCTCCAGGCCATATCTCAACCGACTGTCCGCAAAACCAAAGTCGAGGAGTCAAGCGGTTCGAGGCTACGCCAGAAATCGAGGAAGCCATTTACTTTCAAGATCTTATTCAAGTATATCGGTTCGAGGACATCCCCTCAGACGAAAGCATATACGAAGAAGAAGAATACAACGATGAGTCTTCTGAATCCGAATCAGACTAAAGAAGAGGAAATCTTCCATCAGGAGATGCAAGAGGATATCTCGGGGTTCTTCTCACAGACGAGTATTTCACACAAAGCTCTGATGAGAATTATTAAAGAGGATCCAAAACTTCGCATTTATGACGGCTTTACAGTCGGCAAAATGGAAAGAGCCTTGACTCAATTAAGCTTAAGGCAAAGGAAGCATCATATCATTTACAAAGTCACGGCGGGAGAGCTTGCTATCCCAATGGAGCTGACCAGTAATGTTATGGAGATGCAGTTAGTTCCCATGATGGAAATCAAGGAGGAACTAAACAGACTCAACAGGGAAGTTGCCCAGAAGATGTCATGGATCCATATCGGAGCCATAAGGATCTTACTTAAAGCAACGTTCAAAGAAGGAGTCAACTCCCCAATCGACATTGTAGTCTTCGATAGAAGAATTCAAAATCTGAGAGATGCATGTCTAGGAGGAATCTCCAGCAACTTACTCGCAGGAAAGGTGGCAATGTTTATCTATCCAAAGATTGCCTATAACCTGGAGGATCGAGACTTTAATAGAGCGTTAACCCTTCATCAAGACTTCAAAAATAAAGATCTGATGAAAGAAGGGAATAGACCGTACTCTATTACATATAGCATCTCATACGCCCTCTCTAATACTCATCATTCGGAGGTATTTCAGAGAAAATAGTTCGTTGAGATCCCAGAAATATTCGAGAAGGTTGCCCAAGCGGTCAAACCAGAGATTTCTGATCTACCCCATATCTAAGAGATGGATATGATCATAAGAGATCAGCCAGTGCTAAACCAGATAGCTAGTCACAGGTTTGAGCAAAGGCGAGCTTCGTTCAGTGAAAACCGGATGATAAGCCAAAGGACAAGTCAAAGAATGGGAAAAAGACCTATTCTTGAAGCGATCACTGGACCAGGCCAGTTCATTACCGAAGGAGAGCTTCAGTGTCCAGCAGGATGGAGTATAATCGAAGTAATTTTCGATATTACTCAGAAGGATAATACCTTTCCAAGCAATGCCTTGTATTATCTCCAACAGCCTTTACGAGGAAGATATCAAGGACGTCTAAAACTGGGAAGTATGGACTTCACAATACAAGGAGTGGCGAGAAGACTAACCGAGAATCTAATACTCAGGCTAGAATTCCTCGAAGCCCACAAGCCTTGGGAAAGGATACAAGATGGAATGGAATTTACAGTGGAAGGAAAAAGATACCGAATCCGATGACCACTAGTCCATTCTCCATATACATCTCAGTAGGGATGTTATATGAAGAATACAGGGCAGAATACTTTGCAGCATACATCGATTCCGGAGCGGGAATATGTACAGCAAAAAAGAACGTGTTTCCTCCCAACCTCGAAGAAGAATTACCAGCGGTTGCAGGAAGAGACTTCTCTAAAAGGATTATCACCTTTAAGAGAGGAATTAAGCAAGCAGAAATACTCATAGGAGGCGCAGGAGGAAGCCCTTGGTACAAGGTCAAAACGCCACCTATCTATTTATATGACACAGGAGCAGATATTCTCCTAGGCAACAATTTCCTGCAAGCCTTTAAAAGGGTTACACAGGACAATGAGACGAAAAGACTTATTCTCATAACGCCTTGTGACCATAAGATTCTCATTCAACGATTAAGGGAAGCATTTTACTGCAAAATGCCTTTCAATTTTCGCAGCAAGCGTGGTGATGAAGGACAACTTCGATACCCAAAAATGAGGGATCAACGTAAGTATGGAGAAGCAATACTCCAGTTGAGAGCAGACCTAATAGGAGAAGATGATCCAGATACAGAAAGGATCAAAGAGACAACAATCAAGCTTCTCAAGGTCAGTATGGAAGGAGTATCGCAAACAGATATCACGAGTGAGGAGCAAATATCACTTGAAGATATCAAAAGCAAGATTCAAAGGAATTTCAGCGAAGATCCTTTGGCATGGTGGAACAAGAATGAACTCCAAGCTTCCCTAAAGCTTCAAAAGGGAAAGGAGCATGAGTTCGTACGATACAAGCCAATCCTGATGAATCAAAGAGATCGTGAGGATATGCAAATGATCCTTAAGGAACACCTTGACCTTAAGCTGATATCACCAGGGGTCTCACCTTACAGCAGTCCAGGCTTTCTGGTAAGGAACCATGGCGAAATTAAAAGAGGAAAACCAAGACTTGTCATCAACTATCAAGGAATCAATAAGGTCCTAGAATTTGATGGCTACTACATTCCAAGTCTAGAGCACCTAATCAATTGTGTCAAAAACGCAAAGGTATTCTCTAAATTTGATTGCAAATCTGGCTTCTATCAGATTAAAATGCAGGAGGAAAGCAAGAAGTTTACTGCCTTTTCCACGCTACAAGGACATTACATTTGGAATGTGCTGGCAATGGGACTGGCCAACGCACCCCAAATATACCAAAGGAAAATGGATAATATTTTTAAAGATTACTTCAGTTTCATGTTTGTGTATGTGGATGATATCCTCATAGCATCCAAAACAGTCAAAGAACATCTCAAACATCTAGAGATTTTCTCAGACATCTGTTTCAAGAACGGATTAGTGTTATCTCAAAATAAAGCAGTAATCCTAACAAGGAAAATTGAATTCCTTGGCATCGAGATTGACGAATCAGGTATCATCCTCCAAACTCATTTGGTTGAAAAGCTACGTGATTGCCCGGATAATCTCAAAACAGTTAAACAGCTCCAAAGCTTTTTGGGGTTAGTAAATTTTGCAGGAATGTTTATTAACAATCTTGCAAGTTAC
This sequence comes from Linaria vulgaris, assembly GCA_948329865.1. NCBI lineage: Eukaryota > Viridiplantae > Streptophyta > Magnoliopsida > Lamiales > Plantaginaceae > Linaria > Linaria vulgaris. The sequence goes on along the minus strand of OX415251.1, from coordinate 73,668,713 downwards.
AGGAAGATATTCAGCCCCTTACTTAAAAAGGATGCTGAATTTAAATGGACTGATGAACATACAGGGGCGGTACAACAACTAAAGAAGTTGTGCCAGGACCTTCCAAAACTTGCTATACCAAACGACGAAGACGATCTGGTACTATATACTGATGCCAGTGATCATTGGTGGGCGGCAGTTCTAACGAAGGTTGAACCAACAAGAGAAGTCCCTTGCAGATATTGCAGTGGTCTATTCGCAGACAATAATGCAGCCAGATGGCACATTAACGAGAAGGAGTTCTTTGCTGTTCGCAGTGCATTTAAGAAATGGCCTCTGTTCTTACTTGCAAAGAAATTTACCTTAAAAATCGATAATACAAGTGTTAAAGCTTTCTTAAAAAACAAAATAGAAAGTAAACCTGAGAAAGCCAGAGTTTTAAGATGGCAAGCCGAGTGTCAATATTACGATTTTGACGTTGTTATTATTAAATCTCATGAAAATGTTCTTGCAGATTTTTTAACACGAGATGGAGCCAGGTGAAGCCGACAACATCCTTACAAGATGGAGGCATCTTGGCGACAGCATTGAAGAGCTGAACAAGGCCATAGACAGCCTAGCAATTAATGCAAAGGCTTCTGGTCATGTACAAGAAAAGGATCTTAACAAGGTCCAAACTGAAATGAAAGCCGCAAGGCTTCATAGCACCATGTTATGGGACAGCCTTTATGGTCCCCTTATGCGAGACGCTTCAGAATCAAAATTTATCTCTGAAGTACAAGTGCAAGATGTAAAAATTTGTTAGTCAAGCACTATCTTTCCAAACACAGGAAAAGATCCTTACGATGATGAAAAGGATTCTGAAGACAAGAAGGGTTCTAAGATGGAGACATCTGAGAAATCCGATCAGTCTAAAAAATTAGAGACTGAGAGAGATTCTAAGATGGAAACATCTGCAGAATCCGAAAAACTGGAAACTGAAATCAACGAGCTTAATCTTAGACCAAGGATTGGAAAATCTAAGGTCCAGAGAGATAACATGAAACCTCCCCCATTGATGGAATACCAAAGGACATGGGAAAGGTTATACACGAGAATGGGACTTGTCCTAGGTAAATCCTTGGCCGACTGGTCAGGAAAATACCCACGAGTTTGGACTCTACCAGGTGCAAACCCGGAGAGTGTACGAGAGTGGTTCGACTTTGGCTGTTTAGCCTCAGTCTTCACTACAGCACCAGGATTCCCGGAAATTTCGAAATTGCCAGGATGGTTGTACGAGGGAGTGTATGGCTCGTGGAAAAATAACCACACACTCGGACGAGGTGAAACTCTGGAGCTAAAATTCATTTCAGCCACACCAGAGATTAATGGAAAGGGTTTTCTTCCCAGCTTTCATTTCATAAAGCTACAGAGACCATACATGAGGGCTTTAGACTTTATAAAGCCACCACCAGAAGAGCAACTTCTAGTTACTCCGATATCAGAAGACGATATCACAACAAGGAGGGCTTGGGGACTTTGGGTTTGTCTAACAGAGATGGACAAAGTCAAATATTCGTTCAAAACGTTCCAGAACGCAGAAAACGGATCACTCATGCTCAACTCCATGACGAGCACCACCACTCAATTTGCCGAAACAGCATTCGAAAATAAAAGGCAAAAATTGTGGAGAAACGAGATTCCGTCGACGGCAGAGACTAAACAAAAAGCGTGCAACATGATGCATGTCGGAAGATGGAAAGATCGCATTTGTCTAAAATGCCCCGAGCAAAATGAGCCTCTTTTCGGCAAAAGATTCCCAATTGAAAAAGACAAATGAGAATATGACGAGGAAAGCTCTACTAGGCCCGGAAAGATGCCTTATGCCGGGAAAAAGACAAAATTCTCTGACAAAGGAAAAGGGGCCATGTGATTGAGCATGACAGGTTAACAACCAGGACCACCCCACTTTTGAAAACGTCAAAGAAAAAGGGGCCACGACAAGAAAGTCTGAACAACCGCACCATTATCTTTTAAAATGGAGGGACCACAGGCTAGGTGGAATAAGATGTAAGCTATGACGATTCCACTATCAAGAAGAGATGAAATCCGCATTTGATGTCCGGATTAGCCTCTATATAAACCCAAGCTGAAGGAAGCAGAAGGCATCGACGATTCCCCTCTGTTTTCTTACCAAAAATAAAAAGAGTCTTTTAATAGCTTGTAATAGTTGAGTGTTTCATTTCCACTGTAAAATACAAGTGTGTACTAGTTTCATAGTTCTGTTTTTAATACGAGTGCATGTGTGAGGGAAACAGAGCTACCATGAGTAGCTAAACAAGTAACTCTTCTCTATAAAGGGTTATGATGTTGTAATAAATAAGTTTCCATTCTATAAATAAAATTCTGGCAATTGCCTGAGCATATTTCTCGTTCAAATATTCAGCCTGTACCACAAACAGTATCTTTTACGCCCGGAGTAGGAAACGAACCAGGGTTGTGCTAGTTGCCGTTGAAGGATCCATTGCAGAAACCATCGGTTGGGATCGTGTGGTTAGGCGAGGAGTCTGTAAAATCTGGTGGAAAACCCGACGACAATTTGGTTAAAAAGAGGTACTATTTTAATTCGGACTGTTTATTCATTTGGTCGGAATCATGCTGGGCCTGATATGGTCGTTATGGACTAATTCCGTTAGTTTTGGGGTCTAAAATGAAAATAAGACAAACTAAAGGCTGGGCTTTTAATTTATGCTTTAAAACCATTCTAGACTGACACTTGGCATGATCCTAGTTAAGGAGGACCGCTGGTGGCCTCCCTAGGATCCTATAAACCATAGATGAGATGGGCGAAGAAGTTACTGGCCTATAATTTAGAAAAGTCAATAAATCATAAACTTTTGTTGTATCATAAGATTATGCAACAACTATATATAATAATCAGGCTTTATTGGTGGAACCTTCTAAACATGTAAAAAGATCCAGAAAATTAGGCTTCTCTCATTAGCCGACATCCGATTACCCGATGTTGGGATTGAGTGATCGAAAATAATATGATCGATACTACAGTATACAGATTTAACCTCGCACCGGAAGAATTATGTCATCAACTCACCACTACCTCTTAATTTATTAAAGTTGAAAAAATGTGGTTTTATTTTTTAATTATCGCCCTTGATATATATGTGATGGGGATATTTTAGAACTGGGCCAGCAGTAGAGTTGGGCCGGCCCATTAACGTATCGAATCAGGCCCATTCGATATCTTCAGCGCATCGAATAGGCATGATTCGATGCGCGCATCGAATTGATATGATTCGATGCGTATTTTACAGCTGTCCTCGGACCCCACAGTGCAAGCTGCTGTATATAGGGCGATTTTGAGCATTCAGAGGGAGATTGAACCTGAGTCCAGACCTGACCACATCGAATCCAGCCATTCGACACGTTCCTCTATTCGATACGTCCATCGATTCGACACGAAACAAGATTCGATACGTTCCAGCGTACTGTAAGGATTATATAGCATTGACTCGGCATCGAACCGGCACCATTCGAGGCGCGAATCGAACAACCGCCATTCGATGCGCTGCATATTTAGTGTTATTCTTGTATTTAAATCAGTGTAAGATCTGTAATAGATAGTAGGTGTTTCGGACAAAGTTAGTCCGGTTATTTCAAGTGGATTAACATTATTTTGGTTATTTATATTCCCATTGTATTGTATTATTGTGTTCTATTACCATGACGAAATAAGACCAAAATATTGGCGCCGTCTGTGGGAACACCGTAAACACTGTTTTTTAGATAGAGTAGCTAGGATGACACATAAAAGGCACTTGAATATGGTTGAGAAACAGCAAACAGAGAAAAAGTTCAGAACAAAATCAGATCCGAGGCAAGATAGGATCGAGCCTAAAAAATAGGGGCAAGATAAAATAGAAAGTCTGTTGCTGAAGCAATGGCAAGAATGCAAGATGGAACCTTTGGGAGGATTCAAAATCGTACAGCTTTTCAAAGAAAGTTCCGAAAAAGTAATCAAGATTGGAGCAGAAATGGATTGGATGATAGAAGCAGCTTTGGTAGATTGTCTTCGTCGTAATTCAGATATATTTGCGTGGTCTGATTCAAACCTTCAAGGGATAGACTCGAGAATCATTGTACATCATCTGAATGTAGATAAGAGTGCGAAGCCGATACAGCAGAAGAAGCGGAATTTCAGCAGAGAAAAGAATGAAGCAGCCGAAAAAGAGGTGCAGGAACTCTTAGCAGCTCGACATATTTACGCTATAAGATTCTCAAAATGGTTGAGCAATATTGTGTTGGTTTTAAAGAAGGAAGCTACATGGAGAATGTGTGTGGATTATACTGACTTAAACAAGCATTTCCCGAGAGATCCATTTCCTTTGCCGCGGATAGATCTACTAGTAGATTCTACAGCAGGATGTGCATTACTGAGTATGATGGATGCAAAGAGTGGTTTTCATCAAATCTTCATAGTAGTGCAAGATCAGAGTAGAGCGGCATTTGTAACTGATACCGGAGTGTACTGCTATAGGGTGATGCCTTTCGGATTAAAGAATGCGGGAGCAACATTTCAGAGGTTGGTGGCTAAAATGTTTTACCATCAAATTGGGAAGTCAATGGAAGTATATATTGACGATAAGCTTGTAAAGAGTCTTAAAGCTGATGAACATGTGCGACATCTGGATGAGGCATTCACCATAATGAGGACATATGGAATGAAACTAAACCCTAAAAAATGCACTTTTGGAGTGACGGCTGGAAAGTTTCTAGGATATGTGGTAAATGAGAGAGGAATCGAGGCTAATCCGGATAAAATAAAAGCAGTACTGGATTTGCCTTCGCCTAGGACGGTGAGAGACGTACAATGCTTGGTGGGCCGCCTGACGGCCTTGGGAAGATTTATATCAACATCTGTCGAAAAGAACCTCCCTTTTTTCAAAGTGATGAAACGGAACAAAAATTTTATCTGGACTCCGGAATGTGAAGAGGCTTTTAGGCAAATGAAGAAATATCTAGTAAGTCCGCCGTTGTTAGCAAAACCAGAAGAAAATGAAATGTTGTATCTCTATCTGGCAGTATCTACAAATGCAATCAGTACAGTACTACTTAAACAGAGAGGAGTTCAGCAACTACCTATACAGTATGTGAGCAGGGTACTGCAGGGGGCGGAGAGAAATTATTTGGAGATAGAACTGTTTGCATTGGCGATTGTTGTTACAGCTCGAAAGTTGAAACCGTATTTTCAATCTCATCCGATTACTGTGGTGACTGACAAACCATTGAAGCAAGTATTGGCGAAACCAGAAACCTCTGGTAGACTGGTGAAATGGGCGATTGAACTCAGTGAGTTTGGGTTGGAATTTAAGCCGCGAGTCGCGGTCAAAGCGCAAGCCCTGGCAGATTTCATGGCCGAAACCCTGGGGAACAGTGTAGTGGAGACCGCATGTTGTATATTTTCTATATCAAACCAGGAAGGAACCAGTAGAGCAACGACGACATGGATATTGCATACTGATGGATCTGCCACAACTCACGGGGGGGGGGGGGGGGGAATTGGAATACATTTTCTGTCCCCAGAACGGAGGGAATTTGAATTTGCAATGAGCTTGAATTACATGGTGACAAATAACGAGGCTGAATATGAAGCAATAATTGCAGGGATTAAAAGGGCATTAGGACTCAACATCGAACATCTAGATGTTTTCACCGATTCGCTTTTGGTGGCAAATCATTTCTCCGGAAAATATGAAACACGTGAGGAAACTATGAAGTTATATGCTGCAAAAGTTAAAGAGTTGGCAAGGAGGTTCAAATTCTTTGATATAACTAAAATCCCCAGGGACGACAATGCCAAAGCAGATGCACTTTCTAAATTTGCAAGTTCTTTAGAAATTTTGGCAGAAAAAAGAATCACACTTATGGTTGCTGACAAACCTTCAATTGAGAAATCAAAATATATCACAACAGAAGTCAGAGTGGAGTTTATATTGACAATACAAGAGGACCCGTCTTGGAAGGATGAAATTATGATTTATCTTCAACAGGGCATTTTACCAGCGGATCCGAATGCTCAACGCAGGATGCGTTACAAGGCTTACAGGTTCACTATCAGTAATGGAGAACTGTATAAAAGGTCTTTTGAAGGACCGTTGTTAAGATGTTTGACCCCTACGCAAGCTGAATATGTCATGGAAGAGATCCATGCAGGTAGCTGCGGAAATCATTCCCGGGGCCGAGCATTAGCTCAACGAATATTACGTCAAGGATATTACTGGCCAACTCTACGTAAAGATGCAACAGCTTATTCGAGAAAATGTGACAGTTGCCAATACCATGCTCGCCTTATTCACAGACCGGCACGTCAACTGCAACCAATCGACGTGGCATGTCCTTTCGATCAATGGGATATTGATATAGTTGGTCCGTTTCTACCGGGCAAAGGTCAAAAACGATATCTAATAGTGGCAGTGGAGTATTATACAAAATGGGTCGAGGCGGAACCTATAACGTCAATCACGGAGAATAACATGATCGAGTTCATCTGGAAATACATTATATGCAGATTCGGCATACCGAGGTCCATTGTGTGTGATAATGGAACGCAATTTACTGGAAAGCACATTAAATCGTGGTTTGGGGAACTAAAGATATCACACAATCTCACGTCGGTATATCACCTACAATCCAATGGCCAAACAGAATCCACTAACAAAACATTGAAGGATTATCTTGAAAGGAGAGTCAGAGCCACAGGAAAAACATGGCCAGCAGAGCTTCAAGGAATATTATGGGCATATAGGACGACCCCGAGAACATTGACAGGGGAAACACCTTTCGTTCTTGTCTATGGTACTGAAGCAGTCTTGCCTGCGGAAATAGGTATGCCAACGCGCAGAATCACTGATTATGATCCGGAACAATCAGCCAGGTTGCGACAGATGGATCTGGATATGATAGGATCCACAAGAGATGATGCTTATCAGCGTACTGTTGCATATAAAGCTGCAATGGCCAAAAGCTATGATAAGAGAGTCCAATTCAGAAGTTTTGAAGTAGGAGACTTGGTTCTTAGAAGCCTTGCAGCCAAACAGCATATCGGGAAGCTTGAACCAAAATGGGAAGGGCCTTTTAGAGTCACACGCGCAAGTTCACAAGGATATTATTATTTGGAGACTCTAAGAGGAGTTCAACAGAAACGCCCGTGGAATGTGCAACATCTCAGGCGTTATTATGCATAAATAGAAGAATTTTCATTAAATATATGTTTCTTACACACACATTTTTGTTGATTCTGTTTAGAAATTATTATTAACTGAAAATCTTTATTTGTTAAATGATGCAGAGAAGAACATGACGGAGGGGTAAGAAGGCCCAAAGTGGTCCACCCACGCATGTCAGAAAGAAGAACATGACGGAGGGGTAAGAATGCCCAAAGTGGTCCACCCACGCATGTCAGAAAGAAGAACATGACGGAGGGGTAAGAAGGCCCAAAGTGGTCCACCCACGCATGTGAGAAAGAAGAACATGACGGAGGGGTAAGAAGGCCCAAAGTGGTCCACCCACGCATGTCAGAAAGAAGAACATGACGGAGGGGTAAGAAGGCCCAAAGTGGTCCACCCACGCATGTCAAAAAAGAAAAACATGACGGAGGGTTAAGAAGGCCCAAAGTGGTCCACCCACGCATGTCAAAAAAGAAAAACATCATGGAGGAGTAAAAAGGCATAAAATGAGTCACCTCGCATGCATGTCAATTAGGTAAAACAATATTACCCTAACGAAAACAGTCACAACTCAAAATGCTCATAATCTTACTGCAAACAAAAGTAGGATATTAATTTGGCAAAATCACAACAACAAGCATATTGATGAAATATCGAGTATGGAATACGTTGTAAATACCATGTAACGAATGAATGCGTACCAAAAAGCAGACAATGTCAAACGGTTGAGTCATTTTCATTGAAAAAGCAACCATTTACGAATTACAAGGTTTGGTACAAAATATGAACTTAATAACCACAAAATAGTGTGGACAAACTATCGCTACTCTTCCGATGAATGGGGGGACTCCTCACGAAGAACCAATCCCATTGAACGTGCAAAATTGGCACAATTGCCCTGAATCTGATCTTCTGTAAGGATTAATTCCTCAGTTTGTGCCCAATTGTCAGGCAAGACGATTTTGGCTCTATCAGCAGGATCTTCGAGTTGATACCTACTGGGAGAAATTGTATATTGTGCATTAATTGGTAACCCTGGATCACTCCTTTTATTATCCAGCACAGGGGCCAAGTCACTCTGAGCAGAACATTTTCGACCCGGTAAGACTGTTGAGGGACCTGAGGCCTTAGACACACTGGTCCCCTTCTTTCTTTTAACCGGAATTGTAGGGTCCTGAGGCCTTAAACCAGTTGCTTTCGGAGGACTTCTAAGAAGAATTGTAGATCTGGAAATTCTCAGTGGCAATTCTGGCTCTGTATCGCTCGAACCAAAAACATCATGAAGAACCCTATTAACATTTTCCAAATCGCCCGAAATAGTGCTGGGAGAAATTTTTTCCTTACCCTTAGAAGCGCGAGGTGATTTGGATTTCAAGGAGCTTGAATGGGATTTCTTTGGTTTTTTACGGTCGCGCCACACGGTACAGAATGGATCACCGGAACGAGGTGTGTGTAACTCATCATCGTCGTCATCATTATTAGCCTCGGGTGTTTCCATTTTTGCGTTACGCCTTACATCAAGCATGTCATTGCGGAAACCTTCCCCAAGATATCCAAGATATCCAATCTGGCCAACGCATACGTCCATTCCATACTGCATGTCAGTAGCACCGCGTAATAATTCCAGAAATTTATATGCATTACTCTGCATAAATTCTTCAGCAGTAGCACATCTATATTCTTCAGATTCCAAATACTGAATTCGACGACGCAAGTTGGAAATGGCATTTTCAGCATCAGTATTTGAAGCCGCGAGAGAGCGATTCACGCGTTTTAGGGATTCATTATCCTTTTTCAACGCATCAATTTCAACACGCAAAGCTTTTGCGTCCTCTTCGATTTTCCTGGCCTTCACTTCAGCGTCATGCTTATCGCGGGTGGCCTTAGATGCTTTCGATTCTGATTCCCTAGCGCGTTTCAGGGCATTTTGGCGACTGTGTTGTCCACTATTAATAGCAGTACGTAAATTGTCGACAACAGCGTTATGTTGATTTTGCACTGCAGCTAGCCCGCTATAGTCTCTGCATAGCCGATAAACGGCTAAGGTGACAGCAGCAAAGAAAAGGCGCCCGAAGCGAGCCAAACCTTGGTACCCCAACCGGTTAATTGTGGCTTGACGATCTAACTGCGGCCACAAACCTCGCATAATCTCTCCAGCTTGCTCCTCCCTTAGTCGGTATCCGCCCAATGTGGCACTCAATGATTCTGAGTTTTCATCATTGAGAAAATCGTAATTACTAAGGCTTCCAGGCGGAGCAGGTCTTGGATTCCCTGAAGGTCGAGGCCTCTTGGGTGGAGGTATGCTTTGAGCTTCGCGAGCGGATATATTCTCCTCTGATTTTCGTTTAGCGGCTTCATACCATGTCTCATCGGTTGAGCGGGAAGAACTCGCTGTTTCTACATTACGTCTTTCCCTGAAATTGGGATTAGCTGCATTAAACTTCGCCAAATTGCCAGCGATTTTTTCGTCTTCTGCATCAATATCCTCCATTATCTGAATTTGGCGGTTGGTGCCAACTTTAATGTGTCCACCGGTATCGGTCGGAGTCATCACCAATCTCCTTGTAGCAAAATTTTCGTGACATTCAAAATCACTCACTAATGGCACCCGAGTGCCTGCACTAATACCTCCAAGCCTTATGGTAGAAGGATTTGGTGAAGGTCGATTTGATGGACCCGCACGGCCGCACCTGAGGGCTCATTTTGCTCGTTTGGTTCGACCATTCCCTGAGCAGCGTGAATATTCTCAGGAGATAGAACAATTTTACTGCGGCTTCGAGATTTTATACGAGCCATATCAGCCTAATAATATAATTCTAATAATTTTTCTATGAATATAGATAATTGTTAACGTGTCGAATATCGCTGATTCGATACGCTCCGTGTCGAACAGACTGTGTTCGATGCGGTCCAGAAGCAAACAAAAATTCTTCTCCGGATAAAAACAAGAAATGTCAGACATGTGGTCCCTTATATATAGGCCCTTGGGCCGCAACTGTTTTGGACGCATCGAATTTTCATAATTCGATGCGTGCATCGAACGAATCACGATTCGATGCCCATAATTTCACGCATCGAATTGTTATAATTTGATGCCCAAAAATTCTTAATACAAGAATGTTGTGAGTTTGGAAGTCGTCATTATTCTATTAACGTCTCCCAAACTGGGGGGACTATGTGATGGAGATATTTTAGGACTGGGCCAGCAGTAGAGTTGGGCCGGCCCATTAACGTATCGAATCAGGCCCATTCGATATCTTCAGCGCATCGAATAGGCATGATTCGATGCGCGCATCGAATTGATATGATTCGATGCGTATTTTACAGCTGTCATCGGGCCCCACAGTGCAAGCTGCTATATATAGGGCGATTTTGAGCATTCAGAGGGAGATTGAACCTGAGTCCAGACCTGACCACATCGAATCCAGCCATTCGACACGTTCCTCTATTCGATACGTCCATCGATTCGACACGAAACAAGATTCGATACGTTCCAGCGTACTGTAAGGATTATATAGCATTGACTCGGCATCGAACCGGCACCATTCGAGGCGCGTATCGAACAACCGCCATTCGATGCGCTGCATATTTAGTGTTATTCTTGTATTTAAATCAGTGTAAGATCTGTAATAGATAGTAGGTGTTTCGGACAAAGTTAGTCCGGTTATTTCAAGTGGATTAACATTATTTTGGTTATTTATATTCCCATTGTATTGTATTACTGTGTTCTATTACCATGATGAAATAAGACCAAAATAATATGGAAGCAGTGTCTACGTACAATAACTATATAAAAAACAATGTCAATTAGCAAGTGTCTATTTCTCTCACTTTCTTAGTTGAATATAATTTTCCAATTTAATATTTCCAAGTTTAGCAAAATATCACAGGTCGTGACGTGGAATATCGAATAGATTATCCATTTTTTGCGTTTCCAAATCAAGCCTCGCCCAATCTGTCCTTGTCACATGATGAACCTTTGGGGACTTGGAAAGTCAAGTGTAAATTCGCGATCTTGTACTGTATGATATATACTCGAAAATTAAATTTGAAAAAAATATGAAATTATCTATACTGGTATTTTTCTGTTAGCATATACTTTTCTGCGCAAGTTATAGTATGCCTTACCCCAATAATGAATTCAGCTTGAATAATTCGTACCAGAAAAGGAAAAGAAAACTAAATGAAGCTTTACCGCAAATGATTATTGCGAGTTTTCTTTTGCTTTAAAAATAAATCGGAGAGCGCTAAATGAAAGTCTTTGTCTTTCTACAGAATCACTAGTGTATCGATAGCAATGGTAAAGTGGATAAGAATGAGCTGCTTCAAGATTTCAAATTCTATCCACTTGAAGAAAAACGAACACCAGTCATTTTCCTTTCATAAATAGAAAACTTAAAATAACAAATAAAAAACCTGTACAACCCCAAATAAGTTCATAAATTTACATGCATCCTCCTGATAATTGATCAGTGGGGTGCAATGATAAGTTTTTTAAGGGATTTCGAAGGAAGAGAAACTGAGAAGAGAAATATAAATAAAATAATAAGTGAGCATATTTTAACCAAATTACACTGTTAGATCTATTTATGAAAACAGTGTAACTTACCTGAAAATGTTTTTAGTTAGATCTACATCATTAAATGTGTCCTTTATCTTATCTTTTAAGGTGGGGTTCCCAAACTCTTAAAAATAAATTCAATCACATATTTTTTTGGTTGGTATAAGTACTTCTATATACATAGTGTTTGCAAGTGTACTTTTTTGGTCATAAATCTTTTTTAGGGTAAAAAACCTCGTAACTTCAACTTTCGTATTGGCTTATGATAATCATTGAAAATAAAATAATTTAAACCTTTCAACTCTTTGATTAGTTTTGAAAAACCTTCAACTTGTCAATCAAAAATAATTTTAAAATATAAATTAAAAATTTAAATTGTATCTCTCTAAAGAGTTTGCAAACACCACCTTATTAATTTTCTCCTTTGCTTTAAATATGGATTTATTCGAATGATTGATGTGATCCAGTCAACCAGCTCATGTGACTGTCACTTACCCATCTAAACCAAAAGGAAATAAAATACGAATTTTATCTGTAAATTAATCGCTTCACGGTGAAGGTGGATCTAGAACTTTAATCGGAACTGGTCTGATTTGTTAATTAAGTAATATGAATTAATTAGTTTTTTTAGCAAAAGCACTTAAAGTTGAAATTATGATACAAGAACTACAAATCACACATTTTAACGCTCTTAAGCAAAATATCGGGAACATAGTTTAACTTGTCTTATTTTCTTCGGTTTCTATTATTTAAAATATACTGACATAAATATTAATATAAATGTTATGATACGTGCAAAAGTGGGAACCACAATATAGTAAATTCTTCATGAAAGATATTCAATTTGTTTGTCCTAAATAATTAAAATCTAATAACATTATCTAGTTTATTATCTACTTTTAGAATTGTTTTTTGGTAGATAATTAAATCAAAAAAGGTCGTTAAACCAAGTCCGCCCTATATAAGCTATAGATCGTTATTATCTACTTTTAGAATATTCTGAAAGCAAGAAATAGCAGAAATCCTAAGTTTTTTGGACAACATTTTGCTATAAAAGAGATTTAAAGTAATAAAAGTTGAAGTTTATTTTTAAGTAAGCTCATGTGCTTATTTTAACTTGTTTTCGAACTGGTTTTCTTTTACGGAAATTACGGACGAAGTTAGTTATATAATTAAGAATTTGAGATAAATTAGAACCTTTGTTGGACATACATGATGGAACCTTTGTTGGACATTGTTAACATGATGGAAATTCACCTGCTTAAAGTAGACAATAAATCAATTACTAGAATTACCAGATATATTATTATGCAAACTGCATTCACGATACAGGTATCACACCCCCAAGCATCCCTCGGAAGACCCCCGAGGATCGACAAACGAGAACAACACTCAAATATCCCCTAGCTACATCAAGCGCCCTCGGAACACATCTCCAAACATCAAATACTGGAGCAAAGTCATGCCTAATGGCCCAACAGGCGGAATCCGTAACCAAGGCAGATACCTATCGGAATATACATCTGAAGAAAGCGTTCTACAGACTAACCGCTATCGGAACTACCGCAGCATCGGACAAACACTCCGCCCCACTCATTCTGCCTCTCCGAAAAGTATGAACCCTCGAAAAGAATGAGTTAAAAGAACCAGTCTATCAAAGCCCACTGGAGCTGTCGGAAATCAACCGAGTCCCAGAACCTTGACAAAAACACTTCCTTGCTATGCACTCCCAACACAAATGCTCTCGGAACACTACCCCTGTCGACCAACCAACCCAGAGGTCGGAACTTCACAATAACGCAACAACTACAGAACAACACTCTCCGGGCACCCGGAGAAAGAAAACACCTACCCACGATAGCTAAAAAACCTCTCGGAGATCAACCCATGAACAAACACCCCTCGGAGAATATCCTGAAACACTCACTCCAGAATACACACCTATCGGAGAAGCACTGTCACTAAGAGAACACCCAGACTTGGCCCTCGAGTCACCATTAGAAGCAATGAGCTCTCGGAAGCAAAGAAGGCAGTCTACCCCTTATCATAAAGAAGACCAAAGCCCTCGGAAGAAGAAATGATACAGTTAGCACTTAAGATAGACGTTATCTTATTGGTTAAATGACCATTGTAACACGTGTAGAACACCACCACATGCATAACGACACCTGTAAAAACATGCATAACGACACATGTCCCTAAAAACTCTATATAAACAGAAGAAGAAGGGAAAGAAGAGAGGCCGGGCAATTAAGGAAAAACACACGTATAGACTCGGAAATACGCATATCGACTCGGAAAAGAGAGTGGATCATAGTGAATAAAAGGAAGGAATGTTCTTGTCAGTTTTTCTCTCCCGTTAAATAGCATTTGGTCGGACAAATGCGTTCCAACCCAAATAAATAATTCAGTTAATTAGGTCGTAATTCCAAACATGTTAACAAAATGGCGTCGTCTGTGGGAACGCCATAAGATTCGCCATCAAGAGCGTTCAAAAGCGATGTCAATCAGGGAGAATTTACTCTCGCGGTCATTAAACCCTTAAGCAGGTTCGCAGGGTCATTGCCTCAACCAAAAGGGAAAGAAGGTGCTACAGCAGTGGAACGATACGCACCAAAGATAAGTATCCTTCTTTCACTATTTGTAGTTCAAGTCCGATTTTGGGTATCTTCATGAAAAATCATAAGATTCTATAATTTACTATGTAAATACTTGCGCGGAGTCGATACAAAACTTGAGGGAAGGGGGGAAGACATGGTCCAGTGGCCTCGGAGAATATCTCCGAGAGCAGTTATTCTGGGAAACTTCACTCGTACTCTCTCATCAAAGGCTTTCCGAAAGTCTACATAATTAAAAGTGACGAGGATATAAACAATTCTATTGGAATGATTCTTTGAAAGGATGTGAAAATATTCACTAAACTCTAAGCATCTATATATACTTAGGACCCTTTCCTCGAATAACCGAATTAAGTTGAGCTGCCCAAAGCATACTATAAAGGGCTACGAGGGCGTGTCAGGGGATACTCCTATTTAGGAAAGTATATTTCCCCAAACTTGCACTGCAAATAGACACGTTGTGCTAAGAAAGTTGTTTGGCCAGTAAGAGTGAGATGCTCTCTCATTTCTGTAAACTCAATCTTAAAATTCTATAATTAAAGGAAAGGGATCAAGTATCCATAATATGCTGAAACGTTATGTGACTATTAACACGGGAAAAAAGTTTCGTTCCAAATAAGAAATGTTTCATTCCAAACAAAAGATAAAAGTACCACTACACATAATAATAAAAAGTACAATGGTCCTTAAGAGAACAAACAAATTAAAAACCCCTAAGACTGGGGGTAGAGCACTCGAGGAGACGGGAGCTGGCTTAGTTGTGGAGGGAAGAACTGGAGCACTCGCAGGAGGAGGAACGCCAGAGGAAACAGCCTGGACCCCCACTCGGAGAGGGGCGGGAACTGAAGGCCGTGGAAGTACCGCTGCCAAGGGCACCCTAGTCGGGGAAGAGGAGGAGGGAGGAAGTTGAGAGCTACTCTTTTTAAAGAGGTCGTATGCTTGCTCCAGAGTAGGCCTCTGCATCTCCGCGATATTGACTACCCGCGGATCTAAATTGGGAGCCACCTTACTGCGCACCTGCCCAAAGCATTGAAGGAACCCCCACATAGCATATCCTGCTAAGTATCCCTGGTTCTTATTGATGTATAGTTCCTTCACTTGAGCAGTGGCGTCCTCCCGAGCTTGCTTAACCGCGGCATCCACCCTTTGCTGCACCTCCTCGGAAGTGACGCCCCCCGGAACCATAACCCGTGACAACTTCTCGTTAAGAGTGTCCACCTGGCCCAATGCCTGGGATAGATCCCGCTCTAACTCCTTTTGCCTGGCCTCCCGAGCAACTTTTTCCTCTTCGAGGGAGGTCACCCTTTCTTTCAGTACAAGCCCTGAGGCCTCCATCTCCTTTACCGAAGAGTGGAGCTGCTTATTTTCCCCCCTCAGGTCTTGGTTGTGCTGTGTGATCTTGGCAAAAGCCTCCTCGTACTTCCCCACTTTCTCTTGCAGACTCTTGTTCTCCGCCTCTAGCTTCCGAGACTTCTCTTCAGCTGCGCTTGCCAGTTTTTGCAGCTTCTCGATCTCGAGTAACAGAAGAGGAAGCATTTTAGGTGCCTAAGAAAGCAAAACAGAGGAATAAAGATCCCGATAAAGGATCTTAAATGAATTAGATAAATAAAAACTCACCAACATAGCCACGTTGTTGGTACAAGCCCGGACGAATTGCCCCCCGTGCGCTGGCAAGGAATTGGCAGCCGTTAGGTATCGAGTGACAGTCTCGAGAGCCATCTGGGCGTCTTTAGGACTAGGCTCTCGTCCTGAGGCTGGAGCATTAGAAGACGAGGGCCTCCATGGAGATACTCCCCCCGACAGTGGAACCTGAGTGACTACGGGGCTATCGGACTGAATGGCCGCGAGTGGTCTCGGAGCTGGAGCACTCGTAAGCGAGGGACCCGCAGCCAAAATCTCGTCCAGTAGACTCATTGTATCAAAAGCTGGAGGAGGGGCGGGACCCGAGGGAAGCGACCCACCTTCTAGACCAAAAAGGTCTTCACCTCCTGCGAAATCAGAAATGTTTCTAAGTAAAGATATCCCTTCGTCTATCTAGAGCAGATTCCCATATAAATAGAAGAAGTGTATATTGTTTTCAATGCTGTTTAAGACTAGGAGAAACACATACCTTTGGGAGGAGTCGACAGTAACGGATATGCAGAGTCCCCCGATAACTCCGAGGAGGAGGGTATACTGATAACACCTGGGGGTGGTAAAGTTATCCCCTCTATCCCAACCTCGTCCTCCCCACCCATTATAACAAATACCCCCGCAGGGCCTGCATCGGCGGAAGTCACGCCTAACCCCGCTTCCTCAGGGGTATCGAAAGTCCCGCTAGACGACCGGGACGTGACTGTAGCAACCTTTAAAGGAGTCCCCCCTTGCTCGTTCCCAACATCCGCAGCACCGAAGGCTTCACCCTCTCCTAAGGTAGACTTCCCCTTCTTGGTTACTACGTCCTCGTTCTCCACCATGAACGGTCGCAGAACATTCACTACAAAGACGGTTACAAGTTAGATAAGATACAAAGAAACACATGTAATATAAGGGAGATAAATACTTACTGAAGGTATCGAAGAGCTCTTCGGGAATAGCCAGGGGAGTCTTGATTTTGTCTAAGGGATAAATGTGCCTCAATCCTGCGGTAAGATAGAGGCGAATAAAATCCTTCGACTCCACCAGAGGCTTTGCAGAGAACACCAGGGTATCGTCCATCACTCTCTCGGGAAAAGTGGGCTCCCTCCAAGTCAGGGGTATGTCCCACTCTCCTTCAGCAGGACATATGAAGAAAAACTTGTTTTTCCATGAACTGTGGGAAGTGATGTTGCCCTCGGAGATCCGGTCATCCTTATCCTGATGGGTGAAACAGTAGAAAGGACCTCCCTCCGGAGACGGCTTCAACTCAAAGATAGCGAAAAACCTATCTCTCGTGCACTCGATGCCTCTCACCAGGCACCAAAAAACAAAAAGAGCCAACGCCGTGAAAGAGTTGGGGGTGAGCTGGCTAGGGCATAGATTGCAGTGATTGAAAATGTCGCAGTAGAAAGGCGGGAAGAAAGAGCGCAGTCCCGCCTTTATCTCAGGATAATACACCGTTACGTGTCCTGGTGGAGGAGAATCACCCCGGTGATAAACTTCCGGCACCATCACCTCCACGTTACGGCCAGAAGCGCCGTGCTCGATGAACAAGTTTCTAACCTCCTTCTCCGACGCGGTGCTAACTGTATCACCCACTTTCTGGGTAGCCCGCGCAACGCCACCCTTTTCAGCCTTCTTCTTCAATTTCTTCGCCTTTCCGGCGCCACCGCTGCCACTCGCCACCGCCACAGCTGCGCTTCTCTTTCGAGAAGTCAGAAACGTTGCCACTCGCCACCCCCACTGCTCCTCCGGTGCCGGAAGCGGCCGACACCAGGTTGGTAGTAGATTGAGATGCCATTAAAAGAGATGTGTTGAAAAATCAGAGAATATTTTTGCAGAAAGAAGAAGTTTTTTTGCATAGAATTGCAAGTAAAAGTGAAATTAGGAAAGAAGAAGCTTTATAAACCCTACTCCCAATAAATGCCTTAAATGACCACTAAACCCACTCGCATCCAACGATTGAAAGTCGTGCTTAGTGCTATTAATTGTCACGTCTCCTCGATTAACGGAAACACAACGGTCAGGACGCTTCGATTTATGCACAATACATAAACGTGGTATTACATTATCATTGATTGCATTTAAATAGCACCATTAAATATCACAACATCAATTAATGCCCTGATATTGATCTAACGAGGGCACTTTTCAGAATACATCGGGAATAACTCGCCTCGGAGAGAGTAATCACGGTACTCCTCCCACCTTTTTTTTTTTAAAAAAAAGAGTAATGCCAAGAACAAGGGAAACGTCGAACAACGACATCCCCGGAGAGTTCTACGTGGCCTTGTGAAACATTCCCGGTGTAATACCTGACAAAATCTACGATACCCGAGCCCTCGTACCCTTCGACCTATTAAGTTTCTAGTGCAGTCGTAATAACCAACTGCACTAAAAACTGGGGGAGTTTGTTAACAGGATGGAAATTCACCTGCTTAAAGTAGACAATAAATCAATTATTGGAATTACCAGATATATTATTATGCAAATTGCATTCACGATACAGGTATCACACCCCCAAGCATCCCTCGGAAGACCTCCGAGGATCGACAAACGAGAACAACACTCAAATATCCCCTAGCTACATCAACCGCCCTCGGAACACATCTCCAAACATCAAATACTGGAGCAAAGTCGTGCCTAATGGCCCAACATGCGGAATCCGTAACCAAGGCAGATACCTATCAGAATATACATCTGAAGAAAGCGTTCTACAGACTAACCGCTATCGGAACTACCGCAGCATCGGACAAACACTCTGCCCCACTCATTCTGCCTCTCCGAAAAGTATGAACCCTCGGAAAGAATGAGTTAAAAGAACCAATCTATCAAAGCCAACTGGAGCTGTCGGAAATCAACCGAGTCCCAGAACCTTGACAAAAACACTTCCTTGCTATGCACTCCCAACACAAATGCTCTCGGAACACTACCCCTGTCGACCAACCCAGAGGTCGGAACTTCACAATAACGCAACAACTATAGAACAACACTCTCCGGGCACCCGGAGAAAGAAAACACCTACCCACGATAGCTAAAAAACCTCTCGGAGATCAACCCATGAACAAACACCCCTCGGAGAATATCCTGAAACACTCACTCCAGAATACACACCTATCGGAGAAGCACTGTCACTAAGAGAACACCCAGACTTGGCCCTCGAGTCACCATTAGAAGCAATGAGCTCTCGGAAGCAAAGAAGGCAGTCTACCCCTTATCATAAAGAAGACCAAAGCCCTCGGAAGAAGAAATGATACAGTCAGCACTTAATATAGACGTTATCTTATTGGTTAAATGACCATTGTAACACGTGTAGAACACCACCACATGCATAACGACACTTGTCCCTAAAAACTCTATACAAACAGAGGAAGAAGGGAAAGAAGAGAGGTCGGGCAATTAAGGAAAAACACACGTATAGACTGGGAAATACGCATATCGACTCGGCAAAAGAGAGTGGATCATAGTGAATAAAAGGAAGGAATGTTCTTGTCAGTTTTTCTCTCCCGTTAAATAGCATTTAGTTTTTGAACCACGGACAAAGGCGTTCCAACCCAAATAAATAATTCGGTTAATTAGGTCGTAATTTCAAACCTGTTAACAGACATACAAGATACAACATGTAACTTTAGTTGCAAAAAAGTAAATTTTTGTTAGACTCCTTTTATTGGTGAACTTAATGTACCAATTACAAAGGCACACAACAAAATCACCCATCACCCGAACTTAAATGTAGATGCGCCCCTAATCCTACGTGTCATAATTGTAGAGTTAGTTAATGTGTTTCTAACTAACTCTTGGGATCACGCAGTAATTATTGCTTAGCATAGGTTCCTTTATGTAAATAGCTTCTTCAGGTTGGTTAGTTAGTTAGTTGAGCCAGTTACACAGTCTATATGTATGTTTGTACATTTCTTCTCGTAGTGTTTGCTCAATACAATTTGTTACAATTGCTCCAGTTCGTATATGGTTTCACTCGCCGGCGATCCTTTCGTCGCTACCCTCCGTTCAACCGCCATTTGTTTGGCGATCGTCGGAGTTTTTATACGTCGTTACTCTTCTTGTTACCTGCTTCTACTTTGCTACTGTTTTTTTCGATGATGAGTACTACTTCGACTTCGATTCATACTCATGTTGCTTCAGATCTCTCTAAGAATAATGTTCGATTGACTCAATTGCACGGATCGATGCAATTATAAAGATTCGATTATCCAAGTTTAAGTCTTAGCTATGTTCCGTTAGTCGAAATTTTGAATTACCTGATATGGAGCAGATCGGTGAAGATCACATTGCGTGCTAAAATGAAATTAGGTTTCATCACTGATGCGATTGTCAAACATGTACTCGATGATCCTCCGTTTGAAGATCGGGAGCGGGTGGGTATCATGGTTACTTCCTGGCTACTCCACTCCATGGATGATAGCTTTTCAAAAGCTTTTATGTATTTTGATCCAAATGTTGCACTTTGGCGACAGTTGGAAATTCACTTTGGACTCAACAATGGTCCTTTGATTTATCAATTATATAGAGTTGTGGCTTCAGTTGTTCAAGGTTCTAATTATGTATCTCAATACTACACTAGGTTGAAGCAATTATGGAATAAACTTGATTCTTTGGTGCCTACTTTATCTTGTCATTGTGAGGCTTTACCACTTTGCACTTGTAACCTTGCTCAACATGCTTTGGACTTATAGTCACTTACCAAGCTCATGTAGTTTTGTATAGGCTTGAATGATGATTTAATAACTGTTAGGGGTCAGGTTCTTGGTATGGCATTGGTGGAGAAGGCTTATTGTATTGAGAGTGTAGAAGTACAAGGAAATCCACCTCTCTTACCATAGTACTTAGGAGAATAGTGTTATGTTTGTGGACCACCAACACACTAGATCATTTCTTTCTAAGGACTCTAAGGATTCTAAAAGGAAGAATGCATATAGGATGTGTGATTTTTCATGATACATGGCATTTGTGTGACACTTGCTTATACTGGTTGGGGGTACCTCATTTGGTACCTCAAAGAAAAGAAAGGTTCACAAGGGGGTAAGCAGAATGCTCACATGGTTGATTCTAATATTGGTTCTACTACTGCTTCCTCTTCTAACTTTGCAAGTAATTCTGATAAGCTAAGTGTTGCTTTCTAGAATGGTTTCATGGTTATGATGAAGTGCCTCATGAATCAGGATAAAAGGTCAGACTTCCAAGTCTTCTAAGACGAGGAGAGTGAACTATTATCAGTTTGGAGACCTTGTTGGTACCACTCTTGCTCGCCTTTCTACTGCTCCTATTCAGCATCATCATGTGATCATTGACACATGAGCATCTAATCATATGGTTGTTAATGATGTTTGTCTTAAGTGCACTAAGACCTTGGTTAAACCATATCATGTATAACTCCATAATGGTTCAATAAAACTTGTTAGAACTATAGGGTATATTCAACTTACATCATTTGAAAAATGCCCTAATGCCCAAAGTTCAAGTTCAATTTGCTTTCTGTCTCGAAGCTTACAAATGATACCAAGTTGGCATATAAATTATTTCCTACTCATTGTCTTTTTCAGGTTCCAAGGACTCATAAAGTTGTGGTTGCTCGACATTTGATAGGAAATCTTTCCATAATTGATCCACAAAATTGCTCCATTTCTAGTGTATCTTCATGCAACCCCTCTGCCAATTCAGTTCATTCTAATTATGTGCTTTTACGAATTTTATCCTTGAAGTAAATAAAGCACATTGTAATGACCAACTTATGGTTTGGCATTATAGATTTGGCCATGCTTCATACAATGGAATAAAACACATTTCTTGTTTGTCTAATTCTAGCCACTCTTTTGAGTCCATTTATGCTTGTGATATTTGTCATAAAGCCAAGCAGCATAGGCTATGTTTTTCTGCAAGGAACACCACTTCCCGTTTCCATTTAATTTAATGCATATAGACATCTGAGGACCATATAAGTGCCTACAATGGCTAGCGCTCACGATATTCTTACTATTGTTGATGATCACACTAGAATTACTTGGGTGTTTTTTCTTAGCAATAGGACATTGGTTCACTCTACTATGAGAAACTTCACAACTTATGTCATTACTCACTTCAGGAAGAAAATCCTGAATATTAGGAATGACAATAAGACTGAGCTCACTATACTCCTCAACAGAATGGAGTTGTAGAGAAAAAACACAAACATCTTCGACATGTCACAAGAACCTTACTCTTCCAGGAAACTTTCTTACTTTTTTCTGGGATATGCTATCCTTATGGCAACATATTTGATAAACATGACACCATCTCAGTTATTGAACGGGAAATTTTCTTATAAGATGCTTCACTGCTCTCCTCTAGACCTTTCTCTATTAAAGGTCTTCAGTTGTCTTTGTTATTATACAAATGTGGCCCCTCAAAAGAACAATCATGCACCTAGATCGTTCAAAGGTTATTTATTGGGCATGGCTACAAGTTAGAAAGCCTACAAGGTGTTCTGCATTGAGCAACAGAATGTTATCACATCCATTGATGTTGTGTTCCATGAAGACATGTTTACTTTTACCTCTTATGTGTTGCTCCTATGGCCTTCCATACTTATGCTCTCCCGATTGTGTCTCCCACTACACCTCTAACCACTGACATTGTCACACACTCCCATACTCCCTCCCTTGAACCATTACCCACTTCTTCTCTTTCTCCTTCTTATTTCTTTCCAAATTCCACTAATTATGGTCATTTAGATACTGATGCACCCTTGCCTCTTGATCCTTCCCCACTTGTGGTCAGGAGGTGTACCAAAACCCATACCAAGTCTACTCACCTCTAGCACTAGATTTTTGCCTGCACCAGTGATCTGTTGACATCTCCTTTACAATATTGCCACCAGTCCTCTCCATATACACCTCCCCCTTTCCTTTATCATACACATGACCATTTTACTCCCGCATGCACTTCCTTCATTGCTAAAAATTTTCCCATTATGAGCCACACTCCTATAGCCAGGCATCTAAATATCCTAACTGGGTTGTAAGCATCCTATTGGTAGTAAATGTGTGTTTAAATTGAAGCTTAACCCTGATGGCATTGTTGAAAGGCACGAGACCAGACTTGATGCTAAAGACTACAACTAAGTGTTTGGTTTGGATACACTAAGAGTTTTTCCTAAGTTGTCAAGTTGGTCACTGTCAGGATTTTATTGGCTGTGGCAACTCATTTTCACTGGCCTATCCACCAGCATGACATTAACAATGCTTTCCTCCGTGGCTTTCTAGATGAGGAAATCTATCTAACTCTAAACGGTTACTCCAAAGCCCTCTCTGGTCATGTCTTTAAACTTCAGAAGTCTCATTATAGCCTGAATTCAGCTTCCAGGTAATGGAACTTTGAGTTCACCAAATGCTTAATTGGTTATGGTATCTCCCAATTCACTATGGGTTATGGATCCACCTTTCTTGCATTGTTGGTTTATGTGGATGATGTGTTGATCACTGGACCACAATCCTCTAGAATTATTATTGTGTAAGTCATTTCTTCGATCCAGGCTGGTTGAGTACTTTCTAAGCCTTGAAATTTTAAAGACTCATGATGGCATGTTTATCAACCAGAGAAATATATTTCTTGTATCATTGCTGATGTTGGCCTCTCAGGTGCTAAGAATATTTATATTCTTTATCAAAAGGGTGTTAAGTTCACCTCTGATGGTCCTCTCCTTGATGATGCCGAGAATTACAAGAGACTTATTTAGCAGAATCATATACCTGAATATGTCCACACCTAATATTTTCAATGTTGTTAATCAACTAAGCTAGGTCATGAATACTCCTAGCCAAGCACACTGGTCTGCGGCCATCAATGTTCTCCTTTATTTGAAAGATTGTCCTTCCATTGATATGTTTTACTCAACCAAGTCATCTCTCCAGCTCTTTATTTATGGTGATACATATTTGGCTTCTTGCCTTGATACCCGCAGATCACCCATTGGTTACTACATTTATCTTGGTGCCTCTCTTCTCAGCTAGAAAACTAAGAAACGGCTCACCGTGTCCAAATCTTCTATTGAAGCATAGTACATGAGCATGACTTCCACTACTTGTGAAGTTCAATGGATTTCTTATATCCTTCAGGAACTTCATGTGCCTCTCTCTTTGCAGATCCCACTCTACCATGAAAACTATATGCCATTCACATTACACGCAATCCAGTCTTCCATTTCAGCACTAAATATCTTGACATTGACTGTCATGTGGTGCGCCAGTGCTTCAAGAATGACTTTCTATTGCATCAGCGCTATCCCTCAGATGGATGAATTTTTCACTAAACCACTGCCTACTCCTTCTTTTCCCATTGGGTTTTCAAGTTGGGTCTTGGGAATTCTCACCATTATCCAACTTGGGGGGGGGGGGGGGGAGGAATGGAGATTTAGAGTTAGTTAATCTGTTTTCTAATTAATTGTAGGGGTCTGTAATTATTGGTTAGCATAGGTCCCTTTATGTAAATAACTTATTCTGGTTAGCTAGTTAGTTGAGCTAGCTTCAATGTATATGTATGATTGTATAGTTCTCGTTTCAGTTTTTGCTCAATACAATTTGTTACAATTGTTCCAATTTGTACAATAATGTTGTAACTTTTAATTAATAAATTAAAAAATAGACATAAATAGTTATCAATGACTTTGGACATACCACGATATGATCTTGGAACAAGTTTCTTAGTCTTGGTGTATTTGACACGGATACGAACACAATTACGAATATAAACACAAAACAACATGACTCAAACACGATTAATATGCAAGGCCGTAAGGTGGAGTGAATCCAAAAAGTGTCGATGCATCATAGAAATTCATCTATGCATGGCAGAGAGGGAAGATAAAGAAAAGCAACAACACCTTACGAAGAAAGGGAAATGGGTAATTTCTAAACCCGGCCAATTCAATATAAAAATAAGAAATTGGTTAAATGTCTCTCGAGTATCGATGTAGGAAAAATATTTTTTAGTGGAAGAAAATATTTCTTCAAATTTGTGGTAGAAGCTAGTAGATCTTATAGTGCATGCCATTGGAATGTTTCTTTGAGATTAAAAAGAATTATGGTATGTTACGAACATTGTGACTGAATTTGATTTATAGTAGTCTCTTCCTTTTACTTTTTGCGACGTATTTGTGTATTGTTCTGTCGTATAACTATTAACTAATGAATATAATTGTGTTTGAACTTCACCTTAGAACGAACTTAAATTTCTCTTACGTACCTACATTTCATATAAGGACAAGTCCTTGTTACAATGCATGGTTGGTTCATTTGAGGTGTATTTCAAAGTTAATTCTTCGATTTAGAATAAAAAAATATGATCGAGTGTATAATTTGCAAAAGTAAAAATTGAAAAGATTAAACTTGTCAAATACTAAATAAATACACTTCCTTTGATTGTTAAACGTATTGGTGGATTCTCATTTTATTCGTTATAAATTACCGTTTGATTCATATAATATATACTCAAAAAGCTATAATAGTTGTCGTAATTGTATTGAAGTATTTTATATTATCTAAAAGTTCAAACTTGTAAAAAAAAAAAAAAAAAGGCCTCAAACAAATGAGAAAAAAAGATAAACTACATTATTAAACTTATTTGTGAATGTATTCTAACCCTCACCCAAAAAGAAGAAAGTATTCTAGCTAGTTCAATCTCAATATTTTTGTTAACACCGAATCCACCGGCATTTCTTTTGGCAAACGAGTGCTGATTCTAAGCACTGGACTGGACATCTTTTTGAAGCTCTTATAAAACAAATATAAGCAATGTCTCATTCAGAAGTTGAAGCTTCTAGAAAGCAATAACATTTGACTAACTACAGATGTCGTCGTTTATAAAAGTACGAAGGTTGACGCATCAATGAGAGAAGAAGAATATAATGCTTCACAAAGCTTTTACTAGTATTTACATAAGCATTGGATAAAAGTTTTACTACAAAACACACACACACAAAACTAAAGTAAGCAAAATATAATAATCTATAATTTTTTGTTGCGCATTCGTGCACCCCATGACATTCTCCCCTGGCTAGAGGAATCTTCATTACAACTATTGACGCTTCTTCTCTTCAGCTCATCCACTTGAGATTGCCACCTAATTCTCACCTCCCCTGTTCGGTCCATACTCTGTTCACACAAATTGTTTTTTTAAAAAAAATTACTACGTACTCTATAGCAAAGCAAAAGATAAATAAGCATAAAAAAAGGTAGCAAAATAATTGTACAATATAATGACATTTACCTGATTATAGTGTTGACGTGATCCTTTACCGGAAAAAGAGAAAGTACTCAACCCACCAGCCAAATCTCTGTCGTACATGGCTCTGGTCTGCGGATCAGAGAGAGTCTCGTAGGCCTCATGCACCATAATAAACCTCTTCGTGTGCTCGTCCACTCGGTCCGGTGGCGAAACGTCCGGATGATACTTTAGAGCCATTTGTTTGTACGCTTTCTTTATTTCCGACAGAGAGTTCACGCTCTCTGCAATTCCCAACACTTCGTACAGTGACTCTTCAGTACATGATGTTTCTGCCGGAGCATAAAAGGCATGGATTCGGGTGGGGCTCCTGGTTTTACCCGACCCGGTTGGGAATTTAACAGAAATATTTGATTTTGTGAAGTGGGATTTGAAGGAAAGAGTTGCAGCAGTGTTTTGAGATGTGGGTTTTTTTGTTGATTGGTTTTGAGAAAGATGGAATCTTGGTTTTGCAACGGAAATTATTTTAGTATCCATATTTTCTATGTGATTTGTTCAGTTTTTTTGTGACTTACTAGTTACTAATGGTGGTGGTGTAATGAACGATGAGAAGTATTTATAGGGGGTATAAAAGAATATAGCATAGTGTGGAGATGACACGATGGCTTGGCCCAATTGTGGATAACGTTTTTATAAATGTCTTACATCTAACCCAAAAACAGACTTGTCTAACCTATACTTCAACATGTTAGATTTGCCCATTTTCTATATTTCTTTTTATCTTGAACAATTCATTTTCTTATTTTTTTTTCATCCGTGTACGACCGGTATAGTATACTGTATACAGTTGTAGATTTGGCTTTCGGATAACATTCTTTGAAATTGGAACCCCTCCAAATTTATTTAAATAAGGCTTTATTCAAAAATAAAAACAGAAGATTACTACTATAATACAACTTATGTGTGAGCTTCACCTTTGCTTCGTGCTGGTCATAAAATATGATAATGATTTTGAGGAGCTTCGTGTCAGCTTCGTTTATGCTTCGTGATAATCTTACAATTGGATGAGGATTTCGAGGAGCTCTGTGTCAGCTTTGTCTCTGCTTTGTGCTAATCTTGACATATTTCGAGGAGCTTTGTGTCAGCTTCATCCCTGCTTTGTTTGCAAGTAGATAATAATGTAGTTTTAATTTGATGAGCTTATTTTCGAGTATTACCAGGGTATAAATATGATAACCTAAAAGATAAAGGTTCTAAGTTCCAACAACAATTTAATCATACAAAACATTAGTCTTGTAAAGCTTTTAGGATAAAAGGCATAGTATCCAAGTCGATTACATAAGTTAAGAACACGAATGACTTGACGTCATGGCCAACCAAGTATATATGATTGCACTGCTCGATCCACTACAAGGAAAAAGGCTAGTAGAGATCGCTTCCTAACGACGACCAGGCGGTCCCTAGCAGCACTAGCGACAGCAAGGCTGTCGCTAATGACCATTAGCTACGGCCTGACTATCGCTAAATTTTGGCGGGACAAAATTCCGCCAGCAGTCCTTAGTAGCGACGCCTAGCCGTCGCTATTGAAGTTAGGGCGACATTGCAGTCGTAAGAGCCGATTGTGCAAACCTACTTGAGAAGAACAAAAGGCGAGCCCTGTTAACATCATGAAGTGATGATGAATCTGATAACAATGAAAAAGATACTGAATAAACTATTGATGGTGCATTTTCATCATTCGTCTCATTCTCGCCCAAAGCAATCATTACTGTTGCAACTGACATTTTAACCGAATCCGACAGTGATTCAGATGATGAGGATCCTGATCAAAGCAACAATAAGACGGCCTTATCGATGTATGAAGCTGCTTGTGAACGAAATGTTGAACTAGAGGCTCAGTTCAAGATCCTGACACCATATGGGGATCCAGTCGAAATGAACAACAAGATTCTGGAGCTTGAAAGGAAATTAGTTGCACTTTCATTTGAGAAGAATCACCTCAGTGAGAATCTGTACACAGCCCGTGCAGCTCAGGAGGCGCTGGACGACTTTCTAATTCTCACTCAGAAAGAATTATAATAAGTCATGAAGAGTCCTAAGCTTCTAACTCCTGGAACTGAGAAGCTAGAAGACGTTATGGACACCCAACGAGTTGCAACTAGAAAATCTGGAGTAGGATTCGTTAAGAATGGTGAATTAAAATTTATTGAGAACACAAATATCACTGTGTCAAAGAAGAAACGAATACCCAGAGGAGGGGAAATCCCACTTGATTAGTCAAACATTCACCAACAGAATACTCAGGTAAATCCGAGTTGCAACTTGAATGATATTAACCCTTTACCGTTTTCTGTTGACAGATAACAAAGAAGCAGATTTGTTCCAACATGCCATTATAGTGGAGTGAAGGGGCATATTCGGCCATATTGTTACCAGTAGTGGGAATCACAATCCCCTACACCTTGCAAACCCACCACAGTGGCCCAAAAGAAGAAGAAGAAGAATAAATGAAAGAAGGCAACGAAAAATGCACTATGGTTGCTCCTATAAAACCTGTAAAAAAAGTTTGGGTAGAGAAATCTACCAAAACACTTACATGCTTTGTTGCTTGTAACTCTGTTTCCCAACATTCTTCTAACTCCAACTAATGGTTTTTTCGAAAGTGGTTGCTCCAGGAACATGACATGAGACAAGAGTATTCTGAGCAACTTCATGGATGAGCGCAAGGGGGATGCCATTTTTGGGGATGGTAATTGAGGAAAAATCCTTGGAAGAGGAACATTGAATGTGAAAGGATTTCCTAAACTTGGAGATGTCTTTTATGTAGAAGAATTGCATGCTAACTTGATTAGTATAAGCCAACTATGTGATGATGACCTATTTATTAGGTGTAGCAAAGATGAGCATGAATTTATTGATCAAAATGAGAACTGTGTCCTGCAAGGACTTAGAAACACAGAAAATTGCTACACGCTATCTGAATGAAACTTTGTTATGAGATCTCTCACTAGTAACTTTGGTGTTGACAATCCTACAGATCTTTGGCACCAAAGGATGCCACACATCAATTTTGAGACACTTGCCAAGCTACAGAACATCAAAGTTGTGAGAGGTTTACCCCAAATTGGTCCCAGTCCTACATGAAAGTGTGGATCGTGTCTGGAAGGAAAGTAAAAGAAGACTAGTCATGTTGTGTTGCAACACACTCCTTCTGAAATGATCCTTGAACTTCTTCACATGGATCTAGTAGGGCCAGTTCAAAAGGAAATCATTTCTAGTAAACGACCATATTTGTTTGTGTTGATGACTTCTCACGTTTTACCTGGGTTGAATTTCTCAGAGAGAAAAATGAATCTTTTGGTATTTTCCAAAACATGTGTAACACTGTTACAACTATGAAAGATTTAAAGTCAAGAGAATCTGACGCGACCATGGTATGGAGTTTGAAAATCCCAATTTAATGCATTTGGCAATGATAAAGAAATATTATATTAGTTTTTAGCTCCAATTACTCCACAACACAATGGAGTGGTTGAGCGTAAGAACATGACTATTGTTAAGATGGCTCGAGTTATGTTGAATTAAAAAAAGATGGCTCTTCATTTTTGGGCAGAAGCTGTAAATACTGCATGCTACCTCCTAAACCGAGCATACTTAAAACCAGGTACAAACATGAGTACCTATGAGTTATGGAAAAGTAAGCGTCCAAGTATGCATCATTTACACATCTTTGGATGTACTTGCTATGTTTTAAATGATCGAGAGCAGAGAGGTAATTTTCAATAAAAATCTAATATGGGCATATTTGTTGGTACTCTCGCAGTAGTCACTCGTATAGAATCTTTAATATGCGCACTCAGACGGTTTTTAAATCCTCTAATGTCGAATTTGATGATTACAGGATCTTGCAACTACATCTTCTGAAGTTGAGATCACTAAAATAATCTAATCATCTCACGATGGAAAGGATTCAGACGACGAGGAACTTTGGGAAATTGCAACTTTTTCTGATGTTGCAACAACATCTGTTCCAAATACGGAAAATCTAAAGATGCAACCTAGTCCAAGTTACAAGGACACGCCTCCTCATATCAAGAAAAATCATTCACCCAAATATGTAATTGGTGAAATGAACGAAGGTGTACAAACTCGAGATCTCCCTCAAAAGAGGATCAAATGGTTCAATTTGTAAGTAATACCCCCAAAATAGAGCCTAAGAATGTCAAGGAATTCTTGTTAAAAGAAGCATGGATTGATACTATGCAAGAAGACCGAAACCAATTTGAAAGAAACGATGTTTGGGAACTTGTTCCACAACCCTCGAATGTCAACACTATTGCTACTACATGGATCTTCAAGAAGAAGACTGGTGAACTTGGCACCATCGTGAGGAGTAAAGCAAGGTTGGTTGCTCAAGGGTATACTCAAGTAGAATGTGTGGACTACGATGGCAAATTTGTTCCAGTTGCAAGACTAGAATCTATTCACCTTATGATTGTCGTTGCATGTGTCATACGGTTTAAATTCTTCAAATGGAAGTTAAAAGTGCATTTTTAAATGGTTTCTTAAATGAAGAAGTTTTCGGAGAACAACCTAAGGGGTTTATTGACCCACATTTTTCATCACATATGTTACAGTTAAAAAAGGCCCTCTATGGTCTTAACAGGCACCTCGTGCTTGGTACAAAAGACTAACCATTCATCTCCTTGACAAAGGATATTCTAGAGGAAGTGTTGATCGTACTCTTTTTCTTAAATATTTTGGAACTCATATTCTCATTGCACAAATCTATGTAGATGACATAGTGTTTGATTCTACACCTGATAGCGAGTTGCAACAATTTGTTTAAGTTATGAAAAATAAATTTGAAATGAGTATGGTAGGAGAACTGACCTATTTTTTTAGATTGCGGGTCAAACAAAAGAATATAAGAATCTTCATCACTTGGGACAAATATGCTAAGAATCTTGTTAAAAGATTTAGACTTGATTATGCCAAACCAATGAAGACTCCCATGGGATCAACCGACCGAGTTAGCAAAGATGATAGTTGCAACTCAATTGATCCAAGTTTGTACAGAAGCATGATTGGAAACTTGCTTTACCTCACTATAGTTCGACCCGACATTTGCTTCAGTGTTGGCGTGTGTGCACGCTATCAAGCATGTCCCAGGGAATCACATCTCAAGGATGTTAAAAGAATCATCAGATATATTTCAGGTATAACTGATTTTGGTCTCAGTTACAACTTTAACGAGAATGCATCTCTTGCAAGCTATAGTGATGCTGGGTGGGATGTTTGTGCTGATGACAGAAAAAGAACCACATGGGGATGCTTATATCTTGGAACCTACTTGGTTTCATAGTTTGGTAAGAAACAACGCTCTATTACTCTTTGAACAGTAGAGGTTGAATATATTGTTGTAGGGAGTTGTTGTACGCAGTTAGTTTGGATAAAACAAATGCTAAAAGACTATGGTATTGACCAAAATGAACTTATATTATTTTTTGATAATACTAGTGCTATTAATATATCCAAAAATCATGTCCAACATTCTCGCACTAAGCACATTGATATAAGATACCATTATATCCGAGATTTGATTGAGGAAAAAACTGTTGAATTGTATCATGTTTGCAGTGAACTTCAATTTGCAAATATTTTTACAAAGGCGCTCGACGCTGCACGATTTGAGCACCTACAAAAGTCTTTGGAAATTTGTCTCATGTAGTTGCAACAACGATGCTGTTACAATCAAGGGTGGCCTTTCTCGCTCACTTTCCATGTTTACCTGAGAGATTGTTTGCCCTCAAGTGCTGTTCAGAATCACGTGTGAGCACATTACTGGTTCTGAAGTTTGTTCAATAAAAAAAAAAAAAATCCTGACACATCTCCTTGAATGTCCTGCGTTTTTGATGTTTCTTAGTTGCAACTAGAAAAAACTGTTTGACCTAAAAAAGATAAGTGTAAAAGCTATCGATTCTTATTCTACGCGTCAACTCATTGAAAAGAGCTATCTTCTCTCATAAATGAATCAGTGATCACACAATTCATTTCCAATGCTGCAAATCGTGTTCCATGTGTCATGAAACTTGACTTGAGTGCACTCAATCTTAATGGTGCTTGAAACCTTCCTTGAATCTTCGTATCTTGGGGGATATTTGCAAACCTTTTTGATTTGCATGAGACACATCCTCCCTTATCCACTTTCTAATGTGCTTATCTTGTGTACATTGTTACCTATGTAACTTTTGCTTGCATTGAGATTTTCTTTCCTTACATGATTATCTTTACAAGATTGTGCTTATAAATCTCATATCTTGCGTATCAAGTCAATGAAATTAGAAGGAATGTGTGACCAAATTTCTTTTGTTGATTGATTTTTGGTGGGAAACTTTCTCTGTCTTTCTTGCTATACTTATCATTAGGGAATTGGGCCTATTTATAACCTCTATCTTTGCATGTACTTCATTACCTTATTTCTTCATCTTTCTCTCACACACATCTCCCCTCTGTAAGTTCTCTCTTTACGTTTCAGATGGGAGCTTCCTCAAAGAAACCCATTGTTCTTGAGCACGATAATGAAGAAGAGGGACTTAACATTGAGCCCTTATAAACTATTCCCGCAATTGACCCTCCTCAGCACAGTCACGATTTTGATTTCGATTCGAACAATGACACTGCCGCTGATCCGAAAGACGCTTTTGACGATGTTGTTCTACCTCTTGACTCAGAGCCTCCGACTCCTAAAACAACACTGACCAAAGCTTTCTTTGCCAAATGCAAGGGGAAATTAGGCGATTCTGACATATGCATGGAAAATTGGGTGAATTTTCTACTCCTACTTCCGCTCTAACAAAATCTGCCTCTACCAGATCTGGTGTTGCAAATCGAAAGCGCACCAAGGAAATAGCCAAAAATACTCATCGAGGACGCAAACTTCACAAAACTGTAACTCATTCTTCATCTAAGGAAGATCGAGAAGGGGGGGTCATTGTTGTTGAGGCTGATGAAGAATCCCTCTGCCAAGAAGAGGTGACCTACACCAACCCCATCTGTGAAAAAGGGTATACCTTATTCTTCTGAGGAATCTAGTGTTCTTCTTGATGTTGCACCTGCTTCTGTTGCCTTAAACGTTGCCAGATCCTATTTCCCTTGCTTCTACACTCTTGAGGCTCAGGTGAAGTACAATGATTACCTCCATTGGACAATGGTGGATGAACGACCTTTGGCGGTGGATTCATATGCTAAAACTGATGTGACCCTCTACTGAAGAAACGATAATGGGTGGATGCAATACAACGTGTTATAGGATACGACAACATTGTTGTACTGGAGTTCTATGCAAACCTTACCATGCAACTGGATGATGAGGGTTCTCTTCAGCAATGCAAAGCTTTTATGGGCAACCACATATGAATCATGACTCATGAACTTTTGTCCACTACCATTTGTACCCTTTAGATTGACATTGTTAATCAATTAGAGTTGCGATTGGAGAAGAACCACTCCAAAGTTGGAATTGTACTCACTGGCGGCTCTATAACCTGTTGGCCTCGTGGGTCTTCTCTTACCCCTAGCGATCTCACCACAAGGTACAATCTCTTGTTTCACATTCTTTTCTGTCATTGGTTGCCATGCACACATAACTTCACATATGAGCTTACTATTGCTTTTGTCCTCTACCGTATTGGTACAAAACTTGTGTTTGAACTATTGTATCGTGAGGCTTTTTTGCAGTTTTGTCTCTCTTTTGGTTTTTCGTCACTTATTTATAGGATATTTGTGGCACAATTCCATGATATCAATGAGGAAACTGATAAGGAGACTAAAACTACGCCTATGAGAGTCAGTACCAAAGTCATCAACTAGCCCGCACCCAATTACGATCATGCAACTCGTGGTTCCTCCAAGAAGTCTGACACTAGTTCCACCCCCAATGCAGGTTTTAGCCTTGAAGGCGTTCATTTTGAGCTCTCTCGCATGCACACCAACTATCATCAACTAATTAAGTTGTATGATGAGTTGTGCAGCACCATGATGATCATTGACTCTAAACTGCACAAGGTGTTGCAACTTCCATGCGACCCTTGATTATTTAGTCAAAAAATGAGGAGAAGTGGTTCAGTTCAGGGGAGCTTATCTGAGGGGAAGACCGTCTGTCTTCCTGATCTATGTTTAAAACCTTTTAACACTTTTGAACTCTTTAATCTGTCCTGACATCTAACCTCTTTGTACAGACTAGAAGTTTGATTTTGACAAAACTAATCAAAAGGGAAGATAGTTAGGGGAAATTTTCCAATGGATCTTACTTGGTTAAATTGATCTTGTTTTGAAAATCAAATCTGATGTGACAATCTTGTTAAGATAGAAGTTATCTTAAAGATGGTAGTTATCTTAGATGATTTCATCATATCTTATTTGATTGACATCCCTTAATTATGGCACAAGTTATTTGATCTTATATTCGACTATATGTATCCGAACTTATATTGTGGTATATACATTGGATATAGTCGAATATTGCCTTGCAGATAATTAAGAAGGGAAGACGATATGCAAGGATAAGGAAAGAATATTTGCAGGATTGCACAACAAGGTACAACAACAATCTACAAAGATTCTCTAGTGCCCATATAAGGAAAAGACCAGAGTCCTAGAAGGGACAAGATTGAGTGATAATTGTTGTTACTCGTCCTATATCGAGTCAAAGTGTTTTAGTGAGAGAACTTCTTGTCAAAGGAACTTTGAGCTATTTTGAAGTAATCAAACTCAAAAGGAGTAGACTCAAAAGGAGTATACTGAATATAGTTGATGCTTAGGTGTTGCAAGAGTAAATTAGAGGGAGTCTAGTTTTGTTTTGGAGTAAATCCTAATATCGTAATTCTTAAGTAAGTATCTCATGCTTAGTCATAATTTTGGGTCACACCCCGTGGAGTAGGACCATTCGGACCAAATCACGTAAAAATCTTGTGTTCTTTACTGTTTTCGTTTAACTGTTACAACTGTCCATAATTATAAGAGGAAAACTATTTTTAAATATTAAAGAGCTAAAATTCGTATTACTTTTGTAAACAATTATAACTGAAGGGGATGCAGGGTTGGTCGCCCCCCACCAGCCCCAGACATCCCCTGTATATAAAGAAGCAAATAGCTATGATATTTAATTACTTATTGTAAGGGATGAGAGAGAAGTTTCTGTTCATGGAGAAATGTTTGAACGAGCGTGTTAAACAGAGAATTAGAAGAGAGAAAGAGTGATAATAAGTGATGATAGGATCTCTTTTGAGATACACTCAAATCTACCTTTTTTGCAGATATATATAAAATATATCTTAGTATATTATATATATATATATATATATATAGATAGAAGAATAAACGATATAATTATTAGAATATAAACAGTCAGGGCATATTAGTAGTACTAACAAGCGTGTTTACATATATATATATATATATATATATATATATATATATGTATGTATGTATATTACAATTTCATCAATAAATCAATTTTATTTAACATAGTCTTTACTCCTCAAACTTTGATTATATTCATTTGGACTTAATTAAGTTTATTTTGATATTATTTTATTTGTAATTCTAAGCTTATCACAGCATAGATTAAACAAGAGGTGATCATTTTGATCTAATTATAGATGTTTACTGGTAAATATAAATTATACGCTCTTTACGGTATTAAGAGGTTTCGAGTACTCATTCTAACGGAAACAAGGAGCGGGTCTTTAATAACTTCAAGATGTTCAATTTTAAGGAAGTCAAAAAAGGCGAGCGCCCCCTGCGCATGTCTTACTGAAAATGCAAGCATTTTTCCAATAGATTCTAAGAGCAGATACTAGGTTCCCTACATATAATTTTTATTATTATTTTAACTATGAGCTATTTCATTCTCTGAAAAAGTCTCCAACGTTGTTTCGCCCCCAAAATTAAACTTGTGGGTCCGTCTCTGACTGTTCCTACTTATAACTATATACGTTTTACAGGTAATATAGATCCAAAATCTTTCGACGACGGAAATAACCTCCATAATATGTAGTATGTGACTGAATTAAGCAATGATTATTTTGAAACAGTGATTGATATAAGCATATCAACACCCTGTCTCAACTCTCAAGTATATGTAAAAGACGTAAATAGGTTTCTACTCATTGAATTGTATCAGTTTTTTATTGGGCTTAAGCAAATACTAGTATGACATTCTTCATCACAATGCAATAGACTGATTCATATACAAGAATAAGAAGTTCAGTTAAGGCCTAGTTTGTTTCCCCGGAAAATAGGGGAAAAGGAAAATCTTGAAGGAAAATCTTTTTTTCCTTCTGTTTGATAATTTAAGATTTTCCTGGAAAAGAAATAAAATCTTGAAAAAGAGAGGAAAATAAGAGAAAATCTTGGAAAGGAAAGGAAAACCAGCGTGTGAAATCTTATCTCCCATTTTAAATTTTTATCTCACTTCCTAAAAAATGGTGGGAAAATTTCATCAAAAGTTTCCCAATCTCTTCTAAAAATTTTAAAAGTTTTGTTTTCCCACCAATTTAAACAAAATTTTCGTTTGTTAGTCTCTATATAAACTAAATTGTATCTTGTTAATTATACATATCAATCTTCTTCATCTACACAAGGTGAGTAAATATCTCAGTTTTATTTTTATTTCCGTTACACAAGTTTTTCTTTTTTAATTATATTAAATATAACACATACATTTAAAGATAATTATCATAGTACGTATGAAATAAAGTTATGCAAGTTATTGATATTTTACATAAAGTAGTTTCAAGGAGAACTTCAAAAATAAAAATATTAACAAAATTAATATAACTTTTTTTTGTTTTTAATGCATAATTCAAAGTATAAAATATAATTATGAATTTTAAACGGTTAGATTATAAGAAATACGAAAAAGCTTAAGAATTTTCCCTGAAAAGTCATTATGAACCAAACACAGGAAAAGAAAGGAAAATATTTTATTTTCCCTAAGCAATTTTCTGGAAAACCTTATTTTTTCTCATTTTCCTTATTTTTTTTTCCTTTTCCCCCATTTTTCGGGGAAACAAACTAGGCCTAAGTTCCTCCTAAAAGATATTTACTAATAAGAAATTTGTATAATAATACTTTTATAGCTGTTGTTCCATTACATTTGTTTTACAAGGAATATAGTAGGCCTTTAATTAACTTTAGAATAGTCCCTTACCCACTTGGTGTTTCCTTTTCTCCGTTTTTGGATGAAACTGAAGTTTATGTATTTTGTTTGAACTCTTTTAATGTTAAATGAGTACTTAAGTTACCTGTAAAATGGAAGTAATACATTATATTTATTTGAAAGCATAAAATCAATATCAAAGCTGACTTTTAAAGTTATACGAAATTAATAAAGTGACGGAATTAGGCTGACATTTGATTAGGTATCAATTAGCCCTTTAATTGCGTACCATAATTGGCTGAAGCGGCTATATTCATCTCCTCTCTGTAACTAATTAAGTATTATTATACGTTGCATTGGCATCTTATGTTTAATTTGATTAAAGTTTTTATCAAAAAAATAAATGAATTAAGCTTACCGTGTTCCCAATTGCTTCAGGGCAGTTAATGATTAATTAGCATGTTGTGGGACGCGTACATTAGCATCTCATTCTCACCTCTGTTACTAAATTTAGGCATTCTGGAAGGAATCGTGGTACAATATAATTCTATAATAGTTGACTTTGCAACATTGACTTTCTAGGCACTGACTATACTCTAATTAGACATTATATTTTAAAATACGTAGTCGAGTTCATGAACTTGTTAGTTGTTAGAATAGGGGTGGGGCGGTGCATTGGAAAGATTTCTTTTTTTCTGTTGTGGAAAAAAATAAAAAGAAAACAATATAGGCTGGTTTGTAGTATTTAGTACAAGACAGGGAAATAAAAAAACTCGTGTAAGTGTAAATTAGTCGATGAATTCACATGGGGTGTGTTCGCTCAGTGTCGACATACCGTCTACCTGCTGGTGATGGGGAACCCATAACTACTTACGGCAACCAACATCAATGACCTTTTGAATTTTTTTATTAAACACAATTTAGGGTTGTCATAGGCAAGTAAAATCTAAGGATCGATAGGCAAACCGTTGAAGTCTACACTACAGTTTGATTACCCGGGCGATAGAATTAAACATCAACGCAAATAAACTTGTTATACGATTAGGGCTCACTGGGTTTAAAGTTATCAAGGGGATAAGTGAGTTTCAATTTGGTTCAAGAGGGGTTTGCTTTTGGTTCGAAAATTTGTTTACTGGGTTGCACCGATTCCACCCCTATGACCAGGTTCTATCAACAATAATTTAATCATTATTTCTCCATTTTCATTCATATTTGTATACCGAACAAGCAATTTTAGGTATTATTATTCGTTTTGAATCTAACTATGATCCCCATAGCCTTCTACAGATCTGCGCTGTGAGTTGCTCCTTCTACATATCTTCGCTGTGATTAGCTGGTTTATGACGTTTGATGATCAAAGCATCTATGTTGGCCTGTATCGTTTCACTAATCATGTCTACAAACACTATGTTTGCGAGTTGTTGGTAGGTTACTTCTGCATTTTTTTAATACAAAAGGCATTACAAGTTAGCATAACACCTATAATTTGCTATGAAGATGTTCTTTTTGCAATCGATTTTACCTATTAGGATATAATTGTAAACATGATCACTGTCTATCGTTGATGGTAGCTCGCACGCTGTAGTGGAGTCCACAAGCTGGTCAATGTTGGGCAAGGGGTACAAGTCTTCTAGTCATGTTTCATCGAGATTGGTGAAATCTATGCCCGTCCGCCACTTTCTGTTTATCTTCGAAACTAGCACCACATTGGAGAGCCATTAGGGTAGATGGCCTCTCGTATTTGTCAAAACCTCAATAGTGTGTCTACTTTGGACTTGATTATTTTGGATCTATAGGGGCATATCTTTCTTCTTCTCATTTACTAGCTTAACTTAGAGTTTGACGTTCCACATGTGCTCTCATACCTTGAACTTGATCCTACCAGAGGGCTCTACTTCTTATTAAAGACACAAGAATATTTCTTAAGTGCTTGGACAAGACACAAGAATATTTCTTAAGTGCTTGGACCACTTGGCGTTTTACATCCTCGCCCATTTTAGTTTTGATATGTGCCTTCTTAGCTAGGTTGTTATCCACCAACTCTATGGTTTTCAGTTCTTAGTTTGTAAAGTCTTTTTTGTTCATGGGGCTTTTATGGGGGCTCCTTGTGGTAGGTCTAGTTTCCTTGTCTATCACATGTCCCTTGCTCCTTGGAGAATCTTGCTTGTAGATGCATCGTCGAGGGAATGACTTCGAACATATGAATTTTAAATCTACCCATATGACTTTATACAACTTTGCTGGTGCGTCCACCAAATAAAACATTACAGATTCGGTGCGTAGGGTGGCTTTATCCCCATGGTGTTTGCAGTGTTATGGTTCCTTTGTCATGAGTTGTTCTCCTAAGAATCCCACAAGGGGCATCAGGACATGCTCGATAAGTGATGGTCGGGCCCATGGACTTGAACGTGGGCATGAACATAATGTCTACTACGCTTCTCGTATCGACGAGGATCCTCAGGATTATGTTGCCATAAATATCGGTGTGTAGGATCCTCGTGAGGGTAGACCATCCCCTTCTTGTAATCTAGGCCTAAGCTGATTGTTCGTGAATGCCATTCAATTCAAATTGTTCTAATACGCCTCGTAATATATGAAGAGGGTATCTTCTATTGATCTTGGGGGGTTACTGTGAGGCAACCTCCTTCCATCATGTTAAACATATATTTGTTGACAAGTGCTTCTTGTGCGGCATATATAGGGATTGATGAGTTTGGAGCATTATGTTAGAGTTATGAAAAATGATTTATTCTCTGTAAGCCTTGCTTAAAAAACTTTAAGTGTTCTCGTAAATGGTATAGAATTTATATCCAAAAACTAGTATGAGGCAGAATAAAGTGACTAACGGGGATTGAAAACACTATAAATGAATTGACTTAGATTTAATAGAAATCTGCTTGTAGGCCACTTGGTCTTTATTCATTGGCCGCGTGACTCCTACTTAACACTAACATCCTTAAAGTTGAATCGTCCAAGGTATAAATTATCTCTGATGGTACATTAATGACCTAGTAGATTTGGCTTGTATCTTATTGTAGTTTTTATAGTGCCGGATCTCGCTAGGCTCCGAAATATATTTATCATCCCTTGTACAAGTATATCGTGTGATGTCTTCCTACAAGTCTATGACTTCTTTTTGTTATGATGATGATAATAGTTGCCCATAGGACAACTAGGTGCCCTCAAACAGTCTCCAGGGCCACGAGACCCTTTCAGTATGTGGTGTTGGTCCCCTTGAACTAGTTCGGGGCAAAGTGGTCCATTCAAAAGGTGGGCTCTATCTGAGTCGTGAGTCTGCTTTAGAGACAATGTTTTAAAAAGGCAATGCTTTGTGTGGCAAAGCCGTGGTGTAGTTGGGGTTTCTGACACAAGGTCAGAGAGCCCTTTAGTTTATCGAGGCCCCCTTGTTGGTTTAATTTTTACATGGCGGTCGTAAGTTCTAGGGTCGAGGTTTCATGTGTAATTGTTTAAGACATATGTCAAAGACAAGATGTCCTTCTTTGTATGAGGCTCTTTCAAGGCTGATACTTTTTTAGGACACGGGCCTCTTGGTAATTTGTGGGAAATGACAGTTGCTTGTATGAGTTATCCAATTTCCTCAAAGATCAAGTGAGTCGGATAGTTATAACGTAACTCGCCCATGAAGAGCAATGAAGACCTGTTACGGCCGTTTGTCTGCCTGCCACGTGGCATTCAGTTACAACTCCAGGGGTCCCCCACGTCGAGTGAATAGAGGGAGTTGGCTGTTACCTTGAAATGTATTTTGAGCAGGAATCTGAAACTCCTATAAATAGGGTTGGGGATATTTTTTCATCCCTTAATTTTTTTCTTCCGCATTTCTCTCTTTTCCCTTATTTTACTCGGGTGATTGTGAAGGCTCCGCATACTTGATGATCTCTTTTAAGTGCGATGAATCGTTCGGATTAGGGAGTTTCAGAATCTTAAGTCCTGGAATCGGGTTCTTCAGGAACTTCTAGCCTTCCCGTTGTTACTTATATGTTAAGCATGGAAGTCTATCCGAGTAGAAGTATTTTCCCCTCATCGAGGCAGGGATAATCGGCGTTGTTAGGCAGTGGGACGGCTGAGCATGCTCGTCGTCAGAGGGTAGATCGAATGGCCAGGATGGCTAAAATGCTACATGATCGTAGTGAGCGAATGTTAGGCCGAGAAAGAGCGGTAGGGGGTGGCAGAGGTGTTTCTTTCGCTTACGCTGTGAGTCGGGCCAAAGACAGCACGCTGGCAGCTTTTTCAAGTGGAGAGCCCTAGGGTCATCCTCTTCTAGGGGCGGAGATGATACCAAGTTATTTAGAGCCAGGCTCGATAGTTGGTGTTGGGAGGGTTGGATCCGTATTCAACCGAATTATTAACGATTCAGTGCATCGCTTGTTAGAAAATGGTGGCCTTAGATCCTTCCTTGTTTGATGTGATGGTGTCTTCAGCTGAACAACGCGCTTATGATCCTCATGAGAGACACCTAACTATTTTTAGTGAGCTGGTCCCTTCTGGACTAAGATGGGTTTTTCCATCCAGTCGTGCGGGAGTTATTCATGTTCTTGAAAATTTGTCCGAGTTAGATGCTTCGTTCGGCTTTGCATTATGTGGTTAGGTTCGTTCTCTTTTGTACCTTGCTAAATATAGACTGTTCTCCCCTCTGGCTTTTGGTAGTTCTTTCCCTACAAGTGGTGCCTTCGGATCCCCCCCTTTTTTTATCCAAGGCCCGCTGGTTCCTCGTTATTTTTGGAGGCAGGGCCTTTGCTAGAAGGCTTGGAAGAGAGTGTCTTTTTTTTGGGCTCCTCGTGGTTTTTTAATCACTGGGGGGTACGTACCAAGTGGGGTTTGAGCTTTGCTCGGGTGCTGCCTTCTGTTGCAGAGCAGGTGCATCAGGAATTAGGAAGTGGGGGTTTGTACTTTGGTTGTTACGACGTGATTTCCATGTTGGATTTTCCCACTGCAACGATCATTACGGGGTTGCAGGGAAGTGTCAATGTGTCAGAGTTTCTCAAGGAGCCCCTTCACATGAATCCCTTATTTCGTAAGTTGTATGGGGTGTATAGGTATCCGTCGGGGAGGTTCGATTTTGACCAAATCTTCATGTTTTGCTTCAGGTGCCGAGATGGCATAGCATGCTCGGAGTCTTATCCTGAAATGGCGGGTGGGGAATCTTCGAGGGAGTCGGGCTCCTTTGCTCAGCTCCTTCCTTCTTCTACTACTGGTCGAAGGCTACTTCAACTCTCTAGCTAGTTTTCCACTGGGTTTAGGCCTTTCTGGTTCAATCGGTAGGTCGGGTGACTATCGAGGGAGCATTCTAGTCATTCTTTTTACTCGCTAAGTTTCTGGATGTCCCACCCAAGGCATGCTTCCTTTTTACATGAATGGCATAGAGTCTAGAATTTTGTCGATCGTATCTCCAAGGGTTTCAAAATGATATCGATATGGAGTTTCTACGACCGTTATCTTTTTCTCCTTTGTAAGAGATTGTTAGCATAAATATCTGCGATGTAACCAATTTTTGTGTTTTCGAGGGGTAGTAAGTTGTGTGTCTGTATTTTCCTTTCCTCTTTTTTATCCTTTGCACGTTATTTTTCGGCATTTATTGCTTCTGGTGGATGCTATGGGAGAATGCTTGGAGGTTTCACCTCCCGACGTGGCGATCCTTCGAGGGAGGTTCCTAGAGCTGGAGTCGGCAGTGGGGGAGATCCTCGGTCAGTTAGAGTAGAGTGAGGCGAAAGTGGAGGCCCTTCATTCTGCCTTAGCTTGCTACTCCGATGGGAGTAAGGAAGCCTTGGAGAAGAACTTGTAAGGGGCGCAGAGGCAGGCATCTCATGTAAAGGAGTTGTAAGAAAGCTTGTTGCTTGTTCTGAGCCAAACGGAGGAGCTCCTCTTAAAGGCAAGGGCGGAACGAGATGAGTACCGGCGTCATCTAATGGGCATATGTCGCACATTCAGTGAGAAGTTAGTGAAAGCTCAGGCACATGCTATCTTGGTAGGGAGGTTTGATTATCGAAGCGCCTCTTCGATGGGAGAGGCTCGTTAATTTTTATTGATGGGTTATAAGATCTCCTAAAAAATCATGCAATCCTTGCCAAGATTTCGTCTTGACTTGGCGGTGCCCTGCTTGGTTGTAAGTCCATCAAAGGAGAGAATTCTAGATCGAGCATTCCTGTCGAGTTCCAGGGTCGGTCATTCTAGGCCTTCTAAAGTGGAAGTTTCTACTTCAGCTGTCGTGCTGGTGTCAATGATAAGCCGAGCTGATATGACCTCGGAGGAACGCCGTTTTACATGAGAGTTTTGATTACTACACTCAATATTGAGACTGATTTGGAATTTCTTTTGGCAAACTGGCCCAGTTGTGGGGCATTTCAATCTCGACAAAGACGCAATCACTCCTCTATGAGAAATGGAGTTTGGAAGAGCATTTTGACACCATGTTCATCTTGTGTACGTATAGAGAAGCGAACAGGTTCGTGGACGTGCTGGCACGTATAAGATGCAACCAAACCCACGTAGACTGCCCACTACAGCACCTCCTTGCACAACTGAATGAGTTAACGCCCGATTTGGCGCATTTTGCCGTGTGTGATTTGTCCTGCTTGTCCGACCTCACACCTCTAAGTACATTATATAGCCTCGGTCCTAGTTTGTTATATATACATATGTTTTCTTGTGAAAAGAGAAAAAAAAAAGTTAGAGGCGATCTTAATTCTAATAAATACGCTTTGTTTAATCAAATGAGTAGACGAGAGTTTATGTACTTTATTCTGATTCATTGAGATGGCAGTTGTGATATAACTTTATGGTTAACAAAATAGGACATGTTTTGCATTTAGGCTTCGTTTGTTTCCCGGAAAAATAGAGTTAAATGATAATAAAAAAAGAGAAAATAAGGGAAAATAAGGTTTTTCAAAAAATTTCTTAGAGAAAGTAAAATTTTCCTTAGTTTCCACGCGTTTTCCTCTTACTAATTTTTCTGAAAAATTATTATTATATGTAAATGATTTTTTTCTGTTTTCCAAAAACTTCATTTCTTTTCCAGAAAAATCTAAAATTGAAACAGCATGGAATAAGTTTTTCATTCATTTTTTAATTTTCCTCTATTTTTCATGAAAACAAAGAGAGCCTTAAAAAAATATGATAGCTTTTACCGTATATAAACACACATTTTTCTTTTTGCTTGATATTTACACAGAAGCATTGGATTTAACGAAAAAATATCAAAAGCTTTTACTAGTATATTATACATAACCATTGGGTCGTAGTCCTATCACGTACATAAAATAAAATAATTAATAGCTAAATTA
This sequence comes from Linaria vulgaris, assembly GCA_948329865.1. Classification (NCBI taxonomy): domain Eukaryota; kingdom Viridiplantae; phylum Streptophyta; class Magnoliopsida; order Lamiales; family Plantaginaceae; genus Linaria; species Linaria vulgaris. The sequence continues at coordinate 73,624,038 of OX415251.1, read as the reverse complement.
TAATCTTTGCTTCCGCATTCGTGCACCCCATGACATCTTCCCCTGCCTATTAGAAGAATCCTCATTATTGTTGGTACTATTCACGCTTCTCCTCTTCAACTCAACCACTTGAGACTGCCACCTCACTCTCATCTCCTCTGTTTCCTCCATACTCTGTTCACAAACATATTAAATTAAACAATTATTACATAGTTTTTTATTAAGAAAAATACATAATAATAAAAAAGGGTAGTGAGATTTTTTGTAGAGTAATATGAATTTACCTGATTATAGCGTTGGCGAGATCTTTCACAGGAAAAGAGAAACTCAACCCACCAGCCAAATCTCTGTCGTACATAGTTCTGCTCTGCGGATCAGAGAGAGTTTCGTAGGCCTCATGCACCATAATAAACCTCTTTGTGTGCTCATCCACTCGGTCCGGTGGCGAAATGTCTGGATGATACTTTAGAGCCATTTTGATGGGGGCATTTTAAGAACGGGTCAATACTAATATTGGGCCGGCCCAAGAAGAAAGCCCAACTGTAATAGTACATCGAACATGCGAAATTCGACACTGAACGAGCATCGAACGGACATGGTTCGATCTAACGAATGGATCGAACCATCCCAGATCGATGCACTTTCCTCAACAGACACTAGGGCCCGCAGGACGAGGTTTATAAATACCTCGTTCCCTGACATTCTCAGAACGCTTTCCAACTATCATCAATTCACTCAGCATCGAACCATGAGCATTCGATCGAAGTCCTCGAGTTCGATCGAAGTCCCTGCATTCGATACACTACGTTCGATCGAAGCAGACCCATTCGATACTCAGCAAACCAGCTTATTCTTACATCGAAGGACCCTAGTTCGATACTCTTATAGATCGAAGGGCCTCAGTTCGATATTGGACCATCAAGCATACACTGTATCGAACGTAACCGATTACTTAGATCGAATTCCTAACGTTCGATATACTTTCTGTACTTTGTAATTTTATTTATTAAGCCTAGTCAAATATTGGCGCCGGCTGTAGGAACACCACATTTCCAAGTTTATTAGGCATGCCGTCTAGAATTACCTGATTGCGTAGTAGAGCAATTGAAAGCACAAATGCAGAGGTCAACCAAGCAACAGCAAGTCAAACTGTCGTAGAAGCCGTGGGACCATCAACATTACCCGCTGGGGTGCCGACGCCCGCGAGGCAAGAAATGCCAGGAATGCAAGCAGAGGGTGTACCTACGCCGAATGCAGGCGCAACTGGAGCGACAACAACCACAGCTATGCTTCCGAAAAATATGAGAGATGAAATAATGGTCATGATCAAATCCGTACTGGCTGAGTGCCTGGCCCTCGCGCCACCGATGCAAGCATCACCGACGGTGGAACGCGCTGAGGCAATAAGGGGACAGGCTTTCGCGGTCGTACGTCCGAGAAAGAAAACAAGGAAATGTCCCATCGGGATGGCAAAAGAGACAAACCGGACTCGGTGGAGGTCCAAAACAAGGAAAACTCACATAGGGAATACCGTAGAAGAAAACCAAAGTCGGTGGAGGTGCAGTCTAGGAGGTACCATGACGAGAGAAGAAGAGAAAGAGAGGAAAGTCGGAACGATGAACCAAGAAGACAAGAGGAGAATAATGAGAGGAGACACGCGAAAAGTTGCGACTCCAGGAAAGAGAACGATGAGGTGGTAAGAAAGCTAGAAAGACTTGAAAGGGAGAAAGCAATGGTCGAAGGCCGAATGGAGCGAATAGGAAGCTCTGCAAAGCTCTCCATTAACTGAAGATATAGAGGCGGAAATCCTATGGAAAATCTGATCCTCGCGATCATCTCTTCCATCTAGATAGCAAGTTGACCTTGCACGGGTTCAAGGTGAACGTACAAGCCAGAAATTTTGCCACTACCTTGGCCGGGGTAGCGATGGACTGGTTCACTCGAATTGCTCTGGGGATAATCAAAACCTACAAACAATTAAGGGACATGTTCGAGGACCAATTCTCAACTCAGGCGAGACTGGTTTTGGACCATTCCCACATGTACTCAATGAAGTAGGAGACCAATGAGAGTCTAAAGACTTCGTAAGGTGTTTCAACGCAGAGCTCCTAAGAATAGACAGCCCGAGTGGAGAGATGGTGATGTGTATACTCTTTCGAGCAACTACCAATACAGTCTTCAGCAATGACTTGCTCAGGCGGAACCCCAAAACTATCGAGGAGATAAACAAGATAGCTGAGGGGGTGGTCCACCGTGAAGAGATGATGGTAACCAAGTTAGCTGTTATTGCGTCTCCAAAAGATAAGAAAAGAGAAAAAGAGGACCAAGCCGCAACGACAACAACAACAACAGAAACAAGAATAACAGGTACCGAGACACGTTGCCAAGGTGATACACGCCCCTGATTGCTAACATCATGACAGTATTCGGAACGACGAAAAGGAAAGGGTGGCTGAAAGAGCCCAGACAGATGAGGGATTTAAAGGCAACAAGGTTTTCGAACGACTTTTGCAAATACCACAATCAGAAGGGCCATGAAATCCAGGATAGCAAGGATCTCAAGGACGAGATTGAACGACTAGCGAAGGACGAAAAACTAGTGGAATTTGTAAAACAAAATGAAAGAGCAAGAGGACGACGCTGAGAGGGATAGATCACTGTCGCCTAGAAAGGAAAAGCAGAAGGCAGTCGATCATCGATATTTGTTGGACTATCATCAAACTAGAAACAACAACGTCAAAAGGGGAATGATAAATATGATATCAGGTGGTCCAGTGGGGGCGGATTCCACGAACGACAGAAAGAAGATTTCAACGCTTGTTGAATTAGACAGGTTCGTCGGCTTTGCTGACATTTTAAGGATCGAGGAAATGTCGTTGTAAGAGATCACTTTCTTAACAGCGGATCTGCGCAAGCTGAGCCCCCAGTCCATTCAAACAACAAATCTAGATTCCCCGTTGGTGATAACGGTGGACATAGCCAACTTCGGCGTAACTAAAATGTTGGTAGACCATGGCAGCTTAGTTAATGTGCTATTCAACTCCACATTGGACAAAATGGGGCTGAATGGTGAGATATTGGAGCCGGTAAGAACCTCACTTCATGGATTCAGAGGCTCGGAGATAGTGCCTCGTGGATTGATTACGCTCCCCACCTTATTGGGAATCGCGCCTCAGAGGAGAACATATATGACGAGTTATGTTATTGTTGATTTGCCTTTCTCTTACAACGGTATCAAAGGAAGGCTAGCGCTAAACGCGTTCCGAGCTTTGCCGTCAACTTACCACCAGATGGTAAAATTCCCCACTCCAGCCGGAACCGGTGAAATGATTGCAGACCACATGAAAGGCTGAAAATGCTATGTGGCATCGCTTCGAGCGCAACCTCAGGCGGAGCAAGAAGCAATGGGAGCACTAGCCCACATGGAGATAGAACACATTGACTGAAGTGCCCCAATTTAATTTTTGCAAGCCTTCAATTTCCCAAATATTTTGAACAACTTTAATTCGCCCCCTCTGTCCTAACAAGCATGAGGGGCAGGCATGTACTACTTGAAACGGGGACACCGAAGACTTGAGCCACGAAGGCCGCCTCGAAGGACATATGAGAGCGGATTTTGCAATCAAAACCCTCTTCTATTCTCTTTATATGAATTCGTTTCCAAAAGAAACGCTTTGATTTATCAATTATATTATCATCTAACTATGCGGAGGCATGCATAATCTCAATTTTATGCAGGACCTAAAATAGGTTCACTCCAAAGATGAAGAGGGACGGAGACTCTGCCCAAAGTGGCACGAGATACCGTAAATCCAGAAGATGAAAGAAGGGACGGAGACTCTGCCCAAAGTGGCACGAGATACCGTAAACCCAGAAGAAATGAAAGACGGGATGGAGACTCTGTCCAAAGTGGCACGACATACCGCAAATCCCGAAAATGGAAAAGTGATAGAGACTCTGTCCAAAGTGGCACGAGATACCATAAATCTCGCAAAATAAAAAAGGACGGAGACTTTGTCCAAAGTGGCATGATATACCTCAAATCCCGTAAAATGAAAAGGGACGAAGACTTTGTCCAAAGCGGCACGAGATATCACGAATCCCGCAAAATGAAAAGGGATGGAGACTCTGTCCAAAGTGGCACGAGATATTGCGAATCCCAAAAGTGAAAAAGGATGGAGACTCTGTCCAAAATGGCACGAGATACCGCAAATCCCAAAAATGAAAAGGGACAAACATTCTGTACAAAGTGCCGCGAGATACCACAATCCCGAAAAATGAAAAATGGAACAACCTTTATATTAGTAGTAATAAAACACTAATCCTATGTCTCAAAGAGATACAAATACCTTTCATAAATCCCGAAAAAGGTAAAACACAACAATAGCGATTGAAAGAAAAAGTAATGAATACGAGCTAACAAAAAAACATATCGTTGAAATGCAGCACGAGTAACATACGACAGCAATGCAATTATTAGAATTGTTTAAAACATTAAAGGGCGACGCAGCGCCAGAAACAGAATAAAATTTTTTCATTACAAAACAAAAACCCGAAGCACGTAAGCATCGGCGTCATCCTCATCTTCGAAGGAAGGATAGACGGGGGGCATCAGCGGCGGCGGAGAGATTCCCCGGTAGACGAGGTTGTCACTCTCGAGAAGAATAGAGAATTCATCCAGTGAAGCTGGTTGATCGTTCACCGAGGGTGGCAGAATCTCTCTATTAGGCCCCAATGAAAGATTGAGCCAGACAGGGTCGAAGTGTCCACGGACATATTTGGTGCTATAGAACTGTTGCACCATGAGCGCCTGAGCTCTCCGAGCTTCACGGGCACCCCTCCGAGCACCTATGTCTCAAAAGGTATTGCTCCGGAGGAACTCCTCGACAATTTCAACCCGTTGCTGCGCAGAAGGATCTTGTACAGGGCTAAATAGATTAACTAGGAAGAATAAAAGAATAAAGACTTCCACTCAAGTAAAATTACTATACCTCACTGAGGCCGCGAGCATATCCTATCTTCTGGGCCCGTTCAGACTTTTCTTTCTCGGCCGCAAGTTCTTTCTCGAGTGCGACAACTCATTTTTCCATCTCACCTTTGCTGGACGAAAGATTGCTGACTTGCATTTAAAGCTGATCGATGGCCTCCTGTGCAAGCCTCGCTGCTTCTCTATCACCGGCAGCTTGAGCTGCATACTCCTTCACCTTTTGCAGCACCCTCTCTTTATCCTCAAGAGCCGCCCTCAAAGCATCAGGGTCACCGCCACGAAAATCAGCTCCAGCCTACTGCTGTCCATGAGCCTGGACTAACCCAGCGAACAGGGCATCCACTATCCCGCCACCCTAAAAAGAAAACATCATGGGGATAAAGGAAGATATGCAACAATATATATATATATATATAATACAATACAGCTAGAATATAAAATATTACCGCGCTTAAAAGATGAAGAGCGTTCCGCTCCACCATCTTCCTCTCCTCGGCAGAAACGGGATGAGGCACTACAAGATTTGGAAGGAGGAGTTTCAAAGCATTAATCGCCTCTTCCTCTGAAATTTCAAACTCCCACACGCGGGCCCGCGAGCCATGGCTTGGCCCTGATCTAACCCTTGTTTCATCCGCATCAGCGCAATCACTGGCCGTCGTCGGACCTGTGGTACACGGCGCTGGGGGGATAACACCCCCGGTTTGGGAGCGAGTCTGATGGACCCTCCTTCTTTTAGCTTGAGCCTTAGCTTCAGCATTGACGCCTTGTTCGGTTGCAGCTTCATCAAAACCCCATGCATGGCCGAGATCGTCAGGAGGGGGTGTAGTCGCGCGACCTTGCCCAAAGTATCCTCAAAATGATCTCTTGGAGCCTCCATGGGGGCCGACGTCGATGCCTCGACTGTTGTTTTCTTACCCTTGTTCTTCCTTTTCCTTGGTGGTGGAATCGGGGAAACAATGGTAGTCTGAGAACCTTCATTCTCAGCGGCCAGAGCTTGATTGATCCTGGCGTCGCGGTCCATGATAAATTTGCCTGATAACAAAAACACTTATTAGTATCATCATAACAGTGAAAGCAAAACACGAGATCGAGGAAAACACGCAGAATCTATACCAAGCATAAACCTCCCATTATAGGGAACTGGCGATAATCCAGCCAAAGACAACACATGATTCTCAACCAGTCTCTTAACGTTAAACTGGTGATCGCGAACTAAATTAAAGATAAAATTATAGTCCCATGAAGGTGGGCGTACACCAGGCGGTATAGCAACTCTAGCACCCCCAAACCAATCACGACGATTCACCGCGAATTCTCCCTCATAGCTCTCCTGAACATATAAGTAACGTTTTTTTCCAATTCTTTCCATTGCTAGTGGCCCCACCACTCAGAAACTTGCGATACGTCATAGCCTTCACATGGTAGAAGCCTCCCTCCTCCTACAAACTTTGAAGAGGGCCCAAAATTGATCGGGACCCTGAGGTTCGCCTAAAACCTTCATCAGGATGATAAAACCGATAATTTGCCCGAACAAGTTCGGTGTCAGCTGACTCAGCACAATCTCGATCGACCTCAAAATAAGTTTGACCTCAACATGTATGGGAAATCGCAACCCATTGGCTAGCTGACCCACAAAAAATGTGAGGTAACTAAGCGGGGATGAGTCCGTGCGTGCGTCCGGACCGGGAATAACTAACTTATCCCTATTGGCTATATTAAACATTTCGCGCAAGAAAGAGCGGCTATGCTGCAACCGTGACACGTAAGTATTATACGCCATCCCAGGGACCTCCGTGCAGTATCAATCTCCATATTGATCGCTTATATATCTTCACCTGCTTCACTGGAGGCCCGGTTATCTTCGGATGAAGATGATTGTAAATTATCGTCCCCACCATGTGAGAACGCTTGATCATTGTTATCACCTAGATGATCACCCCTAGGCGAGTTGACAGAATCAATGTCGATAAGCTCATTTTCATCTTCTCGAGGTATACTCGGGCCTGCGGGAGCTCTTACAGGGCCACCAAAAAGTTGACTGAACCGGAGCGTGAGCCGCTACTAGACTCACTCCCTGGGGTCGATTCAAATCTCACCATCTTGATCGACACAAACTGAAATAAAATAAAAATAAAAACGGCTGACTACGCATGAATACGTCACTATCGGCACTAACGACATCTACTCAACAATTTCAAGTAAACATTCAAAAAGCAAAAATAATGTAACCCGCAAAGTAAGCGCATAATCGTTTACCTTGGTTACAGCTGAAAATTCGGCAACGATTGAGAAGCGAATTGCCTGAAAAAAGTACAAAAAATTGTTAAATGAAACTAGAGGCGAAACTTACTCATTTAACAAAACAAAAGGAATTTTTTTTCTAAGGCATTAGATCGAACGATAATCGTTCAATACATCTAACATCGAACAAGAAGCATTCGATGCAGCCTGTATCGAACCACTCTCGTTCAATAATACTTACAATTGAGCGTAAGTTCAGCAGAAGGCAGAATGAGCTTCTCCAACACCTTCCCCCTTTATATAGGCGTTGGAAAGGCCTATTAAGCCAAGCATCAAATTGTCCTGATTCGATGTGCATATTAGCATCAAACGCTATCGGTTCGATCGAATAGTAGAAATACGCGATATTTACATCGAACCATCTACATTCGATGCAGACAGCAAGATCGAACAAATAGCGTTCGATTATCGAAACCAAAATTAATAAAAAGGTCCAGGAACAATATACTGAGATGCGCGTCTTTTAGACCGCGCCTTCCAATCAGGGGGCTTAAGTTTCGACGACAAGCGTTCAGGTCTCCATAATTGGAACCCGGTCTATGTTCAAGACTGCCTCCCAATCGGGGCATGATTTTCAACATTATCCAAATAATAATCATAAAGATACAAATCAAAAATATAGTTTATAAGTTTGGAACCCGCCCTCTGATCGATACCATCTCCCAAACTGGGGGAACTATATGATGGGGATATTTTAGGAAGGGCCCAATACTAATTGCAAACTGGATGGATTGTCATCTCCCAGTGATAAAAACCATCATAGTTATATGAAAGTAATCCTAGGAAGGGTAACTATCGGAGGAAACAAACATCAGAGTCATATGAAAGTAATCCTCAAAAGGATAACCATCTCGGAGGAAGTAGCCATCGAAATTAGATGATCCGATAGACTCTCCTTAAATATGATGACAAGAGAATGTGAACAGGATACAAAATCCACGAGGTACCCCGAGGCTTGGATGACTCCATGATACCTCACGTGATTACAATTATCCTTAAGCAACTCTCTGATACTTCCTGGTGTTATCCGATAGTTTCTCTAAAAACATCGATTGACCAGATATGAAACTGAGTATAGAGACTCGAATGTTCTTGGTGAACGTTAACTACAGGTGTCCACAAATAAATCACCCGAGTCAGCTCCAACAAAATCACTTGTCAACTAAACAAGTATGTGAAGGATGTATCAGCATAAGAAAGAGAGCTATCTGTCAGAAAGAAAACATGCATATTGGCAGCTAAACTGATAGATGAGAAGTATCGAGAAAAATAAAGAGATAAATAAATATTTGATTGCTCTGTGGAGCAGACAAGACGTTCTGACACTTAAAAAAATTCACACAAATCAAGTGTTAACGCTAATATTGGGCCAACTCAATAAAATCAAAGCATATAAATAAACATATTAGATCAAAGATATTAGAAATAGCAAAGCATTGTACTTATATAATTATAAATAAATTATATCTTAATTTATAGGTATAAATTTAAGTTTAATCAGCTTTCGCATTCACAACCAAAGTTATGGAATGCTTGCTTTTAATTTGTTCTATTCGATTAAAACACATTAGTTACCTTACTTAGTCGCTAATACTTGAATTATGAACAATACACTAACTAGTTTGATTGTTATCATCGACAAAAAGTCTCATTCAGTTTACTATAAACTGATTTAAATAATTGTGACTAAAGTCTCCTTCAGTTTACATTAAATTGATTTAAATACTTGTTACGTGAGCTGTATTCTGATCGTGTGGCATGGCTTGTGGTCCTCTTACTAAATAATATTGATCGTGTGGCATGGCTTTTGGTCCTCTTACTAAATAATATACAGATCTCGACCAATCAACCGACATAACAAAATATACGCGCAAGTTGATGTAAAAAAGTTTAAATTTATTAGATACTAAGAAATATGTATGAATGCCCCCATTCAACAATCAAGAGTTGTTTTTCTTAGACCCACCGGATCAACTTGCTTTCTACTTATCTACAATTCATTTGAAATAATATCTGTACTTAGCAATATTTTCAGAGTTTCCAGAAATGATTTATTCAACCAGCTAGTTGTGTAATTTTAATCAGGTTTAATTTTCAGAAATGATCGAATTAATGCAAAAAAGCAGAAACGTATATTCTCATGGAGAAGGCGGAAAATTCCTAATTACAATCCCAAGGTGAAATCCATGAACAAAATCCAAAAGCGAAAGATGAAAAAGCTCCCCTTTTCGGAGAGATAACCCAAGTAATGTGAAGAGGCGCTTACAACCCGTTCCATTACCAACCATGATCGTTACGCCAGCAGAGATACTCAATATAATGAAGAGTCATAAGGATTTTGCATGGCCAATGCCGGTTAAGCAGCCATACAAGAACAAAGACTCACGGAAATCTTGTAGGTATCACAAAGCTTATGGACACACTACAGATAGCTGTACTACCTTGAAAAAGGAAATTCGCCGTTTGTTGAGTCTGGGGTACTTGAGAGATTACGTAAATGAAGAGGATCGGAACCAGGGATTGGCTGACATAAGAAGAAAGATCAAAAGTGATGAAAGCTAAAGTGGTTAGACAGCCCGTCGGGAGCTACCGGAAGGTGAGGATCACCGTTAAAGGCTTCCTCCTCCCCCGAAATCTTACCAAGATAATCCATCTTTAGGTAGAACGGTGAACATGATCGAAGGATGAGATATAGCAATAATACCTAGAGGGAGGAAAATGAAATATCTCAAGGAAGCTCGAAGGATAGAGCATGGAATGCCCATCTGTTCAGTTCAGGGAGCAAAATTGCCGATAATATCTTTCGGACCTGAGGACTTAAAAGGAATTATGTATCCACACGATGATCCACTCGTGATCACGGCAACCATCTTGGGAATAAAGGTTCAAAAAATCTTGATAGACACTAGAAGTTCTGTTGATATACTATTTACGCCTACTTTCCGAGCTATGGGATTAAGGAACGAATAGTTGGACCCGACAAAAACGTCGTTGGTAGGATTCTCTGGAGAGGCTAGCCGCACGATGGGTACTGTTACACTACCCATGTCTTGGGCAGAAGGAGTACTGAGGCAGACGAAATGCTTAAAATTCTGGATAGTTGAGGCTCCCACGAGGACTTATAACACGATATGTAGGAGACCCTCAATACATGCTTTTGAAGCTACTCCCTCAACCCTCCACCTAAAAATCAAATTCCCTACCATGTCAGGTATAGGTGAAGTAAGGGGAAGTCAAACTAAGGCAAGAGAATGCCGCATGAATGCCATTCCTCTTAACATTGAAGAGGAAATCTTCGTGCCAGGAAAAAAGCAAAAAGTTGAAGAAGTGAGAGTACAACCTGTCGAAGAACTCAAATTAGTGGAAATTGTGGATGGGGATACTCTCAAGAAGGTGAAAATAGGATATGAGCTGGAACAAGAGTTGGAAAGAGAAATTGTTGAGATCCTAAGATGGTACAACCACCTATTCGCATGGGAAGATGGGCCGCCTGGACGAATTAGTCCTTGGGTATGCCAACATTATCTTAATGTAAAGGCTAATGCTAAACCCGTACAACAAAAGAAGAGGAATATGGGGTTAGAAAGGAATAAGATTATTCGCTCTGAAATCCAACAATTGCTACGACTTCAACAAATCAGAGAAGTATTATACCCCGAGTGGTTGTCGAATGTGGTATTAGTACCCAAGTCAGATGGAAGGTGGTGTATGTGCGTGGACTTTACCAATTTAAACGATGCATGTCCAAAAGACTGTTACCCTTTACCCACTATTGTTCTGATAGTAGATTCAACGACGGGATGTACACTGTTATCCACCATGGATGGAGATCAAGGATATAATCAGATACCAATGGCAGCACAGGATCAAGTTTTGTTACAGATGCCGGCACCTATTGCTATCAGGTGAGGCCATTCGGACTCAAAAATGCAGGGGCTACTTACCAGAGGTTGGTCAACTTAATGTTCTCGGATCTCATCCGAGACTCAATGGAAGTATACGTGGATAACATGATAGTAAAAAGAAAACATGCTAGAGAACACCCATGGGACTTAGAGAAGGCTCTTTCATCATAGATCGATTTGGAATGAAGATTAATCCGAAAAAATGCTCATTTGGCATAAAAGGAGGCAAGTTCCCAGGGTTTCATGGTAACAGAAAAAAGGATTGAAGTAAACCCGGAGAAATCAAGTGATATTGTAGAAATGAAAACCCCCACCACGATTAAGGATGTCCAGAAGTTAACAGGCAGGTTAGCCTCGTTGAATCGGTTCATCTCAAGATCAGCGGACAAAGGGTTACCTTTTTTCAAAATTTTAAGGAACCTAGGTAACTTTCGATGGGATGAGCAATGTGAGAAAGCTTTCGACGATTTAAAAAAGTACTTAACCAGCCCGCCTTTATTAGTAAAGCCTCAACCAGGAGATAAACCTTTTACATACCTTGCCGTAGGGGAAGAAGCCGTTAGTGCAGTCTTAGTAAATGAGCAAGGAAAGGAACACCAACCGATTTATTATGTTAGCAAAACGCTGCAAGGGGCAGAAATTCGGTACACACTTATGGAAAAACTCGTATTAACACTTGTGACCATGGTAAGAAGATTACGATGTTATTTCATGTCCTATCCTGTCACAGTCCTTACAAAACACCCTTTACGGACTATTCTCAATCGACCGAAAACATCCGAAAGACTTGTAAAATGGGCTTTGGAATTAAGCGAGTACGACATCAAATATGCCATGCGACCAGCTATAAAAGCGCAAGTGCTAGCAGAATTCATCGTGGAGATGGTCGATGCATCGAAAGAAATCCATGATCCCCTATGGCATGCATTTGTGGATGGATCATCCGTGGGTACCCACGGAGGAATAGGAGTTGTACTCAAAAGTACGGAATCTGAAGAAGAGGAAGCACTGCATTTTGACATCAGGGTAGAATATCCTCTATCTAACAATGAAGCTGAGTATAAAGCCTTGTTAGCAGGCATGAGGTTAGGACATGACGGAGGGATAAGACGATTGATAGTTCATAGAGATTCACAATTGATAGTGCAGCAGGTTACTGGAAATTTTGAGATAAAAGAAGAAAGAATGAAAGCCTACACCCAAGTAGTCTGTCAGAGGAAACGAGTCTTTACGGAATTCCAAATAATACAAATACCCCGGTCAGAGAATCAGGAGGTGGATAGCCTGTCCAAAATAGTTTCCCAAACTCTCGTCAACGCACACGAATCACTCTGCTGCAAACAAGCAAATCTGAAAAAGATACGCCCGAGCTATCAAAGACCACGGTAGCGTTTATCGACGATGAATGGACACCAGATATTAAGAGATACTTGGACAATCCGGAAGGGTATGGCAAAGATGAAAAAAACGGCGACAGATGGAACAAAAAGATGTCCGATATTTCATCCATAATGGAACATTGTTCCGAAGGTGTTATAGTAATCCTCACACCCGATGCCTAGATAGTATAGAAGCAAAAGCAATCATGAAAGAGATACATGAAGGGCAGCGCGGAAGCCATTCGGGGGGATTAAGTATGGCCCATTGTATCATACGACATGGGTACTACTGGCCATCCATGGTGCAAGATTATAAGGAGTATGCGCAGCAATGCAAACCTTGTCAATTGCATGCTCCACAAATTCACACCCACGTAGCTCTCTGGGAGACCAACCTCTCAGCATGCCCCTTTGCTAAATGGGGGATAGATATTGTTGGACTGTTAATACCCGATGCGAGGCAGAAGAAGTTTATCTTAGCGGCAGTTGACTACTTTACGAAATGGGTAGAGAACGAGCCTCTGGCTAGGATCACTGCTGGAGCTGTTATCAATTTTCTATGGAGAAATATATTGTGCAAGTTTGGAATTCCCCGATACCTTGTGAGCGATAACGGGTTGCAGTTCGATAGTAGCGAGCTATACCAGTGGTGTGCACATTGGAAAATAAAGCATCGCTTTACATCGGTGGGATATCCTCAAAGCAATGGACAAGTAGAAAGAACAAAACAGACTCTACTAAAAAACATAAAAGCACGACTCGACTGGCACAAAGCCAAATGGGTAGATGAAATACCAGGCGTCTGATGGGCTTATCGCACTACGTCGAGCTCTACAACGGGGGAAACACGTTACAACTTGGCATATGGATGTGAAGCAGTGATACCACCCGAAATCATTACTAAAAGTTGGCGCGTCCAAGAATACGAAGAGGTACGCAATAGCTCGAACCTAGCCTTGGCACTCGATCTACTCGAGGAAAGGAGAACCCGAGCGTCCATAAGATTGGAAGGGTATAAAACAAGAATGTCTCATCATTACAATAAAAAGGTGAGGGGGAGGACGATCCAAGTAGGAGATCTGGTTCTAAAAAGAATCGGAGCCTCCAAGAACGTGGCTAAACTACAGCCTAAGTGAGAGGGACCCTATAAAATATCCCAAATAGTAGGGCCAGCTACTTATCGGCTGAGTGATATAGATGATAATAAGTATTCCAACACATGGAATGCCATGAATCTGAGAAAGTATTATGCTTAAAAGCCTAAACTAGTGTAATCATGTACATATAAATAAGATGCAAATGAATAAAAGGAAGTTTTATTTCAGCAAGAAAAGCGGGTATTACATAAGTACCAAAAAACAGCAATCATGACCTGCAAAACGTACTCTATAGTAAAAACTCACCACTCTTGCGAAACTAGAACTCCTAATCATCATAATCTCCTTATATTAACATAATAAGAATATGTACATGCCTACCACAGTCTCATCTATTCATCTTCTACAGGGCGCTTGCGCTCCTTGATAATTCGGCGACGCTGTTCCACAGTAAGGTCAGAGGGATCCATCAAAGTCATGGTAGGAACCACAGTGCGGTGAGGAATTGATTCCGATGAAGGAGCAGAAATAGAAGCTGTAACGGAAGTATAAATATCTAGATCAGGAAGAATCAAGTCACGAGGAAATCCAGGAAGATTCCTCACGACATCTTGAGAAATACGGTATCCAATCAGGACCATTTCCCTCATATTCGCACAAAGAGAATCTCTAATTTGGGGCAGAGTTGGAATATCCATAATGGCCTGTGCACGTGCCATAACTAACGACACTTCGTGAGACCTGCCCATATTTTCCAGTTGATTGCGATATGCATCGCGATCTGCGAAAAGCAGAGAAATTATTTCATCAGATGTTTTGATTTGTGACAAGAGATTATCGATCGTTTCTTTCAGATCAAGAATGTGAGTTCTTTCTAATGCCAGGATCCACTCCAAATCCCAAGCTTTTTCCCGGGAAGTGCAAAGTAAATCTTCTAGCAGTTTATGATCAGCATCAGCCTTAGCATGAACATGATCCTTTTCTGCCCGAAGTATAGATATTTCCTTTTCCATATCCTCCAGATGGAAAAATAGGAAGTCGCGCCTCGACGAATAATCCTTGTGAGATTCCATAGCGTCCACGAGCATGAAAGTCTGGAAAGAAAGCGAGTCAAGTATCGGGAAAGATCACAAAGATGACGACAAAATCAAATGATAAAGAGAAAAGGTGGTACCTCACAAAGATCACGAAAAAATCGGGCCATGAGAGTAGACAAAGGGAAGGATCCCAATAACTCACAATTTGTTTGGTTCAATAATATGCTAAGAGAGTCTCGACAATATTCAGCGTCGGGGGCAACGGATCCAGGAATGTCGGATGAATCACAAACATAGCTAGGAACTTCACCCTTGGGAGAAATAATAGGGGTTGAAGGGGATTACAAATTATCATCTACCATATTTACGAAAGAAAAAACAACAGGACTTGAAGGTAAGGCGTTCAAACCAAGAGAAGTGTTAAGCTCTGAAGAGTTTGCCACTACAGCCATCATAGATGGAATTTCGCCAAAGGATCCATCTATTGGTAATGGGTGTGATAGCCAATTTAGAGAATCGAATCTCGCCAGAAAAGAAATACTAGACGGGCCTAAACGAGCGGGGATAATTTCATGCTCAAACGGGGGGTTTCCTAGGTTGGCAAAAACTCGAGAAGGTGAAAGTATCGGAGGAAAAGATTGCGGGTCAAAAGGTACGATAGCATAAGAATTCATCTCTAATCCTAAACCAAAAAATAATGAGACGGGTTAAAGCCACAAATGAAATTAAAAGGAAATTTGGAAGGTTCAAGGAAGATGACTTACTATACGATAGATCCATGTGCAAAGACTCAGATGAAGACCTAGGATCATTTCTTCGAGATTGTAAACCTACCATCTCCAACGCTTTGGAATCTTCCAATAAAGCACATACATCATAACATCCTGAATATAAACCTATTGCGGTAAGGTAGCTCATTTCGCGAACGGAAATATCGGGATTATGAACCACAAAACCCAAACCCCAATGAACTGAAACTCCCCAAGACGTGGCTAACCCCCATTTAGGATTTATAAATAAGAAGTGTTTTTTCCAATCCATAGAAAGACTTAAATGAGGATTCTCTTGAGTCAGGATTCTCTTGAGTTACTAAACTGAAAAAGAGAAGACCATTAGGGCAATGACGTAGGATAAAAGCAGCCCCTACGCGATAAGGCGTCAAAGGAATAGCCATCATTTTACAGCAGAGGATGAAATCGATCAAATAGCAAAATGAATTTGGCGTTAGTTGGTTAGGATAGATCTGCCAGTATCTAAATAAGTAACAGATGAAGGGATGACAAAAACAATCGGAGACCACATCGGACCTGATCCACGTAGACGGTCATATAGCCCATCGAAGGATCAAAAGCCCAATGATGGGGGATAGGAATCAAAATATCGTACTCGTCCGAGTCCAGTTGATACTCGGATAAGAGTCATGAAATCGATTATGAGAACTCGATACTGGTACAAGAGCCAATTCTTCTACTTCCCACCATCACGCAGGTATTCAGAGAAGATGTGTTAAGAATAGAAAATCGATATGTGGGAGCATAAGGTTCCCTACATAGAAAATTGAGCGCAGCGAATCAGTCAGGGAGGAATTTGAAGGGGTCATGGCAGGAGTATCTCTAAAGATTCCCGTTAGGTCACCAGCATCCCCTCGTGAACGCGCCAACGTATGAGGACTATGAAGGGACCCAGACCTGGTCTGATGAAGGGGAGAATTTCTAGGAATGGTTGCTTGAGAAGAAGAAGAAGATTGTGATGAGCAAGGACATGCTGATGCAAAGTGTAAGTAGGATAAAATGATGCAAAGTATCGAAAGAGGAAGAAAGTACCAAAAGGAAACTTCTGAGAAAGCTGAAGAATGAATGATTGAGCTTCAGAACTATTTATAAGTGGAGAATAAACGCTGGGAGACCCACCCGACTAGAATAATAAACTATCTGGGCGGTGGTGCTCACCAATCAACGCGCCATGCAGAAGGAATTTTGGACACGCAAAGGATTGCTGACAACCATAATGGGTGATATTCTCTGACTCATGAGTTATAGCACGTTCATGCCATAAAAGCACAAATTTCGAAAATATGTCAGTAGCATGATTAAAATATGCGAAAATGGAGGATGACTAGGAATGGAGCATGCAACAATATAAAAAGAAGACGTTTGTCACGTGGCGAATGGAAAACGGTTACAACCCTCGAAACATTCTGATGAAAGGTTCAAAAAGAAGATGCTCATCATACGAAAAATGCAAAATTCATTCTGATGGATAAAAAGTTAACGTTGTCATTACAAAATACCAACGAGAGAAATAAGTTCAAAAAAAAAAGAGTACATTGAGCTGCATTAAAAAAAGTGCAGAGCTTGCTACATTGAGTTGTTATTGGAAGAAAGGTCACAGGACATTCCTTTAACACCGCTGACACCCGCTGGATCCTCGGGGACTCTAGACACTGGAGAGGTTAGATCGGCCCCAACAGTTGCTGAGGAGGAATGAGGACCTGTGGGACCTGGAACAACTGATGGAGTTGGGAGCACATGAGACGGAGAAGGAGATCTTGCTACTACATGAGTAAACATCGTAAGAGTGTCATTTAGTAAGCCACTCGGATTCAAACGCCTCCAGCTCTCTTCGTGGATAAAGAGTCTATTCTCCATGCCCATGTTAACGCAGCGAAGAAATCCACATAGAGAGTAGCCAATGAAATAACCTTGTTGGCGAATGCGCAGATCATCCTCGCAGCTCTTGAAAGTAGCAACCTTAACCATCTGGACGGCTTCATCCAACTTCAGCCTCAGTTCATCTGGGGAAATATATCCTATTGAGCCGGAGGAGGTTTCTTTAGCTCTTCTTTCAACCTAGCAACCCTTTGGTGAACATCAGAGAGCTCCGTTTGCAATCCTGCCTCTTTCTCCTCCTAGGAAAGTTTCTGCTCCGTTTGCAATCCTGCCTCTTTCTCCTCCTTGTAAGAAGAACATAAAGAGCGACTCTTATCTAGAAACTCCTCTAATTCCTTGATCCTGTCTCCTTGAATCTTTTCTTGGGCGAGGTTTTGTGCATAGCTAGTGCAAAGCTTATTAACCTTCTGCTTGGCAGTAGCCAGTTGTTTATCCCTCGCCTCAAGCTTCTCCATAGAGAGTACAACGATATCTTGGGCTGCATCTACTTCGTGCCAGATGGAAGGAATTATCTTCAGAACCTAAAAAAAACATAAACAAAAGAAAAGGGCAAGAAAAAAGAAAAGTGTGCAAAACAAGTTAACATTTACCATTTGAGCTAACCATTCCGAGCAAAAGCGAGCAACTCCCTCGCTATGACGGGTCAAAGCAGTCGTCGAACATAGCCTCACTCATTTGCATAAGAGGAGGTGTAGGTCCCTTGATGGCATCATCTCCGGTGGTGAAGTTGAAGAAAGTAGAGCCTTCTACATTAAAACGACTAGAAAATGACATGCCTTCTCAGACAGGAGGAGGCGTAGGAACCACTCATTGGGAATTGGTATATACAGCCGGTGGAACGGTGGTAGGTGCTACCCAAGCACTTGATATCACCAAGGAAGGAAGCATCCCATCCAGAAGGGCCAAATCATCCCGAAGAATGAGAGGATTGAACGAGGGTTCAGAGGCCTTAGTGGTAGGAAGGCGCCAAGAGAAGTCCTCATCGCTGTCGAGCAAACCATCTATCAAGAGATGCTTGACTATCTTGGGTAGGCCGACTGACATGTCTTCTTCATAAAAGTATGGGTATCGTTAAAATGTAAGTACATAGTTAAAAATGTATTTGCAAAGAAAAAAACTTACCCACAGATAGGGAGAGATCATCGTAACTCACGACATTCTTTCCCTTATCTGAGAGAAATAACGGAAAGATTAGAAAATAATTGTGGAAACTTCAAAGTCCAGGCCTAAAAGAAAATAATAATGACGAAATACCTAGTGATGAAGGAACGCAATTCAGACTCGGAGAAGGAGGCACAGAGGAAGGAAAAACAGAAACCAGTTTGGTAGCCAAAATATTGTTCAAAGTATCTTGAGTATCCATACTTATTTGAGAGGAAAGCGGCAACGATAGGCGAGAATGAGGACTATCCTGAGAAGGGTGTTTCTCAGTGTTGGAAACCTCCGCAGACATCGGAGGGAGAATCGTCAACAAAGCAGTAAGGGGCGCTGCAGTGATAGGACTAGGATCCGGAGAACTAGTGGATAAAGTAGTGTCGCGTGATAGTAGAGTTAGCAAATCGGGACCCTTAGAGCCATCGCTGACAGCAAATGTAGTAGGCCGTATATCTAAGGGACCCTCCACACTCTTCTTAGGAGGAGGGGTGGTCTCAACCACAGCCTCCGAACCTACATCCTCGGAATTCTGAGGCAAATCACCAAATGAAGAATCAGCAGCCCTGGCAATAGACCTGGTCTTAATTCTCAAGGAAGCTTTGGAAGAGTTACCTTCATCTTTCGGAAGTACGATGAAGTTTGACAGAGATTCCACTAAAAGAAAAAAAAAACTCTCGTAAGTAACCATTGGAGATCTATCATAAAAACCAAAGAAAAAAACTCTCATTTTACCAAATGAAGGCCTCATATCCTCAGACAAGGAAAGAAAGGATTCTCCTTCTTTTTCCAAAACAATTGGAGAAATCTTGTATAGACCCGCGGTTTGGCATAAGGCACGGTAGTGTTCCGAAGGCGAGAACTTTACCGCATCATACACATGATCAAAAACCAGTGAGGAGTTCATACGATATGAGGGCGCCTTCGGCACCCTCCTGGTATGAGGGAAATCCCATTTTCCCCCGACGTTTGGACTAGCAAAACAATACTTGTCCTTCCAGCTGCTATAAGAAACGTTGGCTCCTACCAGAACCTTCTTGGAGCGGTCACGATGGCAGAAAAAATAAAATGGTGCACCTGCTGAAGATACGCACACCTTAAAGATGGAGAAGAACCTCTTCACAGTGCATTCCAGCCCACGAGCGAGACACCATAAGACAAAACACGATAGGATGATGAGGCAATTGGGAGTAAGTTGACTTGGGCAAATATCGCAAGCCTTGAAAATCTCGCAATAAAAGGGAGGGAAGAAGGTACGAAGCCCAGCGCGAATTTGCATATAATAGATCGTGACGCAACCCTCGGGAGGATTGTCACCCCTCTCGTCCTTGGTGGGAATCTGGTAGCAGAAGCACAAAACTCGCTGAAAAGAGCTTGCACTTCCTCCTCTGTCGCCGTACTAGCGACATCGCAGACCTTCTGAAAAATGGCGGGCTTCCTCCGGAGAAGTAGACTTCTTAGATTTCTTACCTTTCTTACGGACCACCACAACACCGTCGTCGTCACCCCCCACCTTACTTGCGATTTTCCTCTTACGAGAAGGTGCGGCAACACCATTCACCCCCGGAGAATCAGTATCACGGACAAAAGAAAACGTCCCCTTCGCGGATGTAGCCAAAATGAGTTCAAAGAGGTTTCCAGTAGTCGCCATGAAGAACACTTGCTTTTGCCGCAAAAAACAGAGAAAGGGATGTTGAAAACCATAAGATTTAAGGATGAAAATGAAGAGTGAATGAAAGAAATGAGGTTCTTCTTGTGTGTGATAGAAGAGAAGTGGGAGAGTGGGAGGTTAAGGGAAGTTACTAACCTAGCACTAAAGAGGCACGATTACCGAAAATGTCAGGAGTCGTTACGGAACTCAAGCGTTCCTCATAATGGGAGCAATCAATTATGAAGTTCCCTATGAGAATTTTGGAAAAATAAAAATTAAAGAGTTCATTCAAATTCTACTGAATCTAGAAGAAACTCGGGGGGACAGGTGTAAACCGGATGGGTTGTCATCTCTGAGGGATAAAAACCATCAAAGTTATATGAAAGTAATTCTCGGAATGGTAACTATCGGAGGAAACAAACATCGGAGTCATATGAAAGTAATCCTCAAAAGGATAACCATCGAAGGAAGTAGTCATCGGACATAGATGATCCGATAAACTCTCCTTAAATACGATGACATGAGAACGTGAACAGGATACAAAATCTACGAGGTATCCCGAGGCTTGGATGACTCCATGATACCTCACGTGATTACGATTATCCTTAAGCAACTCTCCGATACTTCCTGGTGTTATCCGATAGTTTCTCTAAAAACATCGATTGACTAGAGACGAAACCGAGTATAGAGACTCGAATATTATTGGCGTACGTTAACTACAGGTGTCCACAAATAAATCACCCGAGTCAGCTCCAACAAAACCACTTGTCAACTAAACAAGTATGTGAAGGATGTATCAGCATAAGAAAGAGAGCTATCTGTTAGAAAGAAAACATGCATATTGGCAGCTGTACTGGTGACCACCCTCTATAAATAGAGAACACTGCCATAAGTGTGAAAGGCAGAAAAATGATAGATGAGAAGTATCGAGAAAAATGAAGAGATAAATAAATATTTTATTGCTCTGTGGAGCAGGCAATGCGTTCTGACACTTTAAAAATTCAGAACCCTCGAAGTACACAAATCGAGTGTTAACACTAATATTGGGTCAGCCCAAGAAGATCAAAGCATATAAATAAACATATTAGATCAAACATATTAGAAATAGCAAAGCAATGTACTTATATAATTATAAATAAATTATATCTTAATTTATAGGTATAAATTTAAGTTTAATCAGCTTTCGCATTCACTTCCAAAGTTATGGAATGCTTGCTCTGACTTTTAATTTGTTTTATTCGACTAAAACAAACTAGTTATTACCTTACTTAGTCGCTAATACTTGAAATATGAACAATACACTAATTAATTTGATTGTTATCATCGACAAAAAGTCTTCTTCAGTTTACTTTAAACTGATTTAAATAATTGTGACAAAAAGTTTCCTTCAGTTTACTTTAAATTGATTTAAATAATTGTACGTGAGCTGTATTCTGATCGTGTGGCATGGCTTTTGGTCCTCTTGCTAAATAATATACAGACCTCGAACAATCAACCGACATAACAAAATATACGCGCAAGTTGATGTAAAAAAATTAAAATATATTAGATACTAAGAAATATGTATGAATGTCCCATTCAACAATCAAGAGTTGTTTTTCTTAGACCCACCGGATCAACTTGCTTTCTGCTTATCTACAATTCATTTGAAATAATATCTGTAATTAGCAATATTTTCAGAGTTTCGAGAAATGATTTATTCTACCAGCTAGTTGTGTAATTTTAATCAGGTTTAATTTCCGGTCTTGACTTTTAGAGGTTCTTGTTGAAAATAAGTAGACTTGTTCCGGACTTCGGAATGTTAGTTAGATTTTCCAAATAATTAAAAAAAAGAGCACCGACGGCGGGTAGTTGGAAAACGTCAAATTTGGATGACCAAGTTTAGGCAAAGGCAGTCCAGAGATGAAACTATTTGGAGGTTTCCACATTTACTTTTACTTGGATTCGATGCTACATCGATTATTGTATGAAACATAACAATAACACTCCGACTTTTGATACCACCTTTGGATCCGTTAAATTTAAATTCATTACCCATATACACATACTTCGTAAAGGCATCAAACTTCTAATAACATCTATACCTTATCGTAGTCATGTAACAATGTAACAGTTTTAATACTACAAGAATACCTCCATATAATAGGCGAATAATGACCTCTTATATGGCCAAAACCGTCTCTAATCTAAGAGGTAAGAGATGATTCCCTACCTCTTATCATTTGTCCCTAATATGAATGCATGTTATTAGATTAGAGGCGAGATTTCACTTTTATTGGTAACAGTCGCATAGGAAGTAGAAAACACACCTCTAACCAATTAAAGGGCGCTTGCGATTATTCGCTCGTATCAGTTGTGGACTTGTTCCCTAACAATAGGGAAACAAGATTTTCCTTAATTTTTTATTTTTGTCTATTTTTTGGGGTAACATATTGAGCCTTAACAAAAAATATCTTAGCTTTTACCGTATATATATACACACACATTTTTCTCTTTTCTTGATATTAACACAGAAGCATTGGATTTAACGAAAAAAGAGATCAAAAGCTTTTACTAGTATATACACATAGCGATTGGGGTCCTTAATCCTATCACGTGCAAAAATAAAATAAATTAATAGCTAAATTATAATCTATGGTCTTTGCTTCCGCATTCGTGCACCCCATGACATCTTCTCCTGCTTATTATTGGTGCTACTATTCACGCTTCTCCTCTTCAACTCAACCACCTGAGACTGCCACCTCACTCTCATCTCCTCTGTTTCCTCCATACTCTGTTCACAGACATATTAAATTAAACGATTATTAAATAGTTTTGCATAAAAAGAAATAAAAAAAACATAGTAGTAAAAAAGGGTAGTGAGATAATTGTAGAATAAAATGAAATTTACCTGATTATAGTGTTGACGTGGTCTTTTACCGGAAAAAGAGAAAGTACTCAACCCACCAGCCAAATCTCTGTCGTACATAGCTCTGCTCTGCGGATCAGAGAGAGTCTCGTAGGCCTCATGCACCATAATAAACCTCTTGGTGTGCTCGTCTACTCGGTCCGGTGGCGAAACGTCCGGATGATACTTTAGAGCCATTTGTTTGTACGCTTTCTTTATTTCCGACAGAGAGTTCACGCTCTCTGCAATTCCCAACACTTCGTACAGTGACACTTCAGTACATAATGTTTCTGCCGGAGCAAAAAAGGCATGGATTCGGGTGGGGCTCCTGGTTTTACCCGACCCAGTTGGGGATTTAACATAAAGATTTGATTTTGTGAAGTGGGATTTGAAGGAAAGAGTTGAAGTAGCGTTTTGAGATGTGGGTTTTTTTGTTGATTGGTTGTGAGCAAGATGGAATCTTGGTTGTGAACCGGAAATTACTTTAGTATTCATATTTTTTATGTGATTTGTTCAGTTTTTTTGTGACTGACTTATGATGTTGGTGTAATGAACAATGAGAAGTATTTATAGGGGGAGTATAGGATAGGAATATGGCCTTATTAAGCGTGGAGATGACACGGTGGCCTGTCCCAATTGTGGATAAGATAACCTTTTTATACATGTCTTAGATCTAACCAAAAAACAGACTTGTGTAACCTATATACTTCAACTTGTCAGATATGTCTATTTTCTTTATTTCTTTTTGTTTTGAACAATTCGTTTACTTATTTTTCATCCCTGTACGGACCGGTAAAATATACAGTTGTATATTTGGCTGACTGATGATAAGATGTGATGCACTGATATCGATATTAAGTTGGTTATACAGTACCCAATATAACGATACCGATTCAGATATCGATACTAACATATTTGATATGCCACGTGGACTATCCGTTAATTTTGAAAAATAAAAAATCTCGAAACTTATCCGGCGTATCGAAACTATTGTGGGTCTTTTTTACAAATATTATGTAGTCATTAATCGTCGAGTATCAAACATCTTGATTTTGTAATATTACAACAAGCTTGTTAACTTGTTGTTTAACTTGTTAGTCATAATTCACGTTTACATGTTTTCTTTTAGTTTTGATGCATGACTTTTTTTAATGTTAAACCTTTTCTTTTGAGTATTTTCAATTTTTTTTGTTTAAGTTTTAAATTTCATTGTTTGTTAAAAATAAAAATACATATAAAAAATATTAATAATTTATTATATATAAACGTATCCTTGCCGTATTGGCATCGACTGTTTTTAAAAAATACCGTATCGGCGTATCCGTACCGTACCATACCCGTATCGCTGTATCCGAACCCGTGCAACATAGATGATAAGTGATAACATTCTTAGAAATTAGAACCCCTCCAAACTTATTTCAATAAGGCAAACAAAAATCAGAAGTTCAGAAGTTCCTCTCAAAAGACATTTTACTAATAAGAAATTTGTATAATGTTATTTTTAAAGCTGTTGCTCGGTAAAAAATCGAAATTGGTCATTTATTGTGTCCTAGTTACAGTTTTTGTCGTTTATTGTGTCCTTGTTTTTTTTTTTTGTCATTTATTGTGTGTTTCACTACGATTTTGGTCCTTCAGATGGAATCTAAGCCGAAAATGTAATGTAGGAGCATGTTACGCGCTAAATTCAATTTTTTTGAATTTTCCACAAGCAAATCCCCATGTTGGAACAACAATTTTATTTTTTTTTATTTTAAATTTTGACCCGTCCGATCAGGATAATCCGGTCAAATCGGGTTGGCCGGGTCAGAATTTTAAATAACTAAAAATTAAAAAAATTGAAACCAGCGTTTCCACATGTGAATTTGCATGTGGGAATTAATTTTTTTTTTTTTATTTTGGCACACAAGTGTTCCCACGTGATATTTTTCGACTCAGACTTCTTCCTAAGGACCAAAATCGTAATGAAATACACAATAAAGGACCAAAATAAAACAAGGACACAATAAATGACGAAAACTGTAACTAGGACACAATAAATGACTAGTTTCGATTTTTTCCCGCTGTTGTTCCATTACAGTTGCTAATAAAGTTGGCCTTTTCTTATAAGTAATATTATATTGGGCCTTTAATTGACTTTAGAATGGTCCCTTCCTTACCCACTTGATGTTCGCCTTTTCTCAGTTTTTTGATGAAACTGAAGTTTATGTATTTTGTTTGAACTCTTTTAATGTTAAATGAGTACTTAAGTTCCCCGTGAAATTGAAGTAGTACAAAATATTTCTTTGAGAGCATATAATCAGTATAAAAGCTGAAAAGCTACAATTAATAAAGTGACGGAAGCAGGAAACTTTCAATACGTTGGCCGTTGATTAGGTATCAATTAGCCCTTTAATTGCCTACCATAATTGGCTGAGGCGGCTATATTCATCTCGCCTCTGTTACTACTAATTAAGTATAATCATTAACTGCCCTTGAAGCAACTAAGAACAAAGTCAGCTTAATTTAATTTTCTTTTTTGATAAAAGTAATAATCTAATTAAATATTCTGTGGACGCGTACGTGACACTAGCATCATCTCGCCGCTATTACGAAATTCAGGCATTCTGGAAGGATTATTGTACAATATACTTCTAGAATAATTGAATTTGCAAGACATTGACTTTCTAGGCACTGGCTGTACTCTTATTATGCATTGTATTTTAAAATACATACATGGTCGAGTTCATGAACTTGTTAGAATATCTCTCTCAAAAAAAAAAAATTATAGGATGGCGAGGAGGAGGCCGCCGATTGGGGATATTATTAAAATTAATTTTGATGGCGCGCGGTTTCTTGACGAGGGGGAAGTCGGATTGGGTATGGTTGCTCATGATAGCTCGGGCGAGTTGCTTGCGTGGAGGCAAAGGCAGATATTTTCCCTTCTGGAACCCGCGGGGTTTGAGGCACTGGCAGCTTTACATGCGGTAAATTGGGCTGTTGAGAATGGGTGGAGAAGCTTTCTATTTGAGGGAGATTGCTTGAGCATTGTTCATGACATCACGTTCGGCACTAACAAGGGATATGCGTATTGTGAATATTCTTAACGACGTTAGAAAATTAGTTAAGAGTCATGAGGGGTTCTACTTTAAATGGGTTAGGAGGGATCCAATGCGGTGGCGCACACGCTAGCAATAAACGCGATCGAGGATGCCGATGGATTGGAGGAGAACGATTAGTTGGTTTTCCAGTTTTATTATTGAAGCCTACTTGTTTTCTATTCTTTTGATTAAACGTATAAAGTGTACTGCCGGTACCTTTTTTTGGTGGAAAAAGTATGATTGTTTGGTTTAAAAAAAAATATATTTCACTAAAGGAACATTTCCCAATTGCAAAAAAAAAAAAAAAACCTTGTTAGAATAGGGTTAAGGCGGTGCATTGGAATATTTCTTTCTTCAGTTGTGGAAAATTAGAAAAAGAAAATAAAAGGCTGGTTCAAAGTATTTATTACAAGATAGGGAAATAAAAAAATTCTTGTAAGTTAGTCGAAGAATTCACATGGGGTGCGTTCAGTTGGTGTCGATCTACCCACTGGTGATGGGGTACCCATAACTATTTTATGGAAACCAACATCTATTACATTTTGACTATTTTAATTCAACACAATTTGGGGTTGTGATAGGCCAAGTATGATGGAAGGCTCGTTAGGCAAACCATTCAAAGTCTACACTACAGTTTGATAACTTGGGAGAAAGAATTAAACATCTAACACAAGTAAACTTGTTGAACCATTAGGGCTCGTTTGGTTTAAGGTTATCAAGGGGATAAGTGGGTTTCAATTTGTTTCAAAAGGAGTTTGCTTCTGATATGGATAATTCTCGTATTTCATCGGCCTGCTCCAGTTACATGGGCCAAGTTCATTAAGAATTAGCCCATGTTCTCTTATATCGGGGATGGCACCTAATATAGCTTACACTATCGAAGGTCACCTTCGATATGGTACAGTTCACGAGAAGTCACGTGTGCGGTTTCCGCATCCCAATGTCTATATATATCTGGGCTCCGTTAATCAAGGTAAGCATTATTAACTACTCCCACTATTCACTCGTATATCGAATACTCACCCGATATCCTCACCGATATCTCGTCCGACATACAATTCGACATACCATTCCGATATATATCCATGACATACATTACGATACCATCCCCGATTCGATATCATCTTCGATGTCATCTTCGACATCCGGCCAAGCATCCAAGTGTCAGTTTGAGGTGTTCCGGGCCTAAGTCTACCTAGTACTAGCAATAGTGATAAGAGACCTAGTTTGTAATAGATTCGTTACCTTACTCTTGTAATCCTGCACATCGTTATTAATATACTATCTATTGTTAAATAAGTGGCGTAGTCTCTAGGAACACCACATTCCTAGACGAAGACGCTAGGATGGAGCGCAGGGTGACCAAAATGCGATCCACGAGACCCCTTGTTAATAACTCGGTAACAGAGAATGCCCCACCACATGTTTAGGTACCGGAGCCCAGCATTGATCAACAACATAATCCATTACCTCATCAACCTCCGGTGGCACCCGTGCCTGTGCCCGTGGACCTTACTATCCTCGCACCAGAGATTATGGCAAAAATCAATGCTACGGTTCAAACAACTCTAAATGCCACACTTGAAACATTGCTACCCCATATGATCAACCAGGGTGTTGACAACGTACCCCCACAACCTCAAGAATCTAAGATAAGAGCTCCCAGAGCCGGATCCAGGGCTCGAGAGCGTGGGAATATAGCAGAGCCCATGAGGGAGCACCCACTTTCTAGAGCTCACATGGAAGAGGTTGCTGACCCGAAGGTTGAAATATAAGACATAGCAAGGAGGATGGAACTTTTGAACCAAGAGAAGAACGAGGCCAACCGTAAGTTGGCATTGGTGAATGGACATTGAAGGTTAACCCCCTTGAGTGAGGAGATCGAGGCAGAATTGTTGGAGAAGGGGGAAAAGATTCCACCGTTGAAAACATACAATGGGAAGAGCGAGCTCCGTGAGCACTTATATTATGTGAACGGTATCCTGAACTTGCACCGTTTTACTGATAGTGTGCAAGCAAAGATACTAGTTATGTCTTTAATTGGTGATGCGCTCAACTGATATACAATGATAGAGGTCGGTTCTATTGCAAGTTACGGGCAACTAAGGCAGAAATTCGAGAGCCAATTCTCTAGCTAGAAGAGGATGCGAACGAACATGAACCACTTAAACTCAATGAAACAGAAAGAGAAGGAAAACCTTGAGGACTTCATCAAAAAGGCTCAATGAGGAGTTACTCAAAGTAGACAAGTCGAAGGGCGAACATGTGGTCCTCATCCTATTCAACACGACTTCGCTTAGAAGGTTTACGACATAATTGATCAAGCTGAAATTCCATACGATTGACCAGATCAACGCGTTGGCGTATGAAATAATTTATCAAGATAACATGATGGCTACTACGCAGACACCGTACCAGGCACAGAACAGACCAAATGGAAAAGAATGACTGGAGCAAAGATAGCAATGACTCTGAGACAGACAAATCCCCCAGGAGGTATACTCCCTTAAGTAGAGGAGTCATGACCGTATTTGCCGAGGCGCATATGTAAAAAATGGCTAAATGAGACGAGGAAGTTGAGGTAAAGTAAAGTCGAGGAATGAAATACTCTAGAAAGTATTGCGAGTACCATTGCCAATCAGGGCACAATACCGAGGAATGCACCGACCTCAAGGATGAGATTGAAAATCTCCTTCGTGAAGGTAAATTGGTGGAGTTCGTACGGAGCTCGAAAGACACCGAAGACAGATACAACAAATCCCGCTCACCTTAGAAAGATTAATCATGCTCGCCTAGGAGGGACAAGTACATGGCCATTCTGTCGAAGCATCGGCAAAGAGGGACGTTCATCTTCTAGCCCACCTTGCAGACCTGCAAGCAGTAGGACCATCAGATTGTGGAACATTGATGACGTATCGTATAGTCCACTAAAGAGGCCCCTGTCATCCATATAGGCAACAATCTCCATAAAAACCTCGCAATAAGGGTAAAAGTACCCAATACCCCATTGAGTGGGTATGCCTTCCCACTCTGAAACTGACTCTCCGGCGGAGGACATAAAGAAGTACATCTGACGCCAATCCCCATTGTTAGCAGGCTCGTTCCTCGCAGTTGATATTAGGAACAACTGCTTGTTATCACAAATAGACAATGAAAAGAACGGCAAGTTCGGTGTGGTCGCCCTCAGTACAAACGCCCAAGCAATAGTTTGAGGAGTGCAAGGAATGATCACTAGGTGGCATCAAAGTATGAACCCCACCAGATGACGATAGGAGGCTGGAGTCAGTTGACTCGGGCACACCTGCCAAAAGATGAAAAGATCACGGAGTCCACAACAAAACTGCACCCTTTGAGGGCTGGAAGGAATGATCACGTCCACCCGGTCGCGGAAAATGTTGAAAGACTCCAACAAGATACGAGCATCCTCCATGTTCATGACGGATGCCGTGGATCTAACTCGGATTCGATCCATCATGCGTTTAGGTTCCAGTGATTCTTGGGAGAAAACAACACGATTGGCAGAGACTTGATAAGGAGCACGGCGAGCAAAAATGATGAACCCCCGATCTGCCACGGTAACCGGTGGAACAATATCGCTACCACCAGAACGAGATTCCTCATCATTGAAAAAAACCAAAGTAACACGAGAAACCATGGTTGTAAAAGTAAATGAAAAGCTTGGAGTAAAAATTCTTTTTGCAAGAGAAGTGTTGGTATGGAAGAAGAGTGTGAAGAAGAATAGAGAAAAGGGTCACACTTTCATAGGCGGGAAAAATTGTTCATATTCTGAAGCAGGTCAATTCGCCACCCACGACTCAAACAGTGGGACCCTCATGTTGCCCACTCACGACCCCTCAGAACTACCACACTCCCCGAATCATTTCAACCGTAGCATGTCATAGGGGAGCTAGACCGTTGCTCTAACTCCCTATGTCCACTCGCATTTAATGAGTGCTCGTTTCCAAGACTGTCAGTCGAGCAGGCCAACAGGCGAGACGATTCAAAATCATGACCACATCGGGAACCCATCGCCACGACTATCCCTCTATCCACGGACTTGAAAGCGTCCACGATGTCTACGAGTGATTGTGTAAGAAATCAATTTTTTTCTAAGCATGGTAGCCCCGAGCATTGGCACCAAAGTTGAAGCACCCTCAAGGCATGACCCCCACGGGCACTTGCAAGGAGATCGCAAAAAGACTCCTACAAGCGATGACCCCGGGAACTCGCCTAAAAGGGTCAAAACAGCTTCTAAGTACGATGGTCACGGTTACCCGCAAAAAACATAGAGGAACTCTAAACGCACTACGCTCGTGAACGTTAAACAAAAAAAGAAGGAGGTCGAAACCTCTCGTACAAGGTAAAAACGGGCGCCCTTGTGGAAAAATCAAAAACTTTCCTAAGTGTGAAATCACAAAAGCAGAATAAATTAAAAACTTGGTCAAAATCCCCTGACCATGGGAATAAGAGTTGGTAGCCAAGAAGTTCCATTAAATAACAAAACTCGGGGGGACGGCCCGGTACAACCCCAAAAGAAAAATTAAAAGCCATGCGGCCACAAAACACTCCCTAAGCTACTTACCGCTAACGGGGGAGGGAAGATCCAGCTACAGCAAAAGGGGTCGGAGAGCGAACGCCCAGAGTTCCGGGCAACAGCACCAGGGCGCATCAAGAGTATTATGATGGGCCATCCTGGTGGAAGACAACTGTCAAAGGTCGACCTCAAGGGGAAATAATTCAGCTGAGTGCCCAACCTCCGACAGGCCTTAGATTCCCACAGTAGATGAGCATCGCAGTAAGGGATGAACCGTGCCCTTATCTCCCTCTCTCGAGCCACCAGCCGCTCGTCCATGGTCTTCGCCAGAGCTACCTAGAGTGATTCCACCACCTCTTTCGAGGACTGAAGTCTTCGTGCCCAATCAGTTGCCTTCCCCACGACAGACTCCTTCTCCTTTTCCATGGTAGTTAGAC
Source organism: Linaria vulgaris (assembly GCA_948329865.1). Lineage (NCBI taxonomy): Eukaryota > Viridiplantae > Streptophyta > Magnoliopsida > Lamiales > Plantaginaceae > Linaria > Linaria vulgaris. The sequence goes on along the minus strand of OX415251.1, from coordinate 73,592,946 downwards.
GATCCTTCAACAGTTGCTCTGACTCATCCAGCTCCCTCGCACAGGCCAATCAGCTATCCTCTTGGGCGGGCAACTCGAAGTAACGAAGAAAGCTGACACTACCCTCTGCCTCAACCTCTCTGAGGTTCGCCTTCAAGGTGTCCCTCTCACGGGCAGCCTCCTCGTAAACATGCGACTGCCCCTTCAACTCTATCGGGCTCTGTGAAAACAACAGAGGAACAAATGTCAACAGTTGGCACACAAAACACAAGGAAATATCATAAAAAGATCTTTACTCAGCATGGCTACACACATTTGTGCAACCAGGTCAAGCTCATGAGCACTAAAAAGAGAAGGGTTCGGAGAAGACGGGAAATAAGCCATCTCACAGGAAAGGCCAAGGGTTTGCTCCCCCAAATTCACGGCGCCTCTCAAAAGGGATTGCACAGGAGGAGGCACGATAGTGCCCCTAGTAACAATTTCCTCAACCAGAGCCACCAGACGACCGGAAGACTCGTCCACCCAATGCTTAGGCACGTGAGAAGATGACGTCTCAGCAACCGACTCCAACCCAACAGTCAAAAGTTGGGGCATCGACGACTCACCACCCGTAGTCCCGCCAATATCGGCAGTGCGCTAAGCCTCATATAGATTCACGAGCAACTTCATGCCTACATCTGGCCCCACGAACAAGTCAGGAGAAAGGCGAAAAGGCGTAGGACTCTTTCCAACCTGAACAGAAAGAAACACCTCCTCATCAGATTCTTGCACCAAGATAACCTTACCCTTGGAAGAAACCTTGGCTTGTTCCCGACAACGCTTCCGCTCAGATAAGACCATACCCTTCTCACTCGAGTAACTCGTGTAGAACGACGCCTCGTGAGCAACGCTCCTCTCCTCTGAAGGCTCGTTCACCGACGCTGCTGAAGTGGCCGATCCCCCAGTCCTCCGAGACTTCACAGGTATTGCCTTCTTCTTTTTGGAGAGACGAGGAGGTAGAGCCTCGCACTTTAGCTTCTCCATCACATCCTCTGCAAATAGAAAAACAAAAGCCCGATTCAACAATAGAAAGAAAAACCTGAAAAAGAAGACTCAGAAAATTACTCGGAGACTTACTTATCTGGGGACCTTTATCTCCGGCGAAAGGAGCTGAAGCCAATGCATCGTTCAAACTGCAATTTGCATAAAGGGATGAAAAGACCTCAATCCGTGATATTTCAGTCCAGCTGAAACCTTGCTAAAAAAGTCCCTCTGATGTAAGTTGGTCCTTGGCCTCCGCAATATCGAACCTAGGGGGATCCGGGGGTCCACCTTTTACACCCTCGGAACGCCCTTCAGGAGATCCTCGTTGGAATGCCGATTGAAGAAGAACTTCTCCTTCAAACTGCTATGGGACCCCATGAGGTCGTGGAGAACCCTTTTGGTTGTCTTCTGCAAGGAGAATGTGTAGAAAAGCTTATCGGTAGAAGAACTCGACAGATCAAAGGCCGCAAAAAATAACGCACAAGGAAAGGGTAGCCGTAAGCTGGACATATATAGTTGAAGGCTGCCAGAGTCGACCACCCATTGGGAGAGAGTTGGCTCGGATAGAGCACACAGACCTTAAAGACCTCCCGATAGAACACTGGAAGGAAGGATCTCAGCCCCGCCTTGATCTGGACAAAGTACGCCGTTTAGGATCCCTCACGAGGGGAGGTCGCCCCCTTGTCCTATCGAGGAACTACAATTTCCAGGCCAAAAATATATGCCCCGTATTTGGTGAACTCGGTCTCGACCTCCTCGCGAAATTTCACTGTGCTCTTCACCTACTCCGCCAAAACCCTAGTTGGCGCCGCCGCAGTAACCGCCTTCTCCACTCTTTTGCGGATGCCTCCACCTTTCTTGAAGCGTCGCGACGTCGCTCGTGACGTTGCTTGAGCAGCAGGAGACACCGCCGCCTCCGTAATCACAAAATCTTACGTCGCCCTATGCCTTTTCGCACCGCCAGCCTCCTCATCGGAACTACTCTATGACGCCATTAATCGCTGGAACCTTTTTGAAAGAAAGAATGAGGAAGAAAAAGAGGGAAACGCAAAGGGAACTCGGATGAATAAAGACAAAAATCGAGTTCCATCAATTTATAGGCAGAGAAGCTAGATCAACGTTCTTGACGCGCGGCCAGCTCAACGACACGTGGTACATGCATGACCACAATTTCAGAAAATGCACATCTCATCACTCATTAATGAGTTCCAAATGATCTCTACAAAATACACTCGGAATTGGTGGGACTCTTGATGATGCATAATTTGCCACGCCCTCGGAGAGAGGCAAAGATGGGTACCCCACAAAAACGATCAAAAGTTAGGGGCAAGGTACCCTTGGATCACGACCAGCCAACTCCCAAAAAATGGCACACAGTCTAATCAGCCGGAGAAGGTACCCCCAGGTCTTGACCAACTGAACGCCCAATAAGGGTACATGTTCTGAGCGCCCGGAGAAGGTACCCTCGGACCACGACCAGCCAATGCTTTAATAATGGAATACGGCTCGGATCCGAGCATACGTCACTTGACGACTTAGACTCGGTCACGATCTAGGGTACTCACAAGAAAAATCACAGAGAGCCCCCCTAAGCCAATGCGCCGACCCCCCGATTAACTAAAACTCCACTCGGATTTCACGAGACTCGCGATAAGGGACCCCCGGGTGGTAATATCCAACACTTAGCCAAAATATCTTTGAGGAATGAGGACAATACAAAACAATAAGAAAATGAGTGAAAACAAAGAAGAATCGAAGGAAAAAGACCACTCAGCTATGATCTTGAGTTAGTAAAAGACAAAACATTACTCAGACAATCACGCAACTACTCAGACGAAGTACGACTCCACAAGTCCCCCTCAAAATATGTAACCTGGAGAGTAGCCCGACCCTCTATGCAAAACTCACATCCCGACGATGCGACCTGACTCGAAGGACGTGCCAACTACCCTTTGTTCAAACTTCAAAGCAGCTCTCAACCACCTCCATTATTACAGAAGATCATACTTCATTGGTCCAAGATAGCTATTGGGGCAGACAACGACAAATTCTACCGGTTCAGACCAATGATTGGAGTAGACTAACTCTCCCTTAAGGGTTTAGAGCCACCCTTGAAGACGATTGGAGCATACACTATCATTGCTCGATCAGACGAAGCCTAGTCAACTCACGCCGTTAGCCGCCTCGAGCCGTACGACCCTCATTGGCGTAGAAGACCCTCGCGTCATTGATCATCTACACTACTCGGAGTTAAGACGAAAGACCAACCCTGATTAGCATAGAAGATCCTCATGGCATTGGCCGTTGCTCCCATCCGAAGTTAAGACGGAAGACTAAACCCCATTGGACGAAGACCCGGGAGCTAGCACTATAAAATAGCGCCACATTTTAGCGTTATAGAACAGGTCCATACAAGTGGACTTTTCGCCAAATTCTCTACACACTCAATTGTACTTAGCAAGATAACAAAAAGCACTCTCCACAAGTAGTAGATATCACCTTGTACGACCCCTGTTGTAACTCATTCAATATTCTTAATAAAAAAATATTATCTCGTTTCTCTCAAATTCGAGATAGGCGTTCCGAACAAATCTCAGTGATAATATCTCCAAAATTCCCGACCCTATGGGGCCTAGATGATATTGCATCATCAAGGGGCATATTTTGAAGTCAGATAATATTTACTTGGCAACCGATCCTACGAGCCACGACTCCCAAATGGGGGGCATATTTTTAAGCCAGATAAAATCTATTTGGCAACTGATCCTATTGGTCACGACTCCCAAATTGGAAGCATATTTTGAATCCAGATAAAGTCTATTTATTGTGTCAGACTCTATTGTACTATTTTCTCGGTGTATTGTAACTTAAGACGAAATAAGACCAAAATAAAATGAGAATTGGCGTTAGACATGTGACACTAGGCACATAATTTTGGAATTAGATTCATGAGATTACATAACTCTATAAGTGGAAAGTTTTTTTCTTCTTTTGTTAAAAAAGAAAAGAAAACCAATTGGCGGGGTTTGTAGTATTTATTGAGAAAGAAAAATAAAAATCTCTTGTAAGTTAGTCGATGAATTCACATGGCACGTAGATAGGGTCGCGCCATACCCGCTGGTGATTGGGTACCAAACTACCAATGACTACATTTAAAAAAAAAAAAACACCAATGACTACTTTACGGCTACCAACATCAAATGGCCTTTTGACTTTCTTCTTTATCATATAATAATGTAAGGTTATCAAAGGTCAAGTCATTAAGATATAGATTTCTTTTTTAAATAGATTCGATTAATTTAAACTTCAAAGTCTTAATGTACTGAGTTCTCACATTAGGAATTGTGAGATGAAATACAATTGAAATCATAAAACAACCAAAACAACAACAACAACCAAGCATTAAATCTCAATTAAATTGGGGTAGACTATAATGAACCATTAATGAATCACGTCGAGTCGTGAACATGAATCTTCTACCTCCATATGTTTCGGTTGACGATCATGTCTTCATTTAGATCTTTTAGCTTCATGTCGTTCCGTATGACCTCCATCCACGTCTTTTTCGGTCTACCACAAGCTCTAGTCGTCTGTCCTAAGTCGAGATCTTCAACTCGTCGTAGCGGTGCATCTATGTGTTTGCGTTTAACATGTCCAAACCATCTTAAATGGTTTTCTCGCATTTTCTCGTCGATGGCCGCCACACCCAATTTATGTTGAATATCTTCATTGCGCACCTTATCTCTCCTGGTGTTACCGCACATCCACCGAAGCATGCGCATCTCTGTAACGTTCATTTTCTGTGCATGACTTTGCTCCATAAAGCAAAAAAAGTCTAATAGCCGTACGATAGAACTTTCCTCTAAGCTTTAAAGGAAAGTTACGATCGCACAGGATCCCTATTGCACTCTTCCACTTTGTCCATCCAGCTTGGATGCGGTGGTTGACATCTCCGTCTAACTCTCCATCCATCTGTAGTATGGAGCCTAACTACCGAAAATGTGTACTTCTCGGTATCTCTTGGCCATCCAACTGAACCTTTCCATTGTTGTTTCATCGTTGCTTGCTAAACTTGCATTCGAGGTACTCTGTTTTTGTTCGACTTAGTCGAAATCCTCGTGCTTTCTAATGTTTGTCTCCATCGTTCTAATTTAGCGTTAACTCTCATTCTTGTCTCATCGATGAGGACAATATCGTTTGCAAACAACATACACCATGGGACTCGGTCTTGGATGATTCTGGTGATTTCATCAATTACAATGGCAAACAAAAATTGGCTCAAAGCTGACCCGTGATGTAAGTCAATTGTAATTGGGGAGGCGTCTGTTAAACTGCCACAAGTTCGGAGACTTGTCACCACATTCTCATACACATCTTTTATGATGTTGATTTATTTAATGGGTACCCCCTTCTTCACCATGGTCCGCCATAATACCTCTCGAGGTATTTTCTCATATGCCTCCATTGACAACCAAATCCTAATGACTAAATCAGACTACATCCTTGAGCTATCCACTATCTATGAGTCTCCATGAATGAGCGGCAGTAGCTGATTGAGCAAGATTATGGGCTTCTTGGTTTGATGCACGCCTAACCCAACTGAAAGAAAAAGAGACACCTGCTCCAATTGTTTAGTGAAAGTCCTGAATGATGTTTCCTATATCGGAGAATGTGTACATCTCAGATTTAAACGCTTTGATCACATTGGAAGAGTCTCCTTCAAATATGACGCTGCTCCACCCCAACTCCACAACCATTTCAGCTGCGTACTTTGCCGCTAGAGCTTCGACCACTTCCGCTGAAAATGATCCTTTCATCTTCATGTTCTTCCACGCCAAACACCTCTCGCTGCTGTCACGAGCTATAACGCCAACACCCACTGATCCTTCCTTAGTGAATACAACTCCATCAAAATTCAACATGGCACAATGAGCCGGTGGAGGGAACCATTCACTCGTAGATGCTGGTCGGATAATTTCTTGCTTTGCCACAGCTTCCAGGTATTTGTCATAGTAGCTATTCGCAAAATTGCACACATCATATGGTTTGTCGCTGGATTTATTATTTGCTCGATTATTTCTGTTAGACCAAAGCATCCAACATAGAATTGTAAACCTTCCAGCATCTTCTTGAGGAAACTTTAGGATGGCATTTCTGATCCATTTGTCACAGCTGTTGGAGTGTAAGAATAGCACAGAACTCGATAAATTAGATAAAGCCCAGAGTTGGCAAGCAAAATGACATTCAATCAAGGCGGGTATAGATGACTCATTCTCAAAACCACATAAGTCACAACGTTGATCAATAGGCATACCTTTTTTACTCATATTCACTTTTGTTGGAATGATTTCTTTGCACGTCCTCCATATAAACACTTTAATTTTATTCGGTACTTTTAGCTTCCAAATACATTCCCATTCAGCTGATTCAGATTTGCTGCTCTCTCCCTTCTCCTTTTCCTCAATCAAACCTCGCTCCATTATCAGCCTATATGCACTTCGAACTGAGAATCGCCAGTTATTGGTGTAATGCCAAACCAGCCTATCCTTATTCCTTGGATCTCCTAGTGGAATACTGTAAATAAACTCCCTGCCCTCCGACCAGAAAATATTATCAATGACATCATGATCCCATTGTCATGTCTAAACATCGATGAGTAACTTTACTTTATTATCTGCCATTGGTTGAATTCTCGGAGTAATGATATGAAAGTTGTGAGGTCGAGGAACCATTTAGCATTCTGAATTTTCACACTCTCGCTATTATCAATTCGCCATCGAACCCCTACTTCAATTACAGACCGCGCTCCCCAAATACATTTCCAAGTGAAAGAAGCTGTCTTAGCACATTTAGCCTCAAATAATGAAGTATTAGGAAAATACCTAGCCTTATAAAGCTGTGCAAGAGTGGATTGAGGATTCATGATAATTCGCCATACCTCTTTCGTGAGTAGTATTACGGGTAAGATTTTAATTCATACACATGAGAGAACCAGTAGTTGTTTTGGTTTGGATCCGGTAATGTAGGTTCTGCCTTGTGAAGTTGAAGTTTAGCATATTCCCTGTTATTGGTGTATGAAGTTGACTATGTGCCTGGTTTCCTATAATGGCCGAGAGATTACTTTTGATATTAGTAATATCCTGGAGTAGTTTAAGTTCCCTAGTTCTCGCCTCCTTTTAAAATTTATGATGCTTCAACAAAGATATTTAAGGATCCTGGATATTCACATAGAATATGTTCTTTAGTTGGATCTCTTGACTGAGTATTACTTTTGAGCTATGTTTCCATACCCCTTGCTTTTCCCTTCTTCTCTTGGTCTATATTCAAGGTGCATAAGTTATCTTCGACCTCTGCAGATTCTTTGGGATCTTACTTACCGAGTGTGCTGTCAATTTGCGTCCCTAGTTGATTCTTGCAACCCTCCAAAATTATACCACGTTTTCCAACTCTGAATTCAGTCTTGGGACTCGGGTGGCTATTACTTTACACCAAAGGTGTTGGTGTATTGACTTGTCGGCGTCCTCGGCTGGAATAGCTCTTGTGAAGGATATTCTCACATAACCATGGGGCGTAAGGAAGTAAACTTTGATCAACTTCGACGTTCATGTCATACCTGAGCTCACATTCTCTTTCGATATGACCCATTATCCCGCACAAATAGAAAAAATTTGGCAGTCGTTCGTACGTAAAAGTCCCCACCAAAGTTTCACCCGTACCATCTCGAATCTTTAAGAATCTTTTAAGGGGTTAATGGTTTCAAGTTGGACTCGAACTGTCATATACGTACCCCATGCCCCATCGGGATCCAGATCAACAAATCTGCAAATGTTTTTTCCTATAATCTCTGCCATTTCTCTGGCTTGGCGTGGAAGTGGGAGGTCATGAATTCGGATGAAAAAATTGCACCAATCAAGATTAATCTTGGTCGGATTCTGATCCCCTTCGACGCTACTTAGGATTAACAAGTTTTTATAAAATTTCCATGGTGCAAGTTTTACGGCATATCCAACTCATGATTAAACTGAAAAGGCAATCGATTTGGTGCAAGTTTTACGGCATTCATTCCTTTTCGGGGGTTCCACACAGATTTCATCATCGATGAAAGGGCATCCATATTTATGTTTTTTGTCAACAAAACTCCTCCTACCAATGTCAGTTTGGCTTTTTCATTCTTGTTGTTCCAAGCGTGATCAGAAACCAAAATTACATCCTCATCATCTTCTGTGAGCCGTAACGCATTCCGTAACCGGTCTATTTCCACTTCCATTGTCCAAAATTGAACAAAACCAGCACTCTTGAGTACCCTGAAGGATCATCATATCGTTGGAGAATCACAGAGAAAAAACCTGCCCTTATAACCAAAGACAAGTCAGCTTGAGTAGTAAGAGGCTACTGTATGAATGTAAGACAAAACAAGATAGTAAAAGGATCAGAAGAAAACTAATAAAGCAGCGTTATAAAGTAATGATCTCAATGATAGAACCGAGTAAAACTCCGATTGTCAGAAATGGATTTTCTTGGAAAATGACACTCTCTCTCTAGAAGAAACACTCAACACTCTCATTCTGAAAGACTCGTGACCACAAAGAAACACTCGAATCTCTCACGTTGAAAGACAAAACTCTCAAGAGAAGAGACTTATCCTTGTGGCACACATCTCAAGAAAGATGGACTACACTTTAGACTCGCCAGGCAAAATTTATGTGGTGATCTAGACCCCAATATGCGGTTCCATGTCAAGGACACATTAATTTTATAACTTGGAAGCTCGGAATAAGCATCAAACAAGAGTAAATTTGTTGTACGATTTGGTATTTTATATTATTGGATCGACAACCAATTTAAATAATCCGCAAGGTAGTGCTTAGCAACACATACGCGTAGCCCACGAACCTCCTCAATACACTATAAGAGAATTAGACAACGATGACGATGATTTTCGCCGATGAATCTTCGATTACGGTTGGCAAGCATTAATCTACCAACTAAAACTTTTTGTTGACTGAATGCTTCCTGAAACCCTTGCTAAAAATGTAGCGACGAATTAATTTTGTTGGTATAATTTTAACAATTTATTTATGTTAGGACATTTTTGTTTTGCCTAATAAATCATAATTAGTTCAATGTTTTAAATATAGTTAGTGGCATATGCCTAGTGGCCATTGTTGAAAATTATGTACAAATACTATTTTATAATAGTAGTAGTTGTTGTAAATAGTGTAAAATATTGTGAACTCTTGCCTATATAAGGAGCCATCAAGATGAAGAGAAAAACACCAATCCACAAGTAATATACTCATAATTTGCTATTCTTTCTCTATGTCCATTTAAATATATTGTTATAAATAAAATAGTTTTAACTTTTCTATAACACGTTATCAGCACGATAGTGCTTGATCCGGAAGAATTTAGTTCCTTCGTTAGAGAAAACGTTCAACGTTAAAAGGTACGAAAATTTTATATTTACTTGTTCATCTATCTAAATTATTATAGACAGTGCGGATTACCGTCAATCTATAATTTTATGATTAGATGAATATGTGTTTATAATTTTGTTCTTAAAGTTTAATATTTACGTGTTCATCTATCTACATTATTATAGACAAGGAGGACTACCGCCTATCTATAATTTTATGATTATTTTACTGTCATCTAACTCTAACCCTAAAGCTAATTTAAACTTTCGTTGATGCTTGAGTTAACCCCAAGCTAGAAACGACAACTGACAATTTATTATTGCTTATTTTATTCCATAAGCCCATGAAAGTTTTTACATAGTAATGTGGCGGAAATTATCTACGCACTTAATTCATTGCAATTATTTTACTTGTTGACATTATTCCTTAAGCCCATGAAAGTTCTTACATAATAATGTGGCATACATTATTTACGCACTTAATTCATTGCAATTATTTTACTTGTTTACATTATTTCTTAAGCCCATGAAAGTTTTTACATAGTAATGTGGCGGAAAATATATATGTATTTACTTATCGTAATATTATTCCATATGCCTGTTAAAATATCATTAATGCGGCGTAAATTATTTTACATGTTATTACAATTAATTTTTGTTGCTAAATTATTAAAGACATTACCGTTCATAAAACATGCCAAAATAATAATAAAAAAATGATTATTTTTCTAACGGCTATAAACGGCTACTTACGGATATTTTTCCTCTATAAATACACAAATTGCATAACACAAACTCCACACAAATCTTCACCTTATTTCTCTCATCTTGCAAAATGATCTCTACGACAACAGCGATCTTGATCCTCATTTACCTTTCAATTTTTATTTTTATGCTAGTAGATGAAGACACTCCTATGTTTGTCCCTATGATATTCCTCCCTTTTATCATAATAATGTTCGAGTTCAAGATTTGGCTAGAGATGAGATAATTGCATTGTATTATTGTAATTATTATGCTTTTATGATTATGTGTTAAATAAATTATCTCGATCCTAATTATGTTTTTCTTGGTTATGTATTTAGCTAGCAAAAATGTCTAACCTCACGAGTACAATTAGTTGTATACGCAATATCACTGGAAATAATTATGGACAATGGAAATCGGATACGAAATTGTACCTCAGATCAAAGAGTATCGTTGAAACTCTTGCTGCAGTAAATACAAATACGGATCCAGAAAAATGTGAGGCTGTGATCTACATGAGAAAACATCTAGATGAAACCTTAAAGAGAGAATATCTCGATGTTACCGATTCTCATGAATTATGGACAAATCTACAGGAAAGATATGGCCATCAAAAGGAAACCATGTTGCCAAAAGCCACCAATGATTGGAACAATTTAAGGTTCCAAGATTTTGAAACTGTAAGCGCATACAACTCCGCGCTTATGGAGATTCGTTCAGATTTAATTTATTGTGGAAGAAAGCTTACTGATAGAGAAATGATAGAGAAAACACTTTCTACTTTCCATGTGTCAATGATAAATGTTCAACAGCAATACTGATTACTGAATATTTCAAAATATCACGACTTACAACAAAAGTTGTTAATGGCAGAAAGTTACAATAACTTATTGATGAAAAATCACCAATCTCGTCCTCCTGGAGCACATGCATTACCTGAGGCAAATGCCATTAACTTTTCAAACTCCTATGGACGAGGTAACAATGAGAATGCCAATCAAGGTCATGGTCGTGGTCGTGGTCGTGGTCATGGTCAAGGTAGAGGTGGTCATAGAGGAGGATATGGTTATAGAGGTGGACGCGGTAAAAGAGGTGGTCGTGGCCGTGGTCGAGGGGGTTTTCACAATCCCTCATATACCAACACTGTCTTTAAGAATAACCACAATAACAAAGAAAAACATAATAAAAACCCTCAAGATTATTGTTTTAGATGTGGAATGAAAGGGCACTGGGCCAACACATGTCGTACACCAGAATATCTCTGTAAGATGTACCAAGAAAGTTTGAAGGGTAAAGAAAAAGAAGATAACCTTGTCGAACAAAATCCAAATGATGATTCCACCTTTATGGAGGCGGCAGACTTTACTGATGACTATGATGTTTGTTTGGCTTAATATGTGTTATGTGATCTTCTAGCTGAATATGCTTATTGTGATTTATGTTTTAAGTTGTATTATCTACTTCCTGCATTTCTGTTGTGTGCTTTCAATAAAATAATCTCTTTTCAAATATATACCCTGTTTATTGCAATATTTGTTTTAATATTGTTTATTTGAAGTGAAGCGCGATATGGAGCATACTCGTGATTTTTGCCTACTTGACTGTTGTACAACTCATACAATTCTCACAAGTAAGAAATATTTTACATATTTAGAACCCTCAAAATTTCAAGTCGGTACAATCGGAGGTCCTATTAAATTGATTGAAGGATCTGGTACAACTACTTTTACTTTACCAAATGGAACAAAGTTTATCATCGATGATGCTCTATTTGCCCCAAAATCCAGAAGAAATTTATTGAGTTCTAAAGATATATATCGTCATGGATATGATACTGAGTCAATGACTATGAATAAGGCTAAATATGTTTTCATTACTAAGAATATACCAGGAAAGAAACATTTTCTTGAAAAACTACCATATATCTCATCAGGGTTGCATTATACATATATTAATGAAATCGAATCAAATATGGTAGTCAATGAAAATCCAAAATTATTGACTCTATGGCATGATCGACTAGGTCATCCTAGTTCAACAATGATGCGAAGGATAATTGAAACTACACATGGACATACATTAAAAGGATCCAAACTCAGTCTGAGCAACAATAGTCCATGTGAAGCATGTTCTCTTGGAAAGCTAATTATAAAGTATTCACCAGTTAAAATTAAGACAGAATTACCCACATTTCTTGAAAGAATTCAAGGTGATATATGTGGACCTATTCATCCATCATGTTGACCATTTTAATATTTTATGGTATTAATTGATGCCTCAAGTCGATGGTCACATGTCTGTATATTGTCTACTCGCAATATGGCATTTGCGAGATTTTTGGCTCAAATAATTAAAATAAGAGCTCAATTTCCTGACTATACGATCAAGAAAGTCAGACTTGACAATGCTGGTGAATTCACATCTCAAGCTTTCAATGATTCTTGTATGTCAACTGGAATTACGGTTGAACATAGTGTTGCACATGTACATACTCAAAATGGTTTAGCTGAATCATTAATTAAACGCCTTCAATTAATTGCTAGACCATTGTTGATGAAAGCTAAATTACCAAGTTCTCTATGGGGTGATGCGATTTTACATGTTGCATCACTAATTCGCATTAGACCAAGCTCGTATCAAGAATACTCCCCATTACAACTTGCTTTTGGTCATGAACCCAATATTTCCCATATAAAGATTTTCGGTTGAGCGGTTTATGTTCCAATTGCACCACCAAAGCGAACAAAAATGGGACCACAAAGAAGGTTGGGAATATATGTTGGATTTGACTCACCATCAATAATCAGATATCTTGAGCCTCTAACAGGTGATGTTCTTACGGCACGTTTTGCCGATTTCCATTTTAATGAGGCAAATTTTCCAACCTTAGGGGGAGAAAAGAAGCAGTTGGAAAAGGATATATCATGGTATAATCCATATTTGACAAGCTTTGATATGCTAACAAAGCAATGTGATTTGGAAGTAAAGAAAATTTTGCATTTACAAGCCATTGCAAATCAATTACCCGATGCATTTACTGACATAAGCAGGGTAACAAAATCACATATACCAGCTGCAAATGCTCCTGCTCATATTGTAATTCCAAAAGAAACATCAAAGGATGATATCTTTGATATAACTAAGAAACGCGGGAGTCCTACTGGCTCAAAGGACAAAAATCCTTGAAAAAGAAAAGGAGCATCAAAACCTAATGATCCTATTGTTGAGAAATCTATGCCCGATGAGTCGCAAAATGTGACATATGAGATACCTCAAGAAGTTATCCAATCAGATCCTATAAATAAAGAGAACGTTGAAATCTCTATAAATTATATCAATACTGGTATAGTATTGGATCGAAATGAGATAGAGAATATGGATGAAATATTTTCATATTTAGTCGCTTATGAAATTGGGATAATTGGGATAACTGGAAAGATTGGGATAACTGAACCCAAATCTGTAATTGAATGCCAAAATAGGAATGATTGGGATAACTGGAAAGATGCTATGCAAGCTGAATTAGATTCGCTTAATAAGCGAAAGGTATTTGGACCCATTGTTCTCACACCGAAAAGTGTAAAACCCGTAGGGTTCAAATGGGTCTTCGTTCACAAATGAAATGAGAAAAATGAAATTGTAAGGTACAAAGCTCGCCTTGTCGCACAAGGTTTTTCTCAAAGACCTGGAATCGATTATGAAGAAACGTTTTCTCTTGTAATGGATACGATTACATTTCGATTCTTGATCAGTCTAGCGGACTATGAAAATCTAAACATGCATCTCATAGATGTTGTCACTGCTTATCTCCATGGATCACTTGATAATGATATTTACATGAAGGTCCCTGATGGACTTAAATTACCCGCAACATCAAGTTCCAAACCTAGAGAAATGTACTCAATTAAATTGTGAAGATCATTATATGGGTTAAAGCAATCAGGTCGCATGTGGTACAATCGTTTGAGTGAATATAAATTAAAAGAAGGATATATAAATAATTCTTTGTGTCCATGTTTTTATTAAGAAAACATCATATGGTTTTGCAATTATTGCAGTTTATGTTGATGATTTAAATATCATTGGCACTGACAAAAAATTCATTCAACAATGAATTATTTAATGAATGAATTTGAAATGAAAGATCTTGGAAAGACTAAATATTGTCTTGGTTTGGAAATTGAGCATGTTAAAAATGGAATACTTGTGCATCAATCTAACTATACTAAAAAGATATTGAAATGTTTTAACATGGATAAAACAACACCTTTGAACCATTCTATGATTGCAAGATCATTAACTATAGATAAAGATCCATTTCGTCCTTGTGAAGAAAATGAAGAAATTCTTGGTTCTGAAGTTCCACATTTAAGTGCAATTGGAGCTTTAATGTATCTAGCTAATTGTACTAGACCTGATATATCATTTACTGTGAATTTATTAGCCAGGTTTAGCTCATCACCCACAAAAAGGCACTGGAAAGGAATTAAACATTTATTCCGTTATCTTCAAGGAACTGTGGATCTTGGTCTATTTTATCTTAACAATGCGGTACAAGAATTGATTGGTTATGCAGATGCAGGTTTTCTATCAGACCCACATAAATCCAGATCTCAAACTGGATATGTATTTTACGTATGGAGGCACTGCTATTTCATGGCATTCTCAGAAACAGACACTTGTTGCAACATCATCGAATCATGCTGAGATTATTGCACTCCATGAAGCAAGCAGGGAATGTGTATGGCTACGGTCAATGACACATCATATAAGAAGTACATCTGGCTTACCTATTAGAGAGGGTCCTACAACATTATACGAAGACAATTCTGCATGTATTACACAGATGAAAGAAGGCTATATCAAGAGTGATCGAACCAAACACATACCCCCAAGATACTTTGCTTACACTCAGGAACTCGAGAAGAACAAATAAATTAATATCCAATATGTTCAATCATGTGACAATATGGCAGATCTTTTTACAAAGGCACTCCCTATTGTAACTTTTAAGAAAATGTTCAAAGTATTAGGATGCGTCACCTACGAGACTTATGAAGAATTGAAGATGCCAACTTGAGGGGGAGTTCACACGGCTGCACTCTTTTTCCCTTATTAAGGTTTTTATCCCACTGGGTTTTTCCTTATAAGGTTTTTAACGAGGCAGCATAAGACGTGTGCAGAAGACGAATCATATACATAACAAAATTTTCAAATGGCCAAGGAGGAGTGTTATAAATATAGTTAGTGGCATATGCCTAGTGGCCATTGTTGAAAATTATGTACAAATACTATTTTATAATAGTAGTAGTTGTTGTAAATAGTGTCAAATATTGAGAACTCTTGCCTATATAATGAGCCATCAAGATGAAGAGAAAAACACCAATTCACAAGTAATATACTCATAATTTGCTCTTCTTTCTCTATGTCCTTTTAAATATATTGTTATAAACTTAAATAGTTTTAATTTTTCTATAACATTCAATAGTTATAGCTAGTGGGGCGTTTCCTTTGTAAGTTTACTAGTATCAAAATATAATTAATTAGATCCTTTGTGGCACACCTAACACCCCAACTATTTAACACACCCATTCCCCTCCAACTAATAAACCCACAACTAATCCATAACTCAAATGTCTAATTTACCCATCACTTTTATGAATTTATTACCAATTTGCCCTTTTACGTCTGAAGAAAATTACACTATGCCATTATAGTTATCTTCTTTCTTTCCAACATTTACACCACACATTGCATCTCCCATTCTACGATTTAGTGTTTAAACGCTAAATTTTGTTCTCTCTTCTTTACATAAAAACTTCATTACCTCCTCGATAAAGTAATTTATCATTGGTCAAATCCACGGATGTTAACTAAGAACATATTGAAATTAACCTTGATCAGTTCAACACCCTTAACAGTATTATCATTGGCCTAATTCACCGATGTTAACTTTCATCTTACACTTTAGATAATTCCGCTCTCAATTTTATCTGTAGCATAAAGTATATTATTCTACGTGCCTAAACATTAAATTTTATGTGCTAAATAAAAGTTTGATCTTTAAGCAATTTTCATTTAGTCAAGTCCTCAATTTGATCCAAGCAATTATTATAGTATTTCCAGATAAAAAAATTGACAAGTTTAATTTTATTTAGGTGCTAGCATAAACTAATTACAAGAACCACACGTTAAGGTTAAATTGTTTTAGCGCACACACAAAATAAAATAAATAAACTAGCCAGTTTCTTGTGTAATACAGTTGCTAGTTATTGATGCAGTCGAGAAGGCGTTGGAGTTTATGGTGAAGCGGGATCATCCCAAGATGAGAGACTGATTTTACCTCGGTCCGTTTTTGACGTGTGATTAGTCCAATTGCATCCGAAACGGGCCAACGAACAATAATTTTCCTTTCAGTTATATCTTTATTTCTAAAACTCGGAATTGCATTCCGCTTGTTGGAGCGTGTTCCTTATGAGTAGCACTTTTAGTTTATGCTTTTATTTTGATTTTTTCCATTTAATTTTTTTTTTACTATTTTTAATTATGCTTTTAGGGTATATACTCTATGTAAACCCTAAGAAGACAGTTAGTTGATTATTGAATAAAGTTTTGAGAGTTTCTCCCATTTTGCATCAATTTCTTGGTATTCTTCGTGAATCAACAAGCTTTTGTTCCAATCTTTCCTGTAAGCTTCCGCTACGTCAGTTGGCATCAGACCCAGGTTCGTTCCTTCACTATGCCGACCAGAAAATGCCAGGAAGAAGATAGACGTGAGGAATTCACACAGTTACGTCAGCAAGTTGAATTGTTGATGCAACAGATGGCAGCCATGGTTGCACAACAACAAGCTGCTCCAGCACCAAGACCTAAAGACCAATCGTTCGAGGATTTGGAGGAAGAGAATCCTTTTGCTCGGAGACAATGTGTCCAAGAGTACAATCCACGTTGGGAATCGGGGTTTAAGGTGGACATACCAGAATTTCATGGAGGGTTGAACCCAGAAGAATTCTTGGATTAGGTAACTGCAGTTGAAGAGGTTTTGGACTTTAAAGATGTTCCAGATGACAAACGTGTTTCTCTCGTTGCAACTAGGTTTCGGGGGAGAGCAGCGGCATGATGGCAACAAGTTAAGGTGACGAGGTTTCGACAGGGGAAACCTAAACTTATATCTTGGGATAAACTGAAGAAACATATGAAGAAACAATTTTTACCCTACAATTATGTGCGTACTATGTATCAACAGTTGCAAAATTTGCGTCAAAGGGAGAAGTCTGTGAGTGACTATACCACTGAGTTCCACTTGCTAATTACTAGGAACGACTTGATGGAAATGGAGGATCAATTGCTGTCACGTTATGTGAGTGGTCTCCGTCCATAGATTCAGGATACGATGAATATGTTTGACCCAGTCTCTATCTCCGAGTCACACCAGCGAGCAGTGCATATTGAGAAGCAACAGTCGTGGATAGTCATGAACCCTCTCATTATTGGGAACTCATTGGGTAGCTCGCAACAGGTCACAGGTCCTGGTAACACTATGCACTCGGGGCTACCAAAAATGGGCACTATCCAACAACCAGCACGCCCTGGGGTTGGTATCCGTCGTTTTGGTTGTGGAGTTAAGGGTCATAGGCAATCTGAGTGTCCTAAGAATCCGCGTAGAGGACTATTTGTTACGGGGGATGTTGGCCAAGCTTTAGTGGTGAGGCGCAGCCTCATTACTCCCACGGAAAACAAGACTGACTGGCTACGCAACAACATATTTTAGTCAACATGCACGGTAGAGGGAAAGGTATGTTGAATGGTTATTGATTCTGGCAGTTGTGAGAATGTAGTGGCTGAGGAGGTTATTAAGAAGCTGAGTTTACAGACTGAGAAGCATCATAAGCCTTATAAATTAGCATGGTTGAAGAGATGGAACGATGTCGAGGTATCCCAACGTGCTCAGATCAATTTTTCGATTAGACCTACTTACAAGGATCAGGTTTTGTGTGATGTAGTAGAGAAGGATGCGTGCCACCTACTGTTAGGTAGGCCATGGCAGTTTGATAGGCGATCAGTTAATGATGGGTTCATGAATACTCATTGCTTTCTGTTTGGCGGGAAGAGGATTGTGCTGTTGCCTGATAAAGGTCCACAGTCAAGCGGGAAGGGTACCAACTTCTTACCCAGAAAGAGATTTGAGGCAGAGATGGAAGAGTCGGGAATTATGTATGTGATGGTGGGTAAACGGGTTGAAGATGATCACGAAGTCCCGTTGGCAGTTCAACCTTTGTTGCGGGAGTTTTCTGATCGTGCACAAATCGACTTGGTGCCTGGTGCAGCTTTACCTAATCGTGCACATTAACCTAATCGTGGACATTATCGGATGAGTCCTACATAACATGAGGAGTTGCGTAGGCAAGTGGAGGAACTTTTGGTTAAGGGCCACGTGAGGGAGAGCTTGAGTCATTGTGTTGTTCCTGTCCTTCTAACTCCAAAGAAAGATGGGACATGGCGTATGTGCATGGATAGTAGAGCGGTTAACAAAATTACTGTGCATTATCGCTTTCCTATTCCCCGACTAGATGATCTATTGGATCAACTTACTGGTGCGTGTGTGTTTAGCAAACTAGATTTGAAGAGTGGGTACCATCAGATCCGAATTAGGCAAGGTGACGAATGGAAGACAACGTTTAAGACTAGGGAGGGGTTATATGAGTGGCTGGTTATGCCTTTTGGTCTCTCAAATGCACCAAGCACATTCATGGGCGTCATGAGTCAGGCCCTTGGTCCCTTCATCGGTAAATTCATTGTAGTTTATTTCGATGATATTATGATTTATAGTGCTAACGATGTTGATCATGTTCAGTACCTTCAAAAAGTTCTTAACGTGCTTCGTAGGGATGAGTTTTATGATGCAGTGGAGAATTTCTCGTTTCTCACTGATAGTGTAGTGTTTTTGGGATATGTGGTCTCGAAGGATGGGTTAGCAATTGATACATCTAAAGTGGAGGCAATAAACCAGTGGCCTCAACCCATAACTATCACTGAGGTTAGAAGTCTTCATGGTTTGGCGTCTTTTTATCGTCGTTTTATCCTTCAATTTAGTAGCTTCATGGCGCCAATCACGGATTGCATGAAGGGTAGTAAGTTTCAGTGGACCGACGAGGCTGATATGTCTTTCCAGTTAATCAAGGAGAAATTGACCACTGCTCCCGTGTTGGTCTTACGTGATTTCAATCGCCCGTTTGAGTTACACTGTGATGCATCAAAGGTTGGTATTGGTGGTGTGTTGAGTCAGGGTAATTGCCCCGTGGCCTTTTTTAGTGAGAAGTTGTCTAGTTCCAAGTCTAAATATAACACTTATGATGTGGAATTTTATGCGATTGTTTAGTCTATACGACACTGGCGTCCCTACCTTTTTCATAAGGAGTTCATCTTATATACTGATCATGACGCCCTTAAACACCTTGGCACTCACGATAAAGTGTCTGCTCAGCATGCTTCATGGATTGCTTACTTGCAGCAGTTCACTTTCGTGATAAAGCATAAGGTTGGTACTTTGAACAAGATTGCAGATGCGTTGAGTAGGCATCATCACATGCTCTTAGAGATGCGCGTCAAGGTTTTGGGATTTGACAACCTGTGTGATTTGTGCCCTCTTGATCCATACTTTTCGGGCGTGATTCAGGATATGCAGAGTGGGGTACAATCAGAGTTTGCATGGGTGGCTTGTTTTCTGTTTCGGGGTACTCAGTTGTGGATTCCAGAGGGTAGTTTACTCGTGAAAATTATTTAGGAGTTGCATAATGAGGGTTATGTGGGCATGATAGGACCCTCCAGCTCGCGACAGCTTCGTATTTTTGGCCATCTTTGCGTAGGGACGTGGGTAAGTTTGTGGAGCGATGTCGAGTTTGTCAGCTATATAAGGGTAAAGCTACGAATGTTGGGTTGTACATGCCACTGCATATTCCGACACAGCCGTGGAGAGATGTGAGCATAGATTTTGTTGTTGGGTTACCACGAACTCAGCGTGGATTTGATTCAATTTATGTGGTGGTGGATCGTTTCTCAAAGATGGTGCACTTTATCCCTTGCAAGAAGACTACTGATGCTATTAATGTTTCCTTGTTGTACTTTTGTGAGGTTTATCGTTTGCATGGGCTGCCTACGTCAATTGTGTCTGATGGGGACACTCGCTTTCTTAGTCACTTCTGGCGTAGCTTGTGGCGCATAGTGAGTACACGACTGGATTTCAGTAGTGCTTATCATCCACAAACAGATGGTCAAACCGAGGTTGTGAATCGTTCTTTGGGTGATCTGTTGCATTGCCTTGTGGTTGATAATCAGGAACTGTCCCAAGCTTAGTTTGCTCATAATCACGTTGTCAACCGCAGTTCTAGGTTCAGTCTTTTTCAAGTGGTGTATGGCCTCGTTCCTAGGGGTCCCCTTGATTTAGTTCCGGTGACTGCCTCAGTCAAGATGCATGGCAAGGTGGAGGATTTTATCCAACCGTTGCAGCAGGTGCACCCCCAGGCTCATGACCACTTGCAAGTTGCTGCCTTAGATTACAAGCGTGTTGATGATACAAAGAGACGCAATGTTGAGTTTGAGGTGGGTGACTTTGTATGGGCAGTGATGACTCGGGATCGTATTCTAGCACATGAGTATAACAAACTCTCGGCAAAGAAGCTTGGTCCAGTAGAGATTGTTGAGAAGATCAATCCCAATGCTTATCGGTTGAAGCTGCCTAGTCATATTCGTACTTCTAATGTGTTTAATGTCAAACACTTGGTGCCGTTTCGGGGTGATAATTCTGATGATGATGATGATGATGATGATGGGGATCTGCCTGCGCCAAATTTGAGGACGAATTTTTCCCACCCCGGCGGGAATGATGCAGTCGAGAAGGCATTGGAGTTTATAGTGAAGCGAGATCATCCCAAGATGAGAGGCTGATTTTGGCTCGGTCCGTTTTTGACGTGCGATTAGTACAACTACATCCGAAACGGGCCAACGCGCAGTAATAATAATCTAAAGATTATAGCCAAATTCCATCGTTTAGGCCTCGAAAAGGCCATTTTTGCCGTTTTTAGTAATTTTCGTTTCAATTATATCTTTATTTCTAAAACTCGGAATTACATTCCTCTTGTTGGAACGTGTTCCTTATGAGTAGCACTTTTAGTTCATGCTTTTATTTTAATTTTTTCCATTTTTGAAAAAAAAAACGTTTTTTATTATTTTTAATTATGCTTTTAGGTATATATTCCATGTAAACCCTAAAAAGACAGTTAGTTTATTATTGAATAAATCTTTTTAGAGTTTCTCTCTTTTCGGATCAATTTCTTGGTATTCTTCGTGAATCAACAAGCTTTTGATTATCGTGTGTTGTTTCAATCTTTCCTATAATCTTCTGCTACGTCAGTTATGCATTATATTTTGAGTCATTTTATCTGTTGCAAATAGATACACATAAATCTATTAATTTATCATTATATATGTAGAATATAAGTCAATTTATGATCAGTAGCTACTCAATATTTTAAGGTACTTTCTCAAGTTTGTAAATACGCTAAACTGTTTTTAGAAAGTAGCTATAAGTAAATATTGGTTTAATTTTGAATCTCCCGTTATTTGTGTTTGTGAGTTTTGTGGGTTTGTATTAGTAGAGTGAATTGACAAAATAACACAATCAACAAAACTCATTGTCAAAATAACATTCTCTTGTTAAATGTGTACATAACTAATTGTCAAAACAACGCTCTTCTCAAAATGATTTGCCAAAATAACAACCTATTGACACATATGCTGACATGTGTACAAAATATTTATTCTTTTTGCAATAAAGTCGATACTATTCTCTTCTTAGGTGCTGTTTGCAAACTCTAAAAAAAAAAGCTATAATAAGCTTTTTATTTGAATAAGTGATTTTGGGGTTTTTGCAAATATAGCTTTTTCGGTTACAAAACTTTTTTTAAGCTGACCCCTCGCCCCCCCCCCCCCTCCCCCCCAATCTTAAAGCTGGTGTGGGGGTGCTTTTGGCTTATGGTGAATATTTTTAAATAAAATAATTAGATTATTTCAAATTCAAGATTATCTTGCAAATACTCTCAACTTTTAAATTTAAGTGCTTTTGAACCTTAAATTAAAATTATGAGCTTCTAGTTTTCCACAAGAGTTTTCAAACACAACATTGGCAAACTCTTAAATAAAGATATAATCAGCTTTTAATTTAAATTAAGCACTTTTAGAGTGTTTGGTTCACAATCTAAAATCTCAAAAGTACTTATTTTAAGCTAGTAACTTCTACAATCCAGAAGTTTGCTATATGCCTGCTTTTAGCTTGTGGTAGTTATTTTCAAAGATAATTTCTTTTACAACTTTTTAAACTTTTAATTTTTTTTCCAAACACCACAAACCTATGACCACTACAAGATTTGGGGGTCAATAGTGACCGAAATGCAGTCACTATTGACCCCCCTTGGGGTCCCTGATGGTCAATAATGACCGCATTTGGGTCGCAGATGACCGGTCACTATTGACCTCGGTCACTTTCCATCAGTGACCGCAATTAGGTCGCTGATGAGGGTCAATAGTGACCGAAAATTTAGTGACCGCCTTTCGGTCCCTGTTTATCGGAAATGTCAGTAGTGACTGCTTTCAGGTCCTTATTGATTGAGAATTAGGGACCTAAAAGCAGTCACTAAAATAAATAGGGACCGTAATTCGGTCCCTATTTAATATTCAAAGAGTATCTATGAATATTAGTAGGGACCGAATTGCGGTCCCTAATAAAGTCAATAACGACCGGAATTCGGTCCCTACTAATATTTATGAATATTAGTAGGGACCGCATTGCGGTCACTAATTTTAAACTTAGTGACCGCAATTCGGTCCCTACTAATATTCATAGATATCTATGAATATTAGTAGGGACCAAATTGCGGTCACTAAGTTTAAAAACAGTGACCGCAATTCGGTCCCTACTAATATTCATAGATATCTATGAATATTAGTAGGGACCGAATTGCGGTCACTAATTACCTGTACGAAAAATAAAAAAAAAACACTAATATTCCGGATTTAATCCGGAATATTATTTTTTTTTTTTGTAAAATTATGATTTTAACAAGATCAAAACCATAAAATAATGAAAAAAATGTTAATATAATGACATGAATGTAAAAAGATTAAAAAAAATGACTAATAATAGAAACTATAATATGAATGAAAACAAAAAAATGAATGATTAAAAAGATCAATGAAAGCAAAAAGATTAATGAATAAAACAACAAGTGAAAGAAAAGTAAGAAAATAAAGTGTAGATCCAAAACAAAAAAAAAAGTGAAAGAAAGAAAATAAAGTGTAGATCCAAAATAAATATAGAAAGATAATAAAGTGTAGATCCAAAATAAAGAAAGAAAGATAATAAAGTGTAGATGAAAACTAAAATAAAAAAGTGAAAGAAAAAAAGTGATTTTTTGGATTTATGTTGTTGTGTTGGTGTGTTGGAGAAAAGAAGAGAGTGTTGTTGTGTTGGTGTGTTGGAGAAAAGAAGAGAGTGTTGTTGTGTTGGTGTGTTGGAGAAAAGAAGAGATTGTTGTTGTGTTGGTGTGTTGGAGAAAAGAAGAGAGTGTTGTTGTGTTGGTGTGTTGGAGAAAAGAAGAGATTGTTGTTGTGTTGGTGTGTTGGAGAAAAAAGAAGAGAGTGTTGTTAATTATGTTGGTGATTTTTGGAGATAATGAAATTTAGATGTGTAATAGTGGTGAGTATATATAGAGGGGAGGTTGAAAATTTCAAATTTTCGTCAAATTCAAATTTCCCTCTCAATCCCGCCTAAAATTTTCGCCCAATTTCAAATTTTTTGGATTTCAGTGACTGCAATGCGGTCACTGTTGCCATATCAGTGACCGCAATTAGGTCCCTACTAATATTCATCCATTTTAAAGTATGAATATAAGTAGGGACCGCAATTTGGTCACTGTTTAGTCAATAGGGACCGCATTTAGGTCACTAATACATATTTTCGACCGCTATTAGGTCACTAATATTTTTTAGTGACTGCAATGCGGTCACTGTTGCCAGATCAGTGACCGCAATTAGGTCCCTAATAATATTCATCCATTTTAAAGTATGAATATTAGTAGGGACCGTAATTTGGTCACTGTTGAGTCAATAGGGACCGCAATGCAGTCCCTGTTGAGTCAATAGTGACTGCTTTGCGGTCCCAATTGACGCAATAGTGACTGCATCGCAGTCACTATTGTCTCCCATACTTTACAATCGATTTTTTTAATTGATTTTGGTGTGTTTATGATTCTTAGTAACCAAACTCATTGTAACATGTAAATTGAAGTAATAAATGATTACAAAACCAACCTCATAGTAGTTTAGTTGTGGATTAATAGATTGATTGAGATTGAACGAGTTATTAACGTTGGAGATCTATTTCATGTTCTACAACTAATCATCACTAGTTAGTTGTAGTTGTTATTCGTTTTTATGCTTTACTTCACTAATGTTAGCATATATATGATTATGAGGTATATATCATCACATCAAGTAATCATTATACTTATATGTATATACAATTAATTTGTCATTATGACATTCGTCATACAAAATAATAAGAGCATCGTCAAAGTGATCCATTCTCTTTACTTAATGTTTGGATTTACAATGTGTCATTGAAATTATTGTTGTTTTAACTCTTATAATGGTTATTATGAACTAAAAAAAACAACGCGGCACGTCGAACCATCTTAAAATATCGATTTTATAGTTTAGGGTTTAGGGTTTAGGGTTTAAAGTATGAATATTAATAGGGACTGCAATTCGGTCCCTGTTAATTCAGTAGTGACCGAAAAGCAGTCACTATTGATAACGCCCAATGTCAATAGTGACTGCAAAACGGTCACTATTGATAACGGCCAACTTCAATAGCGACTCATGTTGAGTCGCTATTGGTAATAGCCGTTGTCAATAGTGACCGCAAATGTCAATAGTGACCGTTTTGCAGTCACTACAAAACATTAGTGACCGCAAAGCGGTCACTACTGACATTTGCGGTCACTATTGACAATAGCCGTTGTCAATAGTGACCGGAAATGTTAGTAGTGACCGCTTTGCGGTCACTAATCTTTTGTAGTGACTGCAAGGCGGTCACTACTGACTTTTGCGGTCACTATTGACAATAGCCGTTGTCAATAGTGACCGGAAATGTCAGTAGTGACCGCTTTGCGGTCACTAATCTTTTGTAGTGACTGCAAGGCGGTCACTATTGACTTTTGCGGTCACTATTGACAATAGCCGTTGTCAATAGTGACCAGAGATGTCAGTAGTGACCGCTTTGCGGTCACTATTCTTTTGTAGTGACTGCAAGGCGGTCACTATTGACTTTTGCGGTCACTATTGACAATAGCCGTTGTCAATAGTGACCGCAAATGTCACTAGTGACCGCTTTGCGGTCACTAATGTTTTGTAGTGACTGCAAAGCGGTCACTATTGACATTTGCAGTCACTATTGACAACGGCCATTACCAATAGCGACTCAAGTTGAGTCGCTATTGTTAATAGCCGTTGTCAATAGTGACAGGCGGCTGAAATGGGTTTTGCGATTTGGTAAGAATTTTTTTTTTTATTTATAGAAGGTATCAGCGACTCAACGTGAGTCGCTGATTGCTTCAGATATTGGACGAGCCCAGACTTGGGCCACACATTTTGGCCCAATCGGGCCAAAATGTATGGCCCAAGTCATATTTTTGAATTCAGCGACTCATATTGAGTCGCTGAATGTTCCTGAGGTCAACAGCGACTCAATTGGAGTCGCTGTGTGCCTGGTACAAATCTGCGACTCAGGGTGAGTCGCAATTGTCTTCACGAGTCACTGAAGACAAGTGACTCAACTTGAGTCACAACCCGGAGGTCACTATTGACCCCCAAATCTTGTAGTGGACTTATATAATTTTTTACAACTCATGCTTAAATAATGAGATTGTGCTTTTAAAGAAGAGCTTGCAAACACCATCAAATTGTAGCCTACTAGAAACGCTGGCACGCGATTTCCGCGTGATTAAAAATTTATTTTATTTTGTATGATGAAGAAAATAACTTACATGAGTAAAGACTCAATATATAAGAATAAAAAATTTATATAGAAAGTTTCAAATTTTTGGGAAAATAAATCACCAATCACTATAATAATGTAGTTAATAATTCTACTTATATGCAAAGGCTACATTACAAACTTAATAATGAGATATTTTGTCAGCATTAAAATTATAAGGCTAAAACCGAAAATTAAAGTTTGGTGTCACAATTTGCCCTTCTTTACATAATATTATAGATTTTGTTATAAACTATAGTATATACAAAATAACTTTTAAAATCTCAAAACTCTTTAAAAATCGAATGTTTTTAAAACGATCATACGACTAATTTAAAAACAAAATGTTGTTGTAAATTAGAAAAAGGTCTTCAACCACCACAACCCTGCCCGATAATAACATCTTTTTGTTATAAATATGGTTGGTAGTATATGCTTTGTGGCAATTGTTGAAAATTATGTACAAATACTATTTTATAATAATAGTAGTTGTTGTAAATAATGTAAGATATTGAAAATTCTTGCCTATATAAGGGGCCATCAAGATGAAGAGAAAAACACTCATTCACAAGTAATATACTCCTTATTTTCTCTTCTTTTCCTATGTTCTTTTAATATATTGTTATAATTCCCAAATAGTTTTAGTTATTCTATACCACGTTATCACCACGATAGTGCTCGATCCGGAAGAATTTAGTTCCTTCGTTAGAGAAAATGTTCAACGTTAAAAGGTACGAAAGTTTTATATTTACTTGTTCATCTATCTACATTATTATAGACAAGGATGATTACCGTCAATCTATAATTTTATGATTAGATGAATATGTGTTTATAATTTTGTTGTTAAAATTTAATATTTACGTGTTTATCTATCTACATTATTATAGACAAGGAGGACTACCGCCTATCTATAATTTTATGATTATTTTACTGTCATCTAACTCTAACACTAAAGCTAATTTAAACATTCGTTGATGCTTGAGTTAACCCCAAGCTAGAAACGACTACTGACAATTTATTATTGCTTATTTTATTCCATAAGCCCATGAAAGTTTTTACATAGTAATGTGGCGGAAATTATCTACGCACTTAATTCAATGCAATTATTTTACTTGTTTACATTATTCCTTAAGCCCATGAAAGTTCTTACATAATAATGTGGCGGAAATTATTTACGCACTTAATTCATTGCAATTATTTTACTTGTTTACATTATTCCTTAAGCCCATGAAAGTTTTTACATAGTAATGTGGCGGAAAATATATATGTATTTACTTATCGTAATATTATTCCATATACCTGTTAAAATATCATTAATGCGGCGTAAATTATTTTACATGTTATTACAATTAATTTTTGTTGCTAAATTATTAAAGACATTACCGTTCATAAAACATGCCAAAATAATTTATATTTTATTGTCACCTAACTCTAACACTAAAACTAATTTTAACTATCGTTGATGCTTGAGTTAACCCCAAGCTAGAAACGACTACTGGTAATTTATTATTGCTTATTTTATTCCATAAGCCCATGAAAATTTTTACATAGTAATGTGGCGGAAATTATTTACGCACTTAATTCATTGCAATTATTTTACTTGTCTACATTATTCCTTAAGCCCATGAAAGTTTTTACATAGTAATGTGGCGGAAAACATATATGTATTTACTTATCGTAATATGCCTGTTAAAATATCATTAATGCGGCGAAAATTATTTTACATGTTATTACAATTAAGTTTTGTTGCTAAATTATTAAAGACATTACCGTCATAAAATATGCCAAAATGAAAAAAAATGATTTTTTTTCTAACGGCTATAAGCGGCTACTTACGAATATTTTTCCTCTATAAATACACAAATTTCATAACACAAACTCTACACAAATCTTCACCTTATTTCTCTCATCTTGCAAAATGATCTCTACGACAACAACGATCTTGATCCTCATTTACCTTTCAATTTTTATTTTTATGCTAGTAGATGAAGACACTCATATGTTTGTCCCTGTAATATTCCTCCCTTTTATCATAATAATGTTGAGTACAAGATTTGGCTAGAGATGAGATAATTACATTGTATTATTGTAATAATTGTGCTTCTATGATTATGTGTTAAATAAAATGTTTTGATCCTAATTATATTTTTTGGTTATGTATTTAGCTGGAAAAATATCTATACTCACGAATACAGTTAGTTGTATACTCAATAACACTGGCAAGAATTATAGACAATTGAAATCAGATACAAAATTGTATATCCGATCAAAGAATATCGTTGAAACTCTTGCTGCAGTAAATATAAATACGGATCCAGAAAAATGTGAGGTTATGATCTATATGAGAAAACACTTTCTACTTTCCATGTGTCCATGATAAATGTCCAACAACAATACAGATTGTTGAATATTTCAAAATATCACGACTTACAACATATGTTGCTAATGGCAGAAAGTTACAATAACTTATTGATGAAAAATCATCAATCTCGTCCTCCTAGGGCACATGCATTACTTGAGGCAAATGCCATTAATTTAACAAACTCCTATGGACGAGGTAACAATGATAATGCCAATCGTGGTTGTGGATGTGGTCGAGGTAGTTCTCACAACCCTTCGACCAATGATACGGTCCATAACAATAACCATCATAATAAAAGAAAAAATACTCATAATAAATCTGAAGGTTACTGTTTTAACTGCGTAAGGAAAGGACAATGGGCCAATATGTGTCGTACACCTGAACATTTTTGTAAATTGTACCAAGAGAGTAAAGGCAAAGAAAAAGAAGTGAACCTTGTTGAACAAAATGCGTAAAAATCTCACATATTTAGCAGCATCTGATTTCACGGATGATCATGATGTTACTATGGCTTGATATGAGCTATGTGATTCATGTCTGCGTGATTCCTGGTTTGATTTGCATTATGTCATTCCTTGTTGTGTGATTTTTGAATTGATATGTATTTGCAATTTCTTTTGTAATGTGTTGTGTTCCATTAATTGTGTTTCCTTATGTATCTTAATGAAACTATTTCACTTTTCTCAAAAATATACTTCGTTTATCGTTATATCATGTTTAACTCTACTTGCTTTGACATGAAACCAATATGGAGCATACTGGTGGTTTTTTTGCAACCTTGATAGCGGTACAACTCAAACAATTCTCACAAGTAAGAAATATTTTACATATCTAAAACCAACAAAGGCAAAAATCAATATGATATCAAGTCCTACTGACCTGATTGTTGGATTTGGTAAAACTAGTTTGTTTTACCAAATGGAACGCTATTTATCATCAGTGATGCCTTATGTGCCCCAAAATCCAGAAGAAATTTACTGAGTTTTAATGATATATATCGTCATGGATATGATACCAACTCAAAGACTGAGACTAAAACTAAATATATTTTCATGATTAAGTATATATCAAGAAAGCAACATATATTTGAAAAACTACTAAAACTCTCATTGGGATTGCATTATACATATATTAATGCTAGCGAGCCAAATATGGTAGTCAATGAAAATCCTGAATTATTAACTTTATGGAATGATCGACTAGGTGATCCTGGTTCAACAATGATGCGAAGAATAATTGAAACTACACATGGACATTCATTAAAAGGATCAAAACTCAATTTACTCAATAATAGTGAAGCATGTTCTCTTGAAAAACTAATTATAAAGTATTCACCAGTTAAAATTAATTAAGACAAAATTACCCACATTTCTTGAAAAAATTCAAGGTGATATATGTGGACCTATTCATCCATCATGTGGACCATTTCAATATTTTAGGGTACTAATTGATGCATCAAGTCGATGGTCACATGTTTGTCTATTGTCTACTCGCAATATGGCATTTGCGAGATTTTAGCTCAAATAATTAACATAAGGGCTCAATTTTCTGACTACACGATCAAGAAAGTCAGACTTGACAATGCTGGTGAATTCACATCTCAAGTTTTCAATGATTATTGTATGTCAACTGGAATTACGGTTGAACATAGTGTTGCACATGTACATACTCAAAATGGTTTAACTTAATCATTAATTAAACGTCTTCAATTAATTGCTAGACCATTGTTGATGAAAGCTCAATAGCCAAGTTCTCTATGGGGTCATGCAATTTTACATGCTGCATCACTAATTCGCATTAGACCAAGCTCGTATCATGAATACTCCTCATTACAACTTGCTTTTGGTCATGAACCTAATATTTCCCATATAAAGATTTTTGGTTGTGCGGTTTATGTTTCAATTGCACCACCAAAGCGAACAAAAGTGGGACCAAAAAGAAGATTGGGAATATATGTTGGTTTTGACTCACCATCAATAATCAGATATCTTGAGCCTCTAACAGGTGATGTCTTTATGGTACGTTTTGTCGATTCCCATTTTAATGAGGCAAGTTTTCCAACCTTAGAGGGAGAAAAGAAGCAGTTGGAAAAGGATATATCATGGTATAATCCATCTTTGACAAACTTTAATATGCTAACAAAGCAATGCGATTTGGAAGTAAAGAAAATTTTGCATTTACAAGCTATTGCAAATCAATTACCCGATGCATTTACTGACATAAGCAGGGTAACAAAATCACATATACCAGCTGCAAATGCTCCTGCTCATATTGTAATTTCAAAAGAAACATCAAAGGATGATATCTTTGATATAACTAAGAAACGTGGGCGTCCTGCTAGCTAAAAGGACAAAAATCCTCGAACAAGAAAATGAGCATAAAAACCTAATGATCCTATTATTGAGGAATCTATGCCTAATGAGTCGCAAAATGTGACATATGAGATACCTCAAGAAGTTATCCAATCAGATCATATAAATAAAGATAACGTTCAAATCTCTATAAATTATATCAATACAAGAATGGTATTGGACCGAAATGAGATGAAAAATATGGATGAAATATTTTCAAATTTAGTCGCTTATGAAATTATGCATGAAAATGATGATCCTGAACCCAAATCTATAATTGAGTGCCAAAAAGGAATGGTTAGGATAACTGGAAAGATGCTATGCAAGCTAAATTAGCTTCGCTTAATAAGCGAAAGATATTTGGATCCATTGTTCTCACACCGAAAAGTGTGAAACCCGTAGGGTTCAAATGGGTTTTCGTTCGCAAACGAAATGATAAAAATAAAATTGTAAGGTACAAAGCTCGCCTTGTCGCACAAGGTTTTTCTCAAAGACCTAGAATCGATTATGAAGAAACGTTTTCTCTTGTAATGGATACGATTACATTTCGATTCTTGATCAGTATAGCGGTCTATGAAAATCTAAACATGCATCTCATAGATGTTGTCACTGCTTATCTCCATGGATCACTTGATAATGATATTTACATGAAGGTCCCTGATGGACTTAAATTACCCGCAACATCAAGTTCCAAACCTAGAGAAATGTACTCAATTAAATTGTGAAGATCATTATATGGGTTAAAGCAATCAGGTCGCATGTGGTACAATTGTTTGAGTGAATATTAATTAAAAGAAGGATATATAAATAATTCTTTGTGTCCATGTTTTTATTAAGAAAACATCATATGGTTTTGCAATTATTGCGGTTTATGTAGATGATTTAAATATCATTGGCACTGACAAATAAATTCATTCAACAATGAATTATTTAAAGGATGAATTTGAAATGAAAAATCTTGGAAAGACTAAATATTGTCTTGGTTTGCAAATTGAGCATGTTAAAAATAGAATACTTGTGCATCAATCTAACTATACTAAAGAGATATTGAAACGTTTTAACATGGATAAAGCAACACCTTCGAACCATCCTATGATTGCAAGATCATTAACTATAGATAAAGATCCATTTCGTCCTTGTGAAGAAAATGAAGAAATTCTTGGTTCTAAAGTTCCATATTTAAGTGCCATTGGAGCTTTAATGTAACTAGCTAGTTGTATTAGACCTGATATATCATTTACTTTGAATTTATTAGCCAGATTTAGCTCATTACCCACAAAAAGGCACTGGAAAGGAATTAAACATTTATTCCATTATCTTCAAGGAACTGTGGATCTTGGTCTATTTTATCCTAACAATGCGGTACAAGAATTGATTGGTTATGCAGATGAATGTTTCCTATCAGACCCACATAAATCCAGATCTCAAACAGGATATGTATTCACGTATGGAGGCACTACTATTTCATGGCGTTCTCAGAAACAGACACTTGTTGCAACATCATCGAATCATGCTGAGATTATTGCACTCCATGAAGCAAGCAGGGAATGTGTATGGCTACGATCAATGACACATCATATAAGAAGTACGTCTGGCTTACCTATTAGAGATGGTCCTACAACATTATACGAAGGCAATTCTGCATGCATTACACATATGAAAGAAGGCTATATCACGAGTGATCGAACCAAAAACATACCCACGAGATATTTTGCCTACACTCAAAAACTCGAGAAGAATAAAGAAGTGAATATCCAATATGTTCAATCATGTGACAATATGACAGGTCATTTTACAAAGGCACACCCTACTGTAACTTTTAAGAAACATGTTCAAAGTATTGGGATGCGTCACCTACGAGACTTACGAAGAATTGGAGATGCCAACTTGAGGGAGAGTTCACACGGCTGCACTCTTTTTCCCTTATTAAGGTTTTTATCCCACTGGGTTTTGCCTTATAAGGTTTTTAACGAGGCAGCATAAGACGTCTGCAGAAGACGGATCATGTACATAACAAAATCTTCAAATGGCCAAGGGGGGGTGTTATAAATATGGTTGGTAGAATATGCCTTGTGGCCATTGTTGAAAATTATGTACAAATATTATTTTATAATAATAGTAGTTGTTGTAAATAATGTAAGATATTGGAAATTCTTGCCTATATAAGGAGCCATCAAGATGAAGAGAAAAACACTCATTCACAAGTAATATACTCCTTATTTGCTCTTCTTTTCCTATGTTCTTTTAATAATGTTCTTTTAATATATTGTTATAATTCTCAAATAATTTTAGTTATTCTATAACACCTTTTTTTGCCAGTCATTGTGTAATAACTTTCCGTGACCCGATTACTTTCAAAACAATTTTCTAGCGAGGATCTATATTGGTTCTCCACTTCTCACTCGAACCCGTGACTTTAAATATCATAAATAATTTATTATCAAAACATGTTATTAGTTTTACTTCCCAAAGTAATCTATGTAATAACGTGAAGTATGTACCAACTCACTAAAACACACACAAATAAAAACAAAACTGAGCAAAATTGGAATAGTGCCTTGCCACCTATGTACAAAGATATTCCATATCTTAAATAACATAAAACGATCGTATCACAAATTTATAATCCCCAGTGAGGCGTTTTGCAGCAGCAAATGCTCCTATAAATGGTTAACCTGAAACTTTTTTTCTTTTTCTTTTTTTAGAAACTAGTTGTAGTATGTCTTAACAAATATAAGATTTCTAATATTTCTTTAGGTAAATTTAGCTGAAAAATGAGTTCTAAAAGTACGAAAGAATTACTTGTAGCACACGATATTACACGGGCGGAAAAATAAAGTTATTTCGTATTTAATATAGTTTATAACAAAATAGACCTACAATTATAATGAAAGAATTGTATATTTAACTTTATTGGGAAAAACAATCGTACACATGGCAGTACAAGAGTCAAAATGATGTTATATTGAGAAATAGTTTGAGCATAGTGCTACTTTCATAATTAATTATGTACCCATGTGGCAAGAGAATGTTATTTTGACAAATAATTTTTTTTAAGAATAAAACTTTCATTAAAAATAAAAGAAAGCACACTCACAATAGGGGGTTCACGATGGGTAAGGCCCGCCACAAAATAGTTAGTTGACAAACTATCAAAAAGGACAATCCCCATATAATTTTAGGAATTTGCCCAAGTTGCTAAGTTATGCGCTGCCAAATTATCATCTATATATACAAAACAAAATTTCTATTTCGGTCAACAAGCCAAACGTCTACGGATTTCCTAATTAGAAGGCTCCGCGCTTCAGTTGCAAGGAGAGAGGTTGTTGTTCACCAGGTTCACTATATCATTGCAATCCGACTAAAAAATAACCTAGTTTTTTGAATCTGTTGGCATAAATCGTTTCTTCTAGAATGAGCCGAGCTTCCACCATAGCTGGGTCGAGATATTTGAAGGATCGAGAAACTGCCAAAATTAAAGATTGGTGCGTGTTTTGTATTGCTTGTTTGTAATTAGAACTATGCAATAGTAAACAACTACACATGTTCGCAAGTATATGAGTCAATTAATAATAAAATGGTAAGTAAAGCTTAAAAACCAAGTAATGAATCCCTAGAGAGTATGTATCTTGTATCAGAAATCCTAATGTTAAGAACTTAGTGAAACAATGCTTTGAATATTTGAAAGTAGAAAGAACTAATTAAACTACGACTAAAGCTAAGAAAGTAAAGACCAAGACATAACTGAATTGATTGATTGATTGGTTTTGTTGTAAAATAGATTGACAAAAATGTATCTAGGAGTCGAATTTATTAATCTCGAATGCCGGTATGTCATAAACAAAATAACATTGATCCCTACGTAAAGTCTGATTTTATTAATTCTTGTTGTGTTCTCATATTGACGTGATAAATTAAGCGCACTTTCGTATCACTTAAAGAACCCTCTATCTTCTAATGATGTTAGGCCATAAGTACGAAAAAGATGAAATAGAGAAAATAACAAACTAATTACCTAAAAAGACCGAGGAGTCCTCGGAAAAGAAGTACAAACATGAAAAATAATTACAAATGCTAAAGTACGGAATTAAAAGTTAAAGATTTAAAAACCTAAACATTAAAATACTAAAATTCAAAACAAAAGAAAATCCTAAGCTACGCAGCCGTAGTCGGAGGATGCGGAGCCAAAGGAGTAGAAGGAGTAGCTCTCCCGGATGGAAGAGTCGTCGGACTCATAATGCTAGGTGGCACAGCTATCAGAAGCAATTGGATATCGGGCGGTAGAACACCCCCCGTAGTTAGCGGGCCTCGGAGTCACGTCACCAATCCCAGGCCTCGAAGGAGAAGGCGAGGGAGACACATGGGGAGACAAGCCGTTATGCTTCTCAAAGAGAGCATAGGCCTCCTCGGAATTGGCTGGCTTCTTCATCTTGCGGAGGTCAAAAGCTTACTAGAAGTCAATGTTCGGTCGCAGCAATCCCATCGCCAACTTAGCGCACTCGGGATATCCCCACAACAGATGCCACGTTAGAACCCCGTGGTGCCGTTTCTCAAAAAGGCTCGAGCATTGTTGCACGGTCTCCTTCTGAGCATATTGAACTACTGCATCCACCTTAACCTGTAATTCCTCGGAGGAAATGGCCGTGGCTAACTTCTCCGAAGCAGACTCTGCATGATCAAGAACCTGACCCAGTTGCTCCTGAAAGCTCCTTTCCCTTTCTTGCGTCTCCTCTTTTTCCTTCTCGAGGAGCGCAATTCTAGCCCTCGAACCTTTTTCCGAAGCTTCCAATTTCGTGAATGCGGTTTGTAGACGCTTCATCTTTTTCTAGTCCTCTTCCCACCTAAAATCATAAGACGCTCTTTTCTCCCGAATGACCCTCATCTCATTCTGGTCCTCCTCCCTACTAGAATTGAAGGACTCTACCTTCTCTTAGAGAACCCTCACCTCATCCCCATTCTTATTGTAACCCTGCTCCGCCACGATAGTAGCCTCTTTGGTCTTCCCAACCTAAAATGAGGGGAGGTCTGGCGTAAGTTCATAGGAAAATAATACACAAAGAAGGATGAACAGAAAGAAAAAAGAAAAACTTACCATAAGCCCCATCCAGTTAAGGCAAGTCTGCATAAAATGAAAGCCATCGGCAGGAGTGGCATTGGAAGAAACGAAGAAGCGAAGAAGCGAAGGACTTCTCCGAAGGCTTGATCCAAGGTCTGTAGCGATGGAAGATCTTCTAAATGGGGAGGAACCCCTGGAAACGACATCCCAAAACAAATACCCCCTAGGGAAATGGTCACCAAAATCGAAGTCACTACAGCAGAATCGGAAAACATAGCCCTTTGAACCCCCGTAGGAGCAGAAGGCCCCGCCACTCCCAGAAGGAAACTTAAGAGCGAAACCTTGACATCTAGTTGCGACGAATCGCCAAGGTGCGCGTCATTAACCCCAAAGGCTTCCTCGAAACCGCCCAACGATGCCTCCAAACCAGACTTAAGGAGTTGAGCCAACATATCCTCCCCTACAAGAAATATCGTAAGTGAGAAAGGCTACAAATAAATAGCGGTAAGAAGTATAAAGGAATTAATCAGTTACCTAAAGAGAGATTCTCCCCACCCGTGGTCATCGGAGCCTTCCATTTACCTACATTGCCTACGAAAGAAGGACGAATCACTTAAACATAAGATAAACGAAGAAGTTAAGAGTACTTGAAGGGAGAAAAAGATGTACAAAAAGCTTACCGCAGACAAGGAGTTCAGAGATTAGATCTACCGAAGGTACCAACAAAGGATCTTCAGCCTCCTTTAGAGAAGAAGACGAAAGGTCATCGGATGAGATGGTCACATATTCCTATGCAAAGGCTGATGAGTCTCCCCCCATGACCTGACCTCTGTCCGAAGCGAAATTACCCCCCCCCCCCACCCCCAAGCCCTCGGAGAACCCACTGTGGCAGAAGCTGAACCAAACACGGGAACCATAGCCCACAGAGGATCCATAATGGATAGAGGAACGGCAACATAGATCACTCCATCACCCCGATAATGAAAGGTGAGTGATCCTCCTCCTGCTCCTCCTCCACCGGATGCATATCCGCGTCTTCAGGAGTATTCACCACCTCATTCGAAGCATCTTTCTCCTCGAGAACGTCAGAAGTCCCGCTGGACGAACGGGCTGAAGAAGTGCCTGAGACGTAGACTTTTTCCTCCCACTCGCAGTCATAATATCTTGTTCCGATGTCTTACAGTGACGGTCGGGTCCACAGGACTCTTGGGCAAAAAATATTTTGGCAAAAATCCCACCAGCGTTATACAAAAATCCCTCAGAATCCGTATATGTAAAATTTTACTAGAAAAAATAGAGGAGATCAAGTCAAAATTACTTACCTAAGGAAACCAACTCCTCGGGAGACATGGATAAAGGCGATTTGATGGCAGCATCGGTGAAAATCAAATAACGAAGCCCCGATTTCTCGTACAATGTACCAAAATCACCCCCCTCCATCAAGGACTTAGCCAAAATTATCGAAGAAAATCTCATCTCTAGGTCTAGAGGGTACACGGGAGCTTTAGCCTTTCTCCAATCAAAGGGTATATCCCACTCCCCTTCCAAAAGTTTCACGAAGAAGTACTTGTCCTTCCAAGTACTGTGGAAGCTGAGCGTCCCCTCCAGAATCCTCTTCGTCGAATTCTTAGTCGTGTCCCGATGACGAAAGTGATAAAAGGGAAAACCCCCAGGCGATATCACAATATCGAAGATTGAGAAGAAGCGGTCCACTGTACAAAGAATCACCGAAGGAAAAAAAATCAAAGGAACAAAAAAATCACCGAAATTTGAGGGGGCTAGTGTTAACCCTAAAAAAATAAATATAGGGATTAACCGAAGCGTTAACCCTAAAAAACATAGATTAAACCTAAGGATGGTACTACCGTTACTTAAACTCCCAATGCCACGTAGTATCGGGAGGGCCCACGGAGTGCCGCAAACCCAAAGTGGTAAAAAGCGACACCCACAAAGAAGCACCTATGCGTCCCTTGAAAAGTCACGATGACTAAAAAATAAGATGCATACGTAGCATCGAAAAAAGAATAAATTTCGATAAGTCTGCGAGAACTCGATATCCATCAAGACGCCAAGAGGGACCACTGCATATATAAGGACACCGAGTCCCCGAATACGAGAATATCTCGGCGCTGAGTAACCCGAGGGCCACGAACCATCGGAGTACATAATATGAAGACTAAAAATAGAGCCCTATCGGGATCAAAAAGATATCGGACGAGCACCCAGCCTCACCTATGAAGCTCTCGCGAGAGCCTTAGCCTATCGGAGAAAGAGTCCAAGAGTCTCCTTATCAGAGCCCCCTAAAAGCTATCGGAAAGGCCTATCGGAGAAAGAACCCCATAATCTCCTTATCAAAAGCCCTCGGAAAGCTATCAGAAAGGAGAGAAGTTCATCCTAGTCATGTCCTAGTAGATAAATGACCTAGATATAAAGTATAACTTATCCACTCACGCACATTGCGACACCTGTACTTTACTAAATTTATGCATGGTGACACGTGTCCCCAAATACCTCTATATAAAGGGGTACCCCCACTGCCAATTAAACACACACTCAACTCAACTCAACACAAGCAAGACATACAATTCCCAGTGAATAAAAAGAGGAATATTTTCGTCGTAAGCATAATTCTGAACTTTCGGACAAGGCGTTCCAACCCTTTAAAACTCGTTAATTAGGTTAAAATAACCAACCTATTAACATGGTAAAAAAACATAGAGAGAGAGTGTATATTATATATACTCGGGTTATAATTTCGAAACTACATTTGAAAACAAAAAGTGCAAAAGGTGAAATAAATAAGTACTTACGAAACCCGTCATGCAGACGAAGTAAGGTCATGGCAGGACGCTCGTCCAAGCCGCCTTGCAGACATGCCAACATCATAGCCATCGGGTTGCGTAGCATTAGTGATGTGTTGTGCGCCCAGCTGAAAAGGCCCATCCAACCCAGAAATGCGACAGACTCCACGTGCACGTTGTTAGAAGGAACAACATACCCAAGGCTTCACTGGGTGGGAACACCCTCGCATTTGGGACCTGAGTCTTTGATAGGTGCCATGTAAAAGTATCTACAGTGCCAATCCCCGTTACTAGACGACTCGTTCCTCGCAGTCAACACAAAAAACATGCGCTTGTTATCGTGAGTAAACAACATAAAGAAAGGCGAACCAGGCGTGGTCAGCCTCAGCACAAACGCCCTTGCCACATTGTGAGAGGTGCATGGGATATCCAGAAAATAGAAGCAGAGTATGAATCTCACCAGGAAAACGGTAGAAGGCAGAAGTAAGTTGACTCGGGCAAATCTGCCAAAAGCCAAAAAAATCCCTTAGGATCGGGTGGAAGAAGTAGCGGAGCCCATAACAAATCTGCTCCGAGTACACATCATATAGCCCTCCGAGGGATCATACGCCCTCTTGGAGATTGGCACCCTGGCTGAACAACCCAAACTTCATGCCCATCTTCTTGCAAGCCTTGAATCCACATAAGAGGTGCACAGCAGAGTAGGAGGAAAGTTGCTCATGATACTACTTCTCCAGGGCCGCCTTCTGAGCTGCCAGTATCCAGTCGTGCTCCACCATGGTCGAGGCTAACTCAATCTAAAGAAACGCCACCACTTCCTCTGCTCCACCACCCCCTCGGCCTCCCACTCCACAAGACTCTTTCTCCCCCTCCACGGCAGCCAATTGCTCCTTCAAAAGACGCTACGACTCCTCCAACTCTCTCAGACGACTCAACCGACCCTCAACATGGGCGGACAACGCCAAGCAAACAAGAGAGCTGGCACGACCCTCTGCCTCAACCTCTCCTAGTCTCTTCTTTAGAGGATCCCTCTCGCGAGCGGCCCCATTGTAGGTGTGCAAGAGCCTCTTCCATCCTATCAGCCCATGCATTACAAAATAAAAACAAGCGTTAACACTTAGCACTTGAACAAGATTAAGGCACACGAAGGAATGTACCCAACAAGGACGTAGAAAGTTTCACCATGTGACCGTAATTCGGGGGGCTAAAAAGAGATGAGGTCGGAGAGGATACCAAATAGGCCACTTTGTGGGTCCATGATATCCCTTATAAAGGAGCGCAACGGGGATGGCACGATAGTGCCCTAAGTAACGGCTTCCTCGATCAGAGCCACCAAATTAGAAACCATCGAAGGATTAGAAGACTCAATGTTACAATGATCTGGCCGCGGAGGCGACGTCCGCTCGGCTACCGACTCCACTCAAGTAGTCGGAGTTTGAGGCATAGGTGGGTCACTTTCCTCGGCCCCTTTGACATCCACTTCGCACTCAGCTTGGAACATACCCTTGAGCTAGTCCTCCCTGCCTTATCTCCGGACACATTGGACAAGTTTGTCGAAAGACGAGAAGTCTCGGGACTTCCCTCAGCCCGAGTCGGCAATGTCACCTCATCCTCCGAGTCTAGCAGCAAAATATGTGGGCCCTTGGAGCTCACCTCAGGCTGATCTCCAAGAGGTTTCAACTCAGAAGGACCAGCACCCTTCTAGCTTGCTTGACTCGTACGGGATGGAGCCTCTTAAACAATGCTTCCCCCTTCAAAGGCTCGTTCACCGATGCAGTTAAAGTTGCGCACCCCCGTGTCCACCGAACCATCTTGGCCTGAGCTTTTTTCTTAGCTAGGCGAGGAGGTAGAGTATCACACCTCAGCTTGTCTATCGTTGCCTCTACATACAGGGAGTCACATAAGGCAAAGTTAACAACTTAAGGAAAGGAGTGACCCGAGAAAAAAAATTACAAGGAAAAGAAACTTACTTATAAAAGGATGCTTGTCCCCAACATTGGGAACCATAGCAGTAACATCGTTCAGGCCACAGTTGATATAAAGAGACATAAAGACCTCGGTATGTGACATCTCACTCCAAGCAAAGCCTTCGCGGAAAAACTCTTCTGCTGAGAGTTGGGCCATGGCATCCACCGGGTCATACTCAGTTGAAACTCAGGGATCCGTGTTCCACGTTCTCGGAACCCCCCTCAGGACATTCTTGTTCAAGTGACGAAGGAAGAAGAACTTGTCCTTCCATCTGCTGTGGGACCCCGGGAGCTTGTAGACGACCCTTTTGGTCGACTTCCACATTGTAGAAAAGCTTCTCCCCATAAAAGCTCGTCAGATCAAAGGCACCGAAGAATCGAGCCATAGTGCAGGGATAGTTGTAGGTCGTGCAGATGAAGGTGAAGGCCGCCAGAGTCGACCACCCATTGGGAGAAAGCTGACTTAGACAAAGCAAACATGCGTTAAAAACCTCTCGATAGAACACTAGAAGGAAAGACCTAAACCCTGCCTTGATCTGGACGAAGTAGACCGTGAAAAAACCCTCACGAGGGAAGGTTGCTCGATTATTTTTTCAAGGCACCTTAATCTCCAAGCTAGATACGTCCACCCCATACTTGGTAAACTCGGCCACGACCTCCTCACGTGACCTAACCGTGCTCACCACGTCCTCTGCCACAACTCTACATGGCACTGCCTCCGCCGTTGACTTATTCGCTCTCTTGGAAGACACCTTCGCCACCCCAGAGGCGTCGCGACATTGCCGCGAAGTCCTTTCAGCCACAAGAGACGTCGCCGCCGCCAGAATCATCTTTTCGCACATGTAGCCTTGTCGCTGGAACTGCTTCGAGACGACATTTAAATTCTGAAGTTTTTGAAAGAAATAAGAAGAAAGAAAGAGAGGGAAAGTGAAGAATGCTCGTGTACAATGAGGAAAAAAACGCTGAGCCCCTCAATTTATAGGTGGGGAAGTCGGATCGACGCACTTTGACGCGTGGACGGCTCAGTGCCACGTGGCTCATGTAGGGCCACAACTTCTCGAGTGCGCACAACATGTCACTCATTTAAGTTCCTAGTGATTTCTATGAAATACACTTGGGACTAGGGAGACTCCTACCCCCCTAAGGTATAGGCAAAATGGGTACGCCACAAAAATGACCAAGGGCAAAAATACGGTATTCCCGGGTCACAACCCACCAACACCCCCACATAGGGTATACGGTCAGCATAAACGACCCGAGTACACCTTACTCATCTACCCAAATAGTCATCCACATTGCGGGGTACCCCTAAGAATCTAAAGACCCCCCCTCCCCCCTCAAGTTAATAACGACCCACCAACAAGCTAATTCCCTTACGCGAATCTCACGGGACCATAATAAGGGACCCCCGGATGAGAGCGCTCAACACTTAGCAAAATCACTTTTGAAAAACGAAAGTAGTACGAAACAATAAGAGCAATAGTTAATACAAGGAAGGTCATACAAGAAGGCCTCTCATCAACAACCTGGACATAACGACTCGGAGATAATATATCTCGGAAGACCTCTCAAACCACTAGGAGACAATGCAACTCCAAGGGTTCCATCGCCCAAGGATCGGAAAAAACACGTCTATGACACGACTTGACTCAAGAAGAGTGTCAACTACCCACATTAAAGGCAGCTCCCAACTTCCTGCCATTAAGAGGAACAACCTCGTCTCATTGGTTCAAGACTACTATCGAGGCAGTAGGCAGCAAACCTTACCGGCCCCCTCCCACCCTTTATAACTACTAGAGTTTAGCCAACCCGCCCTCATTGACCTAGGAAGAATTACCTACGCACCGTTACCGGTTTTTGAAACTCTCAATCTATAACAAATAAACGAATCCCAAGACTTATCAAAGCAAAAGTATATGAAAGGTTATAAAAAATGACTTGATGGCGATGCTTTAAATGTGAATTCAGTAATTTTGAAGATATCGTTTGAGAAATGATCTTGGCTTATTTCTATTTACATTCTCGTCGTCTTTTGGCTTTTAGAAGGCAATAAGAGATCTTAATCCTAATATATACGTTGTGTTCAATCAAAATGAATATACTAGAGTTTTTGTGCTTAACTAGATGATTTGTTTATGTAGTTTATTATGATTTATTGAGATGGTTGTTGTAAGGGAACGTTGTGGTTAACAAAACAGTAAAGATTTTGCATTTGACAAAAATATCATAGTTTTTACTAGTGTATACACATAGCCATTGGATTTAACAAAAAATATAAAGCTTTTACTAATTATGGCGATACTGAAGTCGTAAGAGCCGATTGTGCAAACCTACTTGAGAAGAAAAAAAGTCGAGCACTGCTAACATCATGAAGTGATGATGAATCTGAAAACAATGTAGAAGATACTAAAGAAACTGATGATGTTGCATTTTCATCATTCGTCTCATTCTCGTCCAGAGCAATTATTACTGTTTCAACTGACATTTTGACCGAATCCGACAGTGATTCAGATGATGAGGATCCTGAACAAAGCAACAGTAAGTCGGCCATATCAAAGTATAAAGCTACTTATGACCAGAAGCGCAGTTCAAGATCCTGACACCATATGGGAATCCAGTCAAAATGAACAACAAGATTCTAGACCTTGAAAGGAAATTACTCGCAATTTCATTTGAGAAGAATCACCCCATTGAGGATCTGTACACAGCCCTTGCAGCTCACTATTCGACGAACGACGTTCTAATTCTCATTTAGAAAGAATTATAATTAGCCATGAATAGTGTTAAGATTCTAACTCGTATAACTAAGAAGTTGGAAAAAGTTCTGAACACCCAGCGAGTAGCAACTAGAAAATCTGGAGTACAATTCGTTAAGAATGGTGAACCAAAATTTTTTGAGAACACAAATATCACTGTGTCAAAGAAGAAACTAATACCCAGAGGAGTGGAAATCCCACTTGATTACACAAACATTCACCAACAGAATACTCAAGTAAACCCCAGTTGCAACTAGAATAATACTAACCCTTTACCTTATTTTGTTGACATATAACAAAGAAGCAGATTTTTGTTCTAATGTGCCATCATTATGGAGTGAAGGGGCATATTATACCATACAGTTACCAGCTGTGGAAATCACAATCTCCTACACCTTACAGACCCACCACAATAGTCCAAAAGAAGAAGAAGAATAAAGGAAAGAAGGCAACGAAAAATGCATCCACTGTGGCACCTATAAAACCTATAAAAAAGTTTGCGTAGAGAAATCTACCAAAATAGTTACCTGCCTTGTTGCTTGTAACTCTGTTTCCCAACATTCTTCTTATTCTAGCTCATGGTTTTTTATAGTGGTTGCTCCTGGAACATGACATGAGACAAGTGTATTCTGAGCAACTTCATGGATGAATGCCAGGGGGATGTTATTTTCGGTGATGGTAACTAAGGACTAAGGAGAAATCATTGGAAGAGGAAAGTTGAA
The DNA here is from genome assembly GCA_948329865.1 of Linaria vulgaris. NCBI lineage: Eukaryota > Viridiplantae > Streptophyta > Magnoliopsida > Lamiales > Plantaginaceae > Linaria > Linaria vulgaris. The sequence goes on along the minus strand of OX415251.1, from coordinate 73,548,676 downwards.
TGTGAAAGGATTTCCAAAACTTAGAGATGTTTTTTATGTAGATGTATTGCATGTTAACTTGATTAGTATAAGCCAACTACGTGATGATGATCTATTTGTTAGGTTTAGCAAAGATGAGCTTGAAGTTATTGATCAAAATGAGAATTGTGTCCTGCAAGGACTTAGAAACACAAAAAATTGCTACACACTATCTAAATGTAACTTTGTTATGAGATCTCTCACTTGTAACTTTGGTGTTGACAATCCTATAGATCGTTGGCACCAAATGATGTGACACATCATTTTCAGGACACTTTCTAAGCTACAGAACATAAAAGATGTGAGAGGCTTACTCAAAATTGGTCCCACGTCTAAATAAAAGTGTGGATCATGTCTGGAAGGAAAGTAAAGGAAGACTAGTCATGCCGTGTTGCAACACACTCTTTCTAAAAGGATCCTTGAACTTCTTCACATGGATCTAGTAGGGCCAATTCAAAAGAAAATCATTTCTCGTAAACGGTACATCTTTGTTTGTGTTGATGACTTCCCACGTTTTACCTAGGTTGATTTTCTCAGAGAGAAAAATGAATCTTTTGGTGTTTTTAAAAACCTGTGTAACACTGTTACAACTATGAAAGATTTAAAGTCAAAAGAATTTGAAGCGACCCTGGTAAGGAGTTTGAAAATCCCAAATTTTACGCATCCTCCAATGATAAAGGAATGAGTTTTCAACTCCAATTACTCCACAACACAATGGAGTGGTTGAGCGCAAGAACAAGACTATTATTTAGATGGCTCGGGTTATGTTGAATTCAAAAGGGATGGCTCTACGATTTTCGGAAGAAGTTGTAAATACTGCATGTTACCTCATAAATCTAGCATACCTAATACTAGCTACAAACATGACTACCTATGAGGTATAGAAAGGTAAGCATCCAAGTGTGCATCATTTACACATCTTGGGATGTACTTGCTATGTTTTAAATGATCTAGAGCAGAGAGGTAAATTTCAAACGAAATCTGACATGGGCATATTTGTTGGTACTCTCGCAACAATCACTCATATAGAATCTTTAATATGCGCACTGAGACGGTTGTTGAATCCTCTAATGTCGAATTTGATGATTACATGGATTTTGTATCTACATCTTCTGAAGTTGGGATCATTGAAATGATTTAATCATCTCATGATGGAAATGATTCAAACGACGAGGAACTTTGGGAAATTGCAACTTCTTTTAATGCTGCAACAACACCTGTCCCAAACATATAAAATCTAAAGATGCAACCTAGTCCAAGTTACAAGGAAAAACCTCCTCATATCAAGAATAATCATCCACTCGAATCTGTAATTGGTGAAATGAATGAAGGTATACAAACTCGAGATCTCCCCCAAAAGAGAGATGATCAAATGGTTCGATTTGTATGTTATACCTCCAAAATAGAGCCTACGAATGTCAATGAAGCCTTGTTAGAAGAAGCATGGGTTGAGGCCATGCAAGAAGAACTAAACCAATTTGAAAGAAACAATGCATGGGAACTTGTTCCACGACCCCCGAATGACAACATTATTGGTACTTAATGGATCTTCAAGAACAAGATTGATGAACTTGGCAACATTGTGAGGAGTAAAGCAAGGTTGGTTGCTCAAGGCTATACTCAAGTAGAAGACGTGGACTACGATGGCACATTTTCTCCAGTTGCAAGACTGAAATCTATTCACCTTATACTTGTTGTTGCATATGTTTTACGGTTTAGACTTTTTCAAATGGATGTTAAAAGTGAATTTTTAAAAGGTTTCTTAAATAAATAAGTTTTCGTAGAACAACCTAAGGGGTTTATTGACCCACATTTTTCGTAATATATGTTACGATTAAAAAGGGCCATCTATGGTCTTTACAGGCACCTCGTGCTTGGTACGAAAGACTAACCATTCATCCCCTTGACAAAGGATACTCTAGAGGAAGTGTTGATCATACTCGTTTTCTTAAACATTTTGGAACTCATTTTCTGATTGCACAAATGTCTATTGATGACATAGTGTTTGGTCCTACATCTGATAGCGAGTTGTAACAGTTTGTTTCAGTTATGAAAACAAATTTGAAATGAGTATGGTAGGAGAACTCACCTATTTTTATAAAGGAAAAAAAAGCAGACGACCCCCTAGCTTTCGGCCGTTAAAAATGTCGAAAGCTAGGGTGGCAAAGTGTCAAAATTTAACGAAATATTCTTTTATTTTTACGGAATATTCCCGTTGGGGGGGGGGGGGGGTAACGTTTGACGAAATTCAAAGTTGGGGGCAAACTGCTAAAAATCAAAGCTAGAGGGGGAAAATCCAAAATGGGAATCTTTATAAATTGCAGGTCAAACAACATAATATAGGAATCTTCATCTCTCGGGCAAAATATGCTAAGAATGTTTATTTAGACTTGATCATGCCAAACCAATGGACACTCCCATGGGATCAACCCACCAACTTATCAAAGATGATAGTTGCAACTCAGTTGATCCAAGTCTATACAGAAGCATGATTGGAAACTTGCTTTACCACACTACAAGTTGACCCGACATTTGCTTCAATGTTGGCGTATGTGCACGCTATCAAGCATGTCCCAAGGAATCACATCTCAAGGATGTTAAAAGAATTATCACGTATATTTCTGGTACAACTGATTTTGGTCTCAGTTACAACTGATTTTGGTCTCAGTTACAACTTTAACGAGAATGAATCTCTTGGAGGTTATAGGGATGCTGATTGGGTTGTTTGTGCCAACGACAGAAGAAGCACCACATGGGGGTGCTTCTATCTTGGAACCTACCTGGTTTCATGGATTAGTAAGAAACAACACTCTATTACTCTTTCAACAGTAGAGGCTGCATAGATTGATGTAGGGAGTTGTTGTACTCAGTTAGTTCGGATGAAACAAATGCTAAAAGACTATGGTATTGACCAAAATGAACTTATGTTAGTTTTTGATAATACTAATGCTATTAATATATCCAAAAAAGCATGTCCAACATTCTCGCACTAAGCGAATTGATATAAGATACCATTATATCAGAGATTTGGTTGAGGATAAAATTGTTGAATTACATCATGTTGGCACTAAACTTCAATTTGCACATACTTTTACAAAGCCACTCGACACTGCACAATTTGAGTACCTACGAAAGTCCTTGGAAATTTGTAACTATAATGACATATGAACCATCACTAAAGAACTTTTGGCCATTGCCATGGGTACCCCTGAGATTGACATTGTTCATCAATTGGAGTTGCGAACGGGGAAGAACCACTCCAAAGTTGCAACTATACTGACGGGCGGCTCTGTAACCTGCTGGCCTCGTGGGTCTATCTTACCCCTAGCAATCTCACCACAAGGTACAATCTCTTGTTTCGCATTCTTTTCCATCATTGGTTGCCATGTGTACATACCTCCACTATGAACTTCACTATTACTTATGTCCTCTACCGTATTGGTATGAATATTGAGAATGACTTATGGAAAGTTGTGTTTGAACGCTTGTATTGTGAGGCTTTTTTGAAGTTTTGTCTCTCGCTTGGTTTTTCGTCACTTATTTACAAGGTAGTTGTGGCACAATTCCATGATCTCAAGGAGGAAACTGATAAGGAGACTAAAACTACGCCTATGAGGGCCAGTACCAAAGTCATCAACAAGCCCGCACCCACTGATAATGATGCAATTGCTGGTTCCTATAAAAAGCCCGACACTAGTTTCACCCCAATGCAGCATTTAGCCTTGAAGGCGTCCATTTTGAGCTCTCACGCATGCACGCCAACTATGATCGACATAGCAAGTTGTATGGTTGTGCAACACTATGATGATTATTGACTCTAAACTAGACATGGTGTTGCAACTTCCATGCAACCCTTGATTATTTAGTCAAAAATGGGGAGAAGTTGTTCGGTTCAGGGGGAGTTTATCTGAGGAGGAGACCGCATGTCTTCCTGAACTATGTTTAAAACCTTTTAACACTTTAGAACTCTTTAATCTATCTTTACATCTAACCTGTTTGCAGACTCGACGTTTGATTTTGACAAAACAAATCAAGAGGGAAGATTGTTAGGGCCGGTTTTCCAATGGATCTTACTTGGTTAAATCTTGTTTTGAAAATCAAATCTGATGTGACAATCTTGTTAAGATACAAGTTATCTTAAAGATGGTAGTTATCTTAGATGATTTCTTCATATCTTGTTTGATTGTCATTCCTTATGGCACAAGTTATTTGATCTTTTATTCGACTATATGTATCTGGACTTATATTGTGGTATATACATTGGATATAGTCGAATATTGCCTTGCAGATAATTAAAGAAGGAAAGACAATATGCAAGGATAAGGAAAGAAGATATGCATGATCGGAGAATGAGTTACAACAACAATCTGCAGAAGATTGTCTAGTGCCTATATAAGGAAAGATTCGAGTCCTAGAAGGGACAAGCTTTGACAGATAATTGTTGTCATTCGTCCTGTATCGAGTCAAAGTATTTTAGTGAGGGAACTTCTTGTCAAAGGAACTTTGAGCTATTTTGAAGTTATCAGACTCAAAATGAGTATACCGAATATAGTTGATGCTTAGGTATTGCAAGAGTAAATTAGAGAGAGTTTAGTTTTACTTTGGAGTAAATCCTAAGATTGTAATTCTTATATAGGTATATCGTGTTAAGTCATAATTTCAGTGCATACCCCGTGGAGTAGGATCATTCGGACCGAACTACGTAAAAACCTTGTGTTCTTCACTGCTTTCGTTTAACTGTTACAAATGTTCATAATTGTAAGAGTAAAACTGTTTTCAAAGATTAAAAAACTAAAATTTGTATTACTTTCGTACACAATTATATTTGTTTCGACTTATAACTATATCAATTTTACAAGTAATATAGATCCAAGATCTTTCAACGGGGAAATAACCTCCGTCCCTGTAATATGTAGTAAGAGACTCAATTATTTGTACTCACCAATGATTATTTTGAAACGGTGATTGATATAAGCATATCAACACGCCGTCTCAAGCATATGTAAAAGAGGTAAATAGGTTTCTAGTCATTGAATTGTATCAGTTTTTTTATCGGGCTTAAGCAAATGGTAGTATACAAGAATCACATGCAATAGACTGATTCATATACATGAATCAGAAGTTCAGTTAAGTTCCTCCTACAAGACATTTTACTAATAAGAAATTTGTATAATATTATTTTTATAGATGTTGTTCTATTATAGTTGTTTTACAAGGAATATAGTAGGCCTTTAATTAACTTTAGAATGGTCCCTTACCCACTTGATGTTTCCTTTTATCAGTTTTTGACTTTTTGATGAAACTGAAGTTTCTATATTTTCTTTGAACTCTTTTAATGTTAAATGAGTACTTAAGTTACCTGTAAAATGGAAGTTATACATAATATTTATTTGAAAGCATAAAATCAATATCAAAGCTGACTTTTAAAGCTACAAGAAATTAATAAAGTGACGGAATTAGGTTGACATTTGATTAGGTATCAATTAGCCCTTTAATTGCCTACCATAATTGGCTGAAGCGGCTATATTCATCTCGCCTCTGTAACTAATTAAGTATTATTACACTTTGCATTGGCATCTTATGTTTAATTTGATTAAGATTTTTATCAAAAAATAAATAAATTAAGCTTACCATGTTCCCAGTTGCTTCAAGGGCAATTAATGATTAATTAGCATCTCATTATGTGGGACGCGTACAATAGCATCTCACCTCAGTTACTAAATTCAGGCATTCTGGAAGGAATCATGGTACAAATATAGTTCTATAATAGTTGACTTTCTAGGCACTGACTATACTCTACTTAGACAATTATATTTTAAAATACATAGTCGAGTTCATGAACTTGTCAGATTAGGTTGGGGCGGTGCATTGGAAAGAATTTTTTATATTTTTTTTGAAAGTGAAATGAATTCTTTTTTCTGCTGTGAAACAAATAAAAAGAAAACAATAGGCTGGTTTGTAGTATTTATTACAAGATAGGGAGATAAAAAATTATTGTAAGTTAATTAGTCGATGAATTCACATGGGATGTGTTCGGTCCGTGTCGACATACCGTCTTCCCGCTGGTGTAACCTACAACTAACTACTTACGGCAACCAACATCGATGACCTTTTGAATTTAGGGTTGTCATAGGCAAGTAAGATCTATGAATTTGATAGGCAAACTGTTGAAGTCTACACTACAGTTTGATTACCCGGGCGATAGAATTAAACATCAAAGCAAATAAACTTGTTATACGATTAGGGCTTACTAGGTTTAAAGTTATCAAGGGGATGAATGAGTTTCAATTTGTTTCAATTTGGTTCAAGAGGGGTTTGCTTTTGGTTCGAAATTTGTTTAGTGGGTTGCGCTGATTCCACCCCTATGACCCGGTTCAATCAACCATAATATAATCAGTATTTCTCCTTTCTCATTCATCTTTGCATACCGAACAAGCATGATTTGACAATAGATCGTTTTATATATATATGCGAGTCTCGATTACAAGTGAGCGGTCCAGCAATATAACGAGCCTATCTCAAATCAGACCTACACTACGAGTCTCGTGTAGGCTTGGTCCGGAACACCTCGGATCTTCGCCTCGATGCTTGGATGAGAGCGGAATATCGGTAAATAGATCCAAAGGACGTCGGTGATCGCCTTCGATGTGACGTCGATGATTACCGCCGATGTGAGGTCGGTGATGAGGTGGTATGACGTGTCACAGGCGTATGTTGTAGTCAGTATATCGAATTAGATATCGAAAGTAACATCGGTGATGTATTTCGATATGGCGAGCGGTAGCTGAGGGATAATAAATTACTTTTTTTGGAATCCGGGTACCGCGTATTTATAGACTTCGGGATCCGGGGACCACAGTACCATATCGGTGATGATTACCGATGTGGCATCAAAAGTGATCCCCGATATGCTCCAAAATGGGCCTGGTTTGAGCGTGTCCCAATATGCGGGAAATGCACATATCATGTAGTCCCCTAATTTTGGGATTCTTATCTTAGAGATAAGGATTCACAATTTTAATTTAAAATTTCTGGGTTACCTGTACCCTTCGTCCTGCCAGTTCAAATGACGGAGATCGAACTTGTGGGGAGTTCACTTGTGATGAACGCCGAGTTTGAGGTCCTCGTTTGAATTCTAGTTCCCTTGGTATCTAGGTTTCTTGAAACTTATGATGAGGTTGTCGGGGCGGTTGTTATATTCTCGTGGCTCTTCGCGTCGTAGGGTTTGATGTCGGGTTTTAGCTTCGATCTTATGTCGAAACTCATATTCGATCTGATGTCGAAAGTGTATTTCGATGTCGTAAGGCGTCTGTGTATTGGTAGGTTGTTGTCCCCTGCACACCTGTCCGTCTCCATTTTCTTCATCACATCGAATATAGTTACCGATGTTATATCGAAATATAGTTTCGATCTAGTATCTCCGATATCTATAAATGGGCCGTCAGAAAGGTAAAAAACCCACTTTGGCTCCTAGAGAAATTTCGTTGTCCCTTCGAAAGATACGTCGAATTTGACTTCCGATATAGATTTCGACCTCGCTTTCGACATCTATCTTTAATTTGGATTTTCGATATCGAATTCGATACTTTTTTCGATATCCCTTTCGATCTTGCCTTTCATCCTTTTAGAGCGTTAAATATGTCGTTTGCCGGAGGTAACGTTAGTGGCATATTTGCCTGAAATAAATTTTGAAGAGGGTGGAGCCGTATTCTCCGAAAATGAGATGTTTGGACCTGAACAACTAACTGGTGAACAGGGTGGTGCCGAATTTTCTGCTCCGCCCGAAGCTGCCAACCCTGATGTGGATGAATGGGGCTTTGAGGTCAGCCCCCCCGAAATATAAGACCTCTGAGAAGTACGAGGATATGAAGTCTCGTGTCCCTCATCATGCCGATTATTATTCTGATAAGTATGACATTCTGGAGGGGTATAAGATCATATTTCCCAGTGCCGATCAACGAATGCATACTCCACCAAAGGGCTGCATTACTGTCAGTGCCAAACATTTCAAGAACGGGCGACGCTTCCCGATTGATCCTGCGGTTAGTGCTATTATAGCAAGTATCGGGGTTTGTTTGGGACAGTTATCCCTCAATTCTCTGGGCTACATTGTAGCTTTTATTTGTGTTATGAGGGCGTTGGGCGCCCCTTGCGGAGCTAACGAATTCTGGGAGCTTTTTAGCGTTATGGTCAATAGGAAGGGTGGTGATAGAGGGTTTTTCTGTGTGCGAGCCCAGACGTGGCTTAGGTTCGTGCATTATACTCAATCTAGCTACGAACTCGGGAATAAGTGTGAGTATATGTATATCCAGGAGAGGACGGCTGGTGAGTTTGATACGCTTCCTAGCGTGTGGTGTGAATACACCAAATATGAGAGACCGGCCGCCGTCGGGCCTACTGCACATAGCTTCGAGTTTCTGAGGAAGTTGATTAACCATCCATACGACGGTACCCTGCTTTGTAGTGACATAGTTCTGCGAGCAAGTGGGATATCTCCCGTGCGCTATAACGGTCCCTCTACGCTCGGTAAGTGTTATATCTTTGTAACTTGATATCTTCCCCTCGATCTATCTCTTGATCCACTATTTTGTATGTTTTGCAGCCAAGCTGGTGGAGTATTATAGTCTGGATGCGATAGCGGAACGCAGACAGCTGGGAGCCGAAACTGCTACAGATGACGCACCTCCACTTGTCAAGAAGAGGGGTCGTGAGGGCGTGCGCAAGAACGCGAAGAAATCTGTGCCCTCCTCGAGTGAAAATACTGCCGGGGTGGGTAATGCTTAGCAATCTCAACCTGACACTGATGTTGGGACGTCCATGGGGCGAAAGAGAAGAAAAGAAGAGGGTAGTTCAAGTGGGAATCACGGTGGTCTCTTTCGCTCTGTAAGTAGTCTTATCCCATTTACTTTGTATTTCCATTGGGTTTTCGTTTGTCTGATGATCCAGCCCTTATTGTGGACGTGCAGGTGGCTGGTTTTCTGAAAGGTTTCTTGACGATGGTCATTAAGGGTCAAGCGGATCACGCCGAGTCGCTCCGAGTTACCAATGGTTTGCTCGAAAAATTGGCTGAATATGATCATGTTGTCGCTGTACAGCTCCAGCATGAGAGAGACGAGGCCATGGATATTCTGAAGGCCAGCGAGAATAATGTTGGGGCCCTGTTAGATGATAATAAGAGGTTGATCGGAGAGTTTAATGAGTCTCACCTTATCGCTGGTCAAGAAGCATCTCGTCGGGAGGCCCTTGAAGCTGAGGTCGCAATTCTGAAGGACCAATTAGCCCAGGCTGAGAGGCACATGCGGTGCATGACGCTGAGTAAACACCAACTGACCAGTGCGGCCAAATAGTTCCTTCTGAGTCGGTCGTATAAGATGATATGTGCTGAGCGAGGCTTGCTAGAACGGGAGGAAGCCAAGGTCTCTGTCATAGGTCAAATCCAGTTGGATGGTGGTTTCAAGGATGGTTACGACCCTTCGGCCATAAACCCATTGAAGGGGCCAGGCGGGGAATTTCCTGATGATTCCGACGATGATGACGAAGATCTAGAACCGGAGGCGGAATACCACGAGATCGTCGAGCAGAAGAGTTTGGCGTTAATACACATCAAAAGGGCCCCTCGTTATCCTGGTTGAGATTCTAGGAGTTTGTATATATATATATATATATATATATATATATATTTCTTTCGGCGCAATTGCCTCCTGTAATATGATTCCTGGTTTTACCTGTTAATTCAATCAATCTTTTCTTCGTATCCTGATATATATCTGTTCATACATAATCCATGGTGTGATTGCTCGTGTTACTGTTAGTTCTCTTTGTTATGTCACATGTCGGTCATACTGGATTATGTCGAGTAATTATGGTTATCGCATGAAGGTGCCTTTGTTTCTGTTTTTTAACATATAACCCGTTGTCACATGGGAACCGCTGCTGTTGCACTGTCTGTTGTCGACCCTGTTATTACAGGGAATTTTTCTTGAACCGACCCCATTATCACAGGGAATGTCTTCTTGGATTGGCCCTGGTATCACAGGGACTTTCTTGAATCAACCCCGTTATCACAGGGGATTTTTCTTGGATTGGCCCCGTTATCACAGGGACTTTTTTGAATCGACTCCGTTATCACAGGTAATTTTTTGAATCGACCCCGTTATCACAGGGGACTTTTTCTTGGATTGGCCCCGTTATCACAGGGACTTTTTTGAATCGACCCCGTTATCACAGAGGATTTTTCTTGTGGGTAGGGATGTGTCCCGTTATCACAGGGGTCCCTCTACCGTTGAATTGTTTTTGATCGACCCCGTTATCACAAGGGATATTTTTGTGGCGTAGACGGGCCTTATCGTTGTCTTCTTGACTATGTCTCTTGGTGACTCTGTCGTCATTGAATATGTAGGTCATTGAGCCCTGTAAAACAGCATAGACAAGAAATTTTTTGATGTAAACGCTAATACGGAAGCACAAAATGATGTGCCTGTGTTATCTGCGGAATGTTCCCACAAGGTGGAAATATCAGTTCATACGAAAGACAGTGTTTTTGTTGTGCTCTATCGCGCCTGTCGCACCTGTTTGTACATGTTGTACCTGTTTGAATAGAAAATATTGCATAGTCTGGGGCAGTGCCCCCTAAATCACTCTTTAAATATACTCTATGCCCTTTTCGGATATAGTAATGGGCGATCCTTTTGGCCATGTACCTGTAAGAGGGGGGTATGCTAAACATATATCTAGGGGAACCTTCCCCGATTCTTTGTGCCATTTTTTGCACTTCTATAATGTCCACTTAAGGCATATCCCTGCATTAAATATGAGATTGCGCTAAGCAACAAATAAAAATGTAATAAAGGATAACGATCGAAGGCCAGGTAAACCCAGCCCGCCTACGTATCTCGTTGCATAGGGAATCAGACCCTGCTTTAAGTTACATGCCGACCCACGAAGGGGCTAAATGAGAGATAACGGTCGAGAGCTAGGTAAACCTGACCCGCCTACATATCCCGTTGAGTGGGGAATAAGACCGGCGTAGTCCCCCCTGTTTTAAGTTTACAAACCAACCCACGATGGGGCAATGTTTCAAATGTTCGAACATAATTTTAAAAAAGTGTGGAAATTTAAAACATTGTTCTATTTGCTCATTATGGTGATCATTCCCCAGCTCGCCGATCCTGGTTTGGTCCGGCCGCTTCTTCCTCTGCTTCTCTAATTCTTGGCAACGCAAGAGAAATGATGTAACAAAGCCAAGCTTCCTCTTGGTTAGCGACCACTTCTCCAACCCCTCTTCCTGCTGGGAATTTCATCTTCTGATGGAATGTGGATACCACTGCTCTTATTGCATTCAGGGCCGGTCTGCCGATTATAACGTTGTATGCAAACGGCTGGTCCACGATTGTGTATTGAATATTAATAGTTCGCATGTGCGGTTCTTGTCCGAATGATGTGGGAAGGTTCACTTGCCTTAGGGGAATTGTCTCTGCTCCACCGAATCCTACCAGTGGCGTACGGACATATTCTACTGCGTGGTGCCCGAGTGCCATCTTCTCCAAAGCATGCGCAAACATAATGTTGGTGGAGCTGTCGTTGTCTATGAGTACATTGTGTACAGCGTAGTTAGCAATATCAAGCTGAACAACTAGGGGGCAGTTGAGCCTGCCTGCCTGGATAGCCTCGGGGATGAGATCCAAAAGGTCCTTGCCGGAAAATGTGATAACCTCGTCTGGGAAATCCTCGTCTGGGATCAACGTTGTAAATCCAACGAACCGGTCCTCGTTCAATCCGCGAGTTATCTTCTTCCTCTGGTTGGTGGAATCCGCTCGTGCGGTCCCACCGCTTATCACATTGATGACCCCCCTCGAAGGCGCATTATGTATCGCATCGCGTCCTTGCCCACTCTCAATTGTCTTCAGGCCCTCCCTTCTTGGGGACTGGGACCGTTCTGTCGACTCGGCATACTGCCCGCTTGCCTTAACGAACTCTATCAATCTCCCGTCCTTGATCAATCTCTCGATCTCATCCTTCAGGTCATAGCAATCCTTCGTGTCATGGCCTTTTTGACGGTGATACTCGCAGTAGCGTCTAGACTTCTTGGTGAAATTCGTTTCCTTGATCTTTCGAGGCGAATTTAGCCAATTTCTGCTTTGCGCGACGGCAAAGATAATGCGAATGTCCCGATTAAGGGGGTATATCTCTTTGGGGACCTGTCTCTTCCTCCCCTTCTCTTGTTCCATAGCTCTCTACCCCTTTCCCGGCCTGATTCCTCTGGTCTAAACTTAGCTGCCATCATCGCGTCTTCGTAGATCACAGTATGCGCCAACTCGTTTATCCGATTGATGGTAGGTTCTGCTAGCTTTATCAACTCTTTGGCAAATCTGTTATGTGTCGTTGCCCTGAACAGGGTCTGCAGCACCTGTCCCCCGTAGGGGTTGTCTACCTTCAGTAGCTCCTCATTGAATCTACTCATGAATTCGCCGAGAGTTTCTCTCTCTTTCTGTTTCAACTCTTCCAGATGGTACATGCTCGTCTTCATTCGTTTCTGACTGGAGAAGTGGTTCTCCAACCTCTCCTTCATCTGCTCGAAGCTCGAAATAGATCCAACCTCGATTCTGTTGAACAGTCTAATACTGCTCCGATCAGTGTTGTCGCCATTATTTTTGCCTTAATACCCTCGGAAAAATCTTGTAGGTACAAGAGACTCTCCACGGCGTGAATGTGATCCCTCGGGTCACTTTTCCCATCATATGGTTTTATGGTTGGAATCTTGTCTCCTCTGTGCAGTACCTCTGCCTCTATCTCCTCCGAAAACGGGGTCCTACTGCGACCCTTCCCATGACTCTGAGTCACCTTCCTTGTTAACTCCGCCCTCTCGCGGTCTAGCTGTTCCTTCCTCCTTGAAATCACTCGCAGTATCTCTGCATCCTCATTTTTTAAACAATTAATCTCGTCCCGGTCACGATCGCGTTCCATTCTCCGGATTACTTCCGCCATCTCGCGGTCGAGCCGTTCCATCTTTCTTGCTACCCCTCGATCCAAGGTTTTGGGGCCCTGTCTCTCCGTCCTGTCGTAAGATGCGGGTGATATCTCTCTAAAAGAGTCCCCTGTATCCTTCTGTTCCTTATATCCTTGCCTTGCATTTCCCTCACCCGCTCCGGATTCATGGGGCCCTGCCCGAACGTCTATTGTCCTTTGCTTCCACAGTCGTGGAAGCAAAGTTTCCAGTGTAGTGCCAAGCGCTGCCTTTACAGAAGCGTTGATCTGCGCTAGGATATCCGGGGTTACGACGGCGGGGGGAACGACACTCTGTCCCGCGGGCATTGTCTCCTCCTAGCCGGGAAAATCCGCATTTGGCGCTTCGGTCATTGGAATGTCAGCTGCGTGGTTCTCGATGGGCGAGCCCTCAGTCTCGGGTTCTGTCGCACTTGGTGCGACAAGGGTCGGACCTGCATTTGCGGCCCGCGGCGGCCTCCCGAGCCTGCGCCTTCGTTGCTCTTGTGGTGCAGGGAGCTCCATCTCGGCTCGAGCCACTGTCTGTTCTCGGTCAGTTGGGTGTTGTGGGGTTTGTGTGTCCTCCTTCCTGGTGCTCCTAGTCACAATTCCGCTAACTTCGGATCGAGTTCTCTTTCCTTGCATCTCGGCGTCCTTGTCCGGGAACTGGTGTTCCCACAGACGGCGCCACTGATTTGACAATAGATCATTTTATATATATATGCGAGTCTCGGTTACAAGTGAGCGGTCCAGCAATATAACGAGCCTATCTCAAATCAGACCTACACTACGAGTCTCGTGTAGGCTTGGTCCGGAACACCTCGGATCTTCGCCTCGATGCTTGGATGAGAGCGGAATATTGGTAAATAGATCGAAACGACGTCGGTGATCGCCTTCGATGTGACGCCGAGGATTACCCTCGATGTGAGATCGGTGATGAGGTGGTATGACGTGTCACAGGCGTATGCTGTAGTCACTATATCGAATTAGATATCGAAAGTAACATCGGTGATATATTTCGATATGGCGAGCGGTAGCTGAGGGATAATAAATTACTTTTTTTGGAATCTGGGTACCGCGTATTTATAGACATCGGGATCCGGGGACCACAGTACCAGATCGGTGATGATTATCGATATGACATCGAAAGTGATCCCCGATATGCTCCAAAATGGGCCTGGTTTAAGCCTGGCCCAATATGCGGGAAATGCCCATATCAAAGCAATTTTAGGTATTGTTAACAATTATTTATTTATCTTAGTTTTTTTAGATATGTGAGTGGATTGGAACGCTTTGCCCAAGGTTTGAAGAATGAAAATATCTCTATTAGATTATTCAAAAGTCCTCCTCGCATTCATTGTATTCCCTTCCTTATATAGGAGTAAGATTGCATACAAGTGGCTTCTATGCGTTTTTTGATAAGTGACGCATGCAGTTTGTAGGAGCTGAGTAGCCTTGCTCTGTTTCCATAAACTCTCTTCTGGGTGCTAACACATGTTATGGTGTTGCTGCCATTGAGTTCAGATACCCTCTCGGAAGGGGAAGCCGGTATTTTTGTCTTTTCTGGGATGGGAGTTCATATTGTAAATCAGGGGATTCTAATGCCCCGTGTTGTAGTGTATCCGTATCGTATCTTGACAAGGCGACTGGTAGGTTATCGTATTCCTATGGGGTATTCGTGAAGTTCTTTAAAACTTCTGATTCCTCGCGCGGGAGTTGTACCCTGTAAATTGTCTATCGTGATTCGAGGGAATAGCGCGGTACCGTTTTACCAATACCAGCATCGGGTGCAACATCTACGGTTATCAATACTGGGGTAGGTCTTCGTGATGTTCTGATGGCATCGTGAAAGAAAACAGGTTAACACTACCCCCCCCCCCACCATTCATGTTGCCATCTTTAAGAGGCAAGAGGAATTTTTTGTTGGATGGGGGGTATTGGAGTTATTTTTGATTTTTTCGATGACGTGGCACATTTAAGCACACGTCTATTAGTGGCGGAAAAAACAGTGTGACGGTCCAAACTTTTTTTTTTGCGCCCATTAATGTGGTGTTTTGGGCCTTTAGCTCATTTAGTGAGGGGTCATGGGCAATTAACTCCCACTGTTCCTTAACTCCTACGGTTATAAATACCCTTTTCCTCCTTTTATTTCCCACACTTGCAACTTTCGGAGCTCATCTTTCTCCTTTGTGAATTTGATTTTCATCACTTCCCCTTGCAATTTTAGCTTTTGTCTCTCTCCTTTTTAAGCTTTCATTATGGCATCTTTTTCGAACGCCGATCTCACCTCCGCCGCTTTCGTCTCCTGTGTCGCGATTTTCTCGCCTACTTCTGATCCTCCAGTGGTGACAAGTGTTTCTGCGTCGACTACTCGTAAGAGAGGTGCTGTGGCAGCGGCGGCAGTGAGTGGTAGCGGGAGCGTCCCTTAAAAAAAGAAAAGAGCTAAGAAAATGGTCGACAAGAGTGTTGGTCCTCGGAATACTCAGAAGGTGGACGCCACTGTTAGCACTGCTACAAATGTGGAAGTGTAGAAGTTGTTCACCGAATTCGCGCATCAGGTTTCAATTTGGAGGTGGTGATGCCCAGGATAGACCAGATGGGAAATGCTCCTCTGCCGAAGTTCCTTACGATATACTATGTGCAAGTGAAGGGTGGGCTGCGATCGTTCTTCCCACCCTTCTTATGTGAGGTGTTCAAAACTTGCGATATATGCCCGAGTCAACTCACTCCAAACAGTTTCGCTATCTTATCCATTTTTTGTTTTGGGTGTTTAATCAAGGGTATTGATTGCATAGTTGAGAGGGTTTTCTCCATTTTTGAGTTGTTGGTATCCCCTGAAGGGGCGCCCTTTTACTGTTTTGCGCATCGTGAATCCAACGACCGTATCTTGGATGGTACTATCAGTTCACACACCACTTGAAAGAACAATTTTTTCTTCGTCGGGCCTCTCGTGGGGGAATGGCACATGCCCCTCACTTAGAAGGTGCCCAAATCTCCCGAGTGGGTTTTGGACGAGACTATAACCTTTCTTCCGGTATTCGAGGCGAAAGCATTTGTGGAGTCCGCTTTGTTCATATGCATGTATCGGACCGCGAGGCTGAGGTTCATTGCCCCTATTGATAAGATGGTGAAGCCCTTGGACATGCCTCACATATACGTAGCCCCTATGAGTAAGGTTTTTGCGCCTTATTTCTTTAGTATTGATTTAATATCCCTTATGCATTTAGTTGATCACCTATTTTGTAATGTGATGCAGAGGAGGCTTTGAAGCCTTTTATGATCAAAGTGGTTGAGCTCTATGGTGGCGTTGAGCCGCGTGAAGGTGTCGAAGTCGAATGGGATGCTGAAGCTCAATCAGGAGCTGGAGTTCTCTAAGGGGTTGTCGCTCACAATGAGTCTCTTCCCCCTGCCAGCGAGCGAATGCGAACTCAATCATTGGGAGTTCCATCTTCCACTTTACAGTCTCGATCATCCAACGGTACTTCGGGCCAGCCCGGGGGGATGAATCAGAGTTTATGTACTTTATTTTGATTTATTGAGATGACAGTTGTGATATAACTTTGTGGTTAACTAAATAGGACATGTTTTCCAGACTTCGTTTGTTTCTCATGAAAATAGGGGTAAAGGATAGTAAAAAGAGAAAATAAAGAAAAACTGGTTTTTCAAGAAGTTTCTTATGGAAAATAAATTTTTCTTCTTTTCCATGCGTTTTGCTAATACTGATTTTTCGGAAAAAATTATTATTATGTGTAAAAGATTTTCCTCTCTTTTTTAAAAACTTCCTTTATTTTTTAGGAAAATCTCAAATTGTGAAACAATAGGGAATAAGTTTTTCCTTCATTTTTTTTTCCTCTACTTTTTCGGGAAAACAAACATAGCCTTAACTAAAAATATAATCGCTTTTACCGTATACTAGTAATTTTGTCAGACGCGGGGACCGCGTGCAAATTATTTCAATATTTAAAGAATAAAAAGAAAAATAAATGAACGTGAAGTGAGTTTCTATTTTGTAGGGATTGTAGTTAAATAAAATAAGTAAAATAATATTATAACCCTTACAATTCTTTTGTTATAAGTTAATTAGAAGGGTAAATTAGGCGAACACAAATTTAGTATAGCAACTACCTCCAAATAGGGCTGCGCATTTGGATCGAATCGGATCGAATCGAGGCTAGTAGTCGATTTCGATCCTGGAGAAATGAGGATCGAAATCAAATCAATTTAAAACGGTCTGACTCGATCTAAAATCATTCGATTCGATCCTTTTTTTTCATTTTATCTTATTTATTTTAATATCAATGGAACAAACCTACATGATTGATTTTTTGCATCTAAAATTAAAGAAAGCTTAAATAAAAATGAATAAAATGATAATTTAAAACAAATTAACATGTATTAGTAGATTTCTCCTTACAAAAGGGTTTGTTGTGCTAGTGTTGTGAGTGAGGCTTAGAGGCTTTTATACTATTGTTTTGTTTTATTTCTCATTTTTTTCAAAACGAAAATGTGACCTTTTTTTACCAAGAAAAAAATGTTAAGTGTTATATTTTTTTAATATATATTAAGTTAATTAGTAGCATTTTATTAGCATTATATAATATTATATGTACTATTATTTATTTATTTATTTTTAAAAAGTAAGATTCGATTCGATTCTTAACATGGCATCGAGAATCAAATCAAATGGGGGTTCAATCCTAAGGCAAAAATCTAAAATCAGATCAAATATTCGATTCGATTTTCGGATCGGATCATTCGATCGATTTTCACCTGATTCGATTGATCCGATTTTTTTTGCACAACCCTACCTCCAAATGGCTTTCCTTCTATGATACTAATAATAACACACAATTTTTTCTTTTTTCTTGATATTTACACCGAAGAAGTGGATTTAACGAAAAAAGATCAAAAGCTTTTACTAGTATATACATACACATAAACCATTGGATCATAGTCCTATCGCGTACAACAATAATATAAATTAATAGCTAAATTATAATCTATAGTCTTTGCTTCCGCATTCGTGCACCCCATGACATCTTCCCCTGCCTACTAGCAAAATCCTCATTATTGGTGGTACTATTCACGCTTCTCTTCTTTAACTCAACCACCTGAGACTGCCACCTCACTCTCATCTCCCCTGTTTCCTCCATACTCTGTTCACAACCATATTAAATTAAACAATTATTAAATAGTTTTACATAAAAAGAAATTAAAAAAAACATAATAGTAAAAAAGGGTAGTGAGATAATTGTAGAATAAAATGAAATTTACCTAATTATAGTGTTGACGTGATCTTTTACGGGAAAAAGAGAAACTCAACCCACAGCCAAACCTCTATCGTACATAGCTCTGCTTTGCGGATCAGCGAGAGTCTCGTAGGCCTCATGCACCATAATAAACCTCTTGGTGTGCTCGTCTACTCGGTCCGGTGGCGAAATGTCCCAGGATGATGTAATTTTCTTGCTTCATTCATCAAAATGTGAGTACAATATATAAAAGTACAACAAGCTATCTTTTGGTAATTAAGAATATTAACATATCTAAATGATCTATACATATACCAATGATATTAAACATATCTAAAGGATCTATACCAATCTATCAAAATATATCTATCAATATATCTAATACACCCCCGCAGTCGAAGCGGGAGGTTCACGGATGCTTAGACTGGACTGAAAATCATCGAACAATACACGGGGTAGGCCCTTCGTGAATATGTCGGCTACTTGATGTCGTGAAGGGACGTGAACCACACGAGCTTCACCGCGAGCCACCTTTTCGCGTACAAAATGAATATCAAGCTCAATGTGTTTAATTCGTAGATGTTGCACCGGATTATTTGATAAGTATATGGCGCTAACGTTGTCACAATACACCAAGGTTGCCTTCTCAAGGGGAACATGAAGTTCAAGCAATAAATTTCGCAACCAACAAGACTCAGAAACAACATTAGCCACGCCTCGATACTCCGCCTCGGCACTAGAACGAGATATGGTTGGTTGCCTCTTGGATGACCAAGATACCAAATTATTCCCAAGAAACATGCAATAGCCCGAAGTAGAGCGTCTAGTGTCGGGACAACCAGCCCAATCCGCATCAGTATAAGAAACAAGGCAGTCCACCCGAGACCGAGAGAGATGAAGACCGAAGGAAGAGGTGCCCCGAATATACCGAATAATCCGCTTGAGTGCATCCATGTGATCCACCATCAGGTCATGCATATGTAAGCAAACCTGCTGCACAACATAAGAGATATCCGGCCTCGTAAACGTAAGATACTGCAAGGCCCCTGCCAAACTGCGATAGAGAAAAGCATCGGAAAAAGGCTCACTGGCGGACCCCCAAAGCTTCGGTTTGGTATCAACGGGGGTCGCAGCGGGTTTACAAGATGTCATGTCGGCCCTGTCAATAATTTCAGCTGCATATTTTTCTTGATCGAGAAAGAGACCACACTTTTGTTGAGAAACACGAACACCCAAAAAATAACTCAAAGGACCAAGGTCCTTCATGGCAAACTTAGAGGCAAATTGAGAGATAAGCATACGACACAAAGTATCTGAGGAGGCAATAATAATAATATCATCGACATATAGAAGAAGAAAAGCCTTATCCGTACCGCAACGGAAGATAAAAAGAGAGTGATCATCCCGACTGTGAGTGAAAACAATGGAGAAAGCAAAGTCAGCAAAACGCTGATACCACGCCTGAAGGGCTTGCTTGAGTCCATAAAGAGAACTACGCAAAAGGCAGACGTGGTCGGGAAAGTTAGCAACCCGAAAACCCAAGGGCTGATGCATATACACTGTCTCCTCAAGATTGCCATGGAGAAAGGCATTATGTACATCGAGCTGATGGATTGTCCAAGATCGGGAAAGAGCAATGCTAAGGACAGTCCGGATGGTTGCTACTTTGTCCACGGGGCTAAAAGTTTCATTGCAATCAACACCCACCTGTTGAGACCTGCCATCACCCACAAGGCGAGCCTTATAACGCTCAAAAGAACCGTCAGACAAGAATTTATGACGAAAAATCCACATGCAACGAATAATATTAGCATCACTAGGTCGAGGGACTAACTCCCAAGTCTTAGTTCTAATAAGAGCATGGAATTCTTCCTGCATGGCTTGTTTCCAATTTGGGTCACACAATGCAACGCGGGGATTTTTCGGGAGTGCCCAGGAGGACGTGGAGACGGATAAGTTAAGGGGGCGTTTGGGGGTGAAGATGCCTCGCATACTACGGGTGGTCATGGTATGGGTGGGTGGCGGTGGTGGGTGGTGGTTTGGTGGTGGGGCTGTGCCGCGTTGGGCCGCGGGGGGCGTGTGGGGTTGGGCATTGTCGGGTGGGCAGGGGAGCACTTGGCTTGCGGGTGTTGGGCTGGGCGTTGGGCTGGGCGATAAGGGGCTGGTTGGCGCTGAGCTGCGAGTCGCTGGGCCATCGGGTGTCGGGCCGACGGGCGCTGGGCTTGGCGGAGCTGAGTCGTTGGGCGTTGGGCCGGTTACGTCGATTGGGGCCGCCGAGGAGTGCATGGTGGGAAGAAAAAGAGGACGGAGCCCTTCATCAAGAAAAGAAGAAGAGAGAGGCGTAATAGAAATATTAGAGAAGGGAAAACTATGCTCATTAAATATGTCATGACGAGATATGAGGAATTTGTTAGTAGCCATATTGTAGCATTCATAACCCCGATGATCGGACGGATACCCAAGGAATACACAAGGTGTGGAGCGGGCCTCTAATTTATTTATAGCGGTGGAAGGGAATAGAGGAAGACAAAGACACCCAAAAACCCGAAGAGGAATAAGTGGGGTTACGATTATATAGGTATTAAGTGGGAGATTTGGAGTGGAGTAATTTGGAGGGTAGTATATTTAAGAGGTAAGTGGGGGTTTGGAGGGCGTGAGGCATGGAGGCGTGTGCAAGTAGGGAACGCATCATGTTATTTATTGATCTTATTTTTCTTTCAGCTTTCCCATTTTGAGAGGATGTATGTGGGCAAGAAAAACGAAAAGTCATCCCAAATTTTTGGCACAAAGAATGAGAATTTGCATTGTTAAATTCGCGTCCGTTGTCACATTGAAGGTTTTTAACTGACATATTAAATTGTGTACGAACAAACGAATGAAACTTTGCAAAAATATCAAAAACCTCGGATTTTTTTTGCCAATGGGAAAAGTACACAAGAAGTTAGTATAATCATCTAGCAAGAGAAAATAATATTTATGGCCCGAATAGCCTAATACAGGAGAAGTCCATAAATCACCATGCAAAATATCAAAAGGACGTAAACTAGAAGTGTTTGACAAAGAAAACAGTAATTGAACATGTTTTCCAGAAACACAAGAGTTGCAAAAAGAAGAGAAATTATTACAATTAATTAACTTGTTCGTGTTAATAAATTGCAAGACTTGTTTCCCCGGATGCCCCAAGCGGTCGTGCCAAAGGTTGGGAGAGACGGCGGCGAAGGAGAGGTGAGAGGGCGGTCGTGGTGGCGTCAGCTTGGAGGATGTAGGGGATGTTATGGGGTAAAGATCACTTGTACTATTGCATCTCATGATAACTACCCCCGTCATGAGGTCCTTCACAGAAAAGCCAAAAGGGTCAAATTCAATGGATACAAAATTATCAGTGGTAAAACGACGGACGGAGATAAGATTTTTAATAAGTGAGGGAGCATGCAAAACATGATAAAGGGAAAGGGGAGGGTTAGGTTTAGGTAACGTTGCAGTGCCATGACCAAATATAGGAATAGTATTACCATTACCAACGAGTATAGAACGATCAATGCCCGAATTAAAGTAAGAGGAGAGAGTACCTGACGAGGATGTCATTTGAGACGTTGCACCGGAGTCCATGTACCATTGACCATCAGGTGGGCCGAGAGTCATGGTGTGCATGGCAGCGTTGATGTCGTTGGGCACGTACAACGGTACCGGAGCGGTTTGGGCCGCATGGGCTTGATGGGGCCGCAGACCCAAGAGGCCCGGCTGAGGAGAGGGGGCCCACATCAGTGTTCCCTATTGCGGCGGCGCGGGAGGCCGTGAGTGCGCGGTCGAGGCGAAGTTATGGCCACGACCGCGACCACGATAATCACCTCGGCCTTGGCCGCGTTGCTGCAGTGGCGGAGAGGGTTGTTGTGCACGGTAGGAGGAGGCGCGCACGGGCTGTGCAAGATCCGAGTGTTGTGCATCCGCAATTAGGGATGATCCTGCGGCGGCGGCGGATGAGGCGGTCTGCTTCGCCTTCCTAGTCTCCTCCAAAATCAACCGAGAGCGAGCCTCGTAAAAAGGAGGAAGAGGATCGCTCCGTTGAATGAACATAGCAACCCCGTCATAATTTTCATTGACCCCGACAATGAGTTGAAGGACGAGGCGCTGATTTGAAACCGGTGCGCCAACGTTGGAGAGTTGATCAGCCAACATCTTGAGCACCTGACAGTAGGCGGACACGTTGGGAAAGTCATCCATGTGAACGTGGATGAACTGATTTTCAAGGTAGACGGCCCTTGAATGCTTGTTGTCTTGAAAGGTTTTCTCAAGACGAATCCATGCATGAGCGGCGGTGGTGTCCTTCTCAAAGATTGTGTGCATGAGATCGGAAGAGATTGTGCCATAAATCCATTGGAGGACGATGACATCAATACGGAGCCATAGAGCGTGATCCGTGGGAGAGGGAGAGGGGGCGGTCGCTGCTTTATATGACGCAGAGCCATCAGCGGGAGCGGAGTCTGGTTTGGTGGCCGTTTTAGAGGAGGGGTCGTTGCCCTTCTCAGCGGTGACCGAGTCCGCGGGTTTAGGATCAGAGGGAGTGGCGGAAGGTGGCGGTGAGGGAGGTAGAATATGGTCCAGGACCTGATAAGTTGTACAATGAATTTTAAACAATTCAGCCCAAGTGGAATATTGGCCTTTCTCCATGTCGAGAGTGATGGGGATGAAGTTCCTCACGTTAGAAACGGTGAGGGCGGGGTGGAACTTCGGGTCGGTCATGGAGAGAGAGAGGGGACGGCTAGAAGAATTTTTAGGTTTAAAAGTTTTGGTCTCTAGATACAATGTAGGATGATGTAATTTCCTTGCTTCATTCATCAAAATGTGAGTACAATATATAAGAGTACAACAAGCTATCTTTTGGTAACTAAGGATATTAACATATCTAAAGAATCTATACCTATACCAATGATCTATACCTATACCAATGATATTAACATATCTAAAGGATCTATATCAATCTATCAAAATATAGCTATCAATATATCTAATAGTCCGGATGATACTTTAAAGCCATTTGTTTGTGAGCTTTCTTTATTTCCGACAGAGAGTTTACGCTCTCTGCAATTCCCAACACTTCGTACAGTGACACTTCAGTACATAATGTTTCTGCCGGAACATAAAAGGCATGGATTCGGGTGGGGCTCCTGGTTTTACCCGACCCAGTTGGGGATTTAACATAAAGATTTGAATTTGTGAAGTGGGATTTGAAGGAAATAGTTGAAGTAGTGTTTTGAGATGTGGGTTTTTTTGTTGATTGGTTGTGAGCAAGATGGAATCTGGGTTTTGCACCAGATATTACTTTAGTATTCATACTTTTTTTTTGGTGGTTCGTGTAAATTCTTTTTCACTTTTTTTGGGATAAAATGTTTGGCGTTGATGATCGTTGAGATTTGAGAAGTATTTATAAAATGGGCGAACCTAAGCCTTGGGTGGGACATGACTTGGTGACATGGCCCAGTTGTGGATTACCTTTTTAAGTAAATCTCTTCTAACCAAAAAATAATTGTGTCACTTGTATTTCTTTGTTTTTCTCCTTTGGTCTTGGCGTATGGGATGTTTACCCTAGGTTGCATGGGTTCGAATACAGCGGTATGTGTATGATACGGTACAGATACGTCGATACGGTATTTTTTAAAAATAAATATCAATACGGCAAGGATACGTTTATATATAATCAATTATTAATATTTATTATATGTATTGAAAGTGTAAGATGTTCTGAAATTAATGTTGGATAGATGTTGTGCCAACATCCAGAGGACAACATTGAAACCCGAAACATTCTTAACTAGAAACATGATTCTGAATATGAGTAAAGTGTTCTGGATTAAATGTTGGATAGATGTTGAGCCAACATCCACAGGACAACATTGAAACCATAAACTATTCTGTCAATCTGTCTTTAACTGCTTTATTTGAGTCTTGCCTTTATTCACATAATAATCAAGTTCCACGTTTTTAGTTGTCTTTGTTTATGTCCAGGAACATCTCTTAATCATAAGAAAGAGTATTACATGTTTTCTAAGTTGAAGTTTCCATAATTAAAGAGGAGGAGATCGGTCAAGTCAACACGGTTTCAAAGATAGAAAGTTTTGGAGTTCAAGTGCAATTAGGAATCTTTCCAAGATCAACTCTGAATTGAAGAAGGAGTGTGTCCTTATTAAACACAATCTAATAAAGGAAACTATTATTCAAGAAGGAGATCGAGTTCAAGAAGGAAACAAGAGTACAACAAGGAAACAATATAAGTTACCAAAATTGTGTACAACACACCTTGGAGATCAAGTTTGAAGAAACCTATATGGTGTGAAATACATCAAGAAACAGAAGAAGCAATAGAGCTTATAAATCTGTAGAGATTATATCTTAGGCATTGTTGCTGTGTTTCTTGTTTTGCAAGTTTGTGTGTTTTCGAATTAAGTCTAGGATTAGATTTAAGGAGAAAATTCTTGCCTGCTTTGCTGAGTCCAATCTACAAAAGAGCGAGAGTGATTTTGTGGTGAGGAGCATCTTTGTCAAAACCTGCGTGGTTATTTTGCCGTAAGGCTAGATGGTTAATTATTTATAACAAACCATTGAAAATTTATCTTCTTGTGTTCTTTAATTCCGCTGCACATTATACTCTATCAAGAAGATTGTTTAAGATCAAGTTAAGGCAACGCCAGCTTAACTTGAACTTTGAAACTTTGAAAATTTTGTATCAATCTCGATTCAACAATTTCATGTATTTTTTATTTTTAACAAACAATAGAATTTTAAACTTAAACAATAAAATATGAAAATACACAAAAAAGAATGTTTAACATTAAAAATAGGCATGCGTCTTAACTAAAAGAAAACATACAAACGTGAATTATGACTAACAAGTGAACAAGCTTGTTATAATATTACAAAATCAAGATGTTTGATACTCGACGATTAATGATTACATAAAATCTTATTAACAGAAAAAAGTTAAATAATAATAATAATGTTTTCAAGTAATTCATTTTCAAAATTAAACTGCACATCACATATTTACAATCTACATTGTTTTTTCATGGACTTATTCGGCATACAGAACAGATTAAAGTTTCGGTTCATTACGCGACAAGTGTCTAAAAGTTTGTGGAATTTATATTTTAATTTTGAACTCATCAAATACTAAAAGTTTGTAAAAAAGAACCACAATAGTTCCGATACACCTAAAAAACGTATCGGATACGTATCGAGAATTTTTTATTTTTAAAAATTAAAGGATACGCCACGTGGCGTATCAAATACGTTAGTACGGATATCGATATCTAAATCGGTATCGATATGTATCGGGTACTGCATAGCCGACTTAGTATCGGTATCGGTGCGTCACTAGTTTTACCGTTTCGAGTTCAAATTATGTTTAAGATTTGGAATAATTACAGCTACACTCCCTGAGGTTTGGTGTAATTACAAAGACCTACCTTGAGGTCTGAGTAATTACAATAACCTCCCCTCAATTGTAAGAGATAATTACAATTACACCCTTGAGGTTTGATGTAGTTACAAAGACCTCCCCTCATGTTCGAATAATTACAATGACCTCCCCTCTAACTATTTATTGTATATGCATTTTCAACTTTGCCATTGATCAAATATATTATTTAAATAAATTTAAATGACTTGCAGAAAATACTTGATATTTATTTAATTTTAGAAGCTTGCATGTAATATCAAATAATTAATTATTGAATAAAAAAGTATTAAAGAATATACACTAAATTAATTTTAATTATTCTCACATATATTTGATTTTATTTCTTATCAAAAAATATTTAATTTTATTAATATTTCTGGACGAGAAAAATCTATTGGTGCGAGAATAAAAGATAAACACCTATGTCATAGTAGTAGAAAATATTGATTGTAATTTTATATTACAACATGATTTCCTTAATAAAATATATTTTATAAAATGTAGTTATCTTCAATTATAAACAATTGCTAGGAATGTCTTTCAAACTACCTTTAAAAATATTATTATTAAAGAAATTATAATATAAAAATTACGATTACTATTTTCTACCATTATGACATAAGGGGTTATCTTTTATTCTCGCACGAATAGGGTTTTTTCCGCTAAGAAATAATGAGTAACAAAATTAAATATATGTGGGAGTGAATAACATTAATTTAGTGTATTATTTAATACTTTTTTCCAGTAATTAATTTATCTAATATTACATTCAAGCTCTTGAAATTAAAAAAAAAATCAAGTACTTTCAACAAGATATTTGAATTTATTTAAACAATAGAATTGATCAAGGGTAAAGTTGTAAATGCATTGATCAAGGTCTTTGTAATTACATCAAGCCCTAGTGAGTGTAATTGCAATCATCCTTACATTTACTTGGTGCGGGGAGGTCATTGTAATTACTCAAACCTCAGGGGAGGTTTTTGTAATTACACCAAATCTCGGGAGGTGTAACTATAATTATCCCTTAAAATTTTATGGGTAAATTTGGTTCAAGCATCTTTTCCTTTTAGACTTCCTTCATCACATTATTTGTTTAAACATCACATTTTTCTCTAATATTTATTATTTACATAGCAATAATTTTATATATTTGATAAATCAGAAATTGTTAATTTATTAGGCTTCCGGATGATTGTCTAGTAAATAAAAAAAAATATTTAGCTAAACAATTCTATATTATATTACTTTTTTATCTTTTGGCACTTTTACTCATTAAAATTAATTGTTGACCGAAGTCAACAAACACAAGGGTAGCCCACAAATTACTTTTACACTAGAGGATAAATAGATGGAGAGAAAAGAAAACCTCAAAGGAGGTAAATGAAATTTGCTCAAGATTTTATAGAGAAAAAAACTTTTGGAGCTGCTATAAGGAGAAGTTAAACCATCTAGTTTTCTGTTACAATGTTTCATTGAACATATCCGGAGACAAGTAATACAACATGACTCATAAATTATCAATTAAAAATATATTAGAAAGGGGCAATCAATGCGTTTCCTCAGGTGTTGCACACTTTTTCTCACAATTCACATATTTGTGGATCTCAGTCCGTACCCACGAATGGTTTAAACCCAGATATGGTAGAAGCGATCGCTCTCCTTGAAGTCGTGAAGATTACTAATGATCAGAAAGTGAATTCGTCCATGTTCGAATCAGATTGTCAAGTTGTGATTAATATGGTCAATAATCCATCTTTGAAGCTTGATTGGAGTGTAGCTCCTTTTGTTGATAGTATTACAAAATCTTGGAATGGGTGGCCTAAATGGCGGTTCTAGTTTATTCGTCGCCATTGCAATTTTGCGGCCCACAACTTCGCTGCGTGGGTCGGGGACCAAGGCTGTAATGGCTTTGTCCTGTATTTTGATTTCCGTTTACTGATGGGAGCCATCCGTTAGTGGCTCCCCCATATTGCTAATATAGCCTCTTTCTAACAATGAAAAAGTCCTACCCACGAATGAGAACAATTTATATAACACCTCACACGGTAAGACATTCCCTTTGAAAAGTTACATTTAAAATCTAGGGATTGATAAAACAATATATCAGATGCAATCTAATTACACAAACCTCAGGGATAATGCTGTTAATTTTAAGGCTGCAATAAATAAAGTGACGGAAGCAGGATACTTTCAACGGATTTCCATTTGATTAGGTATTAATTACTCCTTAGTTGCCCACCAATACCGCAGATGCGGAGTGAATTGCCAAAATATCACTATTGAAAAAATTATCTACCAAAATATCTTTCTTTAGAAAGTAATTCCCATTCTATCACTCTTTTGCCACATATGTTGCCACATGGATAAGTTGACTACTATTATTATTATTATTGTTATTATTATTATTATTTTTATTATTATTATATGACTTTTTTACACTCAATTTTATTTCAATAATTTCTTTAGAATTATTAGGGTAACTGAGCAGTTTACAACAATAACATTTTTTTACAGATTTTCGTCAACTACATCCACAATCCGCCGAGATGCAAGGCACAATATTTGCTATATGTAAATATTTTTTTCTTTTCTAAACATAAAAAATAATAATTTTTATCCATGCTTTGCAGGTTATAAAGTTGTTGGGGAAAATGTAACTTTTGTTTTTCTTTATTAAGTAGAGCTAATGTTGTTAAAATATTGGAGAAAATATTTCTCATGGTAAGACAAAATTGGCTATGCATTTTATGTTTTTTTTAGGCCGGAATGTTTAATTGACTAAAGTTTTTTAATTTGTGGATTTTCATATGTTATTTATGAATCTATGCTTGGTATTTAATATAAATTACATTTTCATACATTTGTTAGGACACCTTATTGATTGGATGTTAGGTGTTTTTTTTTTTATTGTTATAACCATGGGTTATTTTTTATTTTTCAACTTGTTGGAAAATTACAGAATAAATCGTCAAGTCAAGAAATTAAGCAACATTTTCGCAATATGCATGACTATTAAGATGAACATAGAAATACAATTTGGACAAATAATAATAATAATATGAGAGTACAATAACATAGTAAAAAATGATAAGGTTTATTTAACTATAACTCTGGTAATTAATTTATGCTTCTTTGCCACTTAATGGACAAAAAGCTCACGAAGTACATAGTATTACAAAAAACTTTGGTTAAAATTTCATAGACAAAAAACTTTGGTTGAAATTATTGGAATTTTTATTGGAGAAGCTAAGTAGAGTACTCTGCGATGTGATCTCTAAGTTTTTGTGGCTAGGTGCATAATTAGATAAAATTAAGGAATAGAGTTAATTGTGAAATGTTTGAAAAGAAAATAAAAAGAATTCAGAAGTTGAGAACGTTAAAAAAGTCATATAACAGTCAAACTTATCCATGTGACAACATATATATGTAACAAATGCGTGATAGAATGGAATTACTGTTTAAAGAGTGATATTTTAATAAATAATTTTTCAATAGTGATATTTTGGTAATTTACTCATGAATGGGGGCATTCATACATATTTCTTAGTATCCAATAAATTTTAATTTTATACATCAACTTGCGCGTATATTTTTTGAAGTCGGTTGATTGGTCAGGTCTGTATTTTTAGTTAGCCCAACAAGAGGACCAAAAGCCATGCCACATGATCAGAATACAACAGTTCACGTACTTTTATTTAAATCAATTTAAAGTAAACTGAAGGAGACTTTTTGTCGATGATAACAATCAAAGTATTGTTCATATATAATTCAAGTATTAGCAACTAAGTAAGGTAACTAATGTGTTTTAATCAAATAAAACAAATTAAAAGTCAGAGCAAGCATTCGATAACTTTGGTAGTGAATGCGAATGCTGATTAAACTTAAATTTATACCCGTAAATTAAGATATAATTTATTTATAATTATATAAGTACAATGCTTTGCTATTTCTAATCTGTTTGTATGCGGAAAAGAAATTAAATAATGATAAGCGGGGATCTGAACGCTGATCATACTTCTATTCTATACGACTATACCATAATATTTATTGTAATTACCGGAAATGGTGAAAATGCATGCATGAAAACTCCTATATATGCGTTTTGAAATACATGCAAGATAAGGTTTGGTCAGGGGCAGAACCACGAATATTTTTTATCCGGGCTAGAGTAGGGTGATAGACAAAGAGTGTTAGAGCTGTCTCAATTGGATATTTTTTCTATTAATTTTCTGGATTTTAATCATTTTTCTTCAAGCTCATAAGTAAAATAAATCATTAGTAAGTATATTTATTTATTCAGGTAAGCATAATATAAACAATATTTTTAAGATATAAAAATATCTACTCTTAACTCTCTTACAATTACAAGTTAATGTAAGAAAATAAATTAATTCTAGTTATAAGATGTGAGAGTGTCGTTACAAACTCCATATATAGACCAAAATTAGACATGTTAATTGTTAAATGTTAGATTTGTGGATTGTAATGCCAATTAAGGGAGCATTTTTATTTATTTTGGGCTAAATTAATACATATTTCGAATTTATTTGTATAAAGATTAGTGGGTTATAAAGAAATAATTATTTCAAGCAGTATAAATTATAAATATAAAAATCCCTAACTGCAAAAAATTCACCTGGACTTGGGCCCAGGTAAACCCTTCTTTGGGTCCGCCCCTGGGTTTGGTGGGGTTTTAGTAAACATGAGGGGACTGAAGAGCATCGTTTCTGGATAGTAGGAGGGGTTAGCTAGTTTGGTTCATGTTTTTGATAACATAAGGAGACTCGGCGAAAGTGTCTGTAAGCACAAGCAGTTCGATCTATACATTTTCTCCATGAAGCCTTTTTACTCAGTTTAGTGAAGCATTTTTCTTTTCAAAGACCAAAACAAGTCTCATGTGATACGAGCGTAATGAGCGCTCGGTTAAAATCAATGGAAGTGTGGTTGGTGCAGGTAATTGAAATGCAATATCGTTGTTTTAATATAATGACAACGTATTTTGGTAGTGGAGTTTAAGTTCCCATAAAAATTACTTATTTCACACAACAGTTATTACTGCAGTACTTCAACATTAAATAAGATTTATGTAATAATTGGAGGTTGAACAATTTGAGGACGTTTCTTTAAAGTTGTAAAATATTTACGAGCTTATTTTAAAAGATAAAATGATCAATAATGGCGGCAAGGCTCCACTACTATTGCCACCCTTCTTTATCTACCTAACTTGGCGTGAAATTATTTTCCGTTGCCGCCCCCGAGAGAATTTCCTTAAGTAATTAGGGTCTAACTTAATGGTTAATCCAACTCTTAAAAGTTATTTATTTTTGAGGAATTTAGGAGTGAATTTTAACGTCTTGACTGAGTTTGAAGAAAATCTAATCACCTTCGTCTCTCCCAAAAAGACTCTCTCTATTCTCAATCATTGCCCCCTTTTATAGGGGTTAGTTCTCGTACAAGTGGGGTATCCCCTTTTGACAGGTGTTTTATGCATACATGTAGGAGTTGGGTGTTTGTTTCTAACTTATACAACTGTCTCCGAGGAGGCTGACATAGCTTCCTCGAGTTGCCGCCTTCGGATTCTTGATGCCATGTGTCTTTTATGTGCTGAGTTGATCTTTCTTTCGGTCCTATCGGTTAGGTGGGTGAGGACATGATGTGTACTGTTCTGTTGCTCCGATGCCATTTTCCCGATAGGTAGACCTCGAGCAGGAATATTCGTTAGAGAATTTTTCGAGAGGTCCCGATGTGCCTTTTACGGGGTATCGGGCCACGTGGGGTGAGTCTCGATTAATATTTTTGATAAGGTAAGTGCTAGAGCATCGTATCTCTGGGGAGCATTCGTGAAGTTATTTAAAACTTTCGATGCCTCGCGCGGGATCTGTACTCTGTGAAATACTTATCTTGATTTGACTAGGGTACCGTTTTTTCGGTTCGGAAAGAACATCTAAGTCTACCTACACTAGGGTAGGTCTCCGGGATGCTTCGAGGGCATCGCGAAGGAAAAGATACAGTTTGGTAAAAGCAAGGGTTAAAACTACCCCCCCCCCCCTCATTTCCAAGTGAGCAAGGTTTAGAGTAGCATTCACCTTGGTGCCTTACTCGCCCTTCTTTTACTTTAGTTTTACAACAATTCATGGTTATCAACGATGTGGGTTCCCGGAGGGACCAAGCCTCGTCCGAGACGAAACTGATATACCGTCATAGGGACGATTTGAAGAGGGATCTCCTTTTAGCTAGAAAAAAGATAGACGAGCTGGAGACTGACCGTAAGGCGGTATAAGACATCCAGAAGGAGCGATGAAGAATTTGGCTGAGAAATCGTGGGTCTTGGAACGATGTCTTGTGCTAGAGAGGGCATGAGTGGTTTGCTTGGAGGAGAGGGTGGAAGACCTTCGCGATCAGCTTCGTACTTTGCAAGAACGACTTTCTATGGTTTCTGCGAAGAAGGACGCGGCGCATCGGAAGATAGATGATGTGATAAGGAGGCACGAGGTAGCTTTGGTGTTAGCCCGTACTAAAGCGGTTATGGATATATCTAACTCCCTTCCCACTCGGGATTTGCTCCGAGAGGAGTTTCGGGACATGGTACGTATCGAGTATAAACTATGTCAGGAGGTTGTGCGGTCTTTGCCTGAGTTTTCTGCCATCGCTGTTATCCCCAACCTGAACATCGTGCTGACGTTCTCGGATACCTCTTTGGTCCTTTCCTCAGAGGCCGTGCCAGCCTCTGAGGATTTGGTTTTGTCGTCCGTGGATATCGTCGATCCGATGGACCTGACTCAAGAACAGCGGCGTCAGTTGATCCGAGAGGGGGAGCATCCAGTGGATGACCTTTGAATATTTCCCCTTTCTTCGTTTCGTTTGTGTAAAAGTGGTTTAATTAGCTTCCTACAATATCTTTTTGTTGGTAGATAGATGATATTGTGGGGTAAGGTTGCCCATAGTCCACTTGAGACTATGATTTTGTAATAGCAACGCTATTTCCCTTTTAACAATATAAGAATCGTCTACTGTAAACATTGTTTTATTTATATACAAAGAGGCGTGCCTTCGTACGAAGTACACTTACATCAAGTATATTATTTTATTAGGTTATATGCGTTCCAAGTGTTGTGGAACACCTCTCCCTCGTGGTTTTCTAGTTAATAGGTACCACCTCCGATGATCTTAGCGATCTTGAAGGGTCCCTCCCATTTGGGTTGAAGCTTTCCTATGTTTTTAGAGGCTTCTTCCCTTTTTAACACCAAATCTTCCACTTGAAAGGTTCTAGTTCGCACTTCAGTGTTGTAGTGTTGCACCATGCGCGCCATATACTGTTCCATCTGAATGGCCGCGCGGGCTCTCTTTTCTTCTAGGAGATCTAAAGCTAAGGCAAGATTGGAACTGTTGCCTACTTCTTCATACTCTCGAACTCGCCATCGTTCCACCACGACCTTGGGGGGTATCATCGCCTCGCTGCCGTGGGTCAGGCTATACGGGGTTTCTCCCGTGGCGGTCCTTTGAGTGGTCCTATACGCCCATAGGATTTCTGGGATTTCTTCCACCCACTTAGCCTTATGCCAGTCTAGTCTTGCTTTCAAATTCTTTAGCAAGGTTTGATTAGCCTTTCTACTTGACCGTTAGCTTGAGGATATCCTATGGAAGTGAAGCGGTGCTTTATATCCCAATGGTCGCACAAGTTCTCTACGTCTTGGCTCTTGAACTGGAGCCTGTTATCACTAACTAGGCATCAGGGGATACCAAAACGGCACATTATGTACCTCCATATGAAGTTAATAACTGCCCTGGAGGTAATCCTAGCTAGGGGCTCCGCTTCCACACAATTGGTGAAGTAGTCCACCACTACCAACACGAACTTTTTCTGGCCCGCATTGGGAATCAGGGGTCCTACGATATCAATTCCCCATTTTACAAAAGGGCAAGGCTTCGGTCAGAATACCAAGGACACCACATGTTGATGGAGTTAGCGGGCATAGACCTGGCATGGCCTGCATTGCTTAGCGTGTTTGTACAGTATAGGACCATCGTAGGCCAGTAATAGCCCTGACAAGTGATGCATCCTGCCATGCTTTCTCCCCCTGTGTGGCTCCCACAGGTCCCCTCGTGAATCTCTCTGATGACCTGCTCCGCCTCGACCCGGTTGAGGCACCTAGTGTGAGGGTGGAAATAAAACCGGTGGAATGGGACACCATCGTGGAGGAAGTATCGTGTCGTTCTTCGAGCCATTAGTTGTTGCTCAGTTTTGCTCGTGGTATATTCTTCCGGATGCTTTAGGTACGCCAGGATTGGGGCCATCCATTCATTTCCCACTAAGTTTGTCGTGGTATTTACCTCCTCGGCTTTGAATTTTTCCGATTCTGGGGCCTAGAGGAGGGTGATGCGGAGGCTTTGTATCGTGGCAGTTTGAGAGGCTATCTTAGACAAAGCGTCCGCTTCTTGATTATCAAAGCGGGGGGTTTGGATTATCTCACAGTTTTCCAACCAAGTGCGCCTCTGATGGACAATCTGTAGATAACTCCACATTCTTCCTCTTTAGCCACGTACATACCTTTAACTTGTTGCACAATAAACTGGGAGTCGCTATGAATTACTATTTTTCTGATTCCCCCTTCCTGGGCCAATCTCATTCTTATTAATAAGGCTTCGTATTCCGCTTCATTATTAGACAGAGGATAGTCGAGCCTAACGGCAAAGTATAGTATTTCCTTCTCCACTTCGATGTTGGTTAGGACTATTCCTGCTTCCCCGTGTGTCGGCACCGCGGAGCCGTCTACGAACACGTGCCACATGGGCGAATTTTGGATGGCCTCTATACCCGCCATCTACATAACAAAGTCAGCAAATACTTGGGCTTTAATCAAGGGTTTGGGGCATAGGAAATGTCATACTCGGTGAGTTCAATGGCCCATTTTATCAATCGACCCGAGGTCTCAGGCTTATTGAGGATTGTTAGTAGAGGGTACTTAGTCAGTACGGTGATAGGATGAGAGAGGAAATAGGGTCGCAATTTGCGAGCCGTGGTAATTAGAGCTAGCTCCAGTTTCTCGGTTTAAGTATAACTACCTTCTGCTCCTTATAGCGTTTTGCTAATGTAGTATATGGGGCGATGCTCCTCGTTGTGCTCTTTGACCAATACGGCACTCACAGCTTCCTCCCCAATTGCCAAATATACGAATAACTCCTTTTGAGGCACCAGTTTTACCAACAACGGGGGACAAGTTAAGTAGCTTTTCAACTCGGTGAGGGCTTCCTCGCATCGCTCGATCCACTGCAAATCCTTAATATTCCTCAGGACCTTGAAGAAGGGGAGCCCTTTGTCGGCCGATTTGGAGATGAACCTACTCAAGAAGGCCATCTTCCCCTATGAGCTTTTGAATGATTTTGATAGTTTTAAGGGTAGGCATGTCTATGACAGCCTTGGCCTTCTCTGGATTGATTTCTATCCTCTTATGTGTTACCATAAATCCCAAAAATTCCCCTCCTTTGATACCGAAAGAGCACTTCCGAGGGTTGATCTTCATCCTGAATCTACCGATAATCGATAACGCTTTACGGAGGTCCTCTGAATGGTCTTCCACCATGGGGCTCTTAACGATCATATCATCGACGCACACTTCCATCGATTTCTCGATTAAGCCCACAAACATGAGGTTTACTAGGCGTTGGTACGTGGCCCCTCCGTTCTTTAGACTAAACGGCATCACCAGATAGTAGAAAGTACTTACATCGTTGATGAAACGGGTTTTATCTTGATCTATGATAGCCATCAAAATCTGGTTATATCCTTGGTCTCCATCCATCGTGGACAATAGGGCACATCCTACTATGGAATCAACCAATTGATCTATGCTGGGAAGGGCATATCAATCTTTTGGACAGTCATCATTCAAATTAGTGAAGTCGACGCACATCGGCCATCTTTCCCCTATTTTGGGGACGAGGACTACATTGGCCAACCACTCCGGGTATTGGACTTCTCGAATTTGCTGCAGGTTTAGCAGCCATTGTATCTCAGACCGGATGCTTTTGTTCCTTTCTGGTCCCATATTCCTCTTCCTCTGTTGGATCGGTTTAGCATCCGCCTTGACGTTCAAGAAATGCTGACAAACTCGACCGCTTATCTTTCCTAGGGGTCCTCCTTCCCATACAAAGAGGTGATGAAAATGTCTGAGTATGGATACTACTCCTCCCTCTGTCCCGGGGTTCATCTCGATTCCCACTTTAACGATTTTTTTGGGGTCCCCCTCTACTATTTCAATCATATTTAGTTCCTCCAGTGGTTGCACTTTTAATTCTTCTTCCAGTTTTTCCTTTTTAACAGGCATAGTAACGTCCTCATCACTTTTCTAAGGGATAGCATTCATGCGGCATTCCCTAGCCCTACTCCTAGCCTTCCTTATGCCCGATGGCATGGGGAATTTGACCTTTAGGTGGAGCGTGGAAAGGGTGGCCTCAAACGTTCGTATGGATGTTCGCCTATATGGCATTGTAGGTCCGAGAGGATGCCTCTACTACCCAGGACTTGGTGTGCTCAGTCCACCTCATGGCGCCTTCACCCCAGGACATGGAACGGTTATCGTTCCCAACGTACGACAGGATTCTCCTAAGAAGTCGACTAGGGGGACTTCGGCCGATTCTAGGCGCTCCTTCTTTAACCCCATCGCTAGGTAGGCAGGTAGGTAGAAAAAGGATGTCTACCGAACTGTCGGTGTCGATCAGTATGCGTTGGACCTCAATATCGAAGATGGTGGCTTCTATGACCAACGAGTCTTCGTGGGGTAATACTATGCCCTTTAATTCGTCTGGTCTGAGGGTGATGTGGGTAATTTAGCTCCATGGATTGAATAGATGGTGAAAGTGCAGGTTTTCTGGAATCAATGTTAGACAATGAAATGTTAGACGATGTTGAGTTAACATTGAGGATAACATTGAAAGCCGAGAGTTTGTGCGAAAAATGTTCTTTAGTTGCCAAAATTAAGTTTTGCCTTTATTCACTTATTAATCAAGTTCCACGGTTTTGGTTGTTTATGTTTATGTCCAGGAAAGTATATTAAACATAAGGAAGAGCTATGGAAGATTTCTTACTTGAAGTTTCCATAATTCAAGCTAAGTTGAATAGTCAACTCACACGCTTTCAAAAGAAGAAAACAAGTTAGCTGTTCTTTGCAACGCGACTCTTTCCAGGATTCTCCAAATTGAAGAAGATGTGTTACCTTGCTAAATCAGTAATGAAGGAAACACATATTCTGGAAAGATATGAAGTTCACAAAGAAGGCAAATTTCAACAAGGAAACAACAAGAGTTACCAAAGCTGTGAACAACACATCTTGGCGTTCAAAACTCAAGAAATCTATAAAAGATGTGAAGTTCATCAAAATGAAGACAAGACAATCGTGCTACATAATCTAAGAGATTAATTATTCTTTGTATTGTCTTTGTTTTGTTTTGCGAAGTTTTTGTATCAACTGCTTAAGTCTAGTTCATAGAAGTTAAATAGTTCTTACTTGTCTATTTCGTTGAGTCCGATCAACAAAGAGCGAGAGTGAATTGTTGTGAGGAACGTTTCTTTGTTAAAACCTTTATGGTTATTTGGCCTAAGGCTCGGAAGTTTTTAATAATATTAAAAACTTCTTAAAATTATATCTTCTTGTGTTTTACTTCCGCTGCACATTATTATTATCAAGAAGATCACAATAGAGTTAAGGCAATTCCAGCTTAACTCTCAAAAAGTGTTGTGTCAATCCACGGTCCTACAATTTCAATTGGCGTCAGAGCCAAACACTAACTACACTGGTGGTTTGGAGGTGATACAACACCATGGACAGTGTCAATCCTAATACCAACAGGATTCCAGTTTTGGATGGCTCCAATTATGTATATTGGAAGATCAGGATGAGGTCTCACATCAAAGCTATTGATATTCGAGCATGGCAATCCGTGATCAATGGATACTCTCTTCCAACATTACCAAGAGATGGTGAAGGTGATCTAGTTCCAAAACCAGAAGCAGATTGGACAGCAGCAGAGGTAAGTCTCTATAACTCTAATGAGAAAGCTCTTAATGCTATCTTTAGTTGGGTTAATCATCACATGTTTAAGTTAATCCAGAACTGTAAAAAAGCCAAACATGTTTGGGATATACTTGAATTACATTGTGAAGGAGATTCTGCTATTAAAGATTCTAAATATAGACAACTACTTTTGCAATTTGGAAAACTTGAGATGGGTGAAGATGAAAGTGTTGATAGTTATTTTGAGAAAATTCTTGATATTGCTAACCAATGTGAAAATCTAGGTTTTGCTATGACTAATCAAGAAATGGTTTATAAAGCTATGAGAACACTGTCATCTAAATTTGCTTTCAAGAAAATTGCAATGAGTGAATCTAGGAACCTTGCTAATCTGCAGTTTCAAGTCTTGATGAATACTCTTAGAGAATTTGAGATGGAGCTTGGCTCACAACCTAGCAAACATAGGGCTGTTGCTTTAAGAGGTTCAAATCTTGACAATGAAAGTGATGATGATTTTGAAATAATTTCTTCAAACTATGGTAAAATTACTAAGAAGTTCAATAAGCTGAATCTTAAAGGAAAAGGTAAAGAAAAGAACCTTAGTAGCAGTTCCCTAGGTTATAAGAAATTACCTCCTAAGTTTGTGAAGTACATGGCATCAAAACCTACTCCTTTAGAAGCTGATAAGTTAAAAGATGTTCAATGTTATGAATATAAAGGATATGGTCATATGGCTAATGAATATGCTAACGCTCTTAGAAAAAGAGGAAATTCTCATTGGGTTTGTGTAGATGATTGTAATGAAGATGACTTTAGTTTTGGAGAATATGAAGAACAATCAGAAGAGGTTCAAACTGCTGCGCTACTCACTTAGATTGACTGGACGCCAGAAGACTCCCTGAACTGCTTCGGATCTCAATGTTATCCCAACATTCAGGATCCAACATTAGAACAGGAGACCTTCTTTGCAGATTGGGATGAATATGATTCTGATTCTGAACCTTATCTTGCGTCCTACTTTGATGAATCTAACTTTGATTGTTTTCATGGCACAGTGGATCTAGATGAAGAATACTTCTTTGAAGGTGAAATGTCCCAGGAGGAAATCATTGAAGACCTGAAGTCTATCTACCACAAACTGCTGCTTGAGAATAACAAACTCATCAAGAGCAACAAAAGCTTGAAAGAAGAGACTGTATGCATGAAGGAGATGCTGAAACTGTATGAGAAAGATCTTGACATAACTGAGACTGAACTGAAGGAGGTAAAGGTAAAATTAGATAAAGCTTAACAAACCATTGTCAAATGGAACTCTTCTACATCTAAGCTTGATGAGATGATAAGCATGGGAAATCAAGGTAAAAATGGTTTGGGCTATGTTGAAGAACCTTCCTCTGAAGATGCTGATTCTACCTATTTAAAATCTGGTTCTATCAAGGAAAGAAGTTGTGTGAATAGTGAAATTCCTGTCAACCCTGTGAAAAACCTATTTTTATCTGTCAATATTGTTTTCAACCTGGTCACATTAAGCCTTATTGTAAAAAAATTCAAAAATGTGATTGAAAAGAAAACAGGAATGAACAACTGTACCAATGTTAGGAGAACCTCTGATCTGAATGTTATCCCAACATTAGGTAACAAAGTTGAAGGACATAAAAGTAGAACTTGGACTGAAAAGATAAAAACTCCCAAGGTTAAAATTGTTTGCAATGTTGTCTTTTCTGTTGTTTACTCTAACCTTGCATGTAAGTGGTATTTTGACAGTGGATGTTCAAGGCACATGACTGGAAACATTGACAACCTGAAAAATGTAATCCCTTTGACTATTGGAACAGTTACCTATGGAGGAGGCACTAAAGGGACAATCATTGGAAAATGAGTACTGGACGTTGAAGGATTTCCACCACTCAAGGATGTGTTGTTGGTTGAAGGATTGAAAGCAAATTTAATTAGCATAAGTCAACTTTGTGATGACAATCTGCTAGTTACTTTTGATAAAAGTTCATGTGAAGTGTTTAATAGTGACAATGTCTGTGTCATGACAGGTACAAGATCAAAGGATAATTGTTGTCTTGCTCAAGATGAAGCTGAATGCTACCATGCAAGGTAGATGAATCTGTCATGTGGCACAAAAAGTTAGGACATGTGCACTATAGAAATCTGGAGAAACTACAGAAGTTAGAGGCTGTAAGAGGACTGCCTAAGTTGACTAGCCTAGGTAAAATTGTTTGTGAAGACTGTCTGAAAGGTAAAGAGACAAAAGCTGTTCATCCACCACTACAGGTACAAAGTACTAACCCTAGAACTAATAAGTGCTTTGAATTGCTACATATGGATCTAATGGGTCCTATTGAGGTTAGTAGCCTGAATGGTAAGAAGTATACTTTTGTTATTGTTGATGATTTTTCAAGATATACCTGGATTAAATTTTTGAAAGAAAAATCAGAGGCATTCAACTCATTCAAGATTTTACATGCTAGTATCAAGAATCTCTATGGTACTTCTGTAGGAAGAATTAGGTCTGACCATGGAAAAGAGTTTGAAAATGTAAGCTTTGCTAATTTCTGTGAATCTAAAGGCACTTTCCATGAGTTCTCTGCACCTAAGACACCTCAGCAAAATGGTATTGCTGAGAGGAAGAATAGAACACTTCAAGAGATGGCTAGAGTTATGTTGAATTCTAAAAACCTATCTAAGAAACTCTGGGTTGAAGCATTGAATACTGCATGTCATATTAGTAATAGAGTTTATCTTAGACCTGGTACTACTATGACACCTTATGAAATCTTGAAGGGTTCAAAACCAACAGTAGCACACTTTCATGAATTTGGTATTAACTGCTATTTGCTAAAAGATAGAGATTATTTGAGCAAATTTGATCCCAAAAGTGAAAAGTGTATATTTGTTGGATATTCTCCTAATAGTGCTGCTTTCAGGGTCTACAATCCAAGATTGCATACTGTTCAAGAATCAGTGAATGTCATTTTTGATGATTTAACTGTTTCTACAGGTACTGAAGAAGTCACTGGTTCAGATGTTACTCCAACATTGGACTCAACATTGAACACAGAAGCTGGAGATGCTGAAATGGAAACCGGAACAAATGTTGACTTAACACCTAAAACCTCCAATGTTAGGCCAACATCTGTGCTGTCAGATTCTGAAGATGAAGTTATTCCTGTATCCAGAAGAGATCCCCCTCTTAGAATACAAAGAGATCATCCAGCCTCTCAAGTAATTGGTCAAATTACTGAAAGAGTTAGAACACGCAACAAAGAAAGTGTAAATTACAAGGATATGGCGAAGTTGTGTGTTTGTATGTCTTCTTCATGTACTGTTGAAAATGCATCTTGTTTTGTGTCCTCCATTGAACCTAAGAATGTAACTGAAGCTCTTAAGGATAGGTACTAGATTAATGTCATGCAAGAGGAACTCTTACAATTCACCAAAAATAGAGTTTGGAATCTAGTGCCTAGGCCATCACATGTGAATGTAATAGGTACAAAATGGATTTTTAAAAATAAAACTGATGAGAATGATGTAATTATGAGGAACAAAGCTAGGTTGGTTGCACAAGGTTATACTCAGGTAGAAGGTATAGATTTTGATGAGACTTTTGCTCCAGTAGCTAGGATAGAATCAATTAGATTACTCCTTGCTATTGCTTGCTGTCTTAGGATTAAACTATACCAAATGGATGTTAAAGGTACCTTTCTGAATGGTTTAATTGACAAAGAGGTTTATGTAGAACAACATAAAGGCTTTGCTGATCCTAAACATCCTGATCATGTGTACAAACTTGAAAAGGCTTTGTATGGCTTAAAACAGGCCCCTAGAGTTTGGTATGAGAGGCTAATTGATTTTATGTTAGTCCTAGGTTTCAATAGAGGAGATGGAGATAGAACATTGTTTGTCCTTAGAAAAAGCTCTGATATATGCATTGCTCAAATATATGTGGATGATATAGTATTTGGCTCTACTACCAAGTCTACTTTAGACAAATTTGTTGAGTTTATGACAGGAACATTTGAGATAAGCATGATTGGTGAGCTTAAGAACTTTCTGGGACTACAAGTCAAGAAGCTGGAGAATGAGATCTTCCTGAACCAGGAGAAGTATGCAAGGAATCTGGTGAAGAGATTTGAGCTACAAGAGTCCAAGCCTTGCAAAACTCCTATGTCCTCTTCAGTGAAGATAACAAAAGATGGCACTGGCAGCAATGTTGACCCAACATTGTACAGATCCATGATTGGTAGTTTGCTATATCTCTCTGCCTCTAGACCTGACATCATGTTTTCAGTATGTGTTTGTGCTAGGTACCAAGCTGAGCCAAGGCAATCTCACTTGATTGCTGTGAAGAGGATTCTTAGATATATCTCTGAAACTTCACCTTTAGGCATTTGGTACTCTTATGACACTAACACTAACTTGGTTGGTTTCAGTAACTCTGACTGGGCAGGTGATGTGGATGACAGGAAATCCACAAGTGGGAACTGTTTTTATTGAGGGAATAATTTGGTCTCCTGGTATAGCAAGAAGCAGAACTGTGTTTCATTATCAACTGCTGAATCAGAATATGTAGCAGCTGGCAGCTGTGTTACCCAACTTGTGTGGCTTAAACACATGCTTTCAGATTATGGGCTAGATAGTGATACACTTCTCATGTTCTGTGACAATCTAAGTGCCATAAGTATCTCTAGGAATCATGTCCAACATTCTAGAACTAAGCATATAGACATAAGGCATCATTTCCTAAGAGATATGGTAGGGGACAAAGTGATCAACATTGAACATATTGAGACAACAAATCAGCTTGCTGATATGTTTACAAAACCTTTAGATAGTGAGAGATTCTTCAGCTTGAGGAAATCTCTTGGCATGTGCAATATGTGAAAATGTTGAGGAAACCAGTGTTGTCATAACACCACTGACTAGCACTGGTATATTGGTTGTGGTGTAGTAGGTATTCTGCTGTTATTCCTTGTTGAATTTATTTCCTTGTGAGTCTCATTTCATCTGTGTTTTGTCATATTTGGTTTGTGTGGTTGAACTCATTGATAAACAACTCTTTCTAGTTATCAGTTTCACATCTTTGCTTTGAAAAAGCTAATAAAACTCTTTTGTTTGTCTGAGGTTGTGATTGCCTAACATATGGAGAAGTTGGGGTACACAAAGTTCACTACTTTGATGTCTATTCAGTTGTGTCGTATTCATATGGAAGGTGTACTGGATATGTGGAGAAGCTGGGGTGCTTGATGTTGACAGCGTCAGTGTTACTCAGTTGTGCTTATTTACATGTTCCTGTTTGTTTGGCCAAGGAACACATGAGGGTGATCCTTTCTACTAGGGTGTTTGAGGATTCGATTTCTTACATTTAGTAGCACTGATCACTTGGTGATTCTCTTGAATGCAGGTTGGTAAACAAGTATGCATAAGGAATTGGGGTGTTGGGGTGCATGATAAATGAATTGCCAGCATTCAAGGCCTTTGTACTTGCCTAACTTGTTGCTGCTAATGTTGTTACTGGGGTGTGTGGAGTTCAGACTACCCTCATTCAGTTGTGACATTAGCTTTGTGTTTAGCAACCTTCAGTTTTTTTTGGTTCAGATGAGTTATGAAAATAATAAAGACTATAAAGAGATGTGACTGTGCTGGTTTGAGAAGTTCTTCATTAGTGTTTACCATCTGCCTATTTGACATTACATTGTTGCATAGAACTGCATTGTTTTCTTTCTTGTTGTTGAGTTGTGTCGGTTTAGGCTTAGGGGGAGTATAGTTCATGTGTTGAGGCATACAATTGGGTGACATACTGCAGGTGACACACTTTTCTGTGACTTTCTATGCTGTGGAAATGAATTGTTCCTTGAATTTATAACTGCTTATCTCTGTGTGTTTCTTGTTATCTATGTTGCTTACTCATGATCTTGATCTGAAAAATATGTCTGAGGTACTCACTTGCTATATTGGTTAAGTTTCAGATGTATTTTAGGATGTATCTCAAGCTCTCACATGAATTTACCTTGGTGAAGCCTGTACCTCCACCTTCGGGTTTGAATGTTATTGAATGTTATCCCAACATTGTGCACAGTCGCAGGTCAACATT
Organism: Linaria vulgaris; assembly: GCA_948329865.1. Taxonomy (NCBI): domain Eukaryota; kingdom Viridiplantae; phylum Streptophyta; class Magnoliopsida; order Lamiales; family Plantaginaceae; genus Linaria; species Linaria vulgaris. The sequence goes on along the minus strand of OX415251.1, from coordinate 73,504,861 downwards.
GAAAATAGGAACTTATAAGTTTTCAAATTTCTAAAAACCGCTCTGGTTACCTGTCACTTAAACATCAAAGCGTGTGCGCGGGAAAACATAGTGGGAAGTTTTTATTTGTTTCAAATTTGGTAACTGCTCACTAACATTCATTCTATTTCCTTAATTCACGACAAATTCAAAAATCAAAACCTTTTTTTCCTTATTTGTGCTTGCAAGGCTATTATTTGTGCTTACACTGCAAACTTACTCTCTCTACTCTCAAATTCTCTCAATTTTCTCTGCAAATTCTCTCAAAACTTCTTTACTAACAATGGCAAGCAAGTCTCCCATGCAAACTCTTGCAAATGTTGCCCTAGAAAGTGAACCCACTGCTGCACGCACTCACTCACACACTAGAGGTGCTGCTGCAAAGACAGTTGAGGCTCATGTTGCTGCTAAGAGGAAGGTGATTCCCTATGTGCGACGAGGAAAGAAGACCAAACAGGGAGAATCGACCTCCAATGTTGAGCCCACAGTGGAACCAACCACTCCCATCACGAATGAGCCTGAAACTGAGGTAAACACTGCTAAACCCATCCCTGAATTTGATGTTGATAGACCTGTTGAGGGGGAGGGTAGTGGCTCTGTTGAAAAATCTGTGGAGAAATCCGTGGATGTGTCTGTTGACAAGATGGTGAGGAAGTGGATTAGGGCTCAAAATAAAAAGAGAAAGGGCAATGGGGAGAAATTGAAAAATATGTATGAGTCTACTAAGGCAAGGGCTGAGGCCAGGAAAAGACAGGCTGAGAGATCAGCTAGGAAGAGGGTTGCTGAGGATGAGAAGAAAGTTGAGGAAGAGAAGAAGGTTGCTGCTGAGAGAAAGAGGAAACTGAGGTGCTAGATATTGAGGATGAGGAAGAAGAAGAGGAGAAGGAAGAGGAGACTGAGGAGGAGCAGGATGTTGTTGCTGATGTTGGGGCAACATCAAGAACAGAGGAGTACACTGATGGGCTATATATGGTCTACTCTAAGGATGAGGAGAACTACTATTCTCCCTACTATCTCTCGCAAGAGTTGGAGAAGAAGCGGGATTCCTTCAAAAGAAGGGAGATTCACACTGAAAGAGCTATAGAGATGGCCAGTTTCAAAGAAAACATGTGATGGACTTGCTTGAGGCAAGAGGGCTGCAACAATCAGTGATGGAGCTAAGTGACTATGCTCCTGAGATTGTTATGGAGTTCTACCTTAATCTCTCCAAATGGATCAGGGACTACAGATCTCCAAAATTTGGAAAGGCTTGGGGTGAGGGGGAGAGTCTTCAACATTGACCCCTACACCATCAACATGATATGTGGATTCCCTACTGCTGATGAATCTGAGGACCCCTACTATGATGATGTGATTGAAGACTTGACTGGAGGGTTGGTCAAAATCTGGAGAGATGCTCTGCCAACCACAAAACTCACCTCCCTGAGTGCTGTCTTGCACAAGATAGCTTGCTTCAACTAGCTGCCAAGCAAAAATGTTACTGTTTTGACTAAGGAATCAACAATCTTAGTCTACAAAATCAAGAATGGGCTGGCAGTAAACATGGGGGAGAGGATTCTGAAATCTATGTCTGAAGTTGCTGGAAGGAAGAATGGGATGCTGCCTTATCCCTCTCTCATCTGCAAAATCCTTGGCAGTCAAGGATTGAAGACAAGTGTGACTATGGGCTGGAGGAAGAATGATACTGAACTGACAATTCTCACAAGCTGCTTGTCTGGATCAAGGGTGAGAGACCTTCCATGTAACCCAAAGTGAGTGGTGACACCAAGGGCTGAAAAGATGAAGGCTCAGGAGTTTGCTGGAACTTCAGTGCCTATGTCCAAGGAGGAAGATTGCATGGTCATTACTTCTGCTTTTGTGGATCATATGATGAACTGGTATAGGGGGCAGATTGCTGACACTCAGAGGGAGATCGAAGAGAGTAAGGAACACCTCAAAGAGCTGGAGGACATTGTGAAAAATTTGGAGAAACTCCTTTCTTCACAAAAAGGAGGAGAGTAGTTCCAATTTTAATTTTAGTCTTCTAGTTTATGGTCTGTTTCTATGAACTGCTAATATCTTTGAACTGCTGGTACATTTTGGTTTTATTTGATCAAGGGATATGTCCTTGATATTTTAGCTATGGCCTGTAAATCTAAGTACTGCTGTTGAACTGCTCTAACTAACCTTAATTGTCATTTCTTATGAAGGAGCATTTTGAACTGTCTGTCTGGTTAACCTTTTATGCAGGAAACTTACTGGTTTCAATGTTGAGGCAACATTGATGAATGTTGAGGTCTGAACATGTGTACATATGTGAATGTAGTGATGCCCTTAATGCTTGTCTTGGTTAATTTAACTTTGAATATGATATCTTGTATTAAGGGGGAGCGGTTTAGTAGTTTAATTTATTTCTTGTTGATTATAACTTTCTGGATATAAGACTTTATTGGAACAAGTATTGGTTTTGTGAAGAAAGGCAAAAAGGGGGAGATTGAAAGTGCAGGTTTTCTGGAATCAATGTTAGACAGTGAAATGTTAGACGATGTTGAGTTAACATTGAGGATAACATTGAAAGCCGAGAGCTTGTGCGAAAACTGTTCTTTAGTTGCCAAAATTAAGTTTTGCCTTTATTCACTTATTAATCAAGTTCCATGGTTTTGGTTGTTTATGTTTATGTCCAGGAAAGTATCTTAAACATAAGGAAGAGCTATGGAAGATTCCTTACTTGAAGTTTCCATAATTCAAGCTAAGTTGAATAGTCAACTCACATGCTTTCAAAAGAAAGAAACAAGTTAGCTGTTCTTTGCATCGCGATTCTTTCCAGGATTCTCCAAATTGAAGAAGATGTGTTACCTTGCTAAATCGGTAATGAAGGAAACACATATTCTGGAAAGATATGAAGTTCACAAAGAAGGCAAATTTCAACAAGGAAACAACAAGAGTTACCAAAGCTGTGAACAACACATCTTGGCGTTCAAGACTCAAGAAATCTATAAAAGATGTGAAGTTCATCAAAATGAAGACAAGACAATCGTGCTACATAATCTAAGAGATTAATTATTCTTTGTATTGTCTTCATTTTGTTTTGCGAAGTTTTTGTATCAACTGCTTAAGTCTAGTTCATAGAAGTTAAGTAGTTCTTACTTGTCTACTTCGTTGAGTCCGATCAACAAAGAGCGAGAGTGAATTGTTGTGAGGAACAGTTCTTTGTTAAAACCTTTATGGTTATTTGGCCTAAGGCTCAGAAGTTTTTAATAATATTAAAAACTTCTTAAAATTATATCTTCTTGTGTCTTACTTCCGCTGCACATTATTATTATCAAGAAGATCACAATAGAGTTAAGGCAATTACAGCTTAACTCTCAAAAAGTGTTGTGTCAATCCACGGTCCTACAATTTCAATTGGCGTAAGAGCCAAACACCGACTACACTGGTGGTTTGGAGGTGATACAACAACATGGACAATGTCAATCCTAATACCAACAGGATTCCAGTTTTGGATGGATCCAATTATGCATATTGAAAGATCAGGATGATGTCTCACATCAAAGCTATTGATATTCGAGCCTGGCAATCCGTGATCAATGGATACTCTCTTCCAACATTACCAAGAGATGGTGAAGGTGATCTAGTTCCAAAACCAGAAGCAGATTGGATAGCAGCAGAGGTAAGTCTCCATAACTCTAATGAGAAAGCTCTTAATGCTATCTTTAGTTGGGTTAATCATCATATGTTCAAGTTAATCCATAACTGTACAAAAGCCAAACATGCTTGGGATATACTTGAATTACATTGTGAAGGAGATTCTGTTGTTAAAGATTCTAAATATAGACAACTGCTTTTGCAATTTGAAAAACTTGAGATGGGTGAAGATGAAAGTGTTGACAGTTATTTTGAGAAATTCTTGATATTGCTAACCAATGTGAAAATCTAGGTTTGGGAGTGGATTTTAACGCCTTGCCTGGGTTTGAAGAAAATCTAATCACCTTTTTCTCTCCCAAAAAGTCTCTCTCTCTCTCTCTCTCTCTCTCTCTCTCTCTCTCTCTCTCTCTCTCTCTCTCTCTCTCTCTCTCTCTCTCTCTCTCTATTCTCAACCTTTTCTCCCATTTGTAGGGATTAGTTCTCATACAAGTGGGGTATCCCGTTTTGACATGTGTTTTATGCATGCATATAGGAGTTGGGTGTTTGTTTCTAACTCATACAATTGTATCCAAGGACATTGACATAGCTTCTTAGAGTTGCCGCCTTCGGATTCTTGATGCCATGTGTCTTCTATGTGCTGAGTTGATCTTTCTTTTGGTCTTATCGGTTTGGTGGATGAGAACATGACGTGTACAGTTCCTTTGCTCTGATGCCATTTTCCTGATAGGTAGACCTCGAGGGAAAGATTTGTTAGAGAATTTCCCGATAGGTCCCAATGTGCCTTTTACGGGGTATCGGGCTATTAGGGGGTGAGTCTCGGGTAATATTTTTGATAAGATAAGTGCTAGAGCATCGTATCCCTCGGGGGATTTCGTGAAGTTATTTAAAACTACAGATGCCTTGCGCGAGATCTGTAATCTGTGAAATACTTATCGTGATTTGACTAGGGTACCGTTTTTTCGGTATTGAAAAGAACATCTAAGTCTACCGATATTGGAGCAGGTTTGTGGGATGCTTAGACGGCATCGTGAAGGAAAAGATACAGTTTAGTAAAAACAAGGGTTAACACCAACATTATTATAAAATAGATTCAGGATGTTTGGCACAAAACCGCATTCATTATGCGAAGTCCACAAGTTACATGCTTATATAATATATATATATATATATATATATATAAACAAGGAAATTACCATGTATATATTGTGTTGTATAAGAACACTATCTCCATTTGAAATCAAATAGGCATGTTAGCTAGGTTTTATAGGCATAATGCTCCATGCCCATTTTTATAAGTCGCAAAATACCCCTTATATGCGAAGAGTAACTTACATTTATTTTTTCTTTTTTAGGGATTATTCCATCAAACCCCCTAAACTATGGCCACTTTATGAGTTCAGGGTCAGGTCTTTATTTTTAGACACATTGAGGTCTGAACTTTAGTAGTTTGTGCAAATTGCCCCATTTTCCAGTTTTTGGCAAAATCGTCGAAAAAATTATTTAAAGCTTGACTAAAACCTTTTTCTCGTTGAGACGGTTCCGATGGTGGTGACGGTGTCGCAAAATTCAAAGACAATACGCGAAAATTTTAATTTAAGTGTATTGAACTTAAATTAGAATTCCCGTGTTATAACTTTGAATTTTGCAACATCGTCACCACCATTGGAACCGTCTCATCGACGCGAAGATTCTAGTAAACCTTTAAATAATTTTTTTTGTGATTTTTGGTTAAAACATTACCAAAAAGTGAAAATGGGACAATTCGCACAGACTTCCAAAGTTTTGACCTTAGTGAGTCTAAAAACAAAGATTTGGCCTTGTTTGCATAAAGTACCTATAGTTTGGGGTATAGTGGAATAATCTCTTTTCTTAATCACAAATGGGTGATGCGCTCTATTTAAATTAACAAACAAGAATTCATTTTTCTATTTGTTATTACATGATTTAATATCTTAAGTTTAACATAACAAATACCAGACCAGTTTACGTAATTACATATTTTGTATACGATTGTATCGTTAAAAATTTATAAGTCTTTAAAATAAAAGACAAGAAAAATTAAGTACAAATAAACTTTGTATTTCTTCAAACAATTTGTGTTTACAATCTCTAATAATCATCTGATTCTTTTCTACAACAAATAATCTTGAAATTTGGTTGACTTGGAAGTGGATTTGATTTTGATCTCTTCCACGTATATTTGGACTGAACGTTAATCCAAGGGCTTTTGAGCTTGATCTTGAACTAACAATTTGACTTGATCTTTGCGACGAACAATTTGATCTTCGTCTTGAACTTGTTGAATATCAATCTTTTCTGGAGGAATCTTGATCTTCAAAATGCTTAGATGCTTGACAAACGTTGATGCGAGGGCTTGTCAGCTTGATCTCGAATAGAACAAAAGTTTGATTTGGAATTTGATTTGAAGATTGATGATGGATGATATGACTTTCGTCTTCAGGTCTTCGGATATGTTGGGCTTTGATCTTCGTGAAGGGACTTGACTCTTCAAAAAACAGTTTTTTGGGGGCCTTGCAGCTTGTTCTCGAATCAAACGGACTTTTGGCTTGAAGATCGTTGAAGAACGATATGAACTTGGTGTCGAATATATTGAATTCGTTGAAGCTCGATCTTCTTTGGCAGAAGTGCGATCTTCAAAACGGTTATTTGATGGATGTGAGGCTTGATGATGGATCAAACGGAGGTTCTGTGAAGAACACCTTGAATGCCGGGAAAAACGCTTGAAGATTGATGAATTTGGTGTAGCGAAAAACTTAGAGCTTTTCCCTCTTCAACTTGTGAATATTTTGTGTGTGTGATTTTTTTTAAGGGAGAACCTCTATTTATAGTTGTAAAACCTAGAGCTTCTTGCTTGTGATTAGTCGGTTTTCTCTTCAAGATAAGCATGAATTTAATCTAGCTTGTTTATCAAGAAATCTCTAGAACACATCATATTTTCATGTGGCTTGAGATGATTGGTTGAAATACTCTATCTTTTTCACGTTGCTTTATTTGATTGGCCAAAAAAATATGTATTAAAAATTAATTAATTAATTAATTTTTTATTGGAATTTAATTTAGTAAAATTCTAAATTAAAAATAGAAATAATCAATTGAATTTTTAATAATTAATTTGACATTTGTCAATATTTAATTGGAAGAGACAAATTATTTGTTTACAATGATATGTGCCACTTTTATACAAGACACGAAGTAAAATGCTGTTAACTAGAAAAGATTCGTGTAACTAATTCACTCATCGTGTGTTTAATGATTGTGGACGATCACACTATGATCCAAAAAACGAAAATTACTAATTTACAGGGTTAAAACTGGATAAAACTATTAAAAGTCGATGGATATTAATGGTTAACGTAAGGTAGTTAATGGAAGCACATGCGGACCAAAATAGGGGTTTTTGGCAGTTTTGGTCTATTATGTATACCACTCTGCAGTTTTAGTCATTTATATATACCGTGCTCAATTTTAGTCATTTATGTATATAGATTGCTCAATTTTGGTCCTCCGGCCAAATTAATATAAAATTTTATCAAAAGACGTCACGTGCGAGCCATGTGATGTTCGATACGAGTCCCATTTTTATTTTATGTCTATGTTAAACTTAAAATTTAAGAAAAAAGGATAGATCCGGTAATAACCCGCCTCCCTCCCTCTCTTCATCATAAATAATGGATTGAAATTTTGCATCATAAAGAGTTACATGTATCTTGTATTAATGGTTAAACTTGGGTATTGTGTATAGTGAAAAATTGAAATACATACATGTTTCTTTTATTTATTTAAATTCTTAAGTGATTACCAAATGCACAGGCTCAAAACGATGTCTATCACATTTTTTTATTTTTATCTTTCAAGATTGATACACAATCAATACATTACCACACTTGATCATTTGTAGCTATAGAAATCCTATATACTTTTTTTCTCCCTTCTATTTAGTGGTAAAAATCGGCTTATACGTCTCATCTTACTAGGCCACCACTCTCATTTTTGTTAGCGAAATATCTTTTTTCTTAAATTCTAAGTTAAAAGCATAAATAAAAATAAAAATGGGATCAATTTTAGGTGTCTCGTTACTCGCATGCGGCGTCTTTTGACAAAATTTAAAATTAATTTGGCTAGAGGACCAAAATTGAGTGCAATGTATACATAACGGACTAAAATTAAGCAAAATATATATAAAAGACTAAAACTGCAGAGTGATATACATAAATGACCAAAACGACCAAAAACCTCATCAAAATATGAACCACGTGTCTAAGGCCCATGTGAATTTATCGACAAACTTGAAGAAACTATTTAGTTTTAATTTCTTTCTTGCTATTTGCAGACCCTATTTTATGGTTTTAGTTGTTGTCCAAAAAAAGCGCAAAATAGCAGCACAATATTTGCACTTCGCAGCCCCACCTTAGCCTAACAAGTTCGGGAACCTTCTCCTTCAATAAGCTGGAAGTTCGGTTTATGTATTAAACAATTGTTATATTATAAATGCCTAGTCTTTAATTTTTATTTAGGTTCAATGTATATATAACTTTCTCTTGCAAAGTCCATATAGTTCAAAGTATTTAACTACCATCTGTAGCGCGTCAGTAATTAAGTAATAAACTTGTTGGCCCACAAGATGAGATGTAATTAATAATCATCGATGACGGTTAATCCAGAAATAAACTAACATTCTATTTTATAATTATTAATTAGTACTTATCAATTACAGAGGTGAGCCGCGCGCATCGCGGAGCGAATAGTCACAATAACACATTCTGCGAAACTTGTTGTCAAAATAACTTACTTTCAAGATTTATTGTTAAAATAACACACTCTTGCCACATGTGCACCAAACTTATTGCCAAAATAACACTCTTTCAAAAACTTATTGTCAAAATAACACATTTTTACCACATGTACTGCCATGTGTATAAAAGATATTTAAGTTTTTTATTTTTTCAATTAAGTAAAACATATTATTCTATCATTATCATTGTAGCATATTTTTTGTATAAAAACAATAAGAATTGTAGAATATTTTCTTCATAAACTATACTACAGCTGAAATAACTTTAATTTTTAAATAATTTTCTAGGCATACAAATATAATATATGCACATTTAAATCATCATTTATGCATTTTTAATTTAACAAAGTCCATAAGTGTTTGTACACATACCCTATAATTTATTTACTGTAAATCACATATTTGTTCTTTTGCAAAACAAAGCTACCCTAAATTAAGAACCTAATTGAAAATGAAAAATAAATAAATAAAATAATAAAAATAAATGGAACACAATGCAGTTCTTTTTTTTTTTCCAGCAGGAACAGAGTGCAGTTGAGGTGCGCGGTGGGTCTATTCTTTTATTTAAAAATATAAATAGAAATCATTCCATATTTCTCTCTTTCAAATTCCACACTCCTCCACTACCACAACTCCGATCTTCTTCTTCTCATAAAATTCACGGTCAATATTTTTTTTTCTTTTGCAGTTAAGTTCTTAATTTATGGCATTTTTGTTTTGCAAAAGAACAACAATGTGAGATTTATCGTTAATAAATTATAGGGTATGTGTATAAATACTTATAGACTTTTATTAATTGAAAATGCATAAATGATGATTTAAATGTGCATATATTATACTTGTATGCCTATAGAATTACTTTTAAGAAATAAAGTTATTTCGGCTTTAGGTGGTGTTTGCAAACTCTTAAAAGAAGCTATCACCAGCTTTTTATTTGAATAAGTGATTTTGGGGTGTTTGCAAATTCAGCTTTTTCGGTTACAAAACTTTTTTTAAGCTAAAAAAGTCACAATCTTCAAGCTGGTGTGGGGGGTGCTTTTGGCTTAACTAAAAATTGTGAACTTCTACTTTTCCACTATAGTTTGCAAACACCACCTTAGTATAGTTTATTAAGAAATATTCTACAATTTTTTTTTTATAAAAAGATATGCTACAATTATAATGATAGAATAATATGATTTACTTAATTGAACAAATTAAAGAATTTAAATATCTTTTGTACTCATGGCAGTACATGTGGCAAGAGTATGTTATTTTGACAACAAGTTTTAGAAAGAGTGTTATTTGGACAATAAATTTTGGACACATGTGACAAAATTGTGTTATTTTGATAATAAGTTTTGAGAATGTGTTATTTTGACAATAAGTTTCGTAGAATGTGTTATTTTGACAATTCACTCATTTAAAAATGTGACAGCTTTTAACATTTCATTTTACTTGGATTCGATAGCTACATCAATTACTTAATGAAACATAACAACAACACTCTAACTTTTGATACCTTTGGATCCGTTAAATTTAAATTCATTACCCATATACACATACTTCGTAAATGCATCAAACTTCTAATAAGATTTAGACCTTACTGTAGTCGCATGTACCGATGTAACATTTTTAATACACTACAAGAATACCTCCATATAAGAGGCGATTAATAACCTTTTATATGGCCAAAATCACTTGTAATCCAAGATGTAAGAGGTGATTCCCTACCTCTTATCATTTGCCCCTGATATGGATGCATTTTATTAAATTAGAGGCGAGTTTTCGCCTTTATTGGTAGCAGTCGCACATGAAGTGGAGAAAACGCCTCTGACCAATTAGTGGGCGCATGCAATTATTCGCTCGTATCAGTTGTGGGCCTCAAGGGTTGGAGGGGATTATTCGCCCGTATCAGTTGTGGACTTGTTCCGTAACAGTAGGAAAAAAAGTTTTTTTTCTTATTTTTTTCTTTTTTGTCTATTTTATGGGGTAACAAACAGAGCCTTAACGAAAAATATCATAGCTTTTACCGTATATATATACATACACATTTTTCTCTTGATATTAATAAGTTATTAACACAGAAGCATTGGATTTAACGAAAAAAAAGATCAAAAGCTTTTACTAGTATATACACATAGCGATTGGGGTCCTTAATCCTATCACGTGCAAAAATAAAATAAATTAATAGCTAAATTATAATCTATGGTCTTTGCTTCCGCATTCGTGCACCCCATGACATCTTCTCCTGCTTATTATTGGTGCTACTATTCACGCTTCTCCTCTTCAACTCAACCACCTGAGACTGCCACCTCACTCTCATCTCCTCTGTTTCCTCCATACTCTGTTCACAGACATATTAAATTAAACGATTATTAAATAGTTTTGCATAAAAAGAAATAAAAAAAACATAGTAGTAAAAAAGGGTAGTGAGATAATTGTAGAATAAAATGAAATTTACCTGATTATAGTGTTGACGTGGTCTTTTACCGGAAAAAGAGAAAGTACTCAACCCACCAGCCAAATCTCTGTCGTACATAGCTCTGCTCTGCGGATCAGAGAGAGTCTCGTAGGCCTCATGCACCATAATAAACCTCTTGGTGTGCTCGTCTACTCGGTCCGGTGGCGAAACGTCCGGATGATACTTTAGAGCCATTTGTTTGTACGCTTTCTTTATTTCCGACAGAGAGTTCACGCTCTCTGCAATTCCCAACACTTCGTACAGTGACACTTCAGTACATAATGTTTCTGCCGGAGCATAAAACGCATGGATTCGGGTCTGGGTCCTGGTTTTTCCCGGCCCGGTTGGGGATTTAACAGAAGAAAGATTTGATTTTGTGAAGTGGGATTTGAAGGAAAGAGTTGAAGTAGTGTTTTGAGATGTGGGTTTTTTTGTTGATTGGTTGTGAGCAAGATGGAATCTGGGTTGTGAACCGGAAATTACTTTAGTATTCATAATTTGTCTTTCTTAAATTTCTTCTTAAGGTTTTCAGGCTTTAATTTTGATGATTCGTGTAAATTCTTCTTTTTGGGTAAAAAGTTTGGTGTTGATGATCGTTGAGATTTGATAGGTATTTATAGAATGGGCGAATCTAGCTTAAGGGTGGGACATGACCAGATGACATGGCCCAGTTGTGGATAACCTCTTTTTACATATATCTTCTAACCAAAAAAGAATTGTCACTTGTACTTCAACTTGCCAGATTTCTTTCTTTTTCTCCTTTGGTCTAGACCAAAGGGCAGGTTTTACTGTTTAGAGTTCAAAGTATTTTGAGTTTTTGTCAGAAAGTCCACCGATGTTGTTTGAAACGGGCAAAAAAAAAACATGTGAAATGAAATGAAGCAACAAAACCCATGTGTATTCAAATACATAGCAACTTACTACCTTTTGTACGAGAGTGGGATACACTTGCTGAAAAGTGAGTGTGATTTGTATATTTACTTGTAGAATGATTTTTGTACCCTTACTCCTCAAAAGCTAATAACAAAACAATCCTTCATATTATGTTAATAGACAAATACTGTCCATAATTTAGAAAAATATCTAAATAACACCTAAAAAAAACTTCAAATAAGCCCATATAATTTGAATATAATAGCAAATTATCCATCTTTAAAAAACTTATGCACTTTTGCCCACATTTTTTGAGGTAATGTTTTTTAGTATAGTTAAAAATTTGTCAGTTAAACTCTTATTTGAAATGTATCTCTTCTAAAATATATTGAAATGTATCTTTCTTTTGGACTTTTACGTACAATTGAAGTAGTAAAAAATTAGAAAACTCATGAAGTTCATCACATGAAATAATAAAATTTAACATACAATTATTTCCAGTCTAAAAAAGCACACAATTATCCTTTAAAAATGATATTTGTGGAGAATATTATATACTATCTTAATGTCAAGCAATCTTTTAAAATATGATCACATGCGATTGCAAAACACCAACTCCAAAATTTCATCAAGATAATGTATTACATCAAGAACACAACTACATTCAAGCGTTTAATATCCAAATGTTCGTAAACATCGATGCTCAAATATGAACAACATCTAAATGTTTAAGTTACAAAAATCTATACTAGCTCAAGATAGATGTTAGATTAATTCAAAATCAATTGCTTAAGGACGTCCAACTCCGATAGCATCTCAAACGGGTCAATTGTATCTCTGCTTCATTATGTTGGAGATTCAACATCTTTAAGTGCGCTTGAACTACTTATCGTAGGCGTATCTCCATGTGCTTTGGCGACTTAGCGGCTTCCTTTCTTCTACAATATTTTTTTGCCTTCAATTCTTGTGACAAACAACCTCAGAAGAAGTAACATATATATAAAGAAAAATGGAAGAAAAAGAGCAGCAAGCACAGATAACACATAAAATTAAAGTAAACAAAAAAATAAAGACGCAATAAAACAATAGCAATTGTTCCAAAATACAAAAAATTAACCGCAAAAATTGCACTTTAAACAACAAAAATACCAAAAACTAGCTATAGAGTCGCTCATGTAACAATAATATCCGCACCCACAAACAAACACCAAATTAGCAAATAACTGCATCTAAAACTTGTTGAATACAACTCCTAAACCAGTCAAAACTACAATTAAAAATAGAAACCCTTTTACCAAAAAACAAAAACAAATAGGAATTGCTACTTGTAAACGGGTTTGGAATTATTCCCCATTTTACGAGCAATATTTATAGGGTTGGAACGCCGATCCCGACCCGAGGAGATTGTTGGTTTTTATTGATTTGCGGCTGGACTCGATTTGTTTCGAGATGCCTACGTATCCCTTCCTCGGGAATCAAGCCACTCGTAGTTCTTGTTTTTGGTGTTGGATATTTGGTGTTTGTCGATTTTATCGGATGTATTGGTTTTGTATTTGTTGAGGAGTTGTCCTCGTGAAGAGTCCGAGGGGGAAAGAAAGAAGTCCGAGGGGGAAAGAAAGAAGTCCGAGGGGAGGAGGGAAAGTTTTCTTCTCTTTGAGAAAGAAAGGAGTTCCTCCGAGTCGAGGAAAGGAAAAAACTTCCTTCTTTCTATTATTCTTTTTCCCTATTTTTTCCCTCTTCCCGAACTTGTCCTTCTTCTATGGTTCTTGCCTCCTTTTTATAGAGATTTTTAGGGACAGGTGTCGTTATGCATGCTAAATAAATGACATGTGTTGCCTTCTGCGTACTGGGTAAGATATCGTTCGTCTTATCTTTGCTGACTAGATGCTGACTCGGATGCAATCTTATCTCTTCCGAGGGCTTCAAGTTTTTTGAGGGGCTGATCCTTCTGATCTCTTTCCCACGAGGGGGTATGGCTCTCGGACAGATTAAATAAGTGAGGCGGTGTATGCCTCCGATGTCGTTATAGCTTCTGCGGTATCTTATTTCTGGGTGGTCTTCTTCGGGAAGTGTGTTCCGAGGAGTATGCTTGCTTTCTTATAGGGATGGTTCTTGTTCCGAGGACTTCTTTGTTTTGGTAGGTTATTGATCTATACTCGGGCTGGTAGGATAGTAATTCCGAGGGCATCGTTCTCCGAGTTCGTCCTTCGTGGTATGTGCTCCGAGGGACTTTATATTTCAAGAGGACATTGTTCTTCATCTTTGGCCTTCGGGAGGGGTTTCTCCGAGGGCTTTTCGAAATGTTCCTGCGCTTTATCCCTCGTGAGATATGCTCCGATGGCTTGTTGCCTTCGGTTTGTTCAGTGAGGGGATGTTATCATATATTGGGGTACTCGGGGTCCTCGTTCTGGTACCTGGCATGCCAATACACGAGTAGTATAATTTTTAAAAAAGTAAACCGGTATTTAAACCGTTCTATAATGCGATTCCGTTTATGAATATAATATATAATATACCAAGTAATTTTGGTAATTGAATTATCGCTTATTTTAAGCAGGTGATTTTCTACCCTGTTAACAAAGCCCCCCAGTTTTTAGTGCAGTCGGTCATTATGACTGCACTAGAAACTCAAAAAGTCGAGAGTTACGAGTATCGCGAATTTTTTAGATAGGTATCGTAGCCTTTTGTATCGGGGTCGTTTTAAGGCGTTGGTTTCGAGCATATTAAAGTATACGTCTTTCTCGCTTTTTCTGGTCGGAGATATTATAGTGTATGCCCGATAGTTATTAACGTTTTTAACGTTTCTTTTGAGGTATCGTAGAATTATTTAGAACCTTGTAGGTTCTTGTCGGTTATTGTGAATGTCTCGTAGATCCTTGAAAGGCATTTGTAGATCTTCGAAAGGCATCCGAGTCTCATATAGGACTTGGAAAGCCTCGGTAAGGTATTGGGGAACTATTTTGGGGTATCGTAGACTTTCTTCGTTCGACGTTTATATATGTTTAATACAAGCCCCCCCAGTTTTTGCTTGCCTTAGAAGAGGCGAGGGGTATATCGTGGTTGCCTTCTTAGAGGCGAGAAGTTTTTTATTTACGATGCCTTCGTTGAGGCGTGCCTTCATTGATATTTTATCCGTCGTCACTTTTCAAGGAATGTTTCAGTGCCTCTTCGAATGCCCCGCCGTACCGCCTCGGGTATGCGGCATTCGATGGACTTTAGTATTTCCTCGGGTGCCGTACCGCACTCGGGTAGGTGACACTCGAGAAGCTTCCTTATCAGGAGTATAGCTTCTCATCGGGAGTGGAACGATAGTATCGTCATTGGGTTAATAACGTTTATGTTTTAGATTTTTACTTCGCATTTTAGCGTTTGCAATTACTTTTCATGCTTTGTAAGCAGTTCTCCGAGGAGTCCTCGGCTTTGGATAAATGCGCAATTATTTTGCCTTTCATTATATTTTGTCTTTTTCGTGCTAATATTCATCATAACTTTTCAGCACTTATAAATACTTGTACCCTCTCCTTTAATTGTAGGATTTAAGATTGAGTTTAAAGAGATGAGATAGTATCTCATTCTTACTGGCCAAGCAAATTGTTTAGCATGACGTGTCCGTTTGCAGTGCAAACTTTGGAGATACATTCGCTCTAAATAGAGGTATCTCCTGACACGTAATCGTGGCTGTAATATAGCTTGGACAGCTCAAGCTTAACTCTGTTATCCAAGGAAAGATTCCTAAGTATACAAATAGGTGCTTAAAGTTTATTGAATATTCTCACTTACTTTCAAAAAATATTTTTCAATCTAGTTGTTTACTCATTTCTTTCTTCGGGGAGTTTTACACTCCCGTTATTTTGCGCAGGCAATGCCTTGGAAAATATTTTACAGTTTATTTGTTCACGGCCGCGCGGTTCTCGGAGTAGGGTCTTCCTACCCGGAGGGGGAGAGGGCGGTCTAGGACGTTGGCTGTGATTCTGCCTCGCCCTCCTCGGGGAAGTTCATATGCTCCCAAGGAGAATGAGATTTTTGAAGAGGACCAACCGTCCGAGGGGGATGATGTTCTCGAAGATGAGACCGATGCATCCGAGGATTAGGATCATAATCTGATGGAGGAGGATAGCTCTACTTTACGGCTTTATTTGCTTATAAATCTTTTTGTGGATATTTCCTTAGTATATATATTCGGATTAGTGAATGTTTTCACCTAATCCTAATAGTTTCCGTTGCAAGCTTTCACTTTTGGAATTTGCTTGTTTGGAAAGGTAAAGTTATGTCTCGCTGTTGAATTTTATACCTTAGAGTATAAGTTTATCGAAATCAAAATTGCATAAGAGGTTCGTAGCACTTATCTGGAGTCCAGGTCGTTCCGTGCATGCCAATTCGTTATCGTCAAGCAATTTTCCTCGGAACTCCGCTCGGAATGGCGTTCGTTAGGCTTCATCCGAGGGGTTGTTGGCTATCGGAGGGAACTCTTCGGGGGTTCCGACTATAATATCTTTGGGGCCATATCTGGATCCGAGAAATTGAACCCTCGTGTTCACGGGATACTCTACCTCTGAATTGAAGGTTTGAAGTCCCTCGTAAGAACTTAAACATCTGATTCCTCTTCCCCTCTTATTTCTTCTGTTTTCTTTTTTGGTTTCTGAATTCCATCCGTTGGGCGAACAGTTGATGATTAATTTTTGGTTTGGGCAGCGATCTCCTCGGGCTTGCTCAAGGATTCAACGGCGGTTCCCACAGACGGCGCCATCTTGTAAACGGGTTTGGAATTATTCCCCATTTTACGAGCAATATTTATAGGGTTGGAACGCCGATCCCGACCCGAGGAGATTGTTGGTTTTTATTGATTTGCGGCTGGACTCGATTTGTTTCGAGATGCCTACGTATCCCTTCCTCGGGAATCAAGCCACTCGTAGTTCTTGTTTTTGGTGTTGGATATTTGGTGTTTGTCGATTTTATCGGATGTATTGGTTTTGTATTTGTTGAGGAGTTGTCCTCGTGAAGAGTCCGAGGGGGAAAGAAAGAAGTCCGAGGGGGAAAGAAAGAAGTCCGAGGGGAGGAGGGAAAGTTTTCTTCTCTTTGAGAAAGAAAGGAGTTCCTCCGAGTCGAGGAAAGGAAAAAACTTCCTTCTTTCTATTATTCTTTTTCCCTATTTTTTCCCTCTTCCCGAACTTGTCCTTCTTCTATGGTTCTTGCCTCCTTTTTATAGAGATTTTTAGGGACAGGTGTCGTTATGCATGCTAAATAAATGACATGTGTTGCCTTCTGCGTACTGGGTAAGATATCGTTCGTCTTATCTTTGCTGACTAGATGCTGACTCGGATGCAATCTTATCTCTTCCGAGGGCTTCAAGTTTTTTGAGGGGCTGATCCTTCTGATCTCTTTCCCACGAGGGGGTATGGCTCTCGGACAGATTAAATAAGTGAGGCGGTGTATGCCTCCGATGTCGTTATAGCTTCTGCGGTATCTTATTTCTGGGTGGTCTTCTTCGGGAAGTGTGTTCCGAGGAGTATGCTTGCTTTCTTATAGGGATGGTTCTTGTTCCGAGGACTTCTTTGTTTTGGTAGGTTATTGATCTATACTCGGGCTGGTAGGATAGTAATTCCGAGGGCATCGTTCTCCGAGTTCGTCCTTCGTGGTATGTGCTCCGAGGGACTTTATATTTCAAGAGGACATTGTTCTTCATCTTTGGCCTTCGGGAGGGGTTTCTCCGAGGGCTTTTCGAAATGTTCCTGCGCTTTATCCCTCGTGAGATATGCTCCGATGGCTTGTTGCCTTCGGTTTGTTCAGTGAGGGGATGTTATCATATATTGGGGTACTCGGGGTCCTCGTTCTGGTACCTGGCATGCCAATACACGAGTAGTATAATTTTTAAAAAAGTAAACCGGTATTTAAACCGTTCTATAATGCGATTCCGTTTATGAATATAATATATAATATACCAAGTAATTTTGGTAATTGAATTATCGCTTATTTTAAGCAGGTGATTTTCTACCCTGTTAACACTACTCATAACGCCTAAGATAGCGAAAATTGCACCTACAATCAGCAATAATTGTACCAAAAACTACAATAAGACAACACCTGATTATAGCACCTAAAAACAACAATACAACAATTGTAAGAACCAAATTTAGATTACAAAAAATCTAAATGGTACAAGCATTGAGGAGAAAAAACATGTTCTTATATGTATCCATACACAGTAACACCTAATAATCATCTTAAAAGACCAAAGACAATAAGCTTTATCAGTGAAAATAATTCAGGAAGAATCATATACTTCTCATGAAAGAATTATATAACTCAATAGTTTCAACTTTCAATATAAGGAAGTGCATATCATTTTGAATTGTAGTTAACTAAAATGTATGTTTGAGCATACACATTGCACCCTCTTAGCACAATATGCCCCTTTATATGTACTTTGAGTTCATCATGTACCCAACGACAGCAAAGTAACTTCGAAAGCTTTTGACATGACCTTATATAGCTCAAAATAGTATAACACCATGCACAAATAGACAATTCACAATATATTATTAGTTTTGTACCATATAACCATAGAATTAACTATAACTAAACAAATAAGTTCAACACACATGTATTACATTTCACAAGTTTGTCAACAATCTACACACTTCAAATAGGAGACAGCCCTACGCATATTCACACAAGTTGCAGTCTAAAGCAAGATATCTATTTTGCAAAATTTACAATTATATACAATTCACTGGTCAAAAGCTCAAGCATAAATCTATTTCAAAAACCAAATACGGAGTGTGTAGAAACCAAAATTAATAATACTAAAAAAAACAAAATTGAACTACGATTCTTACCGAGTGGCTAGGTGAAGTTAAAAACCCATTCAACTTCTCCAAAATTCGATTTGACTGTTTCGATTAGTGAGATACGGCTTCGACTAGATTCTCTCAAGCTATGTCACGGTGTTTATTTTGGGACTTGAGGAGAACATCCATGGAAGATGTTTCCGGTCGCAAATATCTTTCACCAATTATGTTTTTTGAACTCTAAATCAGAGGGGATACCGAGGAGACGCACGAAAATCAGAGGGGAATTGTGAAAGTAACAATTTTGGCTGAAAATTGAGAAGACGTAAAATCCTTTGCTTCAAATTAGGCTTCTTAGAGAATGGAAAAAATGGTGGGACAAGAAATGATTATTTTTAACTTGGGGGTAAATAAGTCATTTCTTGTGAAAATACGTATAGAGAAAGACAAGGGGGCAGTGAGCTACGATTTGTTTAACACATGGGGTGTATTTGCCTATTTTGTTTTCATAGGGGGGTTTCTTGCGTCCTTTTCATAACATAAGGGGTTTCTTGCTAGTGGCCCAAGTATTTTTATTGGTAAATTTGGTCCATCTCCCCTGTCAAGTACCTTCTCTTTTTAGACTCCTTTCATCTCCTCTTTAATTTGAAATTCTTCCAATACCTTCCTTAAATTAGTTGAGCGTTAGTCAATAGTTAATTATGATGAATAAATGTGTCAATAATTTATTAAAAGAAGTAAGATAAAATATTAAATTGAGCTAAACTCAATTTTTTGATTATAGTAGATGTGTGAGGAGCAAGACTCTTTCCTTTAAGATCACTATGTCGCGGCTACTGCTTCAAGTCCTTGTGTGACACTGACCTCCCAAGGTATGACGTCCTTCCACATAAAACAACATGAAGCTCGAAATTACTTCAATCGAACACCAGTGATACTTGTAGATGTCATGACCCTACAATTTTAAGAAGAGCATTTTTATATATTGCAATTACATTATTAGTGGGTTTAGCTACACCAGCTATACTTTACTAATTCCCTAAATTATGTTAAACTTTACTATTTGTGTCCTTTTTTCACATTTGAAAATGTAATGAGAAAAATTACCCCAAATTCCTCTTCTCTACTTATCTTCTTCCTTATTATTCTTCTCTTTTTACTCTTAAAATTCTTGCATGAAAAATATAAAAATTATAAAAAAAGAAAAAAAAGGACCATTATTATCTCCGTATTCGAAATGGGTATCGAAAAATTGTCGATCGAAAAACCGGGATATGACATTTGGTATCAGCGGTTCCTATCCCAGAGAACTGCTCGAAGGCACCAAGAATGTTCATATCAGAAATGATTTTGGCAAAAGGAATCATAGTATCAGTCAGCAGTTAAAGAAATAATGGTCACACTCGATAAGTTGCAAGCAAGGCATGAAAGAACTCGACCATCATCGACAAGTTGTGCCATGGGAGCGTCTAGTCTCGACAAGGCTCTGCACAAAATGAATCAGTGGAATCTAAAAAAAAATGGAATGATGCAGCGTAGAAGAAAGTCGTACAAGATGCTCCACACGTGTTTGAGAAAATTCCTGAAAAGGAGCAGTTGCATTTGAAGTGTATGTTGAAATTTGTGAAAGGGAAGAAGCTGCTTTAAAGGTGTTTTTATCAAATTCTTGACAACAAAATTTATTAAATTCTCCAACATATACAATCCTTAAATAAATGCATATGTAGCATACAACAAAATTGAGAATAAAAAGAGTTGGATTAAATGTTCTGCATAGGGTATAGCTAAGTTGAAGATCACCAATGAAGCACAGTCATGACAGATTCTTTCTAATTTAGAAATGCACACACGTATATAATATAATATAATAATATATATATATATATGTATATATATACAACAAATTTATAAAATCATATATATACAACAAATTTATTAAATTATAAAGTATAGAAAATTAGAAATATATTACTGCGATATTAGAATTATATACTTAGAATTATATTGCATTTACTACGAATTCAAAAATATACTTTATCCTAAATTTAAATATAAATATACAGTACATAGGGATATATAATGTAAAGAATATCTAGCAATTTGTTATATGTGAGTTGTGACAACAAAATCTACTGCAACTTTGTTGTATATTCACGACAAAATAAATATGTTGTATATTTACAATATTATATATATAAACATATATAATCCGCCCAACGATATAATTGTTGTGATTGAAAAATTCTTCATTCAACAATACGAATGAATTACAATAGGAGGAGCAACTCTCTCACTCGACTATTACAAAAAACCAACCCTCAAATCTCACGTTTTAGCTTTACGGCTTTTTCTCTCTATTTTCTCTCGGTGTGTGTTTTGTGTAGTTTGTGGATGATTGTTGAACTCCTTTTGAAGCTCTATTTATAGGCACTGAATTTGGAGAAGTCGTCAAAGGAATAGTTGGAGCCGTGAAAGGAATAGTTGCAGTCGTGAAAGGAATAGTAGCCGTCAAAGGAACAGTAGCCGTCAAAGGAACAGTTGAGGGGCTGGTACAACAAATCTCCCCTCCAGCCCAACTATGTTCGTACACAGACCAAGTTTCTCTCGTGTCACCGCCTTCGTTAGCATATCTGCAGGATTCTTGCTTGTGTGAATCTTAACCAGCTTCAATAGTTGTTTCTCCATCACTTCGCGTATCCAGTGATACCGAATGTCAATATGTTTTGTACGGGAATGATACATTGCATTCTTGCTCAGGTCTAGAGCACTTTGACTATCGCAGTGAATAATGTACTCATTTTGTGTAAAGCCTAGTTCTTGAAGAAAACGCTTTATCCATAATAACTCTTTCCCTGCTTCCGCTACAGCAATGTACTCGGCTTTAATGGTGGATAAGGTAATGCACTTTTGCAGCTTGGACTGCCACGAAACAGCTCCCCCTGCGTAAGTGAATATGTAACTTGATGTAGATTTTCTACTATCAAGATCTCCTGCCATGTCGGCATCTGTGAAACCATTCAGAACTGGCTTTGCTCCCCCGTAACACAAACATAGGTTAGACGTACCTCTCAGGTACCGAAGAATCCATTTAACCGCCTCCAAGTGTTCTTTCCCTGAATTTGACAAATATCTGCTAACAATACCAACTGCATGAGCAATATCTGGCCTAGTACACACCATCGCATACATCAGACTTCCCATTGCCGAAGAATATGGTATCGCCTCCATATCTTCTTTCTCCTTTATCGTAGAAGGACACTGTCTCTTGCTTAACTTGAAGTGATTTGCGAGCGGAGTCGAAACAGGCTTTGCTTTACCCATGTTGAAACTTTTCAGAACTCGTTCAACGTAATCTTCTTGAGATAAGTACAACTTTCTCATTTTCCTGTCTCGCGTGATTTTCATGCCGAGAATCTGTTGTGCTGCACCCAAGTCTTTCATATCAAAGAACTTGGACAAATCTTTCTTCAAGTTGTTGATTAGCGATGCATCCTGGCCAACTATTAACATATCATCGACATAGAGCAAAAGGATGATAAATTTACCATCAGCGAACTTCTTCAAATAAACACACTGGTCTGCCGCAGTCCTGTTATACTGGTGACTCGCCATGAAAGAGTCAAACTTCTTGTACCACTGCCTCGGAGCTTGCTTTAGGCCATACAAACTTTTCTTCAATTTACAGACAAGATGCTCCTTGTCGCGGACTTGAAAACCTTCGGGCTGCTCCATGTATATCTCTTCTTCTAGATCACCATGAAGGAATGCAGTTTTCACGTCCATCTGTTCAAGCTCCAGATCCAAACTGGCAACTAACCCAAGTATAACACGGATTGATGTCATCTTCACCACTGGTGAGAATATCTCGTCAAAGTAAATGCCTTTCTTCTGTTGGAATCCTTTGACGACAAGCCTGGCCTTATATTTCACAATATTTCCACGACCATCTTTCTTGAGTTTGAACACCCATTTATTCTTCAGTGCTCTCTTTCCCTTCGGAAGTTTCACAAGCTCATAAGTTTGATTCTTTTGCAAATAATTCATTTCTTCTTCCATGGCTTGCCTCCAGCTTTCTTTGTCACCGTGAGATTGAATTTCTTTGAAACTTTCAGGCTCCCCCTCACTCGTAAGAAGGATATATTTTGATGCAGGATACCTTGTTGATGGTATCGACACACGTCCAGATCGTCGAGGTTCACCATCTTCTTGTAAAGGAGGTAAGAGCTCCCCCTACTCAACACCTTCATCCTCGTCAACATCGTCTACATTATCTTGGACATCCTCATTTTCAATATGAGGTTCTGGTGGTGAAGTAACTTCTTCCGGAGCACTAGTACGTTGTCGAACTGGAGCAGTTTGAGTATGGTCATAGAATTGATTTTCATAGAAAATCACATCTCTACTGCGGATAACTTTCTTGGATTGTGGATCCCACAATCTGTAACCAAATTCTTGATCACCATAACCAATAAAGATACATGGAATTGACTTGAGATCAAGTTTCTGCCTGAGCTCCCTCGACACATGTGCAAAAGCCTTGCACCCGAACACTTTTAGGTGAGAATATGAAATATCCTTCCCTGTCCATATCTTCTCTGGAACTTCAAAGTTCAAAGGAACTGACGGTGTCCTATTTATCAGATAACAAGCTGTGAGGACTGCTTCGGCCCAACATGCTTTAGGCAGCTTAGCCATACTGAGCATGCAACGAACTTTCTCAATAATGGTGCGATTCATTCGCTCAGCAACACCATTATGTTGTGGGGTCCTCGGCACCGTCTTCTCGTGCCTAATGCCATGTTCAGTGCACTATACTGCAAATTCTCGAGAAGTGTATTCGCCTCCATTGTCTGAGCGAAGGCACTTCAACTTCTTCCCTGTCTGTCTTTCCACCAACGCATGAAATGCTTTGAAGCGATCAAAAACTTGATCTTTTGATCTTAAACAGTAGGCCCATAATTTCCGTGAAGCATCGTCAATAAAGGTCACAAAATATTTGCTTCCACCGAGAGATTCTTCTTCTATCGGTCCACACACATCAGAGTGAACGAGACTCAGTAACTCGGAGCGTTGCTTCCTGGTGGAACTGAAAGAAACTCTATGTTGTTTCCCGAACAAACAGTGCTCGCAAGGATCTAATGCAACATCCTTCGTGAGATTGATAGCATCATTCTTGGCTAGTGTAGCCAAACCCTTCTCGCTCATATGCCCAAGTCTTTTGTGCCAAAGATTTGGTGATGCCTCTTCTTCAACGGCGTTGAGACTTAACTCGCACAATTTTGTATGAGTTTTGAATAGCGTGCCACAAATATGACCCCTTGCAACAACTATCACACCTTTCGACAACTTCCACTTGCCATTTTTAAAATTACTTTCATAACCCTGTCGGTCAAGGGCTAGTCCTGAGATCAGATTCAGCCTGAGATCCGGAACATGGCGCACATCCTTGAGGATAAGAGAACATCCTATGTTGGTTTCCACGTGCACGTCACCAACACCAACTACACTGGAGTAACTGGTGTTACCCATCTTTACGGTACCAAAGTCCCCTGATTTGTATGTAGCAAACAAATCACGATGTGGAGTGGCATGAAATGAAGCTGCAGAGTCAATCACCCACTCAGTTTCTTGATTGCCTACATGTAGGCATGTCTCGTCTCCATAAGAGACAAGAGCAATTTCCGATGATACTGTGAAAATGGTTTCACCTTCATTCTTGTTGGAGCTTTGACCGGTTTGGGGTTGATCCCTCAAAAGCTTTCGACAGTCCCTCTTTATATGACCATAAATTCCACAATAATTACAGTTTCCGTTGAATCGACTTGAGTTGTCAACGGATTTACCCCTCTCCTGGGATCTACCTCGATCTTGAGATCGTCCACGATTTTGACCTCGACCTCTGCCTCTGCCACGACCTCTTCCTCTACCTCCACCTCTGCCTTTACTTTCTGACACAAGAGCATAAGATTGGTCGGCACTGACTTCTCTTCTTCGGGCTTCTTCGTTAAGTAAAGCATCTGTCACCATTTGCATAGATACTTTACCGTCGGGGGCAGAATTACTGAGGGTGACAACAAGAGTCTCCCAATTGTCCGGTAGGGAACTTAGAAGTAGTATCACTTGTTCCTCGTCTTTGAGGTTCCAATCGGCAGCAGCAAGCTGGTTCACGAGGTCCTGGAACTGACTCGTGTGCTCTGGTATAGACGTACCACTACGAAGCTTGTGGTTTACTAAACGTCTCATCAACAAGGTCTTGTTACGTGCCGTCTTTGCCTGATACATGTTAGCAAGCTTATCCCACAACGTGTGGGCACTCGTTTCCTGTGCGACATGATGGAACACGCTATTGTCAATCCACTGACGAATTTGAGCAACAGTCTTCTTGTTCAACTTTTTCCAATAGTCATCACTTGTCTTCTCGGATTTGACACCTTTATTTTCGATTGGCCCGGCTAAATCCTTCAAATTTAGCAAATCCTCCATGCGCGGCTTCCACATGTTGTAATTAGTAGGCGTCAATCGCATCATCGTGTCCGACGTTGAATTTTCCATGTTAAAATTCAACAAACTTGCTTGTACCCAAATTTAGAAGCTGAATTTGGGGAAACGGAGTGCACGGTTGGATCCGGAACGGTCGAAAACCTTGGGAACCGTTCTGACTTTGTCAAAAACCGACAAGAATTGAGTTGAACCGGACCAAAAGAAGTTGGAGGGAATTGAACCGGACCAAATCCGGTTGGACCAGTCGTTGACCGGTCAGACCAGCAGCTGGCTGGGTCAGAATCTGGGCAAGTCGGATCCGGATCTGGACTTCGTCTTCTTCGCCCGTCAATTCGAGTTGGGCCAAGTTAACTCGCCGTTAACTCGGTCGGCGTGAAACGACGCTTTTCGGCAACCGAAAAATCTCGAAAAATATATTTTCGGAATCCTCGCAACACGAGCTTCGCAACGGTAGTAACAAAACACGATTTCGGGACGGAAAAATTTTGACGTCGAATTGGGTCGTCTTCAATCGTCACTTTCCGGCGATCGAAATAGCTCGAAAACTATATATTCGGAATCGTCAGACCGAGAGCTTTACAACCGTGATAAGAAACCAAGGTTTCGGGACGAAATTTTACCGTGGCTCTTGATACCACTTTGTTGTGATTGAAAAATTCTTCATTCAACAATACGAATGAATTACAATAGGAGGAGCAACTCTCTCACTCGACCATTACAAAAAACCAACCCTCAAATCTCACGTTTTAGCTCTACGGCTTTTTCTCTCTATTTTCTCTCGGTGTGTGTTTTGTATAGTTTGAGGATGATTGTTGAACTCCTTTTGAAGCTCTATTTATAGGCACTGAATTTGGAGAAGTCGTCAAAGGAATAGTTGGAGCCGTGAAAGGAATAGTTGCAGTCGTGAAAGGAATAGTAGCCGTCAAAGGAACAGTAGCCGTCAAAGGAACAATTGAGGGGCTGGTACAACAATAATTCGTTTTTTATTTCTTATTCTTCATTTTGAGCAAAGTCTGAATATTTATAAAATGTTAATTATTTTAATTTGTGCTCTTGTTCCCAAAGTAAATGTATAATTTTGTCAATGTTAATTTTTTTAGACATCGATATCAATTTTTTCTCTAATATTTATTATTGGCATCAATAACTGTAATTTAAAAAAAAAATGAGAAATTGTT
Organism: Linaria vulgaris; assembly: GCA_948329865.1. Classification (NCBI taxonomy): domain Eukaryota; kingdom Viridiplantae; phylum Streptophyta; class Magnoliopsida; order Lamiales; family Plantaginaceae; genus Linaria; species Linaria vulgaris. The sequence continues at coordinate 73,478,623 of OX415251.1, read as the reverse complement.
AATTTATTAGGCTTCTTGATCGTCTAGTAATTAAAGAAATTATTTAACTAAACAATTCAATAGTGTATATTACTTTTTATCATTTGACACTTTTACTCATTAAAATTAATTGTTGACTGAAAGCCAACAAGCACAAGGAAGAGTCACGATTCTCGAATTACCTTTCGACTAGAGAAGTAGGAGGAGAGAGAAGAAATTAAACCTCAAAGGAGATAAATGAAATTTGCGGAAGATTTTATAGAGAAAATAACTTTTGGAGCTGATATAAGCAGAAACTGAACCGTCTAGTTTTCTTTTAGAATGTTTCATTGAAAATATCCTTAATACAAGATGACTCATAACTTTTCAGTTGAAAAATATCCTGTTGTACACCTTTTTTCATATATTTGTTGATTTCAGTCCCACACGCGTATGAGAAAAATGTGTATAACATTAACACCTCACGACAGGTACAGTTAAAACTTAAAATCTAGGGATAGTTACAGCCAATCCTCTGAGATTTTTGATAGAAAAATCAATTCAAACCTCAGGGATAATGCCGTAATTATCCTTCATATAATCATATCTAATCAAACATTTTAAGGCTGCTCGAAATAAAGTGACGGAAGCAGCATACTTTCAACGGATTTCCATTTAATTAGGTATTAATTAGTCCTTAGTTGCCCACCAGAGGCGGATCACCTCTGTAATTGATAAGTACTAATTAGAAATTATATATTGCAATGGCAATTTTTATCTGGATTAACTGTCATTAATCATTATTGATTATTAATAGCATGTCATTTTGTGGGACAATAAGTTTATTGCTTAATTGATGACGTGCTATGGATGGTGGTAGTTACATACTTTGAACTATATGGACCTCACAAGACAAACTTATATATTATATACGTTGAACCTAAATAAAAATTATAGACTATGTATTAATATAATATACAACAACCATATTGTTTAAAACATAGACCAAACTTCCAGCTTATTGCAGGAGAAGGTTCCCAACCTTGTTAGGATAAGGTGGGGTTGTGGAGTGCAAATATTGTGCTGCTATTTTGCGCTTTTTTCGGATAAAAATAAAAACATAAAAGAGGAGGGTCTGCAATAGCACGAATGAAATTAAAACTAAATAGTTTTTGCAAGTCTGTCGGTAAATTCACATGGGCCGGAGACACGGTCGTGGTTCATATTTTGGTACGCATGTGATTCCATTAACTACTTTACGTCAACCATTATCCATCGACTTTTTAATAATTTTATCTAGAATTAACCCATAAATTAGTAATTTTTGTGTTTTGGATCATAGTGTTATCGTCAACAATCATTAAACCATGATGAGTGAATTGGTTACACGAATCTTTATTGCGCTAACAGCATTTTACTTCGTGTCTTGTATAAAATTCACACATTATCATATATATACAAAATATAAATACGTAAACTGTTCTGCTCTTGGTTATGTTAAACATAAGATAATATTTTCTTGAAAAGAACAAACAGAAAATTCAATCTTTATTTGTTGATAGGAATAGAACGCGTTAACCATTTTTGATAAATTAAAAAAAGAAAAAAGAAAGGCAAGTTACTCTTTGCATATGCGCATTGAGCATTGTGCCTATTCAATCTAACATGCCTATTTGATTTCTAACGGAGATAGAGTTCTTATTTAACACAATACATGGTAATTTACTTGTTGATATTTTAAGGAGGTAACTTGTGGACTTCGCATAATGAATGCCGGTTTTGTACCAAAAATCCTGAATCTATTTTATAATGTTGGATTAACCATTAATTTAGACAGTATTTACTTAGAGCAATTCTCTCGGGGGCGGCAACAGGAAATAATTTCACGCCAAGTTACGTAGATACAAGGGTGGCAATAGAAGTGAGCCTCACCGCTACTATTTATCATTTTATCTTTAAAATAAGCTCGTAAATATTTTACAACTTTAAAGAAACGTCCTTAATTAAGGGGAACATAACCACTACCAAAATACAGAGTCATTGTACTACAACAAAACAATACAACTGCATTTGAAATCTTGTAACAAAATTTCAAATTTCGATGCACGTGCCAAGTGCATCGCAATATTCCGTTGCATTTGACCACAAAGTCAAATGCAACGCAATAATCGGATGCAGCCACGTGCGCTGCATCGAAATTTTTCGTTGCAACAATACAATATTTTTGTTGGTTAATTTAGATGGCAGGTAGAAACGAGGGACCATATAGGAGTAGAGGAGGTAGGGGGAGGGGGAAGAGGAGGTAGGGGGAGGGGGAAGGGGAAGGGGAAAGAGCCGACTAGTGGTCAGCCGCCACTAATGGTCCTGCAGTTTGTATACAACCCGCTTATTGATGATATACCAGTTACTAAGACGAACTTTGACCCGTATGGCTTTGTTGATGCCACCGCCCAGCATTGCGACACCCGAGTTACCTCGCGGCTCGGCGCACGCTTCAGGTTCACATATGCAGAAAGTTTCGCCTGCACTGTCGAGTGACGTATGGCCGACATCGTCTATAGGCATAGACAAGGCAAAACCCTCACAGACCCCCGTTGATGGCGACGTGGAGAGAAATCGTCAGGGTCAGGGAAGGGGCACCTAATCCAGAGAATCCCGATGAGAGATAGTGGATCATATTTTGTCAATATTCTGGATCCATGAGAAACCAATCGTTCATTAGTTCGTCTATTTCAGCTACTTTGAAGAAGCTGTGTAAGGGCCCGTGTTTTACCCGATCCGCCTACGCCAGAGATTCCAGAGAAACTAAATGAGTCGTTCCCACTTGATACTCCACTTGCGTGAAAGTGCAAGGTATTCTCGAATCATTTTTATGCGATATTGGGAAAACATTGAGGATAACATTGAAACCAGAGAACCTGCCGACAATCTGTGCTTTAACTGCTTTATTTTGGTTTTGCCTTTATTCACTTACTAACTTAGTTCCACGAGTTGTAGTTGGTGTTTTTATGTGCTCCAGGTCTAGAGACTTCAAGGATGCATTTATTTCCTTAAAGAAAAGTTGTCATTCAAATATAAGTTTCCAAAGAAGAACTTTCCTTAATTGAAGACACGTGCAGGCTGAAAAGAAAGGAAAGAAGAAGAGCGAATTAGGAATGAAGATTTTTAGAGGAGAATCCTTTCAATTGAAGACTTCTATAAAGAAAAGGAAACTTCCTTTAGAAGAATTCAAGTTAAAGAAAGAAACCTTTCCTAATTCAAGAAGGAGAGCTGCATGCGCTGCAATGGAAAGAAGAAGGCGCTCGTGATTTGCAAGAAGGAAAGAAGATTACTTGCATTAGAATTCTTTACATAGAAGACTACAAGGTGCAATAGGATTCTTTCCATACAAGACTACAAGATGGAGAAGGATTCTTTCCATATAAGACTACAAGATTGAAAATGATTATTTCCTTAGAAGACTTTCAGTCAAAGAAAGAAACTTTTCATTGAAGACTTCCAGTTGGACAAGGAAACCTTTCCATATTGAAGAAGACTTGCCATGAACGAAATTAGAGTCATACAAGGAGATCTAATAGCAATCAAAAACGTGCACAACATGTCTTGGACATCAAGAAAGATTACATTATAAATAGGCATGTTGGGCATCAAGAAAAAGACACGAAGACAAGAGCGAAAACCTCGCATGAGGAAATTATTATAGTCAAGTGTCTTTGTCTTATTTTTTCGAGGTTTGAGATTAATGAGTTGAGTCTAAAAGTCTTGTTTAGATTTAAGGAGTTAATCTTTGTTTGCTCGGTTGAGTTCAAACAACTTGAGAGTTAAGAGAACGACTTTTGTTAAAATCATTATTTCGATAGTGGTTATTTCGCCTAAGGCTCGGAAGATTATAAACCTTTATAATCTTCTTAAAATTATCTACTTGTGTTCTTTACTTTTCCGCCGCGTTATATTTTCAGTCAAGTACATTGGTCCAGACGTTAACTGCTGTTAACGGATGTTAAGATAACATCGAATCCAGTGGTATTATAACATTGAAAAGAGTATCAAGTCCCGATCCAACAATTCCAATTGGTATCAGAGCTAAGCACCGATTTCACTGGTGTTTGGATTTAATACTAAAGGATGGACAACACGAATCCGAACAACAATAGATTACATGTCTTGGATGGATCAAACTATTCTTATTGGAAGATCATAATTCGTGCGCTCATTAAATCATTCGACTGGCAAGCTTGGAAGATGGTGATCGAAGGGTATACAGTTCCTATATGTACTGCAGGTGAAGATCATGAGGTATTTCCGAAGCCATAATCAGAGTGGACTCTGAAATTGTTGGATCGGGATTGATACAACTTTTCCAAAGTTTCAGAGCTCAAGTTAAGCTGGCGTTGCCTTAACTTGATCTCAAACAATCTTCTTGATAGAGTATAATGTGCAGCGGAATTAAAGAACACAAGAAGATAAATTTTCAATGGTTTATTATAAATAATCAACCATCTAGCCTTACGGCAAAATAACCACGCAGGTTTTACCAAAGATGTTCCTCACCACAAAATCACTCTCGCTCTTTTGTAGATTGGACTCATCAAAGCAGACAAGAATTTTCTCCTTAAATCTAATCCTAGACTTAACTCGAAAACTCACAAACTTTGCAAAACAAGAAACACAACAACAATGCTTAAGATATAATCTCTACGGATTTATAAGATCTATTGTTTCTCTATGTATCTTGATGTACTTCACACCCTATATATAGGTTTCTTCGAACTTGATCTCCAAGGTGTGTTGTGCACAGTTTTGGTAACTTATGTTGTTTCCCTATTGAACTCTACTTTCCTTCTTGAACTTGATCTCCTTCTTGAATAATAGTTCCCTTTATTAGATTGAGTTCTAATAAGGAAATACTCCTTCTTCAATTCAGAGTTGATCTTGGAAAGATTCCTAGTTGCACTTGAACTCCAAAACTTTCCATCTTTGAAACCGTGTTGACTTGACCGATCTCCTCCTCTTGAAATATGGAAACTTCAACTTAGGAAACATGTAATGCTCTTCCTTATGATTAAGAGATATTCCTGGACATAAACAAAGACAACTAAAATCGTGGAACTTGATTAATAGGTGAATAAAGGCAAAACTAAAATAAAGCAGTTAAAGACAGATTGACAGAATACTCTCTGGTTTAAATGTTGTCCTGATGTTGGCTCAACATCCATCCAACATTTATTCCAGAATATGTTCTCGAATTTTGGAACAATGTTTCAGGTTAAGACTGTTCTCGGGTTTCAATGTTCTCTGGATGTTGGCACAACATCCATCCAATATTGATAACAGAACATCTTACACTTTCAATCTCCCCTTTTTGCCTTTCTTCACAAAACCAATCAACCTGTTCTCATAACAGATAATATGTCCAAATATCAATTAAGCATAATAATCTAAACCTACTAAAACTGCTCCCCCTTAATGCAAACTATCAAGCATTAACTTGGCATAACAAAGATTATTCATTAAAGTCATCACCACAACTCAGCAATTAGTTGTTCAGACTTTAGATCATCAATGTTGTCTCAACATTAATACCAGGATGTACCTGCATATAAGTTTATCAGCAGAAACAACAGATATAAACTATCTTCATAAGCAAAATCATTAAGAGCAGTTAAAGCTAAGTAGCATTATCATTACAAACCAAAAACAAAGAAAAAGAACTAGCAGCAAAATAGAAACAGTTCAAACACATATCAAAACAAAAAACATAAAAACCAGAAATCAAAAAGTAAAAAAATACGGATTACTCTCCCTTTTTTTGTGAAGAAAGCTCCTCCATGTTCTTAATCAAGACATCCAACTCCTGCATTTGTTTTTCCTTGAAAGCAATTCAAAAACTCTGTTTCTTTTAAAGCTGTCCATGTCCATGACCCTCTCTTTGTGAAAATCCCTCTTTCTAAACTCATAAGCCATGTCCTCTATCTTCTTATTAAGATAGTATCTAGACATAGCTCCCCTACTGTGATAGGATAACACAAGAGTGTCACAATACTCTTCTTCATCATCATCACCATTAGCTTCAAACTCTTCAGTAGCAGTTTCCTTTTCCTCTTCCTTCTCTTCTTCTTCCTCTTCCTCTTCCTCAACATCAACCACCTCAACTTCTTCATCCACAACCTGTTTTCTTTTCCTTACTCTCTCAGCCTCAGCCTTAGCCTTAGCATCAGCTTTTTTCTTCTGAAGTCTCTCTCTTTGAGCTCTTCTAGCCTCAGCTGTTTTAAGGCTGATTTACTCATAGGCATAGACCCAATTGGTGTTCTCTTTCTACCAGAATCAGATCCCTCCCCCTCAATCACATCATTAAGAATATTCACTTGGGGTTTAGGGTTAGCCACATTTACCTCAGATTCAGATTCCTTGGTTTGAGGAGTATGGGCTTCTGATGTTGCGCCAACATTCGACTCAGATTCCACATTCTTAGCTCACTTTGCCCGTCGTTGATAAGGAATCGTTGGTCGTTTTGCAGCAACTTGAGCAGTAGGCCGTCCTTGATCCTCACGCGCAGCAGCCCTGGTGTGTGTTGTTGTTTGCTTGACATTCAAGGCCAAATCTGCAAGAGTGTCGAAAGGAGTCTTGCTCGCCATGTTAGTTTTGAGAATTGAGAGAAGAATATGAGAGATTTTTAGATAACTATTTGCAGAGAGAAAACAAATTGCACAAGTGAAAAAGAAATTAAGGCAAATTGTTCATTTAAGTTGTGAAGAGTGGAGAGAGAAGGAATGAATGTAAGTGGGATTATGGAATATGATCAATTAAGTTTTCCCACTCCTCTATTCCCGCGTAAGAACTTCACCACGTGTTATTTAAAAACAACAAGTAACCAGAGCAGTTCACAATAAAATAATAAAAACTCAGTTTTTAAAATTTTAAACAAACTTATAAGTTACAGACTTCAATGTTGGGCAGACAGTATGGCAATTTTGGAATAAAATTCAGATCAGAGAGTAGAGTAACATTCAAACCAGAAAGTTTTTAAATCAAAATATTTGAGGTTTTGGGCTTCTTCAAGGCAATTTCATGTGAGAGCGTGAGATATATCCAAACTTATATCTGAAACTTCACCAAATTAGCAAGTGAGTATCAAAAACATCAGATCTAGATCAAAATCATGAATAAGCAACATATCAAACAGAAAACACACAGAGATAAGCAGTTATGAATTAGAGAATTAATCCACTTCCACAGCATAGAAATTCACAGATAGTGTGTCACATGCAGTATGTCACCCAAAGAGTGTGCCTCAACACATGAAAGGGACTATATACTACCCCTAAGCCCAAACCTAGTCAACCACACTAATCAAAGATGAAAGACAATGCAGTTCTAGAATGAATGCAACAATGTTTGACAACATTGACAGATGGTATACACAGTGAATCACTTTTCAAACCAGCAACAGTTCACATCACATCAAATCTTCACTATTTTCATTATCTCTTTCGAACAAAAACTGAGGGTTGTTTTTAAAAAAAAGGATAATGACATTACTGAATGAGGGCAGCATTAGACTCCACACACCCTAGTAACAACATTATCAGCAGCAAGTTAGGCAAGTACAAAGGTCTTGAATACTGGCAACACATTTATCATGCACCCCAATACCCCAATTCCTTATGCATACTTGTTTACCAACCTGCATACAAGAGAGCACTAAGTGATCAATGCTACCAAGTGAAGGCAATCGAAACCCCAAACACCCTACTAGAAAGAACCACTTTTATGTACCCCTTGGCCAAACTAAACAGAGACATGCAAATAAGCACAACTGAATATCATTGAAGCTGTCAACATCATGAACCCCAACTTCTCCACATGTCCTGTAAAACATTTTCATATGAATAAGACACAACTGAATAGACATCAAAGTAGTGAACTTTGTATACCCCAGCTTCTCCATATGTTAGGCTAACACAACCTCAGACACACTTTAGAGATTTATACTTTTCAAAACTTAGATGTGAATTTGCAAGCTAGAAAGATTAGTAAAACACAGTGATCAACCACACAATTAAATATGCCAAACAAAGATCAATGTGACTCAAAAAGAAAAGAAAAGAAACAAACAAAAAAAAAAGTTACATACTACACCACAAACATTAACCAGTGCTAGACAGTGGTGTTATGTCAACACTGGGATCCTAACGTTCTCACATATTGCACATGCCGAGAGATTTCCTCGGACTGAAGAATCTCTCACTATCTAAAGGTTTAGTAAACATATCAGCAAGCTGATTATTTGTCTCAATATGCTCAATGTTAATCACTTTATACTCAACCATGTCTCTCAAGTAATGATGTCTTATATCTATATGCTTAGTCCTAGAATGCTGAACAGGATTCCTTGAGATACTAATGGCACTAAGATTGTCACAAAACATGAGGAGAGTACCCATAGTCCAACAACATGTGTTTAAGCCATACTAGCTGGGTAACACAACTGCCAGTAACTATATATTCAGATTCAGCTGTAGATAATGACACACAATTCTGTTTTCTACTATACCATGAAACTAGATTGTTTCCCAAATAGAAACAGCCCCCACTTGTGGATTTTCTGTCATCTACATCACCTGCCCAATCAGAATCACTAAAGCCAACAAGATTTGTATTTGTATCAAAAGAATACCAAATGCCCAATGATGAAGTTCCAGATATATATCTTAATATTCTCTTCACAGCAATCAAGTGAGATTGCTTTGGCTCAGCTTGGTACCTAGCACAAACACTAATGGAAAACATAATATCCGGTCTAGAGGCAGAGAGATATAGAAGACTACCAATCATAGACCTGTACAATGTTGGGTCAACATTGTCTCCAGTGCCATCCTTAGTAATCTTCATAGAAGAAGACATGGGAGTTTTGCAAGGTTTTGACTCATGTAGCTCAAATCTCTTTACCAGGTTCCTTGCATACTTCTCCTGGTTTAAGAACATACCATTCTCCAGTTGCTTCACTTGCAATCCCAGAAAGTAGTTCAGCTCTCCAATCATGCTCATCTCAAATGTCCCTGTCATTGACTCAACAAACTTGTCTAGAGTAGACTTGTTAGTAGAACCAAATACAATATCATCCACATAGATCTGAGCAATACAAACATCAGAACTCTTTCTTAGAATAAACAAGGTTCTGTCTCCATCTCCTCTATTGAACCCAAGACTTAACAAAAATTGAGTTAGTCTTTCATACCACGCTCTAGGTGCCTGTTTTAAACCATACAAAGCTTTCTCAAGTTTATACAGATAATTAGGATGCTTAGGATCAGCAAAACCTTTAGGTTGTTAAACATATACTTCTTTGTCTATCAAACCATTAAGGAAAGCACCTTTTACATCCATCTGGTAGAGCTTAATCTTAAGACAACATGCAATAGCAAGAAGTAATCTAATAGATTCTATCCTGGCTACTGGAGCAAATGTCTCATCAAAGTCAATCCCTTCTACCTGAGTATAACCTTGTGCAACAAGCCTAGCTTTGTTTCTTACAATTACACCATCTTCATTAGTTTTGTTCTTGAAAATCCACTTAGTTCCTATAACATTCACATTAGAAGGTCTAGTCACTAGATTCCAAACATGATTTTTGGTGAATTGCAACAGTTCATCTTGCATAGCATTTATCCATTTACTATCCTTAAGAGCTTCAGTCACATTCTTAGGCTCAATATTCGAGACAAAACAGGAAGCATTACTTACAGTGCAAGTGGAAGCCATGCAGACACACAACCTTACCATATTTTTATAATTTACCCTGTCTTTGTTGCGAGTCTTCATGCGTCCAGTGATTTCACCTATCACTTGTAAAGCTGGATGATCCTTTTGAATCCTAGTAGGGGGATCTCTCCTAGGTTCATCAACAATGTCATCCTCTGAATTTGACTGTGGGGATGTTGGCCTAACAGCAGCAGGTGTCAGCTCAACATTAGAACCAGTCCCAATTTCAGTATCTTCAGCTTCTGCTCCTGATGTTGGGACAGTCTCTGTTTCCAATGTTGGGGCAACATCAGAGAGAGTAACTTCATCAGTACGTGTATCAAAGGTGGAATCATCAAACACTATATTTACTGATTCTTGAACAGTCTTCAATCTTGGCTTATAAACCCTGAAAGCAGAACTATTCACAGAATAACCAACAAATACGCACTTAAACTTACTAAGATAGTCTCTATCATTCAACAAGTAACAATCACATCCAAATTCATGAAAATGAGCAATATTTGGTTTCAAACCCTTCAAGATTTCAAATGGTGTAATATTTGTACCAGGTCTAAGATAATCCCTATTACTTATATGACATGCAGTATTTAAAGCTTCAGCCCAAAGTCTTTTAGATAGGTTTCTAGCATTAAGCATAACTATGACCATCTCTTGAAGTGTCTTATTTTTCCTCTCAGCTATCCCATTTTGCTGAGGTGTCTTAGGTGCTGAAAACTCATGGAAAATTCCATTCTTATCACAGAAATCACTGAAACTAGCATTTTCAAATTCTTTCCCATGATCAGACCTAATCTTACAAACAGAGGAACCATACAGATTTTTGATGCTAGCATGTAAGATCCTAAATGTGTTGAATGCATCAGATTTTTCCTTAAGAAACTTAACCCATGTATATCTAGAGAAATCATCTACAATAACAAAGGCATATCTCTTACCACTTAGGTTGCTCACCTCAATAGGACCCATGAGATCCATGTGTAATAATTCAAAACACTTACCAGTCCTGGGAATTGTACTTTGTACCTAGAGGGGTGTATGAATAGCTTTAGTTTGCTTACCCTTCAGACAGTCCCCACATACAACCTTACCTGGGCTGGATATCTTAGGTAAGCCTTTTACAGCATCAACTTTCTGTAATTTCTCAAGGTTCCTATAGTGAACATGTCCTAGCTTCCTATGCCATAGAACAACATCATCAACTTTAGCATGAAAGCAGTCTACTTCTTCCTGAGCAAGGTAGCAATTATCTTTAGATCTGGTACCTGTCATAACAAGGACATCATCACTATTAAATACATCACAAGAACTTTTATCAAATGTAACAAGCAAGTTATCATCACAAAGTTGGCTAATGCTTATTAGATTTGCATTCAATCCTTCAACTAGTATAACATATTTGAGGGGTGGAAATCCTTCAACATCTAGTACTCCATTTCCAATGATTCTTCCCTTGGTGCCTCCTCCATAGGTGACAGTTCCAACATCGAGATGAATCAGTTGTTTAAGATTTTCCTTGTCTCCTGTCATGTGTCTTGAACATCCACTGTCAAAGTACCACTTACCTGCAAGGTTAGAGTACACAGCAGAAAAGACAACATTGCATACAAGTTTTATCTTAGGAGTCTTTAACTTTTCAATCCAAGTTCTACTTTTCTGTCCTGTTCCTAATGTTGGGATAACATCTGTACCACTAACCAACTCAACATTAGAGACATTTTCTGTTTTCTTCACATTTTCTTTCAAATATTTCTTGCAATAAGGTTTTATGTGACCTGGTTGAAAACAAAATTGACAGATATAAGTAGGTTTACTTTTGTTGGGATTAGCACAGCTCAAGTCTTTTGATTCCTTAACAAAACCTTATTTAATGAAAACAGGATTAGCAACTTTAGAGGTAGGTTTCTCAAAATATCCAAGACCATTTGTTCCTTGATTACCCATACTCAGTATCTCATCAAGTTTAGATGTACCTGAGTTCCATTTAGCAATGATCTGATTATCTTTTTCAAGCTTTCCTTTTACCTCTTTAAGTTCAGCTTCTGTCTTGTCAAGGTTTCTTTCATACTTCCTCATCAATTTCTTCAGTCCATCAATCTCTAGTCTCTGAGCTTCATTCTTCTTGGTGAGTTTCTGATTTTCTTTCAGAAGATTATGGAAGGTAGACTTCAAGTCTTCAATGATTTCCTCCTGGGACATTTCACCTTCAAAGTAATACTCTTCATCTAGATCAACTGAGCCATGAAAACATTCAAAGTTAGATTCATCATTATCAGACAAAGAATTGAGATCAATATGGGTATCATATTCAGTCCAATTCCCAAAGAATGTCTCTTGTTCTGATGTTGAGTCCTGGATGTTGGAGTAACATTGGGACCAGTGGTAGTTGTGGAGATCTTCTTCTGTCCAGTTGACATGAGTAAATAGCGCAGCTGTATGAATCTCTTCAAGGTTTTCTTTAGTATCAACATTTGATCCAGAGTTATAATCGTCTTCATTGAAATCATCTACACAAACCCAATGAGACTTTCCCTTCTTGCGGAGGGTGTTAGCACATTCAACAGCAATATGACCATAACCTTTACATTCATAACATTGAGTAGTTTTCAACTTTTCAATTTCTTCAGGACTAGATTTTGTTGCCATATATTTAACAAATTTGGGAGGCAATTTTCTATAACCAGTGGAAGTATTGCTAGGTTGTTTCTCTTTAGATTTATCTTTAAAGTTCAACCTACTGAGTTTTTTGCTAATATTTCCATAGTTAGAAAAAATAATTTCATCCTCATCTTCACTCTCATGATAATTTGTTCCTAACAAAGCAATAGCTTGTTGTTTGGTAGTCCTAGCAGGAAACTCTAGCTCAAATTCTCTAAGAGTGTTTAACAAGGATTGAAATTCTATGTTGGCAATATCTCTTGTCTCTCCCATGGCAATTCTCTTGAGAGCAAATCTAGGTGACAGAGATCTAAAAGCTTTATAAACCATAGTTTGATTTGAGACAGGAAATCCTAGATTTTCACATTGATTTGTAATGTCAAGGATTTTCTCAAAATAATTATCTATACTTTCTTCATCACCCATCTCAAGTTTTTCAAAATCTTTAAGCAATTGTCTATGTTTAGAGTTTCTAACTGCTATATCTCCTTCACAATGTAGTTCAATGATATCCCAAGCTGATTTAGCTGTAGTGCAGTTCTGAATTAACTTAAAAATCTGATTGGTAACATAACTAAAAATAGCATTAAGAGCTTTCTCATTGTAGTTATACAGTGTTACCTCGTTTGCTGTCCATTGTGACGTCGGTTTTGGTACAATATCTGCATCTCGGTCATTCTCAATTTTTGGGACAGAATATCCATCAAGAACGGCATCCCATGCTTTCATGTCAATGGATTTGATGTGAACTCTGAGCCTGGTCTTCCAGTAAGAATAATTGATGGATCCTTCTAAGACTGGGAGTCTGCCAGAATTAGGATTGATGTTGTCCATTGCGTTGTATCACCTCCAAACACCAGTTAAATCGGTGCTTGGCTCTGACGCCAATTGAAATTGTTGGATCGGGATTGATACAACTTTTCCAAAGTTTTAGAGCTCAAGTTAAGCTGGCGTTGCCTTAACTTGATCTCAAACAATCTTCTTGATAGAGTAGAATGTGCAGCGGAATTAAAGAACACAAGAAGATAAATTTTCAATGGTTTATTATAAATAATCAACCATCTAGCCTTACGGCAAAATAACCACGCAGGTTTTACCAAAGATGTTCCTCACCACAAAATCACTCTCGCTCTTTTGTAGATTGGACTCAGCAAAGCAGACAAGAATTTTCTCCTTAAATCTAATCCTAGACTTAACTCGAAAACTCACAAACTTTGCAAAACAAGAAACACAACAACAATGCTTAAGATATAATCTCTATGGATTTATAAGCTCTATTGTTTCTCTATGTATCTTTATGTACTTCACACCCTATATATAGGTTTCTTCGAACTTGATCTCCAAGGTGTGTTGTGCACAGTTTTGGTAACTTATGTTGTTTCCCTGTTGAACTCTACTTTCCTTCTTGAACTTGATCTCCTTCTTGAATAATAGTTCCCTTTATTAGATTGAGTTCTAATAAGGAAATACTCCTTCTTCAATTCAAAGTTGATCTTGGAAATATTCCTAGTTGCACTTGAACTCCAAAACTTTCCATCTTTGAAACCGTGTTGACTTGACCGATCTCCTCCTCTTGAATTATGGAAAATTCAACTTAGGAAACATGTAATGCTCTTCCTTATGATTAAGAGATATTCCTGGACATAAACAAAGACAAATAAAATCGTGGAACTTGATTAATAGGTGAATAAAGGCAAAACTAAAATAAAGCAGTTAAAGACAGATTGACAGAATACTCTCTGGTTTAAATGTTGTCGTGATGTTGGCTCAACATCCATCCAACATTTATTCCAGAATATGTTCTCGAATTTTGGAACAATGTTTCAGGTTAAGACTGTTCTCGGGTTTCAATGTTCTCTGGATGTTGGCACAACATCCATCCAACATTGATAACAGAACATCTTACACTTTCAGACTCAAACTGAGATAAGTGATGCTTTCCTCATTGAAAAAGCCCTTAAAACTATATTTAGTTTGGTTAATTGTTACATGTTTAGATTAATTAAAGATTGTTCAACTGCTAAGCATGCTTGGGATATCTTACAAAATCATTGTGAAGATGATTTAAGTACTCAAAATACTAGGCTTCACATGTTTTTAGCAAATTTGATAATTTAGCAATGGGGGACGATGAAAGCATTACTACTTATTTTGAAAAACTCATGGATCTTGCTAAAGAAATTCGAAACTTAAGTGATCCCCTGTCTAATAAGCAACTGGTGTACAGAGCTGTGAGAACTCTTTCTAAGAAATTTGAGGTGATTACTTTACAAGAAACTAGGAATATGGACACTTTAGACTTTCATACTCTACTTAACAAATTGAAAGAATTTGAGATTAATCTTGAAACTGATGAAAAAGTAGATGATGAAGAAGAAATTCAAGCTTATAGTGAAACTGTGATTGAAAAGTTTAGTAAGCTTAGTCCAAGAGATGAAAATAGTCTTGCTGATTTAAAGAAAGATTTCTATGAAAAGATGACCAAATATTCTTGTTGTAAACCTACTCCTCATGATGATACACATCTCAAACAAATTCAATGCTACAAATGTAAAGGTTGGGGCCATTATGCTTATGAATGTGTTAACAACCTTAGAACAAAAGGGAATTCTAACTGGGTTTGTGTAGATGATAATGATGAGACAGGTTTTGAAGAATGTGCTGATGGACAGGTGCAGTATTGACTACAAATGTGGACTAGACTGACAGTGTTAGGACAGAGTGCCAAGCCAACATTGAAACTCAGTGTCTGCTCAACACACAGACAGCTCGATGTTGTGACAACATCCAGAAGACAAAACCAGTCCAAGAGATTTTCTTTGGCGATTGGGATGAAACCATTTGCTTAGAAAACTCTGAATGTTTGATTTCTGATTATGATGAGTTTGATGATGATTCCGACTTTGAGTATTTGCATGATTCTGTAGGTTTGGAAGATGATTATTTCTTTGAAGATGAACCGAGTCAAGAAGAATTTCTTGAAGAACCAAAGATCATCTACCAAGACCTACTCAAGGAGAAGAACAAGTTGAGCGGAATTGAGAAGGCTATGGAAGAGAATGAAAGCTTGAATGCTACAATCACTCAACTTGAGGTTAGTTTTGGCAGGAAAGATGATGAAATAGAAAAGGTAACTTCTAAGCTAGAATTTCCTGAACATACTATTGCCAAGAGGAATACAACTACGTATAAACTTGATAAAGTTTTATGCTTTGACAGTGATGATAATTCTAGTTTAAGATTTCAAAGTCAAGCTACTCACTCCACTACTTCTGTTGAATCCTAAATCCCTGGTTTTGAAAAAGGAAAGGTATTTTCTAGAAAATCTAAGAAAATGACCTATATTTGTCAATACTGTTTTTAATATGGACACCTTAAAGCTTATTGTTATAAATACAAAAATTCTCTTAAAAAGAAAACAGTTGAGTGGAATAGGGATTCAGGCTATGTTGATACTGATGTTAAGCCAACACTGGAATCTGGTGTTGTCTCAGCATTCAGTTCCAACATTGTTGAACATAATTGTGAGATGAGGAGCACTAGACTTTGGGTGCCTAAAATTAAGATTGTATGCAAGTTTGTCTTTTCTCCTTTGCTTACTAACCTAACAGGTAAGTGGTACTCTGATAGTGGATGCTTGAGGCATATGACTAAATACAAATCTGATTTGAAGGATTGTGCACCAGTAACCACTAAAACTTGCACCTATGAAGATGGAAGTAAAGGAAGAATCATTGGCAAATAAGTGCTGAATATTGATGGATTCACACCCTTGAAGGATAAGATGTTGTTGAATGGATTATGTGAAAACCATATAAGCATCCATCAATTGTGTGATGATGACTTATTGGTAAGGTATGATAAAGATTCTTGTGATGTATCTAATTGTGCAAATGTGCGTGCTTTGACAGGTAAGAAGTTTGAAGACAACTACTTGGTAAGGGATCAAGTAACTTGCTTACAAACAAAAGTGGACTATTCAGTTGCCAAGAACAAGAGACTTGGACACATGCACAACAAGAATCTGGGCAAAGTGCTGAAACTTGAAATCGTGAGAGGGATTCCCAATCTCTCGGGTAATGGTAAGTTGGTCTGTGAGGATTGCTTTAAAGGTAAGGTGACCAAAGCTTCTCGTAATCCAATCCAAGGAGATGAACATGTTACAAGTACTTCTAATTGTATTCATCTTCTTCATATGGATCTCTTAGGTCTTATTGAAATAAATAGAGTTGTGGGTAAACAATATGATTGTGTGATTATGAATGATTTTTCTAGATATAGTTTGATCAAATCTTTCAAAGAAAAACCAGAAGCTTTTAATACCTTTAGAACATTGCATGCTAGTATTGATAGGTTACATGGTGCTTCTTTGGGTAATATTTGGTCTAATCATGGTAGAGAATTTGAAAATAGGTCATTCCCTGGCTTGTGTATGTCTAATGAAAATATGCATGGATTCTCTATACCCATGACTCCTTATGAGATGATGAACAAGAAGAAACATGATCTTGTTCACTTTCATGAATTTGGATGTGTTTGCTATATTTTAAATGATAAAGATGTTTTGAGCAAATATGATCCAAAAAGTGAAGAATGTATCTTTGATGGTTATTCCTTGGACAATACTGCTATTAGAATGTTTACTCCAAGATTGAATGCTGTTCAAGAATATGAAAATGTGGTATTTGATGATTTGACTAGTGATGCAGGTACTGAAGAACTTCCTGTTTCTAATGTTACCTCAACATTGGAAACAAATGCAGGTACTGAAGACCTTTCTGTTTATAATGTTACCCCAACATTGGAAACAGACAATGTTATTCCATCACCACCTGCAGATCCAAAACCTGAACCTGAACTAGAAGCTGATGTTATGCCAACATCGACCAGTCCTGATGTTGACACAAAATCCGAGTTGTGAATCTTCTACAATGAAAAGGTTCAAGTTCAAGATGTTGGGAGGGATATAGCTCACATGATTCGAATGGATCATTCAACATCTCAGGTTATTGGTCAAAGCATTAATGACATCATCACACACAACAAGAAAAGGGTAAAATATACAGATATGATAATGTTGAGTGTTTGCATGTCTGCCAAATTTTATGACAATTGTCTAGCTCAAAGATTTGCTTATGACAATGTCTTTCTTTCTACTAACACGTCTATTTTAGACAAGTTTGTTGAGGCTTGGACATGTAGATTAGGGATGAGCATGATTGGTTTGGAGGAGTCAAAATTGAGCAAGACTCAATTTTCTTCTACTTCGATGATTGGAAAAGGTGACACAAGCTTGTTATATCTATCCACCACTCGCCCATATATTATGTGCTCGATTTATGTTTGTGTTTGTGCCAGGTATCACGCTGACCTTAAAGCTTTTCATTTAACTGCTGTGAAGCGAATTTTGAGACATATATCTGGTACTATAGATTTATGCATTTGGTATACACATAATACAAATACAAACCTTGTTGGTTTTGATGATTCTGAATGGGATGGTGATTTAGCTGATAGAAAATCTACATGTTGGGGTTGTTTTTATTTGGGAAATAATCCTCTTTCATGTTATGGCAAGAAACATAATTGTGTGTCATTATCAACTGTTGAATATATTGCAGCTTGCAGCTATGTTACTCGATTATATGGCTTAAACACATGTTGCATGATTATGGGATAAAGAGTGACACATTGTTGTTGTTTTGTGATAACGTTAGTGCCATTAGCGTATCAAGAAATACGGTGCATCATTCTAGAACAAATCATACATTTTTATGCATCATTTCTTGAGAGATCTGGTAGATGACAAGATGATTCACATTGAACACATAGAGACCAACTCTCAGTTAGCTGATATGTTTCAGAGGCCTGTAGATAGCGAGAGGTTCTTCAATTTGAGGAATGCTCTTGACACGAATGTTATGTGAACATTGTTGCATTCCGGTGTTGCCATAACACCACTGGCTAACACCGTAGACTGTTTGTGGTGTATAGGATTACATTAGATTTTTTTCTGTTTGATTTTTGTTTTTGTTCATGGTTGTCTTCATGAATGTTTGTCATATTTGGTTTGTGTGGTTGAACTCTTTGATGAATAACTCTTTCTAGTTATCAGTTTCACATCTTTGTTTTGAAAAAGTAATAAAGTCTTCTGTTTGTATGAGGTTGTGATAGCCTAACATATGGAGAAGCTGGGGTACGCAAAGTTCACTAGTTTGATGTCTATTCAGTTGTGTCTTGTTCATATGAAAGGTGTACATAACATGCGGAGAAGCTGGGGTACATGATGTTGACAGCTTCAGTGTTACTCAGTTGTGCTTATTTACGTGTTTCAATTTGTTTGGCCAAGGAACACATGAGGGTGATCCTTTCTACTAGGGTGTTTGAGGTTTATATTTCTTACACTTGGTAGCACTGATCACTTGGTGAATTCTCTTGAATGCAAGTTGGTAAACAAGTATGCATAAGGAATTGGGGTGTTGGGGTGCATGATAAATGAATTGCCAACATTCAAGGCCTTTGTACTTGCCTAACTTGATGTTGTTAATGTTGTTACTGGGGTGTGTGGAGTTCAGGCTGCCCTCATTCAGTAGTGACATTAGCTTTGTGTTTAGCAACCTTCAGTTTTTTGTTCAGATGAGTTATGAAATAATGATGATTTGATGTGATGTGAGCTGGTGCTGGTTTGAGATGTCTTTTCACAAGTGTTTACCATCTTCCAATGTTGCCATAACATTCTGCATTCACTTAGGCCTACATTCATTCCTTGTTGTGTTTGTGTCGGTTTTGGGCTTAAGGGGGGGGGGGGGGGGAGGATAGTTATGTTCTCATGAGAAGGCATGTATTTTGGGTGATTCAGCTACGGTGACACACTACGTTGTCTCTTGTTGTGATTTGGAAGTAGATTAATTCCTTTAGTTTACTTCATACCCAAAATATTGGATTTTCTGTTAACTAACTCTTCTTTCCATGTATAGGTCTGATATATCTGTGCTACTAACTTGCTAATATGTCTTAAGTTTCTGATATATGTTTCGAGATCTAGCTCATGCTTCTACTTGAAAAGATCGTGAGGGTAAGCTCAATACTTCCACATTCACAAGAACCAATATTGATTCAAAACATTGGCAATGTTGTGCCGACTTCAGTCTCTAAGAATGTTGTCTCAACATCCAGGTTTAGCATTATGACTTATAAGTTTTCGTGAACTGCTATGGTCATGTGTGAAGTAAACTTAGTGTCACATGTTTTTTCAATAGACGAGAATTATGCATGCTTTATTTTAAACCGTCCATTACTTCTTTCACTTGTAATTTTGATGTTCTACTCTCTTTGTGCCTTATTCTCTCAAATACTAAGAGTTCTAACTTGCAATTTTTTTTAAATTTCTTGACGTCTATCTCTTATCTTAATTGTGGCTCTTGATGTGGAAAATCAAGGAGATAACCCCATCCCTGCTCCTGAGTTCTTTTTCGCAGGTACAACACTCGTTCCAAACATTATTGATGAGGCAAAACAAGTTAAAAACTGAGGAACATGGTGTTGTTGTTGTTGGTACTTCAAACCAAGTTGAGGAGACAGTGCTTGAGGAACTTTTTGAAGAGAAGAATGATTTGATTGAGGGGGAGAACACTTTAGTTGCTGGAGAAACTAGAGTGTGTGACAATGGTCGTTTTGCAGCTGGTTCTAGTAGAGAAAGAGGTTGATGATGTTGTTGGTTAATTGCAAGGTGATGAGGAGAATGAGAAAGATAAAGAGGACAAAGAGGTTGAGAATGTAGAGAAAGTGGTGAAGAAGAGAAAGATGGTTCTCATAAAAATGATGAGGAAACTAAGAATGGCAATGATGAAACCGTTGAGATGTAGAGATAAGGAAGAAGATTTTGAGAAGTCTCAACATCAGAAGTAACACCAGAGGTAATATTTGCAGTTACGGCTAACTTTGGTTTTCCATTTGGGGAGATTAGACTGTGGCTACGAAAGATTTTAAGAAACAGTGGATGATAGATTTTCTAGAGAGAAAAATGAAAATAACTGCTACAAAAGAGCTATAGGAACTTTACCCTATGAAGTGATTAGTCAAGGTTTTGCTTTCCTCACAAAAAGGGGGAGAAGTAAGCCATTTTATCTTCATGTTTATTCTGTTGTTTCTGCAAGTCTGAAGTAACTTATGTTTTCTTAGGTATGCTTATTATTGTGATGTTTAACTCTTTGTGTTTTCTGTTTAGTATCTTAAGGCTACAAGATTGAAATTGTCATATTAAAGGGGAGTAGCTTAAGATATTAATGATGTTGTGTTGCTGGAGCACTGTGCATGAAATGCATTGTGAACATGTTTGGTTTTGTGAAGAAAGGAAAAAAAGGGGAGATCGAAAGTGCAAGGTATTCTGGAATCATTGTTATGCGATGTTGGGACAACATTGAGGATAACATTGAAACCAGAGAACCTGCAGACAATCCGTGCTTTAACTGCTTTATTTTGGTTTTACCTTTATTCACTTACTAACTTAGCTCCACGAGTTGTAGTTGGTATTTTTATGTGCTCCAGGTCTAGAGACTTAAAGGATGGGTTTATTTCCTTAAAGAAAAGTTGTCATTCAAATATAAGTTTCCAAAGAAGAACTTTCCTTAATTGAAGAAGCGTGCAGGCGGAAAAGAAAGGAAAGAAGAAGAGCAAATTAAGAATGAAGATTTCCAGAGGAGAATCCTTTCAATTGAAGACTATTATAAAGAAGAGGAAACTTCCTTTAAAAGAATTCAATTTAAAGAAAGAAACCTTTCCTAATTCAAGAAGGAAAGCTGCATGCGCTGCAATGGAAAAAAGAAGGAGCGTGATTTGCAAGAAGAAAAGAAGATTACTTGCAGTAGAATTCTTTCCATAGAAGACCACAAGGTGCAGTAGGATTCTTTCCATACAAGACTACAATATGGAGAAGGATTCTTTCCATATAAGACTACAAGATGGAAAAGGATTATTTCCTTAGAAGACTTTCAGTCAAAGAAGGAAACTTTTCATTGAAGACTTCCAGTTGGACAAGGAAACCTTTCCACATTGAAGAAGACTTGCCACGAACGAAATTAGAGTCATACAAGGAGATATAATAGCAATCAAAAACATGCACACCATGTCTTGGACATCAAGGAAGACTACAGTATAATTAGGCATGTTGGGCATCAAGAAAAAGACACGAAGACAAGAGCGAAAATCTCCCGTGAGGAAATTATTATAGTCGAGTGGCTTTGTCTTATTTTTTCGAGGTTTGAGATTAATGAGTTGAGTCTAAAAGTCCTGTTTAGATTTAAGGAGTTGATCTTTGTTTGCTCGGTTGAGTTCAAACAACTTGAGAGTGTGAGGCTTGAGAGTTGAGAGAACGACTTTTGTTAAAATCATTATTTTGATAGTGGTTATTTCGCCTAGGCTCGGAAGATTTCTACTTGTGTTATTTACTTTTTCTGCTGGGTTATATTCTCTGTCAAGTAGATTGGTCCAGACGTTAACAGCTATAACGGATGTTAAGATAACATCGAATCCAGTGGTATTATAACATTGGAAAGAGTATCAAGTCCCGATCCAATAATTTCATCGCGCATTACTCATCACTAGTATTGTATAGAAGTTTTACCCCACCATGCCCGCAACGCAGCCCATAAGGCCAGGGAGTCCCGCACGATGTGATCCATTACTCAGTTCACAGAGCGTACGCAACCACCTCCTCAGACTACTACACAGTATACGCAGCGGTCTAGATCATTATCGCTTCGTTCTATGTATGGCACATAATAGCAGGGAGAGGTTTACAGAGTGAACACAACTCTTCTTCCTCCTGAGGGACGGGCGTTCTAGCTGCGAGAGGAGCAATTGCCTACTTACCAGAAGCTGTCCCAGTGTACGACATATCAACATGCACATCACGAGTTGGCTTATCAGCAGGCACATATCACTATTCCATACACAACAACGAGTCATGCGCTGTTTCACGAGATGGGTAGGTCGAGTAGTCAAGTGAGAGGGGTGCAAGGCACATCTAGTTAGGATCATAAGACTCGACATCAACAGCAAAACGTGAGTTTATATTTGTTTGGGCAAGAATTTACGGAGGCGTATAATGCCTGTAGGCAGGAGATACACTCGCGCCCCTTATTGCGCGACCCTGAGTTATAAAAAGGGTTATGATGTGTTGGTACTATGTTTTATTTGGACTTTGATGCATTGAGACTATGTTTTGATAGCATTAAGTTTATGTTGTTTGTGTTGTACCTTGTCGTATTCGAACTACGTCTTGGTAGCTTTATGTTTTATTCGGACTACGTTGGGTTGGAACTATGTTTTTTTTCTGCGGACTTATATTTAATGCATACATTATGTTATTTATCTATATATCACTTTTCAAACTATTCCTGAGACGTTAATATTTTCAACTTCACCAATTAGATACTTAATAAAAAGTAAACTAGAGACACTAACAGTAAACCACATGTTCATAATATTTTACAATATATATTTTTCTTGCGAAATAGATTAATGAATATCTTAGTAATGAACATGTTGAAATATAAAAACGAAAGTTTTTTCTATGATTTAACAATGAGTCAATATACGCTTTCCATGTACTTAAGTAATCACTTGACACTTTGTTTTTTTTTTTTTAAATCCATAGTCTATGACCGAGTAACAAAAGACGTAAATAAACTTTTTGAGGTGAAAATAAAATTAATTAACAGTTGCGAAATATCTCCAAATATACTTGTTCTTTCACCACTATTTTCAAAACAATAAGTAGGCGTGTTCTCAAAAACGCAGTAATGAAAGACGTAAACAAACATTTCTGGGTGAAAATAAAATTAACTAAACGTTGCAAAACAACTCCAAGTTCACTTTTTCTTTCACCGCTATTTTCAAAACAATTAGTAGGTGTGTTAATTCAAATATCATAAAAAACGGAGTAACGAAAGACATAAACAAACCTTTTGGGGGTGAAAATAAAACTATCCAAACGTTGCAAAACCACTCCAAGTTCACTTGTTCTTTCACCACTATTTTCAAAACAATTAGTAGGTGCGTTCATTCAAGTATCGTCAAAACATAGTAATGAAAGACGTTAAACAAACGATATAACCATACAACATTATATCTCTCTTCATTAACCCTAGACACATATTCTACTAAAAAAAATTGTATTCTCAAATGTAGAGCTTGTCACACACGTTCAATCCTCAGTTTTGTTTTTTTACAATACACTATGTTATTAAAAATAGGTGCATTTTTCCAAATTTTGTAAAAAACAGAGTAACGAAAGATGTTTTAAAAAATATTTGTGGAAGAAAATATAATTATGCAAAAGATGCAAAACAACTTCAAACTCTGTTTTACTTAACCACTATTTTTAAAACGCTAATGAGGCATGTACATTCAAATTTTGCCAAAAATGGAGAAACGAAAGACGTTTAAAATACATTTGGGATCGAAAATATAATTACAAAATATAGTAAGTAGGGGGTGTTTGAAAATAGTTATTTAAGAAGAAATGCAATTTTTAAATGCTCAAAAATTTGAATCGAAATTTTTACTTGCAATTATTAGTTCTGCAAGGAAATATTTCGTTGAAATTTCTATTAGTTGTACAACGCAATCGGATATTTTCTTGTGAGGTCTCTTGCAAGGGAAATCTCGCTGGAACAACTTTTGCAAGGAAAGTTTTTCCTTTCACAACATCTATTGCAACCGAATTTCTCATTGCATAATTTTTCAAGCAAAGAAATTTTGCAATGTATAAATTCTTGCTTTCTCCTATAAATACCCCTCCAACACTTCATTCATTTCACATCCTCTCTTCTCCTTCAAATGCTCTCCTCTCCTCTCCATCTATAATTATGTATCTATACAAAACGTATAAATACAAATTTATACATATGCGAAAAGAATTATAAGAGTAGTATGTTTAAAGTAAATAGAGTTTATTAAACGAAATATTAAAATACATGTGTATAGACACTTTACTATATAAAACTTATACGCATGTGATTTCTCTAAACATATAAATACGAAAAGCTTATATAATATTTATAATTAAATAAATAAATAATAACTAAGTTAATTGCATAGGAAAAAAAGATGAAATAATTTGAATGTGGCGAAATCTCGTCACATATTTTATATTTTCGCAAATATACTGCAAAAAAAAATGTTTCCTTGTGGTATCTGCAATTGCAACGAAATTTTGCTATGCAGAAGGCTGCATGGAAAACTTTCATTGCATTCTGACATAATGCAACCGAAATTCGCCATACAGAGCTTTGCAAGGAATTATGTTGCACTTCTGCACCATTCAGAAGTTGCCACGTGGCTGCTTCTGCTTTTGTGCATAAAGCAGCTTGCAAAGTAATTTTTCCTTCTAATGCACAGACTGCAATCGAATTTTTTTATGCAGCTTATGCACTGCAAGGAAATATTCCGTTGCATCCCTTTTATTCTTGCAATTGACATTTGCATCGAAATATTTCTTTGCAATTTGTTTGCAACAGGTCCTATGCAACGAAAAATTGCACTGAAATATTTCGATGTAATTGGTCAATTGCATCGAATATTTGTTCTATTACATGAATTTTTTCTCATGCATTTTATGTGTTTTGTTGTAGGGTTATATTGATCCACCAACCACACTTTCATTTATTGTAACTGAGCGCTCATTACACTTGTATCATATAAGACTTGTTTTGGTAATTGCAAAATAATATATTTATCACTAAACTGAGTAAAGTAACTACATGGAGAAAATGTATAGATCAAACTACTACCTGTTCTTTCGGAGAATTTTAACGTGTCTCCTTATATTATCAAAAACATGAACCAAACTAACGTCCCATGCATGCATGTTCTTCAGTCCCCTCATGTTTACTAAAACTCCACCTAATTTGACAATAGATCGTATATATATGACGAGGTGGGATATTACAAGTGTTGTGCTGCGATTCTATTACAAACAATGTCTCCTATCACTAATGCTAGCTCTAGGACGATTTTAGTCCGAAACATCAGATGCTGGAGATAAAAAGTCCAACTGGGTCTCACAGCTGATGTCTAAGATGACGTTGAAGGTTACGTAGAAGACACACCGGGAGTGATTTCGAGGACACACCGAGGACGATGTCGAGGACACGGCGTGACTGGATCTTGAGGATGATATCGAAAGTTCACATCGAAAGTGATCTTCTAAGCAATGTCGGAGTCGATATCGGGAGTAGGTCGGGAACGATGTCGAATATGGATATTCGATATGGGCATGTTGATTAGGTAATGGAGGGCGGGGATATCTATAGATTTTCACCATTTATTGTATTGAATACTGTATTTGATATATAGGAGTATATCGGGTTCCATCCTCTATATAGATGATTATGGGCCTGGCCCATAAACCAGCCTATATACGGGAACCCTCATATCATGTAGCCCCTCAGTTTAGGAGTTATCATGTGAATGACAATTCGTAAACTCAATTTGTAGGTTCTTCTATCGTTCTGGGGTACCCACAACTCCCCCCAGATTTTCGACTTATTCGAACAAGAAATTGGTTCGGGAAAATAGAGTTTCGATACTCCCCCATTTTCCTAAGCAATTCGTGAAGTTAAAAGTCAGAAATTTTCCCATATCGGGTACACATCGAATTTGTATTTTGATATACCCCCGACATTGAAAGCATTATTTGCTAGCTAGCACCAGTCATTTTATTATATAAAGTGGTTCCCCCTTCCTTTGTCAGCTTGCAATTATTTTACTGTGGATCTCTTGTCATTTGAGAGACGGATATCGAATTCGATACCAAATTTCCTAAGGTATGTCGGGTCTTATTTTCGATATCGAGATTCGATACTTCCGCTGACATCGATACTCGAAATTGATATCTGATAACCACGCTTTCGATATGGAATTCGATATGAATTTCCTTGTGTCGACCCCCGATATCAACATGTTATGTTAATTCTTTTGATTTTTCCGTTATTCACTATTAGAGTCGGTCTGAGCACTTCTCTCTCTATCAGGTGACAAATGGTGCATATTAAGAATCTGCCCCATAGAAAATATGTTGTTTCTCCGTGGAAGTATGTGTCAGGTGCTCGTGAAGGAGGGGGGCCTCCGAAGCGAATTCGTCTGGGATTAACCCACATGCGGCAAAGAACGTGTCGAGCGAGCCGCAACAAGTTGAAGCACTTGATGATGGTAGCACTGTTGTAGAGACCCGCTCCGACATCGAAGAAGGTATGTCTTAGGAAAGGGAAAGGTTGCGTGTTGTGGAGGCAGAAATTGAATTTCAAAGGAGGCTCGCCTCCAACCCTTCTAATGTTGTCGTAGCGCCACTACCTCCTGGTACTCCTCCCAACTATTGGCACCTGAACATTAGGGCTCGTTTTGAGAAGGACGCCATCGGGAAAAAAGGTCGATGATAGTTCCCGTGGAACTACTTTAGATTGTGGTGTTAGCATAAAGGATGCTGATGATACCGTTGAGGCTTCTCCCGTTTGTGAGCCGATTGATATGTCAGCTCCCCATAGCGTTAGAAGGACCGTCAGACTCGAACCAGGAGAATTTGTTTGTTTGCCTAATAGGACGGCCACTGCCAATGAGCACGGGTCGACCCACGATGAGATGCCTGCATCCTCTGTCGCAGCCTCTGCTACCCCTCGTACGTCTGAGAACCATCGAGATAGGTCCTCTCAAACGCATGATGACGCCACTATACGAGCCACTAGGAGGAATTATGATTTTCTTTGTGATCATAATTTTAACCGATTGGTCATGAGGATAGGCGGCCGAATCTTGCGGGACGAAATTGCTATTCTGAGTCTGAACACGATCTATCCCGAATGTATCCTGATGTCTTAATCTGCAACCTGAGGGCTACAACAGTGCGACGGATGTGCTTCATGATTGTTTTATGTGGTAAAATCTCGTCACTACATTCGTTCTACGTTCTTAGCTTGTTATATGCGTATTAATCCCTGACGTTCCTTATATATGACAGTTTGGCCACATGTTCCACTCCCTTTGCGAAGATTACATGATGCTGGCGGAGGTGCAATCCGGACATGGCGCGAGAGTTGAGGAGATGCGGAAGTTGGTTACTCAGAGCAATGACTATCGGGACAAAGCAAACTTGAAGAAAAGCGCTTGATAGGGCTTGAAGAGCTCACGTTGAAAAGGAAAAACTTACAAAGGAGGTCGAACAAGCAAGAGCCGAGGCCAGTCAATTGCGTTGGTCGAATGTGATTTTGAAGCGAGAGCGGAACTCATATAAAGATTCTATGATATCGTTCGAGACACATAATGCTAAGTTATCTAAGCTTCTTGAATCCGATCATCATCGGCGGGCGGTTGCTAGGGATTTACAGAAATCTTCCACCTTCAACCAAATTGGGTTTTTGCGAGGGGGAAAGATTTTAAACTCGGGATGGATACGACTGTATATCGGATTAAAGAGTTGGGTTTGCTGGGAAAGGACTTCGAGATCGGTCATTTAATCCCGAGCATGATCTCCAAGGCATAATCATGGTGGTCCGGCTAGCGGTCCCTCTGTGCCATCTGATACTTGGGATTCTTTCCTGAAGGAGAGGGGATTATATATGATCGGGTTTACGCCCATTCCTGGTAGGGAGGACGAAATAGGAGTTTCCACTCCTGATATTTTGGAAGAGGTCGTGGCAGCCGATGAGATGCAGGGATTTTTTGATGATGCGTTCGGCGATGATGCTGATTTTATGGATGTCGACGGGTCGGAGGGTGAAGGGGCGCTGATGTTGTTCCCTAGTTGCCAGTCGTTTGGGCTGCTGCCGGTACATATCCTTGGCTACGTTATAGGGTACCCACTACTTTGAGGCTGGAGAAAGATCCAGAGACCAACAGTCCAAGTGGTATATGTATCGAGATGCGTAGTCGCCACGTGGAATGGTTGAGCTTGCTGTGGAAATTGATGATGAAGCCTGGAAGTTCCCCATGAGCTTGATCTCTCCTCTATCTTTGCCCTTACAAGGGATGGAATCCACAATGATCTCTTTGACAATTATGATGAGTATTTCTTTTGAGGATCCACGTGTGTTTTGGTTATAGTAGAAGTAAGCTTTGCAAGTTGTCCGTATTTTCATTAGTAGAGTGTTTACGTGTACTTGTCTACAATCTATGGTTTTTATCATATTTCTTGAGATGTTCTTGTTTGCTTCTAGCTATTGTTTCATTTTATTTTCATTCCTTTTCTAGAGATAAGTGAACTATCGGGCCGGTATATTGATAGTCGTCTTTGCAAGCGATATGTCCTAAGGGCGGTACCTCTATGCTGTTTTATCAGCATATTTGTCGTAGAGGCGTATTGACAGTCGCCGTTTCAAGCGATATGTCCTGAGGGCGATACATCTATGCTGTTTATCAACATATTCTCCAGTCCGTCATGCAATATATCTCTTTGGGAGGAGATAATATTCTCTAGTCCGTCATTGCTCCTGTATAGTCAGGATAATATTTTTATTATATCGGTCTTGGGCCGAGAAAATGGCTGCCTACGTATCCCAAATTGGGAATCAAGGTTTGTGTAGTTTTGATTACAAGATGTGATGTTGTCAACAATAAAAGCGTCTCAAGTGTTGCACGTTTCATAGGCGGGGTAACGGATCCCCATGCATATGCTCGAGTAACCGGATAGGGGCCTTCCCAGTTCTCTTGGAGTTTCCCCACATTCTTACTAGCTCTCATGTTTTTTAAGACGAGGTCTCCAACCTGAAAGTTGCGGAGATGGACCCGCTTGTCAAAGGTCTAGGCCATAGATGTTTTGAAGGCCACAATGCGTTGGTAGGCATGGTCTCTGGTAGATCTGATCATGTCAAGATCCATCTTTCGCAAACGCGCGTAGTGTTTCAGATCATATTTAGTAATGCGATAGGTACCACCGCCTCAGATCCGTATACTAAGTGATACGGGCATTTCTCGCATATTGGGCCTAGCCCAAACCAGGCCCATATTAGACCATATCGGGGATCACTTTCGATATCATATCGTTAGTAATCACCGACATGTTACTGTGGTCCCCGAATCCCGTGGTCTATAAATAAGCGGTACCTGGATCCCAAAGTAAGCAATTATTATCCCTCAACTACCACGTATCACATCGAAATACATCCCCGATCTCACTCTCGATATCGTATTCGATATCAGGATTACCTTGTGTTCCTCTGATACGTCATACCACCACACTACCGATATCACATCGATGGGCATCCTCGATATCATGTCGAAGACAATCACCGATATACATCTAATCTAGTCACCGATATACCATTGTCATCCAAGCATCGAGGCGTTAGTTCGAGGTGTTCCAGACCAAGTCTACGCGAGATACATAGTGTAGGCCTGATTTGAGATAGACTCGTTGTATTATTAGATCATTCATTTGTAACCGACACACACACACACACACACACACACATATATATATATATATATAATACGATCTATCGCCAAATCACCAAGGTATACGGTGCCTCCCATGTAGATGTCCGAGGGGTGGTACGATATGCCCATAGAATTCATGGTAGTTCCTCTATCTAGCTCGTGCCTGTGGCATGAAGTCGACGCTCCAGATATTCCTTTAGTCTTATTGGTGGACTCAACCTGTCCATTGGCCTGTGGGTGAGCCACAACCGCGAAGTGTTGTGCAATTTCTAACTCCTTGCATAATGAGACCAATTCCTTTCCTCGGAACTGGGTCCCGTTATCTGAGATAAGAACTCTAGGAAGGCCAAACTGGCAGATGATATTTCTCCAGATCAAGTGGATCATATTATTCTCCGTTATGTGGGCCAACGCCTCTGCCTCCACCCATTTAGTGAAATATTTAACAACAACTAAGAGGAACTTTTCCTGGCCCTTCGCGATGGGTAAAGGTACCACAATATCAATCTTCTATTAGTCAAACGGGCATGTGATTTCTAGATGCTGCATCACAACTACCGGCTTATGGATCAGCCTTGCATGGTATTGGCAATTCTCGCAGGTACGATAGAATTGTGTCGCATCATTCCATAACGTTGGCCAAAAATAGCCTTGTCTCAAAATTTTCTGCGCTAAGACTCGCCCACTGGAATGATTCCCACAACTCCCTACGTGAATCTCTCTCATGATATATTGTGCATCCCGGTGATATGCATCTCATGAGCAGTCCTTCAAAAGATCGCTTATAAAGTTCTCATTGGTAAATGGTGAACCTGTATGTGTTGTATTGGAGGCATCACCATGCATATGGCCTCGTCTAGGAGCTTCCCCGTTCTAGAGGTATCAGAAAATTTCGTCCTTCCAGCAAGGGGCATCCGCAATGGGGAAGATGAATTCAACATTAGCTCATACCTTGCTGGTTTTGGTAAAACCTATCGCCGACCTACTCGTGGCCAATAGGGTGACACGCCTCTCCACAAAACTATCTGATGAGCTCGCGAATTTTGATAACGTATCTGCTTGGGTATTCTCCGAATGGGGAATCTGAGTCCAGTTGAACGTACTGAATTTTGAGTCCAACGCCTTTAGATTTGTTAAATACAAAACCATCGTCTCTTGTTTCTCCTCCACTTCTAAGTAGCTTGAACTTAAAGTATTCACCATCTTTACCCCCGCGAGAACTGCCCCATACTCAGCCTCATTGTTCGTAATCAGAAAGTTCAAGCTTATGGGGAAATCAAACTCTCTGCTTTTCGATGATACTAGGTAGATTCCTGCACCCCCGCTGTTGGGGGTTGACGACTCGTCCATGTGACGGCCGCACCCCATGAGTCGCGTTCCGATCCGAGTTGGTTCAATGTTGGCCAGACACTTTACCCAACTCATACTAAAACACGTCTCGTAGGAAGGGGTGTCACTGTCCAGGATCAACCATACACAAAATTTAAAAAAAATCGACTTTAATATACACATCGAAAGTCTGGAAAATACAAATAATTTGACATTTTAATAATTACGTACCGATGATTAATCATTTTCAGTTACATGAATATTCCAAAACGTAAGATTCGAAAAATTATTCATGTGATCCATGCTACCATGTCGATCTATCTTGAGGAATGGACAGACAGGAAAAAGCGAGGAATAAGTCTTTGATGATTTAGTGAGATTCATACAAAACAAGTGGCAATGCAAGAATTAACAGTGATTCAATTGATATATTTTTAGGAGTGATCTTACCGATAGAAATAATTTAACAAGATAATTTGATGTAACAATGGTACCGAAATATTCTGAAAATAGTTTATGATCATATGTGTTAACATTAAACCAAACCAACCTTATACTTCCAAATTCTACCTTATACCTCCCAACGAGGAGCGACCTCGCAAACAAAACAGGCGACATGCTCGTGTACATGCCGATCCAGCATGCGGATTACAGCCAACTCCTGACTGCAAGCGGCGCCTAGATAAATGGGTATCAAGCGAAATTACTTTAATCGACAGTCCTTACTTCCCATCAGTAAATCGACTCAATCCTTGGGCCTAACTTCCCAAAGGCGTCCCAATGGATGATAACCAAATAAGCTAGTAAATCGGATAATATCCGTTGCTCTTTGAGCTACATGTCCCGAACATAGTTCGTTGCTCTTTGCACAGTTCAAGAACCCGCAGACGAGATAATGACGAATTACCATGATTATGAAGTAGTATGTGATAAATAATTAATGGTTGAGTATGATTTAACGATGAGTAAGGAAATCATGTTATGAGACGAGATAAATGCAAAAATAGAAATACGGTGAATAATAGGTTGTTCGTGATTTGGTAACGGGGGTAATATCTTTTTTGTCCAAGTTCCTCAGGCCGGATGCCAAACTGGGCCAAAAAAAAATCAAAAATCGAACCCACCTTTATTTGTACGGAGAATCTTGTGCATCGTTGATTAATTTGTCAAACCTTTAATATCATTAAGATAATATCAGTTAACTGAATAATCATAACTTACCACTATAAACATATGTACTATTCAACTTTCATGTTGATGAAATTTGAGGATACTAATTTAAGTAAATAACACATATCATTTATGAAAATCTTATGCGATAAACTTTGATATCGTAAGGTTAAGTTAAATATCAAATATACCTTGTATACGTAATTTATTTCTCAAGATTTATCTTAAACAACCATATATTTATAATTATAATTGAAGTTATAGTTTTTCGAATGTTCGAAAATCATTTCAAATGGTAAGTATACAATAATATCAAGTATAGTTTGATAAACTATTTAATTTGATGCAAAATAAATCTTCAAAATATATTACTTAACTGGTTTATGGAACATCGTTCTTTAAGTCTCTAGTACATCCAAAATTCCAGGAATCATGACATCAAACAATTACCTTATGAAGCAATCCAGTATTTTGTATAACTTAGTTAATATTATTTTGTTTCAAGATTATCTTAAATTACAAAACAATGTATTTATAACTTATAAAAATATTAATACGTAAACCTAATCACTAAATGATCAAAGAATATTTAAGTTGCGATACATAATCATATAAGAGGATTAGACCTCAAAAATTCATATAATAATCTAATTAAACTTATGTAAGGATATGTTAAACATGATAAATATACTATTTATATACGAATGAAAAATATCAAAAATATTAATTCGTGAATAAAAATCATATCAAAGTGATTCTAATGATTGCTATATATTATAATAGTAATGTGTGAGTGATATATCATGGAATTATGATGATTATTTTCAATCATAAACAAAGAACTTAAAGTATGTAAAATAAGCTAAAAATCGTCGTAGTTTCGAGTTTACCTTTGATCGGATATCCAAATAAACTTTGTTTCCAAATACTTTTATGGCAACTATCCCTAACATTACTAGGAACATGTGTACCCAATTGGGAAGAAATATCCAAAGGTTTGCTATGCTAAATAATTCTTAAAAATAATTTTTGGATTTTCAGACAGCAGTTTACAGTTTTGAAATTTCGACCTTCTAAATCATACTATTTGAAAAATATTTATTCATATAAAAGTTAGAGGACACCATAAGGAGTATTAAGCTATTGGCCTTGATCAAAAAGAATTTTCCTACAATTAGTTATGATTTTTCTAAGGTGAAAGGCCGAATGGATAATCTCTCCGCAATAAAAATCTTGTGGTATTTTCGGGTAGAAAATGATGAAATAAGAAATTGGGATGAATTTTCCATGAAAGTAGACTTACTAACTTAGAGATTCATAGGAAGAAAGAAGGAAAAATCGAAATGATTTTTGGTGTGAAAATTGTTGAAAGAAAGCCTACTATTTATAGCCAAAAAATCAAATTAAAATACTTTTGATTAAGGTCCCACTTTAATCTCTTTATCCTTGGCCAACTAATGAAGACTCTAATCTGATAATAGGGAGATGTGGCTGACTTTTACACATATTTACTTATGTAGTTTTTCTAGGTAAAGAAACTCCAAGACCAATATGTACATGTAAAATATATTTCTTAAAGATATTTGAAGCATATATGATAATAAAAAATGGTTAATTTTTGTTCAAGGACTAAAATACATTTTTTTTTCTCAAACGTTTGGGGGTCAAAAATGCTATTTCCAAAAGTTTGAGGATTAAACTGTAAATTTATTATTTTATTCAAATTTCAGGGGCGTTACAGTCCACATGTAACAACCATGCTGAATACCGGGTATTAGGTCCTGGGTCTTGCATTATAGTATAGATGTGGTTGCAAGAGTGATCCACACTATTCCCTAAAGTCTCTGCCATAAAATCTGCTAAGACCTGTGCTTTGATGGCAGTCCGGGGGCGATATTCTATCCCGAATTCGCTTAACTATATTGCCCATTTAACCAAGCACCCGGAGGTTTCTGGGCTCGCCATTATCTGTCGGAGTGGTTTATTTGTGATAACGGTTATGGCGTGTGACTAGAAATACGGCTTTATCTTCCGGGTCATCATTACTATCGCTAAGGCGAATAGCTCAATTTGTAGATAGTTACTCTCCGTGCCATGGAGCATGCGGCTGACATAATGAATAGGCAGATGTTTGCCACTGACATGTTTGACCAAAACTATGCTAATAGCATTGGTCGAGACCGCTAGGTATAACGCATTCCTCCTCGAGTTTAGCCAACAACGGTGTGGTCATTAGATATTTCTTCAGCTACTGATGGAAGGCCCTCTTGCAATCGTCTATCCATTGGAAATATGTCGCCTTCTTCAAAACCTTGAAGAAATGTAGGCTATTTTCGGTTGAGGTCGCAATGAACCGTCCTAATGCCGTTATGCCTCCGACTAAACACTGTACGTCTCGTACCGATCGCTGTGAGGGTAAGCTTAATACTGCCTGAAAATTATCGGGGTTAGCCTCGATTCCCCTCTCATTGATCATATATCCCAAGAATTTTCCTGTCGGAACGCCAAATGTACATTTCTTTGGATTGAGCTTCATTCTATAATTCCTCATAATCCCAAAGGATTGCTCCAAATGCTTCACATGATCATGAGCCTTCAAACTCTTGATCAACATATCATCTACGTAGACCTCCATTGATTTTCTTATTAGGTCGTAGAACATTTTGGCCACTAGCCTTTGGAAGGTAGCGCCTGCATTTCTCAATCCAAAGCGCATCAGTCAATAGCAGTATATGCTAGTATTTGTAACAAAAGCCGTTTTCGGTTGATCCTCAGTTGCCGTGAAAATCTGGTGGAATCCACTCTTTGCATCCACAAAGCTGAACAAGGCGCATCCCGCCGTCGAGTCCACAAGGAGGTCTATCCTTGGTAGAGGAAAAGGATCTCGGAAATAATGTTTGTTTAAGTCGGTATAGTCAACGCACATTCTCCACTCAACCTCTTTCTTCAGGACCAATACTATATTGCTAAGCCATTCGGAATAACGTATCTCGTAAATATGGCATGCCTTTAGTGTTTCAACTAGTTCTTTCTCTGCCGCCTCGTTCTTCTATTTACTAAAGTTCCTTTACTTTTGCCTCACCGGTTTAGCCCGAGGGTAAAAATTTAACTTGTGGACAATAATTTTGTGGTCGATTCCCTTCAAGTCTGACTCAGACCATGCGAAGATGTCAGTGTTCCTCCTCAAACACTCTACTAAGGCGGTCCTAATGTCCAGTGACATTGCTGATCCAATTTGCAGAGTATGGTTCGGCCGTTCGGGATCGAAACTAATAGTAACAAAATCTCCAACAGGTTACATTTTCGGTTCACTCTTAAATGGCAAAATTGCTTTCTCCCTCTTGGATAACTCGGTGGATGCATTAGCTTCCATCTTCTTAAGCCTTACTACTATCTTTGTCTTATTCTGCCCTGACTCCTTTGCCTTCTGAGGTCTCTTCATCTTCTGATTACTCTACGGCACTCTGATCACGAGAACTAATGTTCCCACAGACGGCGCCACTAATTTGACAATAGATCGTATATATATGACGAGATGAGATATTACAAGTGTTGTGCTACAATCCTATTACAAACTATGTCTCCCATCACTAACGCTAGTTCTAGGACGACTTTAATCCAGAACACCATATGTTGGAGATAGAAAGTCCAACCAGGTCTCAAAGCTTATGCCGAAGATGATGTCGGGGATGATGTCGAGGACACGTCAGGAGTGATGTCGAGGACACGTCGGGACTGGATCTCGAGGATGATATCGAAGGTTAACGTCGAAGGTGATCTTGTAAGCAATGTCGGAGTTGATATCGGGAATAGGTCAGGAACGATATCGAATATGGATATTCGATATCAGTAGGTTGATTAGGTAATAAATGTGTAAGTATCTTGGTATGCGGAGCGGGAATATTTATAGATTTCCACCATGTACTGTATCGAATGTTGTATTCAATATATATGAGTATATCGGGTTCCATCCCCGATATAGATGATTATGGGCCTATGGACTAGCCCAAATACGAGAATCCCCATATCACAACCAAAACTTATCATGCATGTATTTCAAAAGGCATAGGAGTTTTCATGCATTTTCATCATTTCGAATAATTATAATAAAAATATTAAGGTATAGAAGTATGATGAGCGTTCAGGTCTCCGCTTATCCTTAATTTCTTTTCTGCATACAAACAGATAAGGAAATAGCAAAGCATTGTACTTATATAATTATAAATCATATATATCTTAATTTATGTGTATAAAATTAAGTTTAATCAGCTTTCGCATTCAGTACCGAACACATCGAATGCTTGCTCTGACTTTTAATTTGTTCTATAAGATTAAAACACATTACTTAGTCGCTAATTCTTCAATCATGAACTGTACACTCATAATTAATAAATTTGATTGCTATAATCCACAAAAACTCCTTCAGTTTAATTTATATTTATGTATTTATTCGGGTCCCGTGCCATGGCTTTAGGTCCTCTTGCTGGGCTAACTAAACACGGACCTCCACCAATCAATCAACATCAAAAATATACGTGCAAGTTTATGTAAAAAAAAAAATACATTAGATACTACGAAATATATATGAATGCCTTCATTCAACGATCAAGAGTTGTTTTTCTTAGACCCACCGGATCAACTTGCTCTCTGCTTATCTAGAATTCATTTATAATAATATCTGTACTTAGAAATACTTTCAAAATTTACAGAATTTATTTGTTCTACCAGCTAGTTGTGTAATTTTAATCAGGTTTCAGGTCTTGGCTTTTAGAGGTTCTTGTTGAAAATATGTAGACTTGTTCCGGACTCGGAATGTTAGTTAGATTTTCCAAATAAGTAAAAAAGAAATAAGGCATCGAGTAGCTGGAATGTCAAATATGGATGGCCAAGTTTAGGCAAAACACTACAAGATTTGGGGGTTTTTGCGACCCCTTGGTGACCGCCGGGCGGTCCCCATAGTTTTGGTGACCGCCCAGAGCAACAGGGACCACTGGGTGGTCCCCGGCCAAAAAAGGGGACCGCTCCCCAAAACGGGTTTAGGGACCGCCGGGCAGTCCCTAATAATATTCATACTTTTTTTTTTATTTTGTAGAACAATTAAGGTGTCACGTAGTTTGTTTAGTTGATAAATATCCTAATAATAGTTAAGATTACAAAATTACAAGGTTTCATGCCAATTTAAACAACATATGATGATTAACTGTACGTATAACGTATAAAAGGTTCAACGTTAAAAACTCTCTCAATCTCATTCAATCTACTATTAAATAACTAAATTAGTAGTTTTATGATCATTTGTTACTTCAATTGACATGTTATAATGAATTTTGTTACTGAAAATAAAAAAACACATGGAGATCGTTCTATAAAATCAAAAAAATATGTATGAATATTATTAGGGACCGCCTGGCGGTCCCTAATACCACCATAAATTAGTAGTTTTATGATCATTTGTTACTTCAATTGACATGTTATAATGAATTTTGTTACTAAAAATAAAAAAACACATAAAGATCGTTTCATAAAATCAAAAAAATATGTATGAATATTATTAGGGACCGCCTGACGGTCCCTAATACCACATTTAGGGACCACCGGACAGTCCCTAAAAGTAGTTTTAGGGACCGCCCGACGGTCCCTAAAAATATTAATACCTATTTTTTTATTTTGTGGAACAATTAAGGTGCCGCGTTGTTTGTTTAGTTGATAAATATCCTAATAATAGTTAACATGACAAAATTACAAGGTTTCATGCAAATTGAAACAACATATGATGATTAAGTGTATGTATAACATATAAAATGTTCAACGTTAAAAACTCTCTCAATCTCATTCAATTTACTACACTACAAGAAAATTGGTTTTTAGTAACGAAGAAATTCGTTACTAGTGGTATCATTATTTGTTACCAAATCTAATGGTAACGAAGATTTTGTTACCAAAATTTTGTGCTTTAAACCCCGTTACGAAAGATTTTGATAACGAAATTTATGCGTTCGTTACCATTACTTTGGTAACGAATGTCATTTTTGTTACCACTCCTTCGTATTTGTAACAAACAATTTGTTAGGAAAAGTCGTGCAATTTGTTACCAAAGTATTTTTGTTACCAATATTTTGGTTATAAAAACAATTTTAAATTGTTACTTAAACTATATTTGTTACCAACAAAGTATTTTTGTTACCAATATTTTGGTTATAAAAATATTTTTAAATTGTTACTTAAAATATATTTGTTACCAATAATGATTTTAATTTTCTTTTTAATTCAATAATTTTGTTACTACTGAGTAAATGTATTACGATACCTTTGTTGCTTTATTTAAAAATATAAATTGGCAATTACTAATACAAATCACACAATATTAAATTTATACTAAAAACAAATATGTCTGTTACATCAGAATAATCCATCCTAAA
Source organism: Linaria vulgaris (assembly GCA_948329865.1). Taxonomy (NCBI): domain Eukaryota; kingdom Viridiplantae; phylum Streptophyta; class Magnoliopsida; order Lamiales; family Plantaginaceae; genus Linaria; species Linaria vulgaris. The sequence continues at coordinate 73,439,897 of OX415251.1, read as the reverse complement.
AACAAAACAAAATATACAAAAAATATAGTTCGTACCATCATCTTTGGATAAAAAAAAATATATAGTATCTCAAATACAAAAAACGGATGAGTGCTAATTTCAAAATACAACCAATTTGCAACAACAATTGTCTAATAAAAATATAGATAATATCTAAATGCTCCCAACTCTTTGAATATTAATTCAACTTGCCCCACATGGAGTAGTTGTTTACAAACCTGCAATCGAACCAAAACATGATATGAAAACTTAATTTGAAAAGCTACACTCAATACATACAATGCATGACTACTTAATTAAAATTACATCAAACAAAATCACTTAACATCAAGGTTAGCACTGTGAGACAAGTATCAAGTCCCGATCCAACAATTTCATTCTCTATAAAAGCATAAGAAAAAATATAAAAGTAGCTATCATATTGTCACCAACACAAACCCATCAGCATCTACACTAATTATTTAAACAAAGTAAAAAATCGCTTTCTATGGTAATGTTATCAACCTTTTCTGGTCATTATAAATAGCTAATGATAATAAAAGTTAATATATAGTAATACCTGAAAGAGTTTGGGAGGTCGATGTTTCATAGAGTTTTTGTGCACCCAAGCTCATCAAATACTGCTTCAATTCATTCTGACCATCTTTTAGACTTGCCATTTCAGCATCCTGCTTTTTAACTCACTCGTCATAACTTTGAATCATTTCTTGTTGAGATTAGATAAGGGAACTCGCATCTTGTAATTCATTTTCTGCCTAACCCAACTTTTTTTGTAGTACTCACATCTCAACCCTTTATTCCCTTTATGTGGCACAATTCCAGATCCAAGACCTTTTTCATAACCACTTCGTGCACAGAGTACATCTCTTAGAATTTCTCTTTCAGAAAGCATATTCTCTTCTGTATTTGTTTCAATCCTCTTACGTTTCATTTTATCCTGTTTATATTTAGAATCATCAAACAAAACAACATTAGAAATTTTAAACATTTAAACAGATACATATAAAATTTTAGGTAATAAATACTAAAATCAACTCACTAACATGTAGTTCTTCAGCCTCTTTATGTACATACTTTCCATCACTACCAGTGTCTATAAATATCCACTTCACTTGGTATTTCCTTCAAGAAAAATTCGAAACACTCATAGGTTGTGGACCTTATCTGCATTTTTATGACAAATTAATGTGAAACTTCATATATACAGACATATGTAAACAAGCAATCATAGCTAGAAAAAGTAATTGTACCTGAAACGTAGGATCGTATAAGAGATCACACAAAGCATGCCATTTATCAAGTGGAAACCAATCAAATGGATTATTAACCTTAGGATCTTTACCAGCTTCAACGATTTTTCTGTATTCTTTACTTAGTCTCCCTTTAAAATGCTTATATGCATCATAAAACATATTATCTATGTACATTTTAATGAGAGGGTCTGTGCCGAATCCTTTGATATCAAACCATTGATGTTAAGAGAAAAGTATAGATACGAAATCAATAGTTTATCCACTTCTTAGTTGAACAAGAAAATAATAAGTTAAATATAGTTATACAACTTACATCTAATCCAGCAAGCACGGGCAATTTATTACTTTTTGGAACTTTTTTCCACGAAGTCCGAAAATCAAGTTCAGGGTTGTGCCTAACAATTATCCCAATTCTATTTGATAAGTGAGTTTCATATTGGATTGGCTTTTGAAAACCTTCACGAAACTTAATTTTGAGCAGCTTTCCCTAACCACATATGCAAACCTGGCTTATTATTAAGTATGTATAAACTAAACAAAGAAAAAGAATGTATATATATGAAGCAAAAGCAAAATCACCGCTTACAGTTTTTTTATCTCTTGCTCAATTGCCTTCCCGGTACTTTCTCCCCGTCCTTTCTTTTTTTGTGGTATCTAGAAATTTATCAATTGTACATATTACACATATAAAGGACTAACAAACCATATATTAATAAATAAATTGCGTATATGAAACTCATCGATGGTACCTGATAAGGTTGGTGGCAAGTCTTCATCGTCTACCTCATCATCTTCTACCTCGTCTTCAGATGCATGAGCTAGAATCAAGGAGATAGGAAGAGAACTAGATGTTGAAACAGAACTTCTAGTGGTAGGACAGCGTAATACTATATCTTTAGGAGGCATATTGCTGCATCCAAAAAATACATATCTAAAGATTTAACAAATTAAAAATACATAAACTAACAAATATTTAACGAATAGACTAAGAAATAATTCAATATTAATAACCGAGACCATGAAATTAAATAACGTTTAGACTATGACACAAGAGTATTCATCTAACAAGCTTGGTGAAGCTAAAAGTACGAAATAACCTCATCAAGTAACTAAAGATCTAATGTTATGACGCATAATAAAAAAAGGAACATGACTTAACTTATCTGTATGCTCAACAATTGCTTATGCAATTCAATAGTAAATAAAGGGTGAACAATGGATTGATTAACAGGAAATCGAATCTTCACTTTGACAGAATATCAGATTCTAATTTTTTAAACCAGTTTCGTTTTGAAACTAAGTACAGAGACTTCAGCAGCTTTGAAAAACTAAAAAAAAGGAGCAACATAATATTAAATCAGATTCTAATTTTGAACTGGTACAACTACAAGAGTGTATTGTGTACTGTTCACTTTTCCTATATTCCATCAGATTAGAGAGAAACAGAGCATGAGAGAAACTCTCTCTCAACTCATGTAACATTCAGTTCATCAATTCATCAATAGTAGCACTAAATTGACTTGATCTACAACTTAGCTTTTATTTGCAAGTTCCTAGATACATCGCATTGCAATTCTAGAACAAAAACTTTAGCCACATCTTCGAACAAATTCAAGAAAAACAGAATCAAATGGTCCAACATCTTCTCAAACACCATGACATTATAAACAGAAACAAATGATCGCACACGTCTTTTATTCTAGTCTCATGAAGTGAGTCAAAATTGGCAAACTAAATATTATTTTGTACAAGATCAACGTAATGACTAACTTCAGTTTGGTTTCACAAAATAGTTCATGTATATGTCCAGTAGAGAGTATCCTAATTCAATCTGTTAATTAATTCGTAATACCCCAACCAAATGTTGTTATGTACCATTCAAACAACCGAAATTCTCATCAAAATAGCAGATTGAAAGCTCGGTATATAATCAGAATTTCTCACCTCAACCAAGCGATATTTTGTAATTCGTTATGTACAAGAATTGAGGGCGAGTTTATCCTGAACTGCATAAAAATTTGAAAAACAGAGAGTCAATCATCACTACACCAGAATTATTTACAAGAAACATAACACTTTAGCATGCAAATCATTTGATCCATGTTATACATAATATATGTTATATATATATATATACATACGTATATATCATTGATTATTTATTGGGGTCATATATATGTGAAGTGTCAAATCCTAATCTAAAGTCACCAGTCACCAACTGGACTAGGAATTAATTCTAAAGATGAACAAATCTCGAAACGTCGTCGTCTCGTTCCGCTATGTATTCTCAATCGTGTAGCGTTCCCCCTTAAGATCTTTAATTTTTTTTTCTCCAGTCATGACTAAGGAATGATTATGATTATATCCTCATAATACAAATACACATACAGATACATTCCAAATAAAAGACGATACAGTAACGCCCAGTAGAGAGCATCATCATCCAATGGATAATTAGGAAAGTCGCAAATAAAACACAACAACTAAACAAAACAACCAATAGAGAAAATAAAAGCTGATCATCCTCTTAAAAAGAGACCAGTGCGTAAAAAGCAACAGACTGAAAAAATATGCTTGACTCCCTCAACCCAATCCCTCAAAAAACTACCCAAATTCCAAGCGCAATTCTTCAGTAAATAGTTAAAGCAAGTATTACGAAACTGAAACCAAAAAAGAAAATGCTTTTACCACTAGCAACTCTGTTTACACATCATCCAAAGAGTGAGCAGCAAAAAAGGAACGAATCGACAATGTTACTGAAACCAAAAAGGAAGTTACGAGATTTGACCAAATTAAATTGGGGAAAAATTACAAAAGCTGTAATAGAAATACTTACCGACATTCGCAAGAGCAGTTGGAGAAGGAGGGATCTGAACATGGAGAAGGAGGGATCTGGACGGGGCTGAAAGAAAAAAACACGAAAATAATAAGTAACTCACCCCTCAATTCTTGGGATTATGGCGCCACTTCTCTTTAGTTGGCGCCTAAGACCATCTTTTTATTTTTATTTTTTCTTTTGTTGGGTAATTATACTTCTTTTTAGTATACATACAATATGTAATAATATATATATATATATATATATATTCTTTCCTCTTCTAATATAGTTGTCATAAAATTAAATATTATACTGATTTTACTTAGTATTACAATTAAATAGTTTTTGTTAATGAATTATCATCGACGTCGTCGTCATACTGGATGAGTGTTTCATCTTTTTCAACGAACGAATCGTCTTGCTCATCATCTTTATCTCGCTCTAAACCATTGAAAACCTCCGAAGCTACAAAATCTGGTTCAACATATTGTCTAGCCAAATAACTCAAATTAGCATCTTCATTTGCTACCACTTCTTATACTCCATTTGAGTCATGTCTTTGAAATGCATCAACATGAATCCTTTATGCGTCATCATGAATTTCTTCAACATCATCTTCATGTTCTACAGGTTCCCAAAGATGCCTATGATGTACACGTTGTACATTTTGCCAATTATCACCCAACTTGGTGTCATTAAGATAGAAAACTTGTTGCACTTGGTTTAGTAACACAAACGGATCATCTTCGTACCACCGAGATCTTATGTCAATACTCAAAAAGTGTTTATCTTTCTGCAAAGTTCTCCGGTTACCAGTATCAAACCACTCACACTGGAACAACACCACTTTTTTTTCTTTAGATATGTCAACTCAACCACTCTAGTCAAATATCCATAAAACTCTACCATTTCATTTTTATGGCCCCCTTCCACTACCAGTCCATTATTTTGTGTAGCTAGTCGATTATCTCGAACTTTTGTATGAAAATGAACCCCATTCACCGTACAACCAGAATAAAACCTTGTTAAGTATAATTGAGGTCCATTCGGCAAAGGCCATAATTCTGCAGACTTTCCCACCTTGTTTAAGATTCAAATCATTCATCTTCAAAAGAAATTAACAAAAACAAATATGTTATTACACACAGCTTTGATTTCACATATTAAAATCTTTGGTACTTGAAACTTACATGATTTCTGAACCAGGTACAAAATTGGGAGAATTATCATTACCTCTTGTAATCATCCATTTCATTGCAATTGTTCAATATAAAACTCTAGGCTATATTTGCATCTCTTTCTGAAAGTGAAGTAGGCTTGCTAAGAGGTCCAAATGGTATAACTTTTGGTGTAAACACTGAAAGTTCACACTCTTCTTGATTAGTTTCATCATTTATTTACCCGTTTTGCTTAGACCTTGTTTCAATTCCATCAAGATATATTGACATAAATGTAATACACTATTTCACAATATATCTTTCGGCAATCGAACTTTCAAGACGAGCTTTAATTTATTGCACACGTATCCTTTAAGGGAATCAAGTTGATTATAATGAATATAATATAATTAAAGTAATTATAAGAACCTGTTAACCTGTATAAAGATAATGCTTTAAAGAGATATGATCAAAGATATGAGGATCATTACGTTAGTTGAAAATAATATCTTATTGACTTGAGATATTGTTTAAATAGTTAATATTTATGAAAGATATGCTATTCAATAAGTGAGCAATACAAAAGAATCAAATTTAAATAGTAAATGACGTTATATAGGTTCAGTACAATTGATTGGAAAAAAAATCTTAATGATAAGATCAAATCTTGCTTTCTTTTTCTTATTTTCTCAAGATAAAGAAAAACATTAGATTCAAAAACACACGCACGCGCGGGCACACACACACACACACACACACACACATATATATATATATATATATAATTATATACACACGTATACACGCTAGCTAGCACTAGTTAATTAATGTGCATTTTCACATTCCTCCTAGTAACAATTGTTTTTGACTAGTTTCATAATTATTGCTAAATAGTGATATGTGCATTATATTTATAGATTTAGTAACAAATCTTTTAGCTTGTACCGGAAGATGTAATGTTTGTAACAAAAATCTATATTTTTGGTAACAATTATGTATATTGGTTACTAAAATCAAATTAATGGTAACGAAACAATACTTTTCATAACTACAGTTGAAGTTCGTTACCTAAAATGCAAGTTTATATAACGAAATTCAAATTTTGTTACAATTACCCATTGTTCCGTAACAAAATCTGCGTTTGTTACCAATATTTCGTTACTAGAAAGGCATTTTCTTGTAGTGCTATTAAACAACTAAATTTGTAGTTTTATGATCATTTGTTACTTGAATTGACATGTTATAATGAATTTTGTTGCTAAAAATAAAAAACACATGGAGATCCGACGGTCCCTAATAATATTCATACCTATTTTTATTTTATTTTGTGGAGCAATTATGGGGCCGCATTGTTTGTTTAATTTATAAATATCTTAATAATAGTTAATAGAACAAAATTACAAGGTTTCATGCAAATTGAAACAACATACGATGATTAAATGTACGTATAACGTATAATAGGTTTAACGTTAAAAACTCTTTCAATCTAATTCAATCTACTATTACATAACTACATTAGAAGTTTTATAATAATTTGTTAATTCAGTTGACATGTTATAATGAGATTAGTTGCTGAAAATAAAAAAACACATGGAGTTCGTTCCGTAAAATCAAAAAAAAAGTATGAATATTATTAGGGACCGCCTAGCAGTCCCAAAAACCACCTTTAGGGACCGCCGGGCGGTCACCATATATCTTTAGGGTCCGCCGGGTGGTCACCAAATATCTGGACGGTCCCTAAATTCACTGAAATAGGCGAATTTGGGGGGGGGGGGGGATTTGAAATTTTCAAAAATTCAAAACTTTCACCCTCAATACTATATATATCACCACAAACTTTCATTTCTTCTTTCTTTTAAAGAAACACTCTTCTCTCTTTTTTTTTTTTATATAAAACAAACACTCTTCTCTCTCTCTCTCTCTCTTTTTTTTTTCTTTTATTTCTTCAAATCCAAAACACAACATTTCTTCTTCCTTCTTTTAAAGAAACACTCTTCTCTTTTTTTTTTCTTCAAATCCAAAACACAACCTTTCTTCTCTCTCTCTTTTTTTTTAACAAATGCCAAGAAAACACCCAACAATATGTTCTTCATTTCTTTTTTATTGTTTTTGGTTTTTTCTAATAACTATCATTTATTTTTAATTTTATTTCATTATTTTCTTAGTTTTATTTTGTTAACTTCCATTTCATTTTACTTTTTAATCATTATTATCTTTGTTTTTGTTCTTGTAAATATTTTTTGCACATATTTACACGCAATTTATACAAAAAACCCAATAATATTCCGGTAAATTTCTGGAATATTATTGGGTTTTTTTATTCCGCCGCAGACTTTTAGGGACCACCGATCGGTTCTTAAAAGCATGAATATTATTGGGGACCGCCGAGCGGTCCCCATATGTCTCCGGCGGTCCCTAAATTTGCGATCGCAGAAAATGATCCCCGAGACTGCAAGGCGGTCGCCAAAGGGTAGGGGACCAACGGTTTCCGCGACCGCCTTGATTATAGGGTTTAGGGTTAACATTCCACTCTTGCTACCTTTTGATCCGTTTTTTTTTTTGGTTATATTTTTTTTCAATAACAAACTTCATTTATTATAATAAAACCACAAATTTAGTACATGAAATTGTGGAACTAGAAATACGAGTTACAATAGAATTACAATCAAAGAGCAGTAATGGTTTCATCCAATTTGGGTAAGTGTCCCAAACACTGTATATTGGTGTCAAGAGTTGGGCGGGCAGAAGATCTTTACTTGCCACCAAAGATGCACCTAACTATGCGAGTCTGTCAATAGACTGATTAATTTCTCTATAGCAAAAGTTGGCCACGACTCACACAAAGTTAGTGATACTAGTCCGAATCTCTGTCAGCAAGCCCATAAGATGGGTCGGTGTCACCTGTGTCCTAGTGAGGCAATCAAGCATAAAAATAGAATCTGTAGGAATGACAAGATGTGAGGTCTGCATAGATTGTGCATTTCATAGTCCATCCCTAAGCGTCCGAAATTCGGCTCGGTTGGTGGTAGAATATCCCTCCGACGTAGAGAACGTAGTAGAAATCTATTAGTTGAGTGACGAATAATACCTCCAATACCAATAGGACCTGTGTTAACATAGGACGATTCATCTACGTTAAACTGGACAAAATCGAGTGGTAGAGGGGTCTATTTCAGGTAAAGTATGTTTCTGGGTTGAGGTGGTTCATGGAGAGAAATGGGGGGGGGGGGGGGGGGGGGGACTTGAGATGGTGAATTATGGATTTGGTGGAGATAAATGGCGTGGAAAGAATTGTAGGTGACCGGACGATTTTTGAAGACTAAGTTGTTTCTTGCCTTCCAAATAGCCCAAGCAAGAACAACCCAACGATGCCTAAAGTGGGGTTGGAGTGATGAATGAGCGGACCCTTCCCCCAAACCCTGCCACCGCCACCTCCCTCGGCCTCAAGGCCACCCGCCTTCCCTCCCCACGCCTCATTTCCACCACCACCACCTCGCCATCATACCAACAATTCTTACAGAACCTAAACCTGCACCACCCTCGAACACCCACCGCCACCATCCACCATGGCAACCTCATCCACCACCCCCACCTCCTCCACCCTTGCCACCTCATCTGCTACCGTCGCATTCCTAGCGCCTTCAACACCAACACCAACACCAACGTCGAGCTACTGCCACCCTCTACCACTGCCACCTCCATCCTCATCCTCAAGTCACCACCATCATCTACTACCATCGTTGAACTTTACCGTCCCCGAGTCCTATTTCCCTACCATCTTCCACGATGATGTTTCTCAGCAGTACGTCTGCCTTTGCTACACATGATCTGATGATATAGACACATTGACATTTACGTCTCTTTCTTTAACCGGTGAGGGCGACGTTGCCCCCATACCCTCAACAACCACGTTACTACACTCAAAGGAAGCAATCAATTAATGAACTTAGTCACCAATTATTGTTTTTGTTGGGTATTTGAAGAACCTCTAATACCGCCACTAGGATTTGCCCATGAGAGAAATACTAAGCAACACGAATATAACATTGACAATAGTAACAATGCAAGAATTTAGCACGGAAACTCCTTGACCAAAGAAAAACCACTATGACCCAAGCAAAATCTACTATGTGGAAAATTTGTACAACTACATTATTGTCACTCACTCCAAGGACCCCCATAGAGCCTTCTTACAAGCATTATTCTATAACTCACATCTCAATAGTATATAAATTATAACAAGAGAATTTTAGGGAATTACACTAAAAGACAACATTTTGAGGTGTACTTTCCATAGCAAAACACTTGCTATTGATTATGTATCTTGGCTATCTAATCGAATTGGGAGGAAATTTCCTTTCGGTCCTTTATTCCGAGTTATTGCCAAGATGACCGTGTATTTAGGAGATGTCATAGTTATGGCACACCATATGTCCCATAGTTTGAGATGGGCTCGACTTGTTGAGCATATTTCAAGCTAGAAAATAGTAGACTAGGCATAACATTCCCATTTTTCGGTATTTTGCAAGAATTAAGTTTTAAACCATTCTTGGTAATTAGCAAGAATTTGAGCCAATTTTATAAATTTTGAAAAGGTTTGGGCCAGAAGATCATTCCATCAATTGTTTGATGGATTGGACCTTTAACATATGAGTTATGAGGCCCTTTGTTTGAGTAATGGACCTGTAAGGCACTTTGAGCCCATTAGAGCTAACCTTTAAGAGGACGAATCTTCCAACTTGCCTCTTTTTTCCCACTTTTAGAGATAGAAAGTTAGAGAGAAGAGAGATCAATGAGAGAAGTTAGGAGAAGATCAAGAGACTATCTCATGTCCAAATTGAAAGGTAAGGAAACCCACCAAATTCCCAATGCATTTTTCAAGGTTTTCTTTTTTTGTTACTTGTGGGAGAATAGGGTTGTGCCATGTGGCACGTTACACAAAACAATATAGCCACATGGCAAGTTGTGTCGATCAACGTGGCTAAATCGACACTTGTCAACGTCATCCACGTTGATCATGTCGCAATTTCCACGTTGGACTTGGTCTGGCGTGGACCCACGTTGGTTAGAAACCGACGTGGTGACATCACCACCTCGATGTGGTGATATCATTTGCTTGACGTGCCTTGTCGGTTTTGACCGACATGGCATCATTTTTGCGGCTCGTCACTCTGGGTATGGTGATGATAGATGCTTGCTCGTGAGGTTTTTCAAACATATCGAATTTACCTCACTTTGTTTAATTGTGCGAACTTGTCCTCACTTTTGTAGAATTCTTACATTCTTTACATGCATAGTTTTATTCGTGGATTTTCAACTTGTATTTGACTACATTCGCAATATTGATGGATTTTGGTATCATGTTTGTATGAACTTTAACCAAAAGGGTGGTACCAATTCAGGCTTTTATTATTTGTCGGCCAGGAGAAACTCTGCGTACCTTGACGGTTCAAAGGACAACTATGGTCAGGATTGGAAATAATAGTTCCTCTATATCAGAGAGAGTACTCGCGGGGAGTTTGATTGATTCAGTCGATATAGGACCGACATTGATGTTTGATCTAAACGGCTGAGTGAGGGAGATGGTTGAGAGGGAAGGTTAGCGGCACTATAGGCTGATCCCTTGTATTATCCGGCCATAAGTTATTTTGACGCATTGAAAGCGAGTAATGTTTCGCCAATTGCGTACACGGGGACTAAGACTATTCATATAATTTTTATTTTTCGCGTCTATGCACTTTACAATTATCTTCTCATGCATACATACATATATTTAGCATTTTTGGTATTGTGTTATCATCTAGTCTCTCTTTTTCTTTGGGGTCAACATGATGAGAGATAGGTCTAAGGTAATGCACAGGACTTTAGCACGGAACAAATGGGATGGTGGCTATGCCTCTTCTCGTGGCATAGGTTGAGGGAACCGTGGTGGTCGTGGTGCCTCTGTAACCTTTGACGAGGAGATGAGAAATGTACCCGAGCAGGGTAGAACTTCTCATATAGTGGAGCGGGGTTTGCATGGTAGTTCTCCCCTAAGAGATGAGGAGACGGTTCCTCCTGCTGTTGCGGATCGACCCGCAGTGATTAATGTAGATGATGGGCTATTGGGTCGTGAGAGATAGGGGTATTTCCACCTAGACCTGAGGCTGCATCAGGTAGTAGAACTAGTGTTACACGTGTGGCCTATTGTAATATCAAGTCGTACACCATTGGTATAGACCTGGAGTGTTAGCTCAATGGGCTACATAAGATGCACGTGCCAAATTGCGAGTTTAGATCCAAGTGGGACCCGACCCAAGGTTCCTAACATGAGGAAGAGAGATCTTTACCTGCGTCGTACTACTTATGGCCATGCAGAGCTTTCCTACAGTCCCAGTGATATGGTGTTCATGAGGAGTGCCATTAGCTTAATGGGTTGATTACTGACTCATTATCTTTGAAGAGAGTGAAAGGGATGGTCCCCTTGCATAGTGATGTGGAATTCTTGTCCACAGTCGATGGTCATGAGGGATTGCAATGTTCGCTAAGCCATTCAGCTATATCGGTGAGTCTTTTATCTATTTTTAGTTGTTTATAAGCATTTCCTGTAATGCGTGCTGATTTTTGACTTTTGATGTTGAACAGACGACACTAGGTTAACTCGTTCTTCTAAATAATATGGATGCGTTGGAGGTCAAGAAGCTGAGTCAAGAGAAGCTTCTGCAAGACATAAGACTTTGTGTTGCTCATTCTCAAGCCGTCAATCGTGAACGAGCTGAAGTCAGTTCCGCCTAAGCAGACTACCTAAAGAAAGTGCCAATGAATCATCAGAAGCTGAAGAAGGCTCTTAAGGAGACCTTGGAGCATTGTGGAAGCTCAAAGAAATACCTTTATGAAGTCCAGGCCTGCAATGTGACCAGTGGAAAGTCCCATGAGGACCACGACGCCACCATTTGGAGCTTGGAGCGTGAGCTAGAGGCAGACAAGAAGGCACATGTCGAAGCTTTTAGGGAAGGGCAGTCTGCAGTAAGAATTTATGTTTAAGAGAACTCTTATTAAACTGTTTATCCCCTACTATTGTCATTTTATATGAAGATATTTATTTGTATTTGGCTCTTATGTGAATAATAGCCTTTGGATAGTGACTGAAAGGTAAAAGAGGCTAGTGAGTTTCAGGCATCTGAGACCTGGAAGCATATTGCTTGTACACGTGGCATTATTGATAACGGTAATGGATACAAGAAATTAATAAGCGATATTGTCTACGATGGTGTGTATGGGCACACATTTCACCCCTGTCGGATACTTCCTTGGATGCATATTGTTGGATGAGGACTACGTGGCATCTGATCTTGAAGATGAGGCCAACGATGACCCTATCGTGGAGGGTACACATGCTTTTAGCCGTATGAAGAGTCGACGGAGCCTGTGGTTTTGTGACATTGATCCGCTCGCTCAAGATAAGGCGATGGGTGATATTGTAGTGGATGAGATCGCGCCTACAAGTATTGATGAAGTAGTGGTTCCGCACGAGGCAGGTGATATTACTCCTATTGCTTTTGAGCTCCCAGAGTGCACAGAGCTTGCCATGTCTTATACTAATGCGCTCACTACAGTTTATGGTACACCCGAGATATTCTTTTTATGAACGAATCGTTCTACCTCAAATGCACCAATAATTCCAATAAATGTTTCATCTGATTCACGTTCTGGTGGAATGAAATCACGTGAGTTGCAGATTTCCAGCAAGTTGGTTTCAGACGGAGCACATGCTAAGGACATTTTTAATGGTATAGTGGATACTCCTACTTTCCTGAAAAAAGGCGGTTGCGACATTTGGAGCAACTAGCCAGTGACTGACTCCAGTGTTTGCCGGTGATATCGTAAGTGAGCTTACAGTTTGAGCATTTTCTTAGGTTTACTCATTCAACCATATTGTCTTAGTTCTTGCGTATGTGCCTATTTATCTGTACTTTACATATTTTAGTATTTTCCGAATATTGGGTGTTGGTACCCTTAGATTATTTCCACCGATGTGTGGCGTTATGTTATGTTTGCACTTGTCTTTGTGCTTTTGTAGTTTGCGTTGATGGCAATAGGATTTGAGACTTATGATATTGAATAAGTCTTACTTGCATTTATTCTTTGCTTATTCTTGTTGTTGTTTGTCGATTTATCATTGATGACTAATTGATTTTTTTTCTTTTATCAATCCCGAAGGAGATGTTATCTTGTTGATCGGAGTTCAACCTTGGTAACACGTCATTGTGTTGGGGGTTTTCTCCATAGCATATATGCATAGTTGTGGGAGGAATCATGGCCCCACAATATAATTGATGAGTAGTACTCGATTAGTTTGTGTACCCTTTGAAAAGGCAAGTGGGCTACGAAGCCTTTTATTTTGAGATAATCACACTAAGAGCATGAAGTAGATGAGCTCGATCTATTTTTGATACCATGTAGGTGTGTAAGGCATATGAGTCGTAACGCATGACATTCTTTGGGAATGTGTGCTTTAGATGAGAACTGTGCTCGATCTAGTATTGACACAGTGTAGGTGTGTAAGGAATATGAGGCATAATGCATGACATTCTTTGGGAATGTTTGCTTTAGATGATAATTGCGCTCAATCTATATTGATAAAGTGTAGGTGTGTAACACATATGAGCCGTAATGCACGACATTCTTTGGGAATGTGTGCTTTAGATGAGAACAATGCTCAAATGAGTATCGACACCGTGTAGGTGTGTAAGGCATATGAGTCGTAATTCACGACATTCTTTCGAAATGTGTGCTTTTAATGAGAAATGTGCTATATCTAGTATTCACATTGTGTACATGTGTAATGCATATGCGCCGTAATGTACGACATTCTTTGAGAACTGGTGCTTTAGATGAGAACTGTGCTCAATATAGTATTGACACTGTGTAGGTGTGTAAGTCATATGAGCCATAATGCATGACATTCTTTGGGAATGTGTGCTTTAGATGATAATTGTACTCAATCTATATTGACACCGTGTAGGTGTGTAACACATATGAGCCATAAAGCACGACATTCTTTGGGAATTTGTGCTTTAGAACTATGCTCAATCGAGTATTGACACCGTGTAGGTGTGTAAGGCATATGAGTTGTAATTCACGACATTCTTTTGAAATGTGTGCTTTTGATGAGAAATGTGCTCTATCTAGTATTGACACTGTGTAGATGTGTAATGCATATGAGCCGTAATGTAAGACATTCTTTGAGAACTGGTGCTTTAGATGAGAATTGTGCTCGATATAGTATTGACACCGTGTAGGTGTGTAAGGCATACGAGTTGTAATGCACGACATTCTTTGGAAATGTGTGCTTTAGATGGGAACTATACTCGATCTAGTATTGACACCGTGTATGAGTGTAAGGCATATGAGCCGTAGTGCACGACATTCTTTGGGAATGTGGCTTTATATGAGAACTGTGATCGATCTAATATTGATATCGTACAGGTGTGTAAGGCATGTGAGCCTTAATGCCCGACATTCTTTGGGAATGTGTGCTTTAAATGAAAATTGTGCTAGATCTAGTTTTGACACCCTGTAGATGGGTAAGGTATATGAGCCCATGTGTAATTTGGTTGATTAAATGCGTAAATCCACATAAGACTTGAAAGGCTTAGATGCGTAAAGTCATGAAAGACTATGTAGCTTTTGAAACGTAAAACAATGTGTAATATGTTTCCTTTGATGCGTAAAGCCATAATTCATCAACAAGAGCCATGGTTGTGTTCGAGTATGTTACATCCTTTAAATAGGTTGTACTCGAGATTGCATAAAGCCAAGATAAAATATGAGGGGCAACACAAGATGCATAAAACCTAAGAGAATTGCTTACAAGTGGAAGGAGCTAAGGGGTATACACAACAACTCAATAAGACCCACAGAACGCTATAAACGACACACCACGAGTTACTTATAGGCTCTACACCTTTAAGAGATCAAATCTCACAATACACACCTGCGGTGTCCTAGACTCGATCGAGCATAGTTCTCATCCAAATCACACATTCCCAAAGAATGTCGTGCATTACGGCTCATATACCTTACACACGTATGCAGTGTTGTATACCAGATCAAGCATAGATCTCATATAAATCACAAATTCCCAAATAATGTCGTGCATATGGTCTTACGCTTTAAAGCTACCAAGTCATGCATGGCTTTATGCATCTAAGGTAACCAAATCTTCTGTTGTTGAAGCACTCCCATCCGATAAACCCACATCTATGTATGACATGACACTAACGAGGAACAATGCTAGGTTATTAGCCCGAGCATGAATAAGTTTTCGCAACAAAGATTTTTATACCGATGCGCAGTATAAGTGCAAATGGCAACAAAATCTTTCACTCTTGCGCAATATTTTGCGTTTTGTCCCTTGAAATATGAAGCCTTAACGGTAGGGTGATAGCCCAACTATAGGGTTCTACTCCTTTCTTTTTCTTCCTTGAAAAATGGCTTGGGCGTTTGCATTAAGTTGAACATAGAGGTAACCCGGCTATGGGGTGCTACTCCTTCTTTTTTTCATTGAAAAATGGCTTGGGCATTTGCATCAAGTTGAATGTGAAGGTGACCCGGCTACAAAGTGCTACTCCTTCATTTTTTTCTTGACAAATGGCTTGGGTGTTTGCAACAAGTTGAATGTAGAGGTGTGCTGGCTACGGGATGCTACTCCTTCATTATTTCCTCGAAAAAAAAAATCCGAGCTCTTGGGCCGCGTTGTGCTACTTCTTCTTATCTTCGGAAATAGCAAGTTGAAGCGTGTGCAAGTAACCTATTCAAAACTAAGACAAACAAGAAAATATATTTATTTATTTATAGACTGCTTTTGGCTTTTGACCAAGTAGCCTACGTATCCCAAGTAAAGTTGGGAATCAAGTTTTCGTAGTTTATTTAGTTTATTACAACATTTTATTCATGAAAATGGGCAGAGCTATGGAGCATTTTGGATGTCGTTGTTAGGCATAGAACTTCCGAAGGTTCTGGACATTCCAACGGCGTGCTATACCACGACCGTCCATTTCTTGCAGATAGTAGTAGCCTTGGGAGCTAGCTCGGGTGGCCTTGTAAGACCCTTCCCAATGTGGTTTAAGTTTGCCAACGCGCTTGTGGGTCTCGATGTTTTTCAGCGGACCCGTTTGTCATAACACTTAGCCATCATTGTCTTAGAGGCTTGATTATGCTCATATGCCTCGTCACTGGTAGAGCCTATGGATTGCAAATCCTCGAAGCGCATTCTAGCCGCTTCTTCTTGGTGTAATTAAGTATGCACTGTGTTGGCTTACCAATATCTGCAGGTATAATTGCTTCTGATCCGTAAACTAGTAAAAACGGTGTTTGGCCAGTGGATGTTCTTGGGGTTGTACGGTTGGTCCACAGAGTATTGACAAAACTTCCACACAAGATTCCTTGAGTTCGTGCATTCTCTTCTCAAGGTATTCCACAAGGATGTTGTTCGCATGTTCTACTTTACCATTTGCTTATGGATGATAGACTGTCGTGAAATGTTGAGTGATACCCAAATCTTTGCACCATGTCCGGATGTTCCGTTCTGAGAATTTTGTGCCATTATCTGATATGAGTACTTGATGTATTTTAAAACGGCAAATAATTTGTTGCCAGATGAATTCAAATATGTTACGCTTCGTAATTGAGGAAAGTGATTGGACTTCGGCCCATTTAGTGAAGTATCTGAATGCGACAACTACAAATCTATTTTGTCATTTCGCAGGTTAAAAAGGTCTGACTATGTCGATGCTCCATTGATCAAATGTGCATGATACTTGCATCGAGTTGAGAGGTTGTGCAGGAACGTGTGTAAGGTTGGCGAAAAATTAAAAACTTTTGCATCTTCTGACAAGATTCATTGCATCTCTGGCAAGGTTAGCCAGTATTAACCTTGTCGTACCATCTATTGAGCCAAGGAGCACACTCTTGAATGATTTCTGCAAGCTCAACTGTGTATTTCATTTAGCATAATTTTCACTTGACGATGTGATAGACACCGTAGAAGTGGTCCACTGAAGATGGTGAAACGAAGTACATTGTATCAGTCTTCACGCTACAACATAGTTGCTTGGAAGCTTTCCGTCTTTGATGTATGTGTAGACCTCATCCTTCCAAGAGGGTTCAGATATGATTGTCATGGCCTATTCGACTCTTTTGAGAGTTCTTAGATATCGAGTCTAGCCTATGAAGTATTCCTCTACTGCTAGTAAGATGATTATTCTTTCATTGTAGACCTTTGTTGAAGTGGAGAATTCGAAAAACACGTCGGCCTTGATGATCTCACTTCTTGGAACCTAACACAATGTAAAAACGGTAAAATATTTCACGATATCTATGATCTTGTTCAAGTAGAGGATCATAGTGTCCTCTTTGGCCTCGTATTAGTTGTTGAAGTGATTTGCCACAAGTTAAGAATCTGTAAAGATTGCAAGGCGTTTGACTCCTAATGAGCTTTCCATTGAAGTACCGACGAGGGTAACTTCGTATTCTGCCTCGTTGTTTTTTACGACAAAGTTTAGACTGATCGCGTACTCTAATTCTTTAGCGTTAGGAGATCTTAGGTATACACCTACTCCTCCGCCTTTATTTGTAGCCGATCCATCAACATATAAATTCCATGGAGCTTCTTCTATATCAATGGTAGAAACGCGTGCTTCTAGAGGTTGTGCCCTTCCAAGGGTTTTTACAACGAGGTTGGCTAGGACTTTTTCTTTGATAGTTGTTGTGGGGCGGTACTCAATGTTGTACTAGCCTAGCTCTATGGCCCATTTGAATAACCTTCGAGAGGTCTCGAGCTTCAACAACACTTGCTTGAGCGGTTTGTCTATCAACACCACAATGGGATGTGATTGGAAGTAAAGATGCAGTTTTCCTGCCGTAATAATGACAGCTAATGCAATTTTCTCAATCTCGATGTATTTATTTTCAATAGCTTGAAACACTTTGAAGACATAGTAGATTGGTTGATGAATTATACTTTCCATGCGTAGCAATATTGTGCTAAGAGAATTTTTTGATACCGCTAGGTACAGATATAGAGTTTCTCCCTCGATCGCTAACAACGGTGGGTATGCTAGATACTTCTTGAGTTGCATGAAAGCTTCTTTGCATTCGTCGGTTCATTCGAATTTCTGATTCTTCTTGGGGACTTGGAAGAATGGCAAGCTTTTCTCTACCGCAGTTGAGATGAACCTTCCTAAAGGTGTCATACGACCGATGAGGCACTGTACATCCCGCACACTTTTTGGAGAAGGTAGCTCTAGTATAGCTTTTATCTGGTCATGATTTTCTTCAATCCCTCTTTTGGTTGACCATGTATCCAAGGAATTTTCCTCCATTCACTCCAAAAGTGCATTTCTTCGGGTTTAGTTTCATGCCTTATTGTCTCATGATCGATAAGGCAGTTGTGAGATAATCAACGTGATCTTAATCTTTCATACTCTTAACAAGCATGTCATCAATGTAGACTTCCATGGTTTTACTGATTTGGTGGTAGAATATCTTGGCTACCAACCGTTGAAAGGTGGTGCCGATTTACCATACCAATTTCCGTACAAGTAAAACGAACACGGATTTATCATACCACTTTCCGTACATTATATCGAAAACTGATTTATCGTACCACTTTTTGCACCTTATATCGAACACCAATTTACCATACCACTTTTCGTACATTATATCGAACACTGATTTATTGTACCACTTTTTGTACCTTATATCGAACACCGATTTACTGATAAATAAATATATATTGCTACATAAAATATAGAAAATTATATAAAATTATAAATCCAAATTAAATATGAAAATCATACAATATTATTCAAAACCTTGCAATAATTTTTTAACTATAAAATGTGAATATACGAAGGGATACTCGGGCCTGTTATACTAAGGCCGGCATACTCGAGCTTGTTATACTAAGGGGACTACACCGTTAGGAATATTTTGGTGGCATACTCTGGCCTGTTATACGAAGGGGACTACACCGTTAAGAATATTTTGGGGACTTTGCAACACCGTCATACATGTGCCTGTCACTTTGCAACAAGCCGTCACAAATGTGCTCGTCATTTTGCAACACTCCGTCACAGCTGTGCCCGTCACTTTGCACCACTCTGTCAATTGGTCGGGGCGAAAGGCGCCCAAGTGCTTTGTCACTTCGGCGCCCAAACGCTCTGTCACAGCGGTGCCCCAAGCGTTAGAGCTCCGTCCTACCTACGTTAGGACATAGGTGTGGCACTCCGGCACTTGGTCGGGGCGACAGGCGCCCCAACGCTCTGTCACATTGGTGCCCTATGCCACAAAGCTCCATACTTAGAAATATTTTGTCGACTTTGCAACAACTCGTTATCACTTGGTCAGGCCTGCATTTTTTAGGTCAAAAGGCATGACTCTGTAGCAGAATACTCCTCTATCTGTGACAAATGCAATTTCGCTCGTGTCGTAGACCGCTATTAGTATTTGATGAAATCTACTTTGAGCATCCATCATGCTTACGACTCTATTAGCAAATCAATCATTGGTAGTGGAAAAGGATCCCTGGGGCAATGCTCGCTAAGATTTCTGTAGTCTATGCACATGCTCTAATCTTGGTTGGGCTTTGTTAAACAAAAAATGTTGTTGAGCCATTCTAAGAAGTGTGCTTTGTTGATGTGGCGAGCAACCAGTTTTACGATTACTTCCCTGTTGGGTGCAGCGTTTGATCTTTGCTGAAATTCCTTTTATTTTGCCTGACACATTTTTTTTCCTCTGGATTGACATTCAACTCGTGTACAACAATACGGAGATCAATAAATTTTAAGTCTCTATTAGTACATGCAAAGATACACATGTTGTCGCAAAGACATTGGATAAGCATGTGGTCTACATCTTCCAGCATGCTGGTGCTGATGCATTTTATTTTTTTTGAATCGGCTGAAGACAAACATATCTCTTTTGATTAACCCAAAGAATTGACCCTAGCCGTGCTAGCCCATTACTGTCTGATTTTGCGGTGTCTCTTGTCCTCCAACTCTACGAAATCTCTGTTTCGATGATGTTATCGGGAGTATTGTTTTTTGACGGCTCTTGTGGTGTTAGAGTTTTTCCATTTAGACTTCTAAGGTCGAATCTGCTGGAAGTGATGTTATATAACATGTCCAAGTTTTTTTATAGTCTCCCTGGACTTCACCCGCACCACATTTTGTGGGGAATTTCATCTTTTGATGATAGGTTGATACCACTGCCTTGAAACTGTTAAGACCGGGGCGAGCGATGACTATGTTGTAAGCAAACGATGTGTTGACGACGAGGTACTCTAAGTTTCGAGTCCTTCTTTTTAGAGCAGTCCCGAAGGATGTAAGAAGCACAACTGTTCCAACTTTTACGACCTTTGGTCCTCCATTTTCTCTAGTGCATCTAAAGAGATGACATGGATCGAGCTTCTATTGTCAATCAAGATTTTCTTGATGTTGTAGTTTGCAATATCTAGGCTTACGACTAGCGGACAATTCAAACTCACGACTTCCATAGCTTGTGGATCAAGCTTACCTTCATCATCTTTGTCGAATGTGAATGCATCCTCAATTGTTTCTATCGTGGATATCGTGATATTTGTCTTGCACCAGATCGCGTGTAATCTTTTGCATGTGTTAAGGGGTTTGGAATTATTCCCTTATTTAACGAGTTATTTATTGGGTCGGAACGCCAATCTTGATCCGAAGGGATCGTGGGTTTTTATTAGTTTGGGGCTGGGCTCGGATATTTTCCGAGGTGCCTACGTATCCCCCGATTGGGAATCAAGCCACTCGTAGTTCTTGTTCTTTACTTTTGGTGTTGGTTAATTTGGGGTATGTCGATTTTATTGACTGGGTGGATTTTATCTGTTAGGAGAGTTGACCCTCGTGAAGCCTCCAGAAAGAAAATAATTCTCCTCCTCTCCTGGAGCCTTTATTTTTAATTCTATAGAGAACATTAGTTCCCTTGGGCGCGCCCCCTCCTCCTTCTCTTTTTGGTGCTTTGCTGCCTCTACTTTTTATAGAAGTTTTTTAGGGGCAGGTGCCAACGTGCATGCGTTTGGCAGAAACACGTGTCGATACGCATGTGTTTAATTAATAGATTTTAATTTGGGGTATATCTACCGACTGGGCGCTGACGAGGATGATTCTATCCTTTCCGATAGCTTTCATGGGCTCCGATAGGCTAATTCCTTAGTTTTCTTCCCTCCGCTGGGCGGCATCTATCGGAAATGTGGGATAAGTGGAAGGGAATGTTCATGCGAGGCTGTTTGTGGTTCCGATAGCGGTTTATTTTCGGGATGCCTTCTTTCGATGTGTATTCTGATAGGAGGTAATCTCGTACCCCGGTCCGATAGGAGGTGATCTTGTACCCCGGGGGACTCGGGGTTTTCACTGTACGGCACGGGTTTTTACGATTGCGAGTGCAAAATCATATAATGGTGTGTCGAAATTGGAGTTTGCTCGCTTGTTCCGATTGTCGGGCTGTTTGCATCTTTTGACATATTATGCCATGTAGTCCTCCTTTATCAAGTGTTCTATCTCTGCATATATTCCACAATATTTTGACGTGTCTTCGCATATTGCTTGTGGTACTTGCAATAGAACTGTAATTTGCGTGTTTCTTCCATTTTTTGAATCTTTCTTGGAGTATTGAGGAGATTTTGCTTTTAGGCAACACAATAAATGTTGCTCATGGTGGTAGTAATCGAGAGATTTTCTTTCGGAGGAGATCTTCTACGCTTTGTACCACTCTTGTCATTTCTGTTGTTGTTGCAAAGTGAGTTGTTCTGCTTGGATTGAGTGTTGTCGCTTTAGACATTTCCCATTTTATTGTGCTCCTCAATTTGCATATCTCATTGAGCGATCATGTTGATTTGTTTGATGTTCTATGGTTTCCGCCTCAAAAGCTCGTTGCCTAGCAATATGTTTCTCAAGGTGTTGAATAAGATGTTTGCCACGCTCTAAAATACCGATTCGGGTTCTCGAAGTATCGTACGTGGTATCAGGACACTTTAGTGCCCGCTTAGGTATCGTAGGGGTTGCCTCGACCCTATTAAGTATCGCGAAGTTATCGGGGATCTTACGGACTTCGTCAATCATTATACCGTATCCTTTAAGGTATCGTAGATTTCTTGGAAAGGGTTCAGGTGGCATCCAGGACTCGAAGAATTTTGGGATGGTACCGTAGTGTTGTTTGACACGTCTCACGAGTTTTTGACTTTGCCTTTGAAGAGATGTGGAGTTTCGTGGCTGCTTTTTCCATAATGAGATGTTTCCGATGCCTTCGAAGTGTGCTCTCGTGGGACTAGTATCGGGGAATTAATAATAATTAATGCCGTTGCATTTAATTAACTGGGGTTTTAATGCAGTTAATGATGATTTAATGTCACGTTCAATACGTGGTTCTAGGTATTCGGACCGTTACTCTAATCGAAGAGGCGTGGCGGTTCATAACCGACTAGGCACGATTTCCAATCGTGGGGTGTAATGGGGTTAGTGGGTAATTAACGTCTTTAATGAGCCTAGGGTTTATAAACCCTTCTCTTTCAATCATCATCCTCACTTGCAATTTCTAAGCAAAAATTCTCCCGCAATCTTTCGGCAAAAAAGCTTCTCAATCCTCTCAAAAGTTCTTTCAATGGCGTCTCAATCTACCACCAACTTGGTGTCTGCCGCTTCTGGCACCGGAGGAGCGACGAGGTCTATCCCTCCGTCTTCTCGAAAGAGGACTGCGGCGGCGGCGGCGGCGATGGGGGCGAGCGGTAGTGGCGGTGCTAGGAAAACAAAAAAGCCGAAGAAGAAGAAGCATAAGGGTGGTGCTCCGCGGGCTACCCAGAAAGTGGAATCGATGGCGAGCACGACTACAGAGGAGGAGGTTCGCCGGTTGTTCACCGACTATGGTGCCTCTGGCCGGAACGTGGAGGTGACAATTCCGGCAGCAGACTAGCGGGGTGATTCTCCTCCACCTAATCATGTGACGGTTTACTATCCCCAGGTAAAGGCGGGGCTACGTTCTTTCTTCCCGCCTCGCTATTGCGAGATTTTCAACTACTGCAACCTATGCCCTAGCCAACTCACCCCCAACTCTTTCACGGCCTTGGCACTATTCGTCTTCTGGTGCCTGGTGAGGGGGATAAAGTGTACTAGGAATAGGTTCTTTTCGATTTTTGAACTGAAGGTGTCTCCGGGGGGCTCCTTTCTACTGCTTTAGACATCGGGTTAAAGATGACCGTATTTCCGAGGGTAACATCACTTCTCACAGCACGTGGAAGGACACGTTTTTCTTCGTTTGTCCTGCTAAGGGGCAATGGGACATGCCTCTAACTTGGAGGGAGCCCATATTCCCCGAGAGGGTGCTAGACGACACACTGGTGTTCTCTCTTGTCTTTTTCGCGAAGCCTCTCGTGGAGTCCAAGGATTTTTTTCGTCTCTATCGGACTGTGGGTTTGAGGCATATCGCTCCGGTAGACAGAATCGAGACCCCTCTGGCTGTCCCCGAGACGCTCTTTAACACCTTTGGTAAGTTCTCATACTTATACCTTTTCCCTTATAGGTATTTCTTTTGTGTTATCTAGCTCGTAGTCATTTCTACAGTGGACGTTCTACGACCGTTCATGGGGGAAAGTGCCATCGGTTTGGGTGATAAAGAGGCGGGGGGAACTCAGAAAGGGAAGTCGACGTTGGGGGAAGGCGACACTTTCGGGGCTACAGAGGGTGACACCGAGCCCTCGAAGATTCGTCTAGCCTTATCCCGATCCTCGAGCGAGACATCTGACACCCCGGAAGAAACAGGGTTGGCCATGACCTCCGCGGACACTGTCCCCGCGGGAACATTCTTTCTAGAAGAAGGAGAGGAGGATGTAGGGATAGGGGGGTTATCTCTAACCCCCCCAGGTGCTGTCAACATATCTTCCCCCGCGGAGGTATCGGGGGATTCCATAGAAATTCTCCTGGCGACTCCTCCCAAAGGTACTCTCTCTTCTTAATCTCAAGTAATACCGAAGTGTTTACATACTTACTTCTATGAGATTCTATCTTTGCCAGACAAAGGAGAGGCCCTCCCTGCTGAGAACGAGGGAGTATTTCAGAAGGAGGCTCTGAGTTTGGGTAAATTTCATAAGTTTAAGCACTTATCCATTTAGATTCCCCTTTAGGGAATAGTCTGCTTATTCGGGAAATTTGATTCACAGAGGGCGTTAATTTATTCAATTCTGAAAGCGAATCCTTTCCTTATGCCCCTTCAGCTTCGGATGATCCGATGGCCTTACTGGAGGAGATGTTGGCTGGAGCTCCTTCTTTCTCGGGCCACCCCGCTACGAGTTCATTTGCTGCCATCCATTCAGACAGCCTTGCCGTTACTCAAGCACCCATATCGAGTGGAGTACCTCTAGGGGGAGCTTCGACTTCGGGCGTTCCCGCTTCGGGGCGAGAGCCCAGTTCGGAGGAGGCTAAGGTGGCCCTTGATACGGTTACTCGGTACTTATTAGCTGTCAACTCTCTGCCGCTGGGGGGTGGAAATTCGTTCAATCTTGCACGAATTGGATGGCTATGCTGGTAAGACATTACTTCTAATTTTCTAATCCCTTCAGGACCCATCGTTGGGATCTTTATCTATCTACCTTGCTTTCTAGGCACCTAAAGTGCTTTCTCTTCTATTACTCGAGGTTGAAAAGCTGGCGGCCGAGGCCAAGGAAAGATCTCGGAAGATGGAGGAAGAAAATAAAGATCTCCGAGAGAGGATGGGAAAGTATAATGAAGCATGGGCCACACTTACTCAGCAGGACCGAGAGCTGAGGGAGGAAAACAAGCGGCTCCAGTCCTACATTACGGAGATGGAGGCCTCGGGGCTGGTTCTAAAAAACAAGGTTGCTTCCCTTGAGCGGGGGAAGGCCGTTCTGGAGGCAAAACAGAAAGAATTGGAGCGGGACTTACACCAAGCGCTGGGCAAGGTGGATGCTCTCAATGAGGAGTTGTCGAAAACTCCGATTTCGGGAGGCATTTCCTCCGAGGAGGTGCAACAGAGGATATCTGCTGCAGTAAAGCAAGCTCAGGAGGATGCCACTCTCCAAGTCAAAGAGCTATATGTCCGTAAAAATCAAGGATATATTGCTGGACACGTGATTTGAGGGTTCCTTTAGTGCTTCGGGCAAGTACGCAGGAAGGTAGTTCCTAACTTAGATCCGCGGGTCGTAAATATAGCGGAGATAGAGAAGCCTTCGTTGGAACAAGCCTACGACCTCTTTATCAAGAGTAGCACTCAGCTTCCCCCAACCTCTGATGCCCCAAGCCAGGTTCCCGTAACCGCTGTGGTCCCTCTGCCTACTGTTCACCCTCTGCCTGGCCCGGGGGCTCTGGCTGGCCCTTCCAACACTCCTCCTGCCAGTGTTCCGATTCCTTTCCCTGCGCCGGGGTCAACCCCCCCCCCCCCTCTAAGAGTGGTCAACCCCTACATCCTAGGGACTTTTACCGTTGTACTTAGTTATTTACTTTCCGCACAGTTGTACTTTGTTCTTTCTCCTTTTTTTTAATGGAATGAAACTTATTTTTTCCGCATCGATAGTCATCATAACTTTTCAGCATATTATGAATACTTAAGTCCTTTCCTTTAATTGTCGAACTTAAGATTGAGAAATGAAGTTCATGTTTACTGGCCAAACAAATTACTGGGCGTAACGTGCCTGTTTGCAGTGCAAACTTTGAGAATACTCTAAATAGAGGTATCCACCGACACGCCTTCGTGGCTATAACATAGTTTGGACAACTCAATCTTAATTTGGTCATCCGAATCTTTCTTGGAGTCTTCAATTACAGACTTTAATTACAGACTTTGAAAGTCTTCAAGAAGGGGATACGAATAAAGGTTCTCCAGGTCATCTCTCTTTCCTTCGCCAGTCCCTTATAGACTTCGCGTATATACTTATATAGTGATAAGAGAATCTTAAGATTCTTTGGGAAATGTCCAGGAGTAGAATCGAGTCACGCAAGCTTGAAAGGAGAAAAAAACTTATCTTCAGAGCGTATCGCCCCGTGGCTGTAGCACCTGCTTTCCGTTTGGCCCTTGGCGACGACCCCTTCAGACTTGCTCAAAGATTCAATGACGTTCCCACAGACTGCGCCACTTTGTTAATGGGTTTGGAATTATTCCCTTATTTAACGAGTTATTTATTGGGTCGGAACGCCAATCTTGATCCGAAGGGATCGTGGGTTTTTATTAGTTTGGGGCTGGGCTCGGATATTTTCCGAGGTGCCTACTTATCCCCCGACTGGGAATCAAGCCACTCATAGTTCTTGTTCTTTACTTTTGGTGTTGGTTAATTTGGGGTATGTCGATTTTATTGACTGGGTGGATTTTATCTGTTGAGAGAGTTGACCCTCGTGAAGCCTCAAGAAAGAAAAGAATTCTCCTCCTCTCGTGGAGCCTTTATTTTTAATTCTATAGAGAACATTAGTTCCCTTGGGAGCGCCCCCTCCTCCTTCTCTTTTTGGTGCTTTGCTGCCTTTGCTTTTTATAGAAGTTTTTTAGGGGCAGGTGCCAACGTGCATGCGTTTGGTAGAAACACGTGTCGATACGCATGTGTTTAATTAATAGATTTTAATCTGGGGTATATCTGCTGACTGGGCGCTGACGAGGATGCTTCTATCCTTTCCGATAGCTTTCATGGGCTCCGATAGGCTAATTCCTTAGTTTTCTTCCCTCCGCTGGGCGGCATCTATCGGAAACGTGGGATAAGTGGAAGGGAATGTTCATCTGAGGCTGTTTGTGGTTCCGATAGCGGTTTATTTTCGGGATGCCTTCTTTCGATGTGTATTCCGATAGGTGGTAATCTCGTACCTCGGTCCGATAGGAGGTGACCTCGTACCCCGGGGGACTCGGGGTTTTCACTGTACGGCACAGGTATTTACGATTGCGAGTGCAAAATCATATAATAATATACCTGGGAATTTTAATAATCAAATTATAGTATCTTTTAAGCACGTGGATTTTTACCCTATTAACATCATGCTTTATTCGAGTCTTCGTCGGTTGGGCCTCCGGAGATCATATCAACGTCATTTGGGATTGGCATTATGGTAGTCATTTAGCCTTCTTGCTTGAGAACCCATAGGACAACTTGTGCGGCATGTGCATCATCTTCTTTCTTTGTGAAGAATATTGAGCTGCAGAATTCATATTCTTCTTGCTTTAGCTCCTGTCGACGCGTAGTCTCACTTTGAACATGAACTCGCGGAGGTGACTTGGTCCCTCTTCCTTGTAGCATTCTAAGGTTGGGGATTTCCAATTTCGTATGGCGCATAACTCATAAAGTTTGGCTCGTGAGTAGTAGCATCTTGCTCTAGTGGAGGCATTGTGTGTAGAGATCATGTCTCGCCCATTATTTGATGGTGTTACATGCAATCATATTAATAACTCCCTTTCCGGGCATATTGTATCATCCCTTATGACAAGGACCAAGATCGTCTACCTCTTTTTGTTGGGGATGGTGTGTCGAAATTGGAGTTTGCTCGCTTGTTCCGATTGTCGGGTTGTTTGCATCTTTTGACATATTATGCCATGTAGTCCTCCTTTATCAAGCGTTCTATCTCCACATATATTCCACAACACTTTGACGTGTCGTCGCGTATTGCTTGTGGTACTTGCAATAGAACTGTAATTTGCGTGTTTCTTCCATTTTTTGAATCTTTCTTGGAGTATTGAGGAGATTTTGCTTTTTGGCAACACAATAAATGTTGCTCATGGTGGTAGTAATCGAGAGATTTTCTTTCGGTGGAGATCTTCTGCGCTTTGTACCACTCTTGTCATTTCTGTTGTTGTTGCAAAGTGAGTTGTTCTGCTTGGATTAAGTGTTGTCGCTTCAGACATATCTCATTTTATTGTGCTCCTCAATTTTCATATCTCATTGAGCGATTATGTTGATTTGTTTGATGTTCTATGGTTTCCGCCTTAAAAGCTCGTTGCCTAGCAATATGTTTCTCAAGGTGTTGAATAAGATGTTTGCCACGCTCTAAACGGAGAGCATTTCAACTCATAGCAACTTGGTATTGGACTGTCGGATATTGTCTCTGGTTGATTCATCATTTCCTTGTATGATAGTCTTCAAGTATTCTTGTGTCAACTGTGTCTGCTTTTGCATAGCAAGCTGTGACTTGAACATTATTCTGAGATGATCATATGTATGTATCAAAAGCGGCAGTATCCTTGAAAACCAGTCTCGAGCTACATGAACAAGAGTGATAACGAAAAAACTTGCTTGTATGCCTTTTGAGTAGCCTCCCAAGTTGAGCATTCCATCTAGGAGATGCAATTGAGTACTATGGTCCCCTTAACCATCGTAGGTTGGCATCTTCAAGATTTTACGGCATCGGCCTAGCACTATTCGTTGCAAGTCTAGTGACAATAGAGAAGTCTCATCAACAAATTCATCGACTTCCTGAAGAGTCTTTATAGTGAGGTTAGGAGTTGTGATTATGTTGGGGTCTCCTTCTCTTCTTTTTTGGAGCAAAGGTTCTAGCGTTTTGACGTGTTGTTGACCTTGTCTCTCGTATCTACAGTCATTGCGTGATTTAGTTCGCATAGTTGATGCATAGAAAATGGATGATGGCAGTGAGGGTTGAGCTCTTCTACCACAAGGATGTCTACGATCCTCAGAAGGTATTCAGTACTAGTCATCCTCATTTCACGTGTGCGTCGCTTTGGTGTTGAACCTTAGGATTGGTTGCAGTCTAACCCAAATTTGTAACACGAATTTGAAGAAGTGGTACTGGATTCACAGCGATGTGCTACCTAACCATATTCATCAGTTGATCTTACTACTCAGGAGGAAGTGGTGGTGTACTAGCTGACACGTTGTTTTCGGCTTGCGCCTTAGTACCTGCAGTAGGCTGTGCTTGTTGATTAGCTGCGTGTGGCTATTATTATTGAGTTGCCTCTTGTGTTACCATGTTTGAATTAGTCAGAGAGTTGTTTCGTGAGGTAGTAGGTTTTCTGCTTGTTGTAACCATGATGCCCTTGAGATAGTACGTCTAGTTGGTTCCCACAGGCAGCACCTCTGGCGCGGGGTGTTTTTGCTAATCTCGAGATTACCTCCCCACCAGACTCTTGCCCCTTATAGGCAACAGAAGAAGAGCTTTTGGTTCGATGGAAACATGCACTAAAAACTTAATAGTTAGAATTAAACACTTTATATAAGTAAGTAATGTACGCTAGGGAAGGATACGGGTGTTTTATTCCTGTGACTGGGCTCAACACGGAGTCGAGTTGCCTACATATCTCTTTGAGAATAAAGAATCAAACAACGCATAGTTCATTGTTCAATTATGCCCGTGGGGGGGTCTTAGTTGTCGTAATGCTAGCTTGGGAGCTGTGTGCATTGCATATGCCATAAGGCTCGACTTGGAATATCCCAGAGGATGTATGTCTCGCAGTTGATGCCTAGGTGGCCAAAGTATTGTCCCATGACGGGTTTATCAAGATCTGAGTCATCTGGGCGGCCTAACGGTGTAGCGATTCAATGAGCCCTAGAAGCTTGGTATTGAACCTCAGGCGATTTACACCACGAAGTGGTCAAATCCCGGTTGACATTTGACATTCTATATTTAATCTCTGAAATCGGATCGAATCGAATACTTATCTTATTTTTTAAAAATAAATAAATATATAATGGTATATATAATATTATATATTTATATATAATGCTAATAAAATGGTACTAATTAACTTGAAATAATAAAAAATGTAATACTTAACATCTTCTCCTTGGAAAACAATGAGGCCACATTTTCGTTTCCTTGGTCGTGGCTCGTAAAGTATCGGCCCTATTATGACTTGAAGTTTAACTACTAAGAGTTATAATACTTTTGTATCTAGTACATATGTACAATCTTGAACCCTAACATACTAATTACTAGCACTAACTATGGCTTGTCTTCCTTTTGGGATTTCTATTTGAACATTGGGTTAGTATTTCGTAAGGAGAAATCCACTAATGCATGTTAATTTATTTTAAATTGTCATTGTATTCATGTTTATTTAAGTTTTCTTTAATTGTATATGCAAAATAATCAATCATGTATGTTTGTTCCATTGATATTAAAATAAATGAGAAAAGAAAAAAAAGGATCGAAATCGAATTGAATTGGCACAAAATTGAATGATTTTGGATCAAATCGGATCGTTTTATATTGATTTGATTTTGATCCTCATTTCTCCATGATCAAAATCGACTACCAGTCCAAGTTGGACCCCAATGCGGTCGGGAGTGTCGATGTGCCACGTAGCACATTGGTTTTGACCAACATGGTCAACTGTGCCACTTTGATTTGACCGACGTGACCAGGTTCGATCGACGTGGCACATGTCCTAAAGGCTTGTCACGACGTTGCGTAGCTTGGACTCTATACCCTATATTTTGCCATAATGGATCATTTTCTCGAGGTCAACAATATTGTCCCAGGGTCACGTTGATTTGATATCTCGGCTATCTAATCAGATTAGAAGGAAATTGCCTTTTGGTCCCTTTATTCTAAGTTGTTGCTAAGATGATCGTGTATTTAGAAGATGTCATAATTATGGAACGCCACCAACTAAAGCCATCTTAGGCTTCACATGAAATGCATTTTGCATGCAACTTGCCAACAATCTCCACCTTGAAGATTTTATTAGTGACAAATCAGATCTTTTAATCTTCTTCACTCTGGCAACTAGTTGATCGCACGTCCAACTTCCCCTTGGGAGATCTTCACAGCTTTTGCTATCACTACTACACAATCATACTTCTTAGAAATATCATGCTCCACCATAAAGCATAGCCACTCAAAATAAACGAATTATGAGAATTACCTTTTTAGCCCATGTCGAACATAACCATGTAGATAGTATGGTGGAAACATTCTCTTTGAGCTCCACCGAAAGTCATCAACCCGTCAACATGAATACACACACCTTAAATTAACGCCCAAAGAAATGCTTGCGTGTAAACTGGAACCGAGTAATACCAACACCATGTCTCATGGTAACCTCATGGTCTCATGCCATCATAATGTACCCGCCACTTATAACACGTCACTCAAGTTGGCAATGTTAGTTTCACCAGTGATTGACTAAGTGTCGCTCGCCACATCAACTCGTTGTCTTGGACATTTTATTTTTTCGTGGATTAAGTGTCAGCACCACTCCACTAGCAACTATATTCATTGTGCCATTAATAACTCCACCAAATCAACGTCTTCCTGACTTGAATTCGCCACAAGTCACAGTTGATTTTCCCGTAAACTTACATCACGTCAAACTTCACCATATTTGCGCCCTTGCTCCGACGCTTCCTGACATGGCACTGGTGAATTGGTAAATTTCCAGTTGATCAGAACAGTACAAAGTAAACCCTCAAAAATAGATAGCTCGTCTTTCTTGACAGGTTTCTGCGTAATTGACGGGGTCACAATCGTCCTTCTTAATAACCAATTTACATTTGTACAAAACCGCCTTTACAGTAGGTATTCACACTACACTACACCACGCCACGACTCCACCGCAACAATAAATCAACCTCGAGCAGATCACAGACACTGATACCACCGTTGGATATTTGAACTGCCTCAAGGATTTGCCTATGAGGCAAATACGAAGCAACACGGATATAACATCGACGATAGTAACAACACAAGAATTTAACGATGAAACTCCTTGACGGGAGAAAAACCACGGGCTCTCGAGCAAAATTCACTATGTAGAAAATATTTACAACTACATAATTTTCTCTCACACCAACGACCCCGCATAGCCTTCTTACAAGCATTATTCTCTAACTCACATTTTAGAATAGTATATAAAATACTACAAGAGAACTCAAGAGAATTACACTAAAAGATTACATTTTAAGGTGTATTTTTCAATAACAAAACACTTGCTATTTATAGAAGGAATTTGAAGCAAAATTCCTCCAAATTGCAAAAACTATGTGCATTTCAATCTTCCAACCACAAAGCTCCATTATTTAACAAATAATGGCCATTTAAATCCTCCAACCACAAAGCTAGGCTTCATGATGCAATGCATGATGCATGCAACTTGCCAACAGTTTCATGTTTTTCGTTTCTTTCGTTTCTTTCTTTCTTTGTGTTTTTTTTTTATTTTGTTTTGTTTTGTTTTGTTTTTGGAACATTGCTTCAGTCGTATTTTAAAATTTAATTGTCTTTAAATAAAAATGAGCTGTATTGCTGATCCGGATGCATGGTTTTTGGTGTTCTTGTTGGGCTAAATTAAGTACAGTATTCGGCCAACCAATCAAAATCAAAAATATTACGCGCAAGTTGATCTTAGATACTTTGAAATATGAATGTCTACACCAAAGAGTCAAGAGCTGTTTATTTTAGACCCACCGAATCAACTTGCTTTCTGCCTATCAACTACTACTCAGTTGAAATAATATCTTAATATTACTATACTATCAAAATAATTATATGTATGGTCTAGTCTCGAATGGTATCAGAGCCATGGAAGGGATATACATACTTTGGAAATAATCCATTACATAACATCTTCAAATCATGGATTTGATTGGAAGATCTAATACTGTTCAAAACAGTATTAATGTTGAATGCGAAATTCCAGAAAATCTGGAACTTCTTAATAAGTGGACAATTCCAAGAATCGAACCCAAGATTATTTATAAATTGGGAACCTTTGAGAAATTAGGTTTGAAACAAGTTGTTAAAACAACAGAGGAATCTATTTCTTTGAATAATGAAGAAATGATAATTAGACTTCTAGGAGAGAAAGATATTTCTTTATATAGGAATACACATAAATTCTTACATATTGGTTTAATACAAATTGCTTTTAAAGCCCTTACATTAGAAGGTCTACCTGAAAGTTTTATAGCAGCTTTAAGGGACGGTGGAAATCTAGATTGGAAAAAATCATTAATGGGAATGATTCAGTCTAGTTTGGCACATGGTCCAGTTTACTTTGATGTCTATCCTAACTTGCAATTATCATTATCAGATGCTAATATTCTTGATTCTATAACATTACATGTTAAAACTCACGGATACAATTATTTACTAGAATCAGAAGTTATATGTATATGTTACCGTGTTTATTATAAACCTCTTTACACTCTTAATCCTCAGTGTAGGAGAGTTGATAAAGCCTTAAATGACACTATATTAATAGAAACTAATTTCAAAAAGTCTAAGATTACGACTAGAAGAACTATTAAATGGGATGAGATCCAATTTCCAGAAAATTGGATTATCAACAAAGCTGTTCCTATACAGCAACCAAGGATCAATTACGATTCTCTTGATGTTGTTCAAACATCAGAAGGAACTGTTCAAATACAGTTTGAAAAAGATAAAAGACTTGTAAAAACTGAGTCTTCGAGGTCTTTTATTTCCCCTTTTGATTATATTGTTGAAACACCATATGAGGCCTCTACTTCTCAAAAAAGAGAAAAGATATATACCCCCTCAGAAAAGATTGAAAATCTTTTTATTAATAAAGAAAATATAGTTCATGATATGTATGGTAATGTTCATCATATGAAAGAAGCTGATATGACTGCATCAGAAATGAATTTTGATCTTTAATGGATTTTAAGTCTAAAATTGATTTTAGTCCTGGGTCTCCAGCCAGGAAAGAAATAAGTGGAGAATTCAAGCATCCCAGATGGGAAGAATTTAGAAAATGGTTTTTTGGAAATTTCCCAAAAGAAGAAAAAAAGATTATACAAGATAATTTTTATAAATTTTGTGAAAAACAAAATATTAAATATGCTTTTGTCCCTTGGTTTATCCATACCTATGTTGAAAATTATATTTCAACAATTGAAAGAAATTATCATCTTTCAGACGGAAGTATTGTTACAAGTGTGTATCCTCCACAACAAGCTGGTTATATCGGTAAGACTAATATTCTTGCTTTTGCTAAATTACTGGAAACAGATACTTTAACTGTAACTTTAGAACATATAAATGATTTGATAAGACAAAATAATTATACTAACCTATGTATTAATATCATAGGAGAACAAGTTAAAATCTTGCTTAGCAGACTTGATATGATCCTAGAAGCTATAAATGATATTAAAATTACAAAAGTAGAAGATATTGCCTCTACATCTAAAGTCACTAAAGTAGCCACTCCAAGTATTCAACCACTCCCTGAAATTACTGATTTTAAATTAAAATCTATGGGAGAATTAGAAAAAATGTTAGATGAAAAGTTTAAAGATTTAAAATTAAGCACTTTAAGCTCAGAAATAGAGAAAAATCCAGATTATAAGTCTGTAATTAATGAGCAAATTGAAAAACTTAAGTGGGCAGATAGACCTACTCAACGTTTATATTATTATAGACGCCCCTCTCCTATGGACACTCTTCATGAAGAAGGATAGTTTGTTGATAATAATTCTTACAATGGTAAAAGTATTTATGAATGGAATATTGATGGAAATACTGATAAGCAAATCTATGACGTCGCTCATAGAATGTTAATGTATTCTACTATCTGTAAACAAAATGGGGAATACAGATAAAAATGTTGCTAATATGATCATTGCCGGTTTTACTGGACAGCTTAAAGGATGGTGGGATAACTATTTATCCATAGAAGCAAAAACTAATATTCTTAGTATAGTAAAAATTGAAAATAATGTTCAATATGAAAATTCAGTGTATAATCTCATTGTCACTATTATAGAACATTTCACGGGTCGATTTGCGGATAATAATGAAACTATTCGTACTCTTTTACAAAATCTAAGATGCAATAGTTCTCATTGGAAATCAAAATTTGTTGATTGTCTTCCTAGCTTATTTGCTAGGTGCAGTGAAATGCATCAAAGATGAAGGTCAGTCTGTCTTAGTGCGTGAGGATCAGGTCAAAGCACGGTGGAGGGAGTACTTCGAGGGCCTCTTCAATGGAGGCCCCACCCAAGCAGTGGGTGACATCTCGCAGTCCCCTCATGACCTGAACCGCGATTTTATGCGCCGTATCAGAAGGTCGGAAGTCAAAGATGCCTTGAAGAGGATGAAGACTCGAAAAGCCGTTGGCCCAGATGGTATCCCTATTGGGGCTTGGAGAAGCATGGGAGAGATAGGGGTGACCTGGTTGACGGACCTCTTTAACAAAATATGGCGAACAAATAAAATACCAGAAGAGTGGAGGAAGAGTACGCTAATACCTCTATATAAGAACAAGGGCGATGTCCAAAACTGTTCTAACTATCGTGGGATAAAGCTTATGTCTCATACCATGAAGCTATGGGAGAGGGTGATCGAACACCGATTGAGACAAATTGTTCCCATATCTGAGAACCAATTTGGATTTATGCCCGGAAGGTCGACCATAGAGGCCATCCATTTGATTCGTCAGCTCATTGAGCGCTTTCGAGAAAAGAGTAGAGATTTGCATATGGTCTTTATCGACTTAGAAAAGGCATATGACAAAGTACCACGAGATGTATTATGGTGGACCTTGGTGAAGAAGGGGGTACCCATTAAATATATCAACATCATAAAAGATATGTATGAGAATGTGGTGACAAGTGTCCGAACTTGTGGCGGTTTAACAAACGCCTTTCCAATTACAATTGGCTTACATCAGGGGTCAGCTTTGAGCCCATTTTTGTTCGCCATTGTAATTGATGAAATCACCAGAGCCATCCAAGACCGAGTCCCATAGTGTATGTTGTTTGCAGACGATATTGTCCTCATCGATGAGACGAGAATGGGAGTTAACGCTAAATTAGAACGATGGAGACAAACATTAGAAGCGCGAGGATTTCGACTAAGTCGAACAAAAACAGAGTACCTCGAATGCAAGTTTAGCAAACAACGAAGAAACAACGATGGCACGATTCAATTGGATGGCCAAGAGATACCGAGAAGTGCGCATTTTCGGTATTTAGGCTCCATACTGCAGATGGATGGAGAGTTAGATGGAGACGTCAACCACCGCATCCAAGCTGGATGGACAAAGTGGAAGAGTGCGACAGGGATTCTGTGCGATCGTAACTTTCCTTTAAAGCTTAAAGGAAAGTTCTATCGTACGGCTATTAGACCTGCTTTGCTTTATGGCTCCGAGTGTTGGGCTATTAAGCAAAGTCATGCACAGAAAAAGAACGTTACAGAGATGCGCATGCTTCGGTGGATGTGCGGTAACACTAGGAGAGATAGAGTGCGCAATGAAGATATTCGGCATAAACTGGGTGTGGCGGCCATTGACGAGAAAATGCGAGAAAACCATTTAAGATGGTTTGGGCATGTTAAACGCAGACCCATAGATGCACCGGTACGACGAGTTGAAGATCTCGACCTAGGACAGACGGCTAGAGCTTGTGGGAGACCGAAAAAGACGTGGATGGAGGTCATACGGAACGACACGAAGCTAAAAGATCTAAATGAAGACATGCTCGTCAATCGAAACCTATGGAGGCAGAAGATTCATGTTCACGACTCGACGTGATTCATTCATGGTTCATATAGCCTACCCCAATTGAATTGGGATTACAGGCTTGGTTGTTGTTGTTGTTGTTGTTGTTGTTGTCTTCCTAGCTTATTTGCTGAAAGAATCAGAAGAAATTTGAGAAAAGATCATAGTTCAGTTCCTTATGATAATTATACGTATGGGAACCTAATAGGAACTTGTATTCAAGAAGGATTAGCTTTATGTAATGACATTAAGCTTAATCGACAAATAAAAAGACAAAACCTAGTTGAAAGAAAACAATTAGGACAATTCTGTGATCAATTTGGTATTGATACGCCTAGAATTGATAAACCTCAGACATCTAAAAGAATAGGGCATAAAAGAAATGGTACTTAACACCCTTATAGGAAAAGAAAATTCTCTGACAAAAGAATAGAAAGAAATATTGAAAGAAAAGCTCAACGGGAAAATCGCAAAAAAGATAGGAAGAATCTTATAGTCCGTCATAGGTGTGGTAAAATTGGCCACTATGCAAAAAAAATGTTGGGTTAAGAAAAAATTAAATAGTCTTGATATAGATGAAGGATTAAAGGAATCCCTATCCAAGTTATTGTTAAAATCTGATGAAGAAGATAATACTGATGAAGACTCTAGCCTTGAAGACAATATTAATGCTGAGTTAAATCAGGAAGATTTTACTTCCTCTGGATCTGAAGAATGTGATACATGTCCTCTTGGGCTTCCTTGTGAGAAAAAATCCCCAGAAGAAAATGATGAATTTTATAAACTCTTATCCCAATTTCAAAATACTGACATAAATGTTTTAACAGATAATACTCTTCTTGATATCCTTAAAAATATGACGAATAATGACCTTAGATCTAAATTAATAGATCATCTTGCTATAAATGAGCCATGGACTTCTGGTACTAAAGAAAAACCTCTTGAAGAATTACCAGAAGAACCTAGGGTCCCAAAAGGGCCCTATACTATGTCAGAAGTTCATAAGCTTCTTAAAGATAGAAAAGTGAGTAAAGCTCCTACATATGTACTTGATTTACAGACAGAGGTTGATAACCTTAAAGAAGAGATTAAAAATCTCAAAAGAAATACCAGAACTCTAGATATAAGGGTCTCTAAGCTTGAAGATAATACTTCTTCACAAGAAGAAGAAAATAGTTCATCTCATAATGAAATTAAAGATTTTGAAGAAACTATTTATAAAGAAGATGGTGACTATCTTTCTGTCATGGAAATAATTAAGTCCCAAAAATGGCACACTGAGACAACCTTAATGATTGATAATTATTTTACAAAACCTTTTGATGTTTTACTTGATAGTGGAGCTGACTTAAATGTCATTCGGGAAGGTTTAATACCAACTCGTTATTTTCAAAAAACAACTCATGCATTATCTCATGCAGGAGGAAAACCGTTACAGATTGAATATAAACTTTCTAAAGCGTATATTTGTAAAAATAATACTTGTATTCCTACAAGCTTTTTGCTTGCTAAGGATATAACTAACCAAATGGTTTTGGGAACTCCCTTCCTTACAAAGTATTTCCACTTGGTATAACCTTTGAATGTTTAACAGGCTCTTATGAAGGGCACGGAATTTTCTTTAAATTTAAAAATAAACCATACACTAGAATCCTACATGAAATGTTTGATTCTATTTTTCATAAAGAAAAACAATTAAATTTCTTAAAATATGAAATTGCTTCTCTAAATATTGAGAATGATCTTCAAAATCCAAAATTACAAGAAAAGATTAAAATTTTGATAAGTGATTTTTCTATTACTATTTGTAATGATCATCCTAATGCTTTTTGGGATAGAAAGAAACATATTGTTTCCCTTCCTTATGAAGAAAGTTTTGATAATTCTCAAATTACGACCAAGGCAAGACCTTGCCAGATGAATAGAGAACATCTGGAATTTTGTAAAAAAGAAATTGATTCTTTATTACATAAGAAATTAATAAGTCCATCTAGTTCACCATGGTCGTGTACTGCCTTTTATGTTAATAAACATTCAGAACAAGAAAGAGGTGTTCCCCTTCTTGTCATAAATTATAAACCCCTTAATAAGGCTTTAAAATGGATTAGACATCCAATTCCTAATAAAAAGGATTTGTTAGATAGGTTATGAGATTCTATCATATTTTCTAAATTTGACTTAAAATCAGGATATTGGCAGATCCAAATTAATAAACAGGATCGATATAAAACTGCCTTTAATGTTCCAATAGGACATTATGAATGGCATGTTATGCCATTTGGCCTAAAGAATGCTCCTTCAGAATTTCAACATATCATGAATGATATTTTTACCCCTTATAGTGAATTTATAATTGTCTATATAGATGACATTTTGGTTTTCCCTAAATCAATTGAAATGCATTTTAAGCATTTACAAATTTTTAAACAGATTATAATAAAAAATGGTCTAGTCATATCTAAGCCTAAGATGTCTTTATTTCAGACCAAAGTTAGATTTCTTGGACACTTTATTGAAAAGGGTAGTATAATACCTATTAATAGAAGTATTGATTTTGCAAATAAATTTTCAGATGAAATTCTAGATAAAACTCAATTACAAAGATGTTTAGGGAGTCTAAATTATATAGCTCCTTATTATAAAAATCTTACTGAAGATTCGTCTATCTTTTAGGAAAAAACCTTGTCCTTGGACAAATCAGCATACTAATACTGTTAGAAAAATAAAGGAAAGAGTTAAATCTCCGCCCTGCTTAATGTTAAGCAATCCCAATTGGAAAAAAATTATTGATACTGATAGCTCAGATATTGGGTTTGGAGGGATTTTAAAACAAATCAATCCAGATACCAAACAAAAAATTCTTGTTAGATTCCATTCTGGAAAATGGAATAATAGCCAGAAAAATTATGCCACAGTTGCTAAAGAAATTTTAGCAATAGTCAAATGTGTTTTGAAATTTCAGGATGATTTATATAATCAATTCTTTATAATACATACAAATTGTAAATCTGCTAAATACATGTTTGATAAAGATTTTAAACATGATGTTTCAAAACAAATGTTTGCCAGATGGCAAGCACATCTTGCTCCTTTTGATTTCAATATTGTCTATAAAAAGGGTGAAGATAATAATCTTCCAGATTTCTTAACTAGAGAATATTTATCATGACTCCTCCAAAAAATTATTGCAAAAAATTAGCCTTATTTATAAAAGTTGATAGAAAATTTATAAAATTCTTAAAAGTCTATTTCTTGTATAACATTTTCCTTTCTTGACAGATATGCAGGGCAGAGGAGTTGCCTCTTCCTCTTATAGAGGACGAGGGGGACGAGGAAGAAACCCAGAATATCTGGGCAGACTGGGGAATCAAAGGCTTATAGCCGCTGATTTGTCACATAATAAGGAATTTCAAGAGTTCCTTGCTCTCAAAAAGAAACAAAATTTGAGTAATACTCAAGAAACAGTCAATAGCCCAGAAGACTCAGCATCATATGCTCAAGTTGCAGCAGATGAAGGAATTCATACTGGGTTCACTAATAATACAAACCAATAAGTCATTCTTCTTATAGAAGATTCTGATCTTAAATGGGAAAATGAACCCTGGACGATAATACGAAGAAAGTTTGATACAACTTACTTTGTTACAGGGACTTATAAATCTCGCATGTTTTATGAGACATTGCTGCAGCATACAGGATCCTGTGAAATTTCTCATTTCACTAGAGCCCAACAAGAAGTTTATAACTTCTCAAAATTAATAGTTAAGCATATTATACATGTGGATGAATGGGGGTCTTCTCCCATTAAATAAAGGGAATTGATAACTTCTCGCACCAAGACTCCCATTAGATATGACTACTGGGACTATGTGGAAGCCTTTCATAAAGTCTTTTTATATGAGAATGATCGTCATAAACACACGTGGTTTATAAAAATCTGTGGACATGTTTATAACAAAGACATACCAAATTGGTTTTTTAAGTGGTGGCAATTTTATGGTACTATGGTAAAAATTTTACCATAAATCTTCAAAGAAAAATTTAAAGCATGGGTTGATGTTA
This sequence comes from Linaria vulgaris, assembly GCA_948329865.1. Lineage (NCBI taxonomy): Eukaryota > Viridiplantae > Streptophyta > Magnoliopsida > Lamiales > Plantaginaceae > Linaria > Linaria vulgaris. The sequence continues at coordinate 73,399,149 of OX415251.1, read as the reverse complement.
GTCCTAAAATTCTCGGTAGACAACTTAATATCTCTTGCCCAGAAGGAATGTCTTCTCTTTTTTTTTTTACAGAATTTTCGATACCATGGATATGGAAATGGTATCCAGAGGTTTCACATAATGAGGGTAATATCCCTTGTCTAATTCGAAAAAGTTCCACAAATTTTTGGGACAAGATGATGAAAACAAATCCAGAAACTAATCAGCAAGAAGGGCAAGATACTCTGCAATTAATAGAAGAACGCCTTGCTCTATATTCAAAAATGGCTGAAAGTCAAAAGAAAAAAGGAGCTTCAGACTCCATTAGATTTTATAAAAAGAAAGATCCAATTAAGATCAGAAAAAATGGATAAAAGCAGCATTATAGCCGAATATATTGAAGAAATGAAGAAGGACATTTCCAAGAATCATGGATTTGATTGGAAGATCTAATACTGTTCAAAACAGTAAAATGTTGAATGCGAAATTCCAGAAAATCTGGAACTTCTTAATAAGTGGACAATTCCAAGAATCGAACCCAAGATTATTTATAAATTGGGAACCTTTGAGAAATTAGGTTTGAAACAAGTTGTTAAAACAACAGAGGAATCTATTTCTTTGAATAATGAAGAAATGATAATTAGACTTCTAGGAGAGAAAGATATTTCTTTATATAGGAATACACATAAATTCTTACATATTGGTTTAATACAAATTGCTTTTAAACCCCTTACATTAGAAGGTCTACCTGAAAGTTTTATAGCAGCTTTAAGGGACGGTAGAAATCATTAATGGGAATGATTCAGTCTAGTTTGGCACATGGTCCAGTTTACTTTGATGTCTATCCTAACTTGCAATTATCATTACCAGATGCTAATATTCTTGATGCTATAACATTAAATGTTAAAACTCACGGATACAATTATTTACCAGAATCAGAAGTTATATGTATATGTTACCGTGTTTATTATAAACCTCTTTACACTCTTAATCCTCAGTGTAGGAGAGTTGATAAAGCCTTAAATGAAACTATATTAATAGAAACTAATTTCAAAAAGTCTAAGATTACGACTAGAAGAACTATTAAATGGGATGGGATCCAATTTCCAGAAAATTGGATTATCAACAAACCTGTTCCTATACAGCAACCAAGGATCAATTACGATTCTCTTGATGTTGTTCAAACATCAGAAGGAACTGTTCAAATACAGTTTGAAAAAGATAAAAGACTTGGAAAAACTGAGTCTTCGAGGTCTTTTATTTCCCCTTTTGATTATACTGTTGAAACACCATCTGAGGCCTCTACTTCTCAAAAAAGAGAAAAGATATATACCCCCTCAGAAAAGATTGAAAATCTTTTTATTAATAAAGAAAATATAGTTCATGGTATGTATGGTAATGTTCATCATATGAAAGAAGCTGATATGACTGCATCAGAAATGAATTTTGATCTTTAATGGATTTTAAGTCTAAAATTGATTTTAGTCCTGGGTCTCCAGCCAGGAAAGAAATAAGTGGAGAATTCAAACATCCCAGATGGGAAGAATTTAGAAAATGGTTTTTTGGAAATTTCCCAAAAGAAGAAAAAGAGATTATACAAGATAATTTTTATAAATTCTGTGAAAAACAAAATATTAAATATGCTTTTGTCCCTTGGTTTATCCATACCTATGTTGAAAATTATATTTCAACAATTGAAAGAAATTATCATCTTTCAGACGGAAGTATTGTTACAAGTGTCTATCCTCCACAACAAGCTTGTTATATCGGTAAGACTAATATTCTTGCTTTTGCTAAATTACTGGAAACAGATACTTTAACTGTAACTTTAGAACATATAAATGATTTGATAAGACAAAATAATTATACTAACCTATGTATTAATATCATAGGAGAACAAGTTAAAATCTTGCTTAGCAGACTTGATATGATCCTAGAAGCTATAAATGATATTAAAATTAAAAAAGTAGAAGATATTGCCTCTACATCTAAAGACACTAAAGTAGCCACTCCAAGTATTCAACCACCCCCTGAAATTACTGATTTTAAATTAAAATCTATGGGAGAATTAGAAAAAATGTTAGATGAAAAGTTTAAAGATTTAAAATTAAGCACTTTAAGCTCAGAAATAGAGAAAAATCAAGATTATAAGTTTGTAATTAATGAGCAAATTGAAAAACTTAAGTGGGCAGATAGACCTACTCAACGTTTATATTATTATAGACGCCCCTCTCCTATGGACACTCTTCATGAAGAAAGAGAGTTTGTTGATAATAATTCTTACAATGGTAAAAGTATTTATGAATGGAATATTGATGGAAATACTGATAAGCAAATCTATGACGTCGTTCATAGAATGTTAATGTATTCTACTTTCTGTAAACAAAATGGGAATACAGATAAAAATGTTGCTAATATGATCATTGTCGGTTTTACTGGACAGCTTAAAGGATGGTGGGATAACTATTTATCCATAGAAGCAAAAACAAATATTCTTAGTATAGTAAAAATTGAAAATAATGTTCAATATGAAAATTCAGTGTATAATCTCATTGTCACTATTATAGAACATTTCACGGGTCGATTTGCGGATAATAATGAAACTATTCGTACTCTTTTACAAAATTTAAGATGCAAGACTCTGACTGATTTCAGATGGTATAAAGATACTTTCTTAAGTAGAGTCATGGAACTTCCTGAGTGCAATAGATCTCATTGGAAATCAAAATTTGTTGATGGTCTTCCTAGCTTATTTGCTGAAAGAATCAGAAGAAATTTGAGAAAAGATCATAGTTCAGTTCCTTATGATAATTATACGTATAGGAACCTAATAGGAACTTGTATTCAAGAAGGATTAGCTTTTTGTAATGACATTAAGCTTAATCAACAAATAAAAAGACAAAACCTAGTTGAAAGAAAACAATTAGGACAATTATGTGATCAATTTGGTATTGATATGCCTAGAATTGATAAACCTCGGACATCTAAAAGAATAGGGCATAAAAGAAATGGTATTGAACACCCTTATAGGAAAAGAAAATTCCCTGACAAAAGAATAGAAAGAAATATTGAAAGAAAAGCTCAACGGGAAAATCGCAAAAAAGATAGGAAGAATCTTATAGTCTGTCATAGGTGTGGTAAAATTGGCCACTATGCAAAAAAAAATATTGGGTTAAGAAAAAATTAAATAGTCTTGATATAGATGAAGGATTAAAGGAATCCCTATCCAAGTTATTGTTAAAATCTGATGAAGAAGATAATACTGATGAAGACTCTAGCCTTGAAGACAATATTAGTGCCGAGTTAAATCAGGAAGATTTTACTTCCTCTGGATCTGAAGAATGTGATACATGTGCTCTTGAGCTTCCTTGTGAGAAAAAATCCCCAGAAGAAAATGATGAATTTTATAAACTCTTATCCCATTTTCAAAATACTGACATAAATGTTTTAACAGATAATACTCTTCTTGATATCCTTAAAAATATGACGAATAATGACCTTAGATCTAAATTAATAGATCATCTTGCTATAAATGAGCCATGGACTTCTGGTACTAAAGAAAAACCTCTTGAAGAATTACCAGAAGAACCTAGGGTCCCAAAAGGGCCCTATACTATGTCAGAAGTTTATAAGCTTCTTAAAGATAGAAAAGTGAGTAAAGCTCCTACATATGTACTTGATTTACAGACAGAGGTTGATAACCTTAAAGAAGAGATTAAAAATCTCAAAAGAAATACCAGAACTCTAGATATAAGGGTCTCTAAGCTTGAAGATAATACTTCTTCACAAGAAGAAGAAAATAGTTCATCTCATAATGAAATTAAAGATTTTGAAGAAACTATTTATAAAGAAGATGGTGACTATCTTTCTGTCATGGAAATAATTAAGTCCCAAAAATGGCACACTCAGACAACCTTAATGATTGATAATTATTTTACAAAACCTTTTGATGTTTTTACTTGATAGTGGAGCTGACTTAAATGTCATTCGGGAAGGTTTAATACCAACTCGTTATTTTCAAAAAACAACTCATGCATTATCTCATGCAGGAGGAAAACCGTTACAGATTGAATATAAACTTTCTAAAGCGTATATTTGTAAAAATAATACTTGTATTCCTACAAGCTTTTTGCTTGCTAAGGATATAACTAACCAAGCGGTTTTGGGAACTCCCTTCCTTACCAAGTTATTTCCACTTGGTATAACCTTTGAAAGTTTAACAGGCTCTTATGAAGGGCACGAAATTTTCTTTAAATTTAAAAATAAACAATACACTAGAATCCTACATGAAATGTTTGATTCTATTTTTCATAAAGAAAAACAATTAAATTTCTTAAAATATGAAATTGCTTCTCTAAATATTGAGAATGATCTTCAAAATCCAAAATTACAGGAAAAGATTAAAATTTTGATAAGTGATTTTTCTATTACTATTTGTAATGATCATCCTAATGCTTTTTGGGATAGAAAGAAACATATTGTTTCCCTTCCTTATGAAGAAAGTTTTGATAATTCTCAAATTACGACCAAGGCAAGACCTTGCCAGATGAATAGAGAACATCTGGAATTTTGTAAAAAAGAAATTGATTCTTTATTACATAAGAAATTAATAAGTCCATCGAGTCCACCATGGTCGTGTACTGCCTTTTATGTTAATAAACATTCAGAACAAGAAAGAGGTGTTCCCCGTCTTGTCATAAATTATAAACCCCTTAATAAGGCTTTAAAATGGATTAGACATCCAATTCCTAATAAAAAGGATTTGTTAGATAGGTTATAAGATTCTATCATATTTTCTAAATTTGACTTAAAATCAGGATATTGGCAGATCCAAATTAATAAACAGGATCGATATAAAACTGCCTTTAATGTTCCAATAGGACATTATGAATGGCATGTTATGCCATTTGGCCTAAAGAATGCTCCTTCAGAATTTCAACAGATCATGAATGATATTTTTACCCCTTATAGTGAATTTATAATTGTCTATATAGATGACATTTTGGTTTTCCCTAAATCAATTGAAATGCATTTTAAGCATTTACAAATTTTTAAACAGATTATAATAAAAAATGGTCTAGTCATATCTAAGCCTAAGATGTCTTTATTTCAGACCAAAGTTAGATTTCTTGGACACTTTATTGAAAAGGGTAGTATAATACCTATCAATCGAAGTATTGATTTTGCATATAAATTTCCAGATGAAATTCTAGATAAAACTCAATTACAAAGATTTTTAGGGAGTCTAAATTATATAGCTCCTTATTATAAAAATCTTACTGAAGATTCGTCTATCTTTTAGGAAAAAACCCTGTCCTTGGACAAATCAGCATACTAATACTGTTAGAAAAATAAAGGAAAGAGTTAAATCTCTGCCCTTCTTAATGTTAAGCAATCCCAATTGGAAAACAATTATTGATAATGATAGCTCAGATATTGGGTTTGGAGGGATTTTAAAACAAATCAATCCAGATACCAAACAAGAAATTCTTGTTAGATTCCATTCTGGAAAATGGAATAATAGCCAGAAAAATTATGCCACAGTTGCTAAAGAAATTTTAGCAATAGTCAAATGTGTTTTGAAATTTCAGGATGATTTATATAATCAACACTTTATAATACATACAGATTGTAAATCTGCTAAATACATGTTTGATAAAGATTTTAAACATGATGTTTCAAAACAAATGTTTGCCAGATGGCAAGCACATCTTTCTCCTTTTGATTTCAATATTGTCTATAAAAGGGTGAAGATAATAATCTTCCAGATTTCTTAACTAGAGAATATTTATCATGACTCCTCCAAAAAATTATTGCAAAAAATTAGCCTTATTTATAAAAGTTGATAGAAAATTTATAAAATTCTTAAAAGTCTATTTCTTGTATAACATTTTCCTTTCTTGACAGATATGCAGGGCAGAGGAGTTGCCTCTTCCTCTTATAGAGGACGAGGGGGACGAGGAAGAAACCCAGAATATCTGGGCAGACTGGGGAATCAAAGGCTTATAGCCGCTGATTTGTCACATAATAAGGAATTTCAAGAGTTCCTTGCTCTCAAAAAGAAACAAAATTTGAGTAATACTCAAGAAACAGTCAATAGCCCAGAAGACTCAGCATCATATGCTCAAGTTTGATACAACTTACTTTGTTACAGGGACTTATAAATCTCGCATGTTTTATGAGACATTGCTGCAGCATACAGGATCCTGTGAAATTTCTCATTTCACTGGAGCCCAACAAGAAGTTTATAACTTCTCAAAATTAATAGTTAAGCATATTATACATGTGGATGAATGGGGGTCTTCTCCCATTAAAGAAAGGGAATTGATAACTTCTCACACCAAGACTCCCATTAGATATAACTACTGGGACTATGTGGAAGCCTTTCATAAAGTCTTTTTATATGAGAATGATCGTCATAAACACACGTGGTTTATAAAAATCTGTGGACATGTTTATAACAAAGACATACCAAATTGGTTTTTTAAGTGGTGACAATTTTATGGTACTACGGTAAAAATTTTACCATAAATCTTCAAAGAAAAATTTAAAGCATGGGTTGATGTTAGTCCTAAAATTCTTGGCAGAGAACATAATATCTCTTGCCCAGAAGGAATGTCTTCTCTTTTCTTTTTTACAGAATTTTCGATACCATGTTTATGGAAATGGTATCCAGAGGTTTCACATAATGAGGATAATATCCCATGTCTAATTCGAAAAAGTTCCCCAAAATTTTGGGACAAGATGATGAAAACAAATCCGGAAACTAATCAGCAAGAAGGGCAAGATACTCTGCAATTAATAGAAGAACGCCTTGCTTTATATTCAAAAATGGCTGAAAGTCAAAAGAAAAAGGAGCTTCAGACTCCATTAGATTTTATAAAAAGAAAGATCCAATTAAGATCAGAAAAAATGGATAAAAGCAGCATTATAGCCGAATATATTGAAGAAATGAAGAAGGACATTTCCCGCGAAATTGTAGAAATGGAAGAAGACACATCTATGGGATCAAATCAGGATGAAATCATTCAAGATGCCCAAGATTCTAATGATGATTATATCAATGATATTTTCGATATCCTTAAAACTGCGGTTCGAGAGTATACATCAAGAAGAAGTGGATCTACCTCAAAATCGGTGACAAGGACGGAAGAGTGACGTGAGCCATGATCTCACGAGATATGTAATTTTTTAATTTTGGTACTTAAAAAAAAAAAAAAGTAGAAAACCCGTCTATGTTGTTTTGAAATGTTTTTGAAGTCCGGCCATCTATATAAGGCCATTTCCGTCTCAGTGATTAGGGAGAAGTTTTCAGATTCCAGTTTTTGTATTCTCTCTCTTTCCCTTGTAATCACTCTCTTGTAAAAACTATCGGTGTCAAATAAGATCCAGCTTTTTGTACAAGATTTTGAGTTCAAGTAAGTTTTACTTTATAGTTCTTTTATACTGTTTTGCTTATTCTTAGCCTGATGGAAGGCTAAATCTTGGTTATGTGATGGGTTAGATTCCTTGTATGTATATTGTGGAAATTGGTAAAGAATCATCCTATTAATCTATGAACTAAAGCAATCTATTCATGTTTATATCAATTAGTAAGATACAATCGTAATTACATGGTTTGGACAAGAGACTGGCAAGTCTAGATAAGTGGCATGTTCTGCAAGACCTTTACCCCTTTTAGCCGTTGTTTTGGCATTGTTGTGGGGATTTGGTTGTTGCTTTTTGCCCTGTCTGGATTTCGACATACTCCAGTTCTAGAATATCTGCCCATGTATCACCTTTGTAACTTACCAAATCGATATGAACTAGAACAGCTCTGAGGTTCTGGGATAAAAAGATGGTATCAGAACCTCAGAGCTCTTATTATGTGAAATATGAATGTCTACACCAAAGAGTCAAGAGCTGTTTATTTTAGACCCACCGAATCAACTTGCTTTCTGCCTATCAACTACTACTCAGTTGAAATAATATCTTAATATTACTATACTATCAAAATAATTATATGTATAGTCTAGTCTCGAATGGTTAAATTGACAGAATTCTCTTACTACCCAGTTTAATTTGTTTTGAAATTCCGTTAGGGATTCTTGGCATCCATGCGTTACCTTTCCCTGTTTTCTATAAATACTCCCTCACTTTTTTATTTGGGGGGTTGGACATTTGAGGAGTAGCTCACTTTGGAGGTTAAAGCTTGGATGCTCTGACTTTTCTTTAGAATTCAAGTGAGAAAAAGCATGTCAAGCATTCCAGGTCAACACTTTTTGGCATGTCAAGCATTCCACGTCAACACGTTTGGCTCGTCAACCCGAGGCACATTTTGCACGTTAACACGTTTGGCTCGTCAACCAAAGGCACGTTTTGCACGTCAACCGTTTCCACGTCATCACCTTTAGCACGTCAACCAAAAGTACGTCAACCAAAATACTAAGAGTATTTTTTCCTATACTTCTCCATAAACATTTAGATGTCAACAATTTGACCAGTTCGTGGAGTAAATTCGCTAAGGTCCCGATACCGAGCCTTTGAGGCTCGATGAATTGCAACGCTGCTAGGCTACCCGAATAATTCTCAATCTAGATAACATCCAAGAAGGGTCAATACTACGGCCACCTGGGCCTTGACTATGAGACATACATCCTCAGGCAGTGTCCAAATCGAGCCTAAGGGCCGATACAATGCATACAACTCCTGAGCTTGCATTATATAAAAAAAGTCCCTCTAGCGGCCACAATTGAATAATGAACTACATTCGACTTGATCCTTTCTTCTAAGTGACATACATAGGCAGCTCGACCCCGCGATGAGCCTAGTCGCAAGAATACAACACCCCTATCCTCCCATAGAATAGGTTACTTACTTATACAAACTGTTTTCTTCTAACCATTATATCTTTAGTGCAGGTTTCCATCAAACCAAAAGCTCTTCTTGTGTTGCCTATAAGGGGCAAGAGAGTCTGGTATGGGAGTAATATCGAGACTAGAGAAAACAACGTGCGCAACAGGTGTCGTCTGTGGGAAACTACTAGATGCACTATATGAACGACATCATGGTTGCAACATGTAGACAACCTACTACTTCTCAAAACGGATCTCCGACTCACTCCAACAAAGCTTCACAAGGGGCAACCCAGCATCAACAGCCGCATGCAACTAATCAACAAGCTCATCCCGTCGTAGCTACCAATGTTCTGACATGACACAATGCGTCAACAAGTGCGCCACCAAATCCTCCTGAGGAGTTCGATCAACTAATGAATATGGTTAGGCAACACTTGACCGAAACTCCGGCACAACTATTTCCAATTCAAGCTCAAAACTTTGGTCAAACTGATAACCAATCCCAAAGTTCAACTCTTGTAGGGCACCCATGTGAAAGGAAAACGACAACTACTATAGAACATTCAAAGGGTCACAAACATCCACGTTGAAGGAGAGCGTGACCCTCGTGTCTCCATCATATTCTACTGCATTAACTGCACACAATAGATCACGCTACAACCATGGAAACAAGAGATAGGGCCAACAACAGGCCACAGGAAACTTTGCACCAAGAAAGAAGAGACGAAAATCCCGCCAAAATCACTCATTTTGACCTCACTAGAAGGAGTCTTCAGGCAGTCGAGGAATTAGTTGATAAGGCTCCCCTTTCTCACCCAACATGCAACGAATATTGCTCGGTTAAGGTCGTGAAATCCCGAAGGTGCGACCTACAATGGCAAAGGTGACCCAAGTGCTCACATGCATCTCCTAGACGGAATACTCAACTTAGGAGGCTACCCAAAAGGCATACAAGCACATTTGTTCAGTATCACTCTCATGGATGTAGCTCAAGATTGGTTTTCAAGGATTCCACTACTTTCGATACATATATATGATCAGCTCAGAACAATGTTCAACTCATAGTTTGTTACGCAGAAGCAGACTCAGTTGACACAAAAATACTTGAAGACTAACATACAAGGTAACGATGAATCAACTAGCGACTACATCAGACGGTTCAATACCGAGATGTTATGATGTAGGAATGCCCTTCGCTCAGAGCATTGCAAATATCTTATTCAACACCTTGAGAAACAGATTCCTAGCAAACGAACTTTTGAGGCAGAAACATAGACCATCGAACAAGTCAACATGATCTTTCAATGTGATATGGAGATTAATGAGCACAACAAGCTAAGAAATGTCTGAAGCGACAACACTCAGTCTAAGCAAGATGATTCACGTCACAATAACAGAAATAACAAGAGTGGCACAAAGCGTGGAAGATCTCCCCTAAGAGAAAAACTCCCAATTACCAACAACATGCGCAACATCTACAATCTCGCTAAAAAGCAAAATCTCCTCAATACTCCAAGAAAGATCCGAGAAATGGAAGACATACTCAAGTCAAAGTTCAACTACAAGTATTACGAGCAATACGGCTACGACACGTTAAAATGTCGTGGACTATACAGTTAGATAGATTGCTTGATAAAGGAGGGCTACCTGGCAGAATATGTCAAAGGTCACAAACAGCCCAACAACCTGAACAAGCAAGCAAACTGCAATTCTAACACACTATGTCCAACGGAAAGAGGACATACAATATTTGTCCTTGTGATAAGGGATGATACTGACAATATGCTCGTTAAGGGAGTTATTAATATGATTGTAGGTACCAAGAATGGACAAGAAAGAGTACGCACAAACAAATGGCCACATTAGAGCTAGATGCTACAACAACAAGAGTTGAACTCTACGAGTTCTGCTCAATACAACATTGGAAATCCCCAGTCTTTGAATGCTACAACGAAGAGGGTCCAAGTTAAAGAATGGACAAGAAATCCTCAGTCTTTAATTGTAGGTACCACCATCAAAGAATGGACAAGAAAGAGTATGCACAAACAAATGGCCACATTAGAGCTAGATGCTACAACAACAAGAGTTGAACTCTACGAGTTCTGCACAATACAACATTGGAAATCCCTAGTCTTTGAATGCTACAACGAAGAGGGTCCAAGTCACCTCCATTACTTCATTTTCAAAGTGAGACTACACGTACAAATTCTATAGTTCAATATTCTTCACAATTAAGAACGTGCCGAACATGACGCACAAGTTACCGTATGGTTCCTTAAGCAAGAAGGCTACATGACAACCAGAATGCCAATCCTGGATGGCGGCTCTAACTGATCTCTGAAGGCCAACGGGCGGAGACTCAAACAAAGCATGTAAAAGTATCACACGTGATCTGGCAAAAGACAACTATCAACGAGGATATCATATGATAGCCTTGATAGATATGATTGAGGATGCGTTGACATTCGACAAAACTAATGAACAAAAGCTCGATCCATAAGAGACCAAAGTGGCGAGTTTGAATTGTCCGCTAGTCGTAAGCCTAGGCATTGAAAATTATAACATTAAGAAAATCTTGATTGACAACGGAAGCTCGGTCAACTTCATCTCTTTAGATGCACTAGAGAAAATGGAACTAGGCGACACGCACATGAAAATGATAAAAACTCCACCATATGACTTTGGAGGATCTAGAGTTGTAGTAGTTGGAACATTTCTGCTTCCTACCTCTTTCGATATTGCTCCAAAAATAAGGACTCGAAACTTAGATACCTCGTCATCGACACACCCTTTGCTTCCAACATAATCATTGCCTGCCCCGTCTCAATGATTTCAAGGCAGTGGTGTCGACCTATCATTAAGAGATGAAATTTCCCACCAAATGTGGTGCGGGTGAAGTCACGTGGACTACAAAGAAGCTTGAACATGTTATATAGCATCATTTTAAGCATATCCGACCCTAGAAGGCAACATGATCATAACTTTCGATGTTAAAAGGGAAATGTTAACACTACAAGAGCCGTCAACCAGTAATACTCTTGACAACATCCTCGAAATAGAGATATCACCAGAGTTGAAGGACAAAAGACTTTGCTAAATCAGACAACAACTTGCTAGTGAAGCTAGGGTTGAACCTCTAGGCGAATCAAAAGAGTTATTTCTAGCTCCAATCGATTCAACATGAATAACACGCATCGACACCAACATGCCAGGAGATGTGGATCGCAAGCTTATCAAATGTCTTTGCGACTACATGGATATCTTCGCAGGGACTGATAGCTACTTAAAAGGTATTGATCCCCGTATTTTTGTACACATGTTGATTGTCAATCCAAAGGAAAAACCTGTTAGACAAAATAAAAGGAATTTAAGCAAAGAAAAGAACAATGCAGCCGACGGGGAAGAAACTGTAAAACTGGCTGCTCACCACATCTACGAAGTACACCTCTCAGAATGGCTCAAGAACATTATTCTCGTACCAAAGCCCAATCAAGAATGGCGCATGTGCGTAGACTACACGAATCTCAGCAACCATTGTCCTAAGGATCCTTTCACGATATAATGGATCGATTTGCTAGTAGACTCAACAGCAGGATGCGCACTCCTAAATACAGATGGTTGTGTACAAATAAGAGCAAAACTACGTTTGTTAGAGACAAAAGTGTAATTTCCAACAGAGTCACGCATTTCAGTGGCGCCACCTTCCAACGATTGGTAGCCAACGTGTTGTATGCGAACATTGGAAAACTATGTAGGTCTACATAGATGACAAGTCTGTCAAAAGAATCAAAGCTGAAGATCACGTTTATCACCTCACAACTGCCTTCTCCATCATGAGACGATACTGTATTAAACTAAATCCAAAGAAATGCACATTCAGAGTCAACATAGGTAAATTACTAAGCTACATGGTCAACCAAATAGGGATGGAAGCAAATCCTGACAAGATAAAAGCCATAGCACAGCTACCTTCTCCAAAAAGTGTGCGAGATGTATAATGCCTCGTCGATCAAATGCCAGCATTAGGAAGATTCATCTCTAGGACGATAGAGAAAATCTTGCCATTCTTCAAAGTTCTCAAGAAGAATTAGAACTTCTAATGGACCAACCAATGCGAAGAAGCTTTCATGCAGCTTAAGCAATACCTCGCCTCCCCACCGTTGTTAGCAGAACCGGTCGAGGGAGAAACTTTGAATATTTACCTAGTAGTATCGAGAATTCTCTTAGCACAGTATTGGTACGCATGAAAGGCATAATCCATCTCTTAGCACAGTATTGGTACGCATGAAAGACTCCAAGGTTTTTAGGGCTGCTAAAGACAACTACATCAAGATTGAAAAATTTGCATTAACTATCGTTGTCACGGAAAGAAAACCGCGTCTTTACTTTTCATTGCATCCCATTGTGGTGTTGATAGGGAAGCCGATCAAGAAAGGGTTATTGAAGCCTGAAACCTCCAGAAGGCTGGTCAAATGGGCCGTAGAGCTAGGTGAGTACAACATAGAGTACTGCCCCAGAATAGTTATCAAAGCAAAAGTCCTAGCCGACTTCATTGCAGAAACCCTTGGAAAGGAACAACTCCAAGAAGCACAAGTTGCTACCGTCGAAATAGAAGAAGCTGCATGGACATTACACGTTGATGGATCAGCTACAAATAAAGGCAGAGAAGTAGGTGTATACCTAAGATCTCCTGACGCTAGAGAATTTTAATAAGTGACTAGGCTAAACTTCATCGTAATAAACAACAAGGTGGAACACGAAGCTGTCCTTGCTGGTACCTCAATGGCAAGCTCATTAGGAGTCAAACACCTTGTAGTCTTCACAGATTCTCATATTATGACAAACAACTTTAACGGCTCGTACAAGGCCAATGAGGACAAGATTATCCTCTACTTGAACCAGCTCAAATATATTATGAAATCTTTTTCTTTTTACATTGTGTCAGGTCCCAATTAGTAAGAACATCAAGGCCGATGCTCTTTCCATGCTTGCCAGTTCAACAAAGGTCTACAATTAAAGAAGAATTGTGTTACTAGTGGTAGTTGAATCTTCCATATGCAAGACTCAATTTCTAAGAACTCTCAAAAGAGTCATACAAGCCAGGCCAATCATGTTTGAACCTTCTTGGAAGGATGAGATCTACACTTATCGTAAGGAGGGAAAGCTTCCAAATAACTCTATTGCAATGCGAAGATTGAAATACAACGTACCTCGTTTCAACATCTTCAATGATGAGCTTGATACAAGATCATTCGAAAGACAACTTCTACAATGTTAGAATATGAAAATTACACACGTTCTTGCACAACCTCTCAACCCGATGCAAGCATCATGCCCATTTGATCAATAGGGAATCGACATAGTCAGACCCTTCAAATCGGTGAAGAGACAAAAGGGATTTCTAGTTGTCTCAATCAAGTACTTTACCAAATGGGCCAAATTTCAAGCAGTATCCTCCATTATAGAGCGTAACATCATTGAATTCACCTAGCAACAAATCATTTATCGTTTCAGAATACCGCGACTACTCATATGAAACAACGACAAGTAGATCGCGGGACAAAAAGTTTGGGCATAGTGCAAAGATACAAACATGACCCTTTTGGAATACCTTGAGAAGAGAATGCACGAACTCTTGGAATCTTGGGTGGAATCTTTGTCCGGTATATTGTGGGCCTACCACACAACCCCAAGAACTTCTACCGGCTAAACATCATACTGGTTTAAGGCTCAACAATAGTTACACCTGGGAAAATCCTATGCCATAATAGCGTATACGCACTTAGAACCAAGAACAAACGGCACAAGAATGCGCTTCGAGGACTTGGAATTCGTAGGCTCTACCCGTGACGAGGCAAAGAAAAACCAGTTTAGAGAAAATTAATCCGCATAATGAAATGGTGGCAACTGATGAGTGGAATGCTTTCGGGGTCCCTCTTTGATTTAGTAATTGAGATGTGGGAAAGGATATTTTGGTCACGAAGATTGAAGGTAGCACTTGGGAGTTTAGGATAGGCGTTCAGCGAATGAATCAGGATGAAGACAATCACAGGTGCTGCCATCGTTTTGATCTCAATGCATGGAAAACCAGACGGCAACGAGTCGTACCCCTCGAGTTGTTGCGGCAATTGGTTTCATCGGGGTTTGGTACTTCAATAGGCAACCCTGCATATTAGGTGTATCTTTACAATTCCAACATGAAGGTGGTTTCTTGGAATTGTCATGGAGCACGAGATAATGATTTTCTTCAAAGATACTTTAGGGAATATGTTAGATTTCATCAACCAAGCATTGTATCCGTGCTTGACACTCGCGTAAACGAAGATGAAGCTTGGAACATGGTAATGCAATTGTACCAACGACAGATATGTTTGAAGGGATTTAGATGTTATGGAACGATTCCACCGTTTTTGATCTTCAAATGAGTGCTATCCAAGCATATGATAGGTCTGCCTCCATTCAGAAACCCATATTTCAAAGCCCCCCAGCAGATGTACATCTCTTGAATTTACAGATATCACCAAACTGCTTGCATTGGATTTTACTGTTGTTCCAGGGTTTGACTTCATCATCTCCTGAGCATACCTCCAAAGGTGGGAGTATTACTCCACATCATCTCCATGCCCCATCTGAAAAACCTTATTTTTGGCTTTGTACATTTGATGCTTGCTGAGTACAGTTAACATGGACTCAATTGGCTAGTTAGGATCAGATATGGGCTTCTCATAGTATTTTTTTTCCACCCATGTAGAAGTAGCATGTCCAATAGTATGTTGTCTTACATATTCATGGGGTTCTATAAGAGTCTTGTTCATCATTTTGTTCTCCCGTGTGATCTTTTAAGCATAGATATAACAGGGATATTCAAGATCTTCACACCTTGTACTTGTTTTCTTCTTACCACTCTTAATCATCCTAATTGGTCTTCTCTCATCAATTGAATATTAGAGAATTGCAGCCTTAAGATCATCAGGACACTGGAAGCACATCTAGATCTTGAATACAACCTTGGTCAAATCAAATGTAGGGTTGAACACATCATGGTTTTTGTAAATCTCTCTGCCAGCCTCTACTATTACTACATGTTTTTTCTGCCTCACCCTTGAATCTCTATTGATTGTAGAGGCAATGGGACTAGCAGAAATCCTGGTTTGGGCTTCAGTGGTATTTGCATTAGCATAGGGCCCTCCAACAGTAGCAGTAGCACTTGCATTGGCATTTGAGATCTCTCCAGCGGTAGCAGTAGCACTCGCATTATCAGTAGTAGTTTTATGAGCATTTGCATAAGCAGTAGCAAAAGCAGAAGCACTTGCATTAGCAGTAGGTCTCTCAAGACCAACATTAGGCACATCTAGATTATCATCTTCAATTGCATCATTGTCAGCATATACATATCCATCAGAATACCCAGAATCCGACCCCGAAGATACCTCCCCTTCACCCTCATCACTATTCTCCAAGTCAAATATTGATGCCACCAATGGTCCATAATTCTCCAATATCCAGCTTGGCAAATCTCTAACACTCTCGTCTCTGACATTTAACTTAGGCTTCTCAGGTCTGTCATTAGCACCAGATGCATTACCAGCATTTGCTACCCCTGAAGGACCAGCATCGTCCATCTCAAAGTAAATGTTGCCAATTCTCTCACCAAACGCGTTAATCCTTGCTCTTCTTCTTCTTATTCCCAGGAGCATTTTCCCTTTCCCCTTGTCAGTAGGCCCATCAGCCTTAGCAGTTTCAACACCATCACCAGACTTCACTTGACTTGCAACTCTATCCATTTTTTTTTCAAAACCAGAACGATCTTCTTCACCTCCAAAATCAGAACAACCTTCATCATCACCAACATACGCAAGCAGTTTACTGATTGGAGGGAGAGGATCTACTTCTTTAACAGAGACATCATCAGCAACCTCAGCTACCTCATCATCTGTCTCAGAGGTAGCAGTGGGTGAATTTCGTTTAAATAGGTAAACCTCAACAATCCTCTTTTGAGTATCAAATTCAGCCATGAAACAAGCCTCAATGTCATTAGTAATGCATGCCAAATGTAGTGATGGATGATCAAGATCATCTCTGTAAAACATCGTCCAATCATCACCCAAGCCTAGCTCAACAGTCATACTGATCAACTCAATTATGGACATCGTATATGCGGTACAATAGTCAACAAAGCTTATTTGTCCCTCTAAGCAGGTAGGTTGTCTAAAAAATATCATATTACCCGAGTGATGTATCATTATAATAAAAAAACTCATTGTTAGTACCTGCATATACACAAACAACCCTAATCTTAAAATAAACCCTAGTATTAGTTTAATTTACACTGTTGACCAAAACCCTAGTCCATGCAATATATTACTGGTAAAGTACACACCATTTTGGTGAGTGGGGAACACATTGGACTGACAACCAAGCAAAAACAATACAATAATTGACAACAAACCATAAAATAGAACAACCAACTAAACCTCAACTGCACTTCTGAATTAGCTACCCAAAAACTAACCCTAGTGCTTAATAAACAACTACATCTTAGTTAGGGAAGAAAAAAAGGCAGTCGGAAGAAACCCACTAACCATAGTCGGGAATCAACGACAACTCGAGAATAATGGTGTTTTCGTCTTGGATTTTCCACGCCATCGACTTCACGTCCACGGAGATGATGGATGTAACCGGAATCGTTAAGCCATTTGAGGTCAATTGAGAGAATTTCGATTTTTTGGGCGAATTGCAATTTTAGGGTTTCGAAAATCCCCCAAATTCGAGCGAGAAGAATGAGTGTTATCAGTCCAATTCCCACCTAAATACCCACCTTAGATGAAATGGCTATTTTGTCCTCAATCGAAATGGAGTGATGATGTAATAACGTTGAATTATGACGTGTTTCAGTCGGAATGAAAGTTAGGATATAGTTTATCTGAAATAAAAAGTTTAGGCCTAGTTTTTCAAAAATTGAAATGATGGGTCTAGTTTGGCGAAAACGTGCAAATAATGGATGTAGTTTGTCGTTTTCTCTGATTCTGAACATATAGGATCATAAACTTGGTATAAAATCATGATGAATCATTTGGATTACATATGTAGGTCTTCACTTTATCCAAAAAAGATGTATGTAAGTCTTTCAATATGGGGTTTTTGTCTCGAACATCTTTGATAAAACCTGCGTGGTTATTTTGCCGTAAGGCTAGATGGTTGATTATTTATAATAAACCATTGAAAATTTATCTTCTTGTGTTCTTTAATTCCGCTGCACATTATACTCTATCAAGAAGATTGTTTGAGATCAAGTTAAGGCAACAACAGCTTAACTTGAGCTTTAAAACTTTAGAAAAGTTGTATCAATCCCGATCCAACAATTTCACCAAGGATTGAAGCAAAACAATAAGAAAAACACACCCACACACACAAAACACATTCCATTTATTAGATTGCAAATTGTTTTTTTTTGTGTGAAAAAGTAGCATTGGTTTGCATCAACATATATAAATGAAATGTTTGAATCACAAAAACTCTTCAGTTGGCTGTTGAACCCCATATGATAGTTGTAAATGCAAACTCATTTAATCATGACAGATAAATACAAAAAAGAAAGAAACATTACCAATAGCACCTAACTCGAGCGTTAAACGTGATCAATGGCCCGGGGTACACTTTACATAGAAAAAAATTCCCAATGACTTAACTACTACGGTATCAAAAAGAAACTAGCCGAAGACATAACCTACATATCATAAAGAAACTGATTCCTCTCGAGATCAATGAATAATTTGGTACGAATATCGTCCCGATGAAAGGGCCCAAGCCCGGATACATTCATTTCAAATTCTAGAAATTTCCAGGGCTCCGCACAAATATCATCAGCAAGTTCATCCATTCCCCGGGGAGACAAAACCTCTGTCTCTCTGGATCTGGTGACAACCTGGAATACCGCATCGCACGGGGGACCCTATAACGTTCCCTAACGTATGGCCCTGAGATAGCCCAGACAGGCACCCTTCCGGCATAAAGCTCGATATTCACATTCATATCAGCAACGATGGGGGTACCACCATATGGTTGGGGAAAACTATGACCTGAGGTAGTGACCTCGACAATAAAATCACTATCCCTTATAGAGCCACCAGCACCTGCCTCAGTACGAGGGGAAGATACAATTACCCCGTTGCGAGCTAAGGTTTTGGTTAATTTCGCATTCTGAATTTCCAAGTTTTCGAGGGATTCTCGATACGCGTTGCGTTCACGCTCCAATTTGAGATTCATAGCACGCAAACGTCGGGTCTGAGCCTGGCTTCTAGCCAGTTCCTTCTTCATCTCTTCTTCAGCGACTAATGCTTTTCACGCTTCGTCATGTGCAATTCATTTATGAGTCTCAGCAGCACTCGATTGTTAGCACGATCACGACTAACCTCACTCCGTGCAATCATCGCGCGCAGCTCCTTCACCAAAGCATCATGATGAGTCTGCACCTCCCCAAGCAGCATATAATCTCTACATAGTTCATGGAACGTGTTCCCAAACTGCCAAGGAAACGAACAATCATTAGTAAATAATAGGGGGGGTGAACATAGGTAAGGACCAAGAAGCAACAAGGCAAACCCCTTACCGTATATAACAACATCATACATATGCGCGGTGCTAATTCCACCCCCAGATCTCGACAAAACACTGAAGGATCAAAATTTCCATACATATTTTCCAAGCCGCGAAAAGCATCCTCCTCACGGATATCATTATTCCCAGTTCGCATAATAAACCGTTCCAAAAGGGGATCACTTAAAAAGGAATAATCTTCCTTCGATGGTGCTCTATTTTCGGATGACTTCTCAGTATCATTATTACCAGGGTGCGGTGCAGCACGCCTAGGGGCTGAAGTAGACAAGCTAGGAGAAGCCGACACAGAGGGAGCCTCATCAATACTTTCTTTGCCAACACCAGAAGAGGGTACTAACCCATCAGGACCGAGCTCCTCACTTCCAGCACCAGCCGACCCCGCAAGATGATGCGCGCCAGAATGAGAACTTTCCCCAACCCCTCTTTGCGACGCTTCAAATCGAGCGCGAGGCCGAGGGTGCCAATAATTAGCTGGTGCACCTTCTGGCGGCAGAGTTACTCTGACCCGTGGAGGGTGAGTAGCCATACGTTGATGGGAAGCATGATCCACGGTCATAGCGTTAATCCTATCCTCTTCTAATCGAATCCCTCTCGACATGGCATCGCGATCTCCAACAATAATACTGCCACCATAAATATTTGATTGCATTACGAGATATCGATCAAGGAACCGAGAGTTTCGCTCATGCAGACGGACTCGGTGTAACCTTAGATTTTCAGAAATCCCGGAAACTGGCATTAAACCGTCATCCAATGACACATCCCTCGCAGGGATTTCAGAGTCAGAAGACTCGTCATCTGACACGACGAAAGAATTTCGCCTAGCAGGGCCAGCTTCACAATACTGCGGCGATACAGCAAATTTTTTCTTCTTCGGAGATTTTTTAGCACGAACCATCCTTTGGAAAAACAAGTAAGGCGATTTATTACAAAAATGCCAAAATATCAAAAGATAGATCGAAATTGAGATCGAATAAGATATCGGGGAAATTTACCGACATCAAATTCGACATGGTTCCGACAACGACAACACAGGGGCAATAAAATAGTGAAAGATGACACAGCATGGACCGACTATTATAAACAAACAAAACCTAGGGCCCGCAACATTAAATGCACCATATCGATGATTACATCGAAACTCGATATGACTTTCGACATAAGTTCAACGTACAAACAAGAAATGACACTACGCGTAATAGAGGGCTCGACCCAAACTTAACACTACAAAAAACAAAAATGGGGGACTATCATACGTTTTAATTGTTTATATTCGTATTTGCAAGATCACGTGTTTTAAACAACCTAGAGTTAAAACGAGGACCTTATACAATGCGGCAACTACACTGGGGGAGTGCACAAAACTAGTTCCAAGTGCACTTCCCGCATTTTTGATTTCCGTCCTTCGAACTGGGGGACGTGGGGTACAGGTCACCCGAAAATTCAAAACTAAATTTGCGAATTCTCATCCCTAAGATAATAATCCCCAAATTGGGGGACTACATGATATGGAAGTTTCTAGCATTTGGGCCCATTCTGGACCTCGGCCCATGAACGACCATGTCGGGGATCACCTCCGATATGACATCGAGTATAGGATTCGATATAGACCAGCCGCACCTATAAATACCCCGCCCTGCGCACCGAGAAAGGCAGAGAATTCCTCACCTCGATTTACCCGCGTCACATCGAATAGCACTATTCGATATTTTACCCGACATAGATATTCCATATGGTTTTGTCCACGTCATCACTCAGCCTCATATAACTACTTGACCACCGACATCATATCGAGACTCATCCCCGACGTCAGATCGAGACTCATCCCCGACGTAGCACCAGCAGGTATTTCGGTGAAGTCTCGACCTCGAGCAACAGGTTCCAGACCAAGTCTACGCGAGATACCTAGTGTAGTCCTGATTTGAGATAGATTAGTAAAGCTATTAGATTACTCTCTTGTAACCGACTCGCATATATATATATATCATACGGTCTATTGTAAAATCGGTTCAATTGAGGTAAGTAGTCTCAATGGTAAGAAACAGGGATAAAAGCATCAAACCCCCTAACCTATTGGGTGTTTTGCACTTTGGTCCTTAAACTATGTTTATCAGTGATTTGCTCCCTAACCTTTAGGGTGTCTGTGCGATTTGGTCCTTTTTTGCAGTTCCAATTTTTTGTGGCCAAAATATCCGTTCCTTTGAGGTATTTTTTTGTCTTTTTTTTTCACCAAATATCATTATACATCTAGTACAACACATATGAGTCTGGTAGAGGAGAATATTTCGGCCAAAAATGGTCGAAATTTGCCGAAAATGGGCAAATCCCGTAGTGCTTTCATGGTCTTTTTGTGGCCAAAATATTCCTCCCTTTGAGGTGTTTTTTTGTCTTTTATTTTTCACCAGCTACTATTATACATCTAGTACAACACATACTAGGGAGCAATCATATTTTTCACCAGCTACTATTATACATACTAGCACAAACACCCTAAAGGTTAGGGAGCAAAGCGCTGATAAACATAGTTTAAGGACCAAAGTGCAAAACATCCAATAGGTTAGGGGGTTTGATGCTTTTATCCCTAAGAAACATGCCTTTGTGAATGTAGATGACTTCTGTTCTTAAAGAAAAGTTTGAAGCTTTTGATCAGTTCAAAATTCTTTGTGCTAGTATTAAAAACTTATATGGCTCTTCTGTGATTAAGATTAGGTTTGATCATGGTAAAGAATTTGAAAATGCTAGTTTTGATAACTATTGCAATACTAAAGGTATTTTCCATGAATATTCAGCTCCTAAGACCCCTCAACATAATGGAATTACTGAAAGAAAGAACATGACTCTTCAAGAGATGGCAGAGTTATGCTCAATGCTAAAGATGTATCAAATAGACTCTGGGCTGAAGCTTTAAATACGGCTTGTCATATCAGTAATAGGGTGTATCTTAGACCTGGAACTAACATGACTCCTTATGAACTCTTGAAGGGTGTGAAACCAAATATTGCATATTTTCATGAATTTGGATGTGATTGTTATCTACTTAATGACATGGATTATCTGAGTAAATTTGATTCAAAAAGTGAAAAATGCATCTTTGTAGGATACTCTGCCAATAGTACTTCCTTTAGAGTATACAATCCTAGATTGAAGACAATCCAGGAATCACTGAATATTGTGTTTGATGATTTCACTCCTGATACAGGTACTGGTGACATCTCAGTTCCCAATGTTGGACCAACAGTGGAAACCGAGAATGTTACTCCTGACAATGTTACACCAACATTGAAACTGGAAGCTGGAAACACTGAACAGGAGACAGGGAACAATGTTAGACTAACACCTGCAAGATCTGATGTTAGACTAACAGCTGAAGACACTGACTCAGAACATGAAGTTGCCTCTAAACCTATAAGAGATCCCCCAGAAAGATCATCCAGCATCCCAGGTAATAAGTGAAGTCACTGAACGGATAAGGACACGCAACAAAGAAAGACTTGATTATAGAGATATGGTTAAACTATGTGTATGTATGAACTTCACTTGTACTGTTGATAATGCCTCTTGTTTTGTCTCATCCGTAGAACCTAAGAATGTGAATGAATCCCTCCTTGATAACTTTTGGATTAATGTCATGCAGGATGAACTATTACAGTTTACTAAGAACAATGTGTGGATACTGGTACCTAGACCACGTAATGTTAATGTAATAGGGACAAAGTGGATATTGAAAAACAAGAGTAATGAGGAAGGGGTCATAGTTAGAAACAAAGCCAGACTAGTTGCTCAGGGGTACACACAGGTTGGAGGTGTAGATTTTGATGAGACATTTTCTCCAGTTGCTAGAATTGAATCTATTAGGTTACTTCTAGCCATTGCATGTTGTCTTGGGATAATACTATACCAAATGGATGTAAAGGGTGCGTTTCTGAATAGGATAATTGATAAAGAAGTATATGTTGAACAACCTAAGGGGTTCACAGATCCTAAGTTCCCCAATCATGTGTACAAGCTTGAAAAGGCCCTATATGGACTTAAACAAGCATCTAGAGCATGGTATGAAAGACTTACAAAATTCCTATTAAGTCTTGGCTTTCTTAGAGGTGAAGGAGATATAACACTGTTTGTTTTGAAGAAAGATTCTCATGTTTGTATAGCTCAAATATATGTAGATGAGATTGTTTTTTGCTTAACTAAGAATTCTATTTTAGAAATATTTGTTGAATCAATGACAGGGCAGTTTGAGATGAGTATGATGGGAGAATTAAATTTCTTCCTTGGTCTCCAAGTAAAACAAACAGGTAATGGGATATTCCTAAGTCAAGAAAAGTATGCAAAGAATTTGGTGAAAAGGTTTGAATTGGCAGATTCAAAGCCTTGCAAAACTCCTATGTCTTCATCTGTGAAGATATCCAGGGATGTTACTGGTGCCAATGTTGATCCAACATTGTACCGTTCAATGATAGAAAGCTTACTCTACTTATCTGCTTCAAGACCTAATATAATGTTCTGTGTTTGTGTGTATGCTAGGTACCAGGCATGTCCAAAGCAGTCGCATTTGATTGCTGTGAAGAGAATCCTTAGATATATATATGGCACTTTGGCCCTTGGCATCTGGTACTCTTATGACACTAACACAAATCTTATAGGCTTCAGTGACTCAGACTGGGCAGGTGATACTGATGATAGAAAATCTACAAGTGGAGGATGTTTTTATCTGGGGAACAACTTGGTCTCGTGGTACAGTAGAAAGTAAAATTGTGTGTCACTCTCCACTACTGAATCTGAATACATAGCAGCAGGCAGCTGTGTTACCCAGTTGGTATGGCTTAAACACATGCTACTGGATTATGGGTTAGACAATGATACCTTACTTATGTTCTGTGATAATCTTAGTGCTATAAGCATCTCAAATAACCTTGTACAACATTCTAGAACTAAACATATTGATATAAGGCATCACTTTCTGAGACATGGTAGAGGACAAGCTCATTGACATTGAACACATAGAAACTAACAATCAGCTTGCTGATATGTTCACTAAACCCTTAGATTCTGAGAGGTTCTTCAGTTTGAGGAATTCTCTTGGCATGTGCACTGTGTAGGGAAGTTAGTCATCAGTGTTGACATAACGCCACTGTCTAGCACTAGTTAATGGTTGTGGTGTATCTATAATTATTTTATGTTTCTTTTCTGCATTCTTCTTTCTTGCATATTACATCTTTGTTAGAGATTATGTTGGGTTGTGTGGCTAATCTGTATAAATAGTTGAGGTGACTGGTGGACAGGTACATATCAAGAGTTTTGTAAAGTGAGAACTCTGTTGTTAGTCTGTGAATGTTAACCTAACATATGGGAGAAGCTGGGGTACACAGAGCTCACTACTCTGATGTTATTTAGTTGTGGCTTATCTATGTTAGGTTATACAAAACATGAAGAGAAGTTGGGGTACATGATGTTGAGAGCTTCATTGTTATTCAGTTGTACTTATTTTTGTGTCTTTGTCTATGGCCAAGGTTATGCATGATAGTGATCCTTACTACTGGGGTGTTTTGAAGTTTCGACTGCTTGCATTAAGTAGCATTGTTCCCTTGGTATTTCACTTGTAAACAGGTTGGTAAACAAGTATGCATGAGGAGTTGGGGTGAAAAAGTATATGATAAATGTATTGTCTTTATTCAGTTCCTTTGTATTTGCCTAATTTTTAGCTAATGGTTAAGATGTTGGGGTGTGTGGAGTCTTGTGCTGCCCACACTCAGTGATGAAACTATCCTTTAACATTCACTTGTTTTTGTTCAAAAGAGTTCATGATAATAGTAAAAGATAAATTGATAAGTCCTGATCCCAGTCAATAAAGTTGTTTGTACTTGGTTACCATCACCCAATGTTGATCTAACATTGTTGCGTTCATTCTAGTTCTGCATAATTTCCTTTGTCGGTTTGGGCTTAGGGGGAGTAATCATAGGAATCATGTGTTGAGGCATACTTTGTGGGTGACCAACTGCAGGTAAAACACTATGTTTTGTGATCTTCTATGATGTGGGAAAATCATTTCCCTGGATATGTACATCCACTATGTGTTTTTCTGTCTGATTTGTCACTTATCCATACTGATGATCTTAATCTATGCTTTTGTACCTATGTACTTGGTTGAGGTTTCAGATCAGTATACAAGAATATCTCACGCTCTCACATGACGTTGTTTTGGATGACACCCTTGCACCTATAACTTCCCTCCCCGATGTTAACTTGCCAATGTTAGTTCAACATTGAGACATTATAACTTATGAGTTTTCAGGTTTGGACACTGTTAACAGGGTAAAAATACCACGTGCTTAAAATACACCATAATTCAATTATCAAATTTACCAGGTATATTATTATATAATTTGTCTTCATATACCCCAAAATGTGAGAACTTCCCCTCACTGTACCCTCCGAAGCCTAAAAGCCATCGGAGCACCCATCCCGAAGACCAGAGAACGAGAAAAATGCCCAGTACCCCTCGAAACACACGCAAGAAACATTGCCCTACTAGAGTAAGGAAGCCATCGGAACCAACGATACGAACGAAAGATATACACCTATCGGAGTACACATCAGAAGAAGGCAACCTAACAATAGACCACTATCGGAATTACAACAGCATCGGACGAGAGTTCCGCCCAACCTATCCAACATTTCCGAGAGGTACAACCCATCGGAGAGAAGAAGTCAGAAGACTCAACCTATCGGAACTCCTTGAAACCATCGGAAGAGATAAGAATCATCCCCGTGAGTGCCTAGTAGGTACATATCCTAAGAGATATACCTTATCTCACGTTACGACGCCTGTAAACACATGCAACACATGCACAACGACACTTGCCCCTAAAAAACTTCTATAAAAGGTAGAAAAAAGAGAACACCAAGAAAAAGAGGGGCCCAAGGGAACTTATGTTCTCTATGAGAAGGGAATTTATGTTTTCTATGAGAAAGGAACTTATGTTCTCTACAGAGGAGAGGGCAAACTCCTCTCTTTCTATATTATGGCTTCACGAGGACAGTTCCTTCAACAAAATATAAAACCAATACAATCGATAAAATCGACATACACCAAATATCCAACACCTAAAACAAGAACTATGAGTGGCTTGATTCCCAGTCGGGGGATACGTAGGCATCTCGGAAAATACCCGAGTCCAACCGCAAATCAATAAAAACCAACAATCTCCTCAGGTCGGGATCTGCGTTTTGAACAATCCGTTATGCTCTTCGTCAAAGTTAGCAGGCATGACGAAGATACCGTTAACAAAATGGTGCCGTCTGTGGGAACCGTCGTTGAATCCTTGAGCAAGCCCGATGAGATCTACGACAAAATCAAAACGGAAAGCAGGTGCTAATGCCACGGGGCGATACGCCCCGAAGTTAAGTTTTTCTTTCTCCAAACTCGCATGATTCAATTCCAATCTTGGATGTCACCTTGAAGTCATAAGATTTTCTAATTGCTATATAAGTCTATATAAGTGTATATATAGAAAGTCTGTAAAGACTTGTAAAAGACTTGGGTAGGAGTGGATTCTCTTGCCTACTGCTTAAGAAGTGCAGAGAAAATCTGCAAATGAAACATCAAATGAACGAATTAATGGAGAAGAAAATGAAGTCACGTCTCTCTTGACACGTGTCTCCTTTAAAGAATGTGAGGTGGACAGGTGGCCTAACCTGCACGCATTAAAATATATCAAAAGAAAAATAAAAGGAAAAGAGAGGGACATCTCCGAGGATTGTTATAATAAAGATAAAAAATTGTGTGATAAAAACAAAAAGTCTCTTTTTTAACAAAAAGAAGAGATGGTCCAGTGGCCTCGGAAAAACTCTCCGAGGGCATTTACCCGAAGAATCCTGGTTCGGATCACATTCCCGAAGGCTTTTTATTTTGTATGAAGAGCCTATATAATAAAAATAACAAGAATGTAAAACTCTCCGAGGAAGGAAATGAGTAAACGACTCTGCCGAAAAGGATTTTTTGGAAATACGTGAGAATATTCACTAAACTCCAAGCATCTATATATACATAGGAATCTTTCCTTGGATAACCGAGCTAAGCGTGAGCTGTCCAAGCTATATTATAGCCACGATTATGTTTCAGGTGATACCTCTATTTAGAGAAAATGTATCTCCAAAGTTTGCACTGCCAACGGACACGTTATGCTAAGTAATTCGCTTGGCCAGTAAGAATGAATTTCATTTCTTTAAACTCAATCTTAAATTCTACAATTAAAGTAGAGGGTCCAAGTATTCATAAGTGCTGAAAAGTGATGATGACTATTAACACGAAAATACAAGTTTCATTAAAATAAAAACAAAGTACAATTATGCTAAAAAGTAAAAGGGCCTCTAACACAGGGGGGAGGGGGGGTAGAGCACTCGTTGACGCAGGAGTTGCCACGTTTGCAGAAGGAAGAGTCGGAGCACTTGTAGAAGAGGGAGCACCAGAAGGACCAGCGTATGCCCCCGTACCGAGAGGAGGACGAGCTGTAGGTAGCGGGACCACGGCAGTCAAGGGAACCCGAGTTGGGGCAGAATAAGAGGGAGAAAACTGAGAGTTGTTCTTCAAAAAGAGAGAATATGCTTGTTCCAATGTTGGCCTCTGCATCTCCGAAATATTTATCTGGTGCGGATCAATGTTGGGAGCTACCTTCCTACGCACTTCACTGAAGCATTGAAAGAACCCCCACATAACATGTCCAACCAAGTATCCATGATTCTTGCGAACATATTGCTCCTTAACTTGGACAATGTCATATTCCTGGGCTTTCTTATCAGCCTCTGTTGCATCTCATCGGGGGTAATGCCCCCCGAAACTGGGGCCTTCGATAACTCTTCAGTAAGAGCATACATCCGACCAAGTGCTTGGGACAGGCTATGCTCCAGCTCTTTCTGCTTTACCCCCCAGGCAATCTTTTCTTCCTCAAGGAAAGTAACCCTTTCTTTCAACACCAGTCCCGAGGCCTCCGTCTCCAATACGGATGATTGGAGCCGTTTATTTTGCGCCCTTACTTCCTGAAGATGCTTCATGATCTTAGTCCACGCCGCCTCGTACTTCTCCATCTTCTCCCGGAGACTCTTATTTTCTTCCTCTATCTTCCGAGACCTTTCTTTAGCCGCGTTCGCCAACTTTTGCAACTTCTCAACCTCAAGTAACAGAAGAGGAAGCACTTTGGGCGCCTAAAAAGCAAAACAGAAGAATAAAGATCCCAACACTAGACCCTAAACGTATAAGATAAGTAAAAAGTAAGTCTTACCAGCATAGCCAGGTAATTCGTTGCAAGCTTGGACAAATTGCCACCCCTCCGATGGGAGAGAGTTGGCAGCCGATAGATATCGAGTGACTGTATCGAGGGCTACCTTATCCTCTTTCGGGCTAGGCTCTCGCCCCGAGGCTGGAATACTTGAAGACGAAGGTCCCTCCAAAGGTATTCCCCCCGATATGGGCACTCGGAACGGGATGATCCGCGAAAGAGGGAGCTGCGGCCATCAGCTCATCTAATAAGAGCATCGGATCATCGGAAGCTGAAGGAACATAAGGATCCGAGGGAAAAGATCTTCCTTCAAAATTAAAAAAAATCACCCCCTGTGAATTAAAAATTTCCCAAGTAAGTAAGTTATTCCGTAAAAAGAAAAACAAAGAGGAAGATAGTTAATCTTAAGAAACTTACCCAAATCTATAGCGTTCTCCTGAGATACTCCCTTGTTCTCAGCAGGGAGGGCTTTTCTTTTATCTATCAAAAACAATTTTTTATATAAATAAAGAATATAAAGTATCTCAATACCATTTAACACCAATAAGAGATACATACCTTTGGGAGGGGTTGCCAGTAGTATATCCACCGAATCCCCCGATGTCTCCGAGAGTGAAGACGTGTCGACAGCACCTAAAGAGGTTAGTGGCATCCCCCCTATCCCTATATCCTCTTCCCCTCCTCCTAATGAGAAGGCCCCCACGAGGACCGCGTCCGCGGAAGTCACATCCAAATCCGCTTCTTCTGGGGTATCGGACGTTCCACTAGATGACTGGGATATAGCTGTCGAAGTTGTCAAACGAGTCCTTGCTTGCTCAGCATTACCCTCCGCAGTCACGGGGACTTCACCTTCCCCTTAAATTAGTCCACCCTCATGAGCCCCCTTCTCTTCATGAGCATCGGAACCACTGACTCCTTCCACCATATATGGCCGTAAAGCATCCACTGCAAAACAACCAAAGTCAAACGAAGAATGACAATAAAATTAAAGTAAAATATATGTAAGAACTTACCAAAGGTGTTGAAGTATTTCTCGGGCACACCCAGAGGAGTCTCGAGTCCGTCTATCGGAGAAATATATCGCAAACCCGCGGTCCAATAGAGGGCAGTAAAACTCCCCGACTCCATCCAAAACTTTGCAGCAAACACGGGGGAGAACACCAAAGTATCGTCTAACACCCTTTCCGGAAACTTGGGCTCCCTCCAAGTGTCGGGCATGTCCCACTTCCCCTAGGTAGGGCATATGTAGAAAATTTTGTTCTTCCACGTGCTGTGAGAACTAACGTTGCCCTCGGAGATACGGTCATCTTTGTTCCGATGACTGAAACAATAGAAAGGAGCCCCCCCCCCGGAGACACCTTCAACTCAAAAATAAAAAAACACCTATCCCTCGTGCACTCTATTCCCCTCACCAAACACCAAAAAACGAATAAGGCTAAAGCTGTGAATCAATTGGGGGTGAGTTGACTAGAGCATACGTTGCAGTACCTAAAAATATCGCAGTAAAAAGGCGGGAAAAATGAACGTAACCCCGCCTTTACCTGAGAGTAGTACACGGTCAAGTACTTCGTCGAAGGAGAATTACCCCTCTGGTCTGCTGACAGAATCTCCACCGTCACATTCTGGCTTGAAGCGCCATACTCTATGAACAAGTTTTGAAACTCCTCTTGCGACGCAGTGCTAATTGTCGCCGCCACTTTCTGGGTAGCTCGGGGAACACCACCCTTATCAGCGTTCTTCTTCGATTTTTTCACCTTCCTCGCACTGCTGCTACCACCGGCCCCCATCACCGCCGCCGCGCGTCTCTTTCGAGAAGCCAGAGAAATGGCCCTCTTCACCCCTCCAGTACCAGAACCGGCAGACACCAAATTGGCCGCGGATTGAGACGCCATTAGAGCCGAATTCGAGAAGTCTTAAGAAAAATCAAAAAAGCTTTTTTTTTTGGAGGGAGAGAAGATAAGCGGGAGAATTTTTTTGCTTAAAATTGCAAGTGAGAATAAAAGTAGAAGAGGAAGGTATTTATTAGCCCTAGGCCCAATAAAGGTATTAATTACCCACTAAAACTCCTTTTCACACCCCACGATTGGAAATTGCGTATAGTGGGCTATAAACTGTCACGCCTCCTCAGTTATGGAAAACATAACAGTCCGAATACCTCGGCCACCACGCCACTTCTGAACATGGCATTTAATCCCCATTAATTGTACTTAATCACAAATAATTAAATGCCACGACATTAATTATAATGTCCCGACATTAATATCAACGAAGGCACGTCTCAACGAAGGCATCGGAAAACCTCTCGTCTCGAAGAAGACAACTATGATATTCCCCTCGCCTCTGCAAAGGCAAGAAAAAAGTTGGGGGGCTTGTGTTAAACAGACATAAATGGCAACGACGAATGTCTACGATACCCCAGAAGAGTTCTACGATACCATCCCAAGGCTTGCCGAGTCCTATATGAAACTCCGATGCCTTTCGAGGATCTACAATGCCTTATGAGACGTTCACGATGTAATATTTGGCAAAGATCTACAAGATCCCTGATGAACTCTACGATACTTTAAAGGGCTCGAAACCAGTACGTTAAACGACTCCGATTACAAGAAGCTACGATACCTGAACCATCGTAACTCTCGACTTTTTTAAGTTTCTAGTGCAGCCATAACGACTGACTGCACTAAAAACTGGGGGGCTTTGTTAACAGGGTAAAAATACCACGTGCTTAAAAACACAATAATTCGATTATCAAATTTACCATGTATATTATTATATAATTTGTCTTCATATACCCCAAAATGCGAGAACATCCCCTCACTGTATCCTCCGAAGCCTAAAAGCCATCGGAGCACCCATCCCGTAGACCGAAGAACAAGAACAATGCCCCAGTACCCCTCGGAACACACGCAAGAAACATTGCCCTACTAGAGTAAGGAAGCCATCGGAACCAACGATACGAACGAAATCGTGCAAATACACCTATCAGAGTACACATCAGAAGAAGGCAACCTAATAATAGACCACTATCGGAATTACAACAGCATCGGACGAGCGTTCCGCCCCACCTATCCAACATTTCCGAGAAGTACAACCCATCAGAGAGAACAAGTCAGAAGAATCAACCTATCGGAACTCCTTGAAACCATCAGAAGAGATAAGAATCGTCCCCATCAGCGCCTAGTAGGCACATATCCTAAGAGATATACCTTATCGCACGTTACGACACCTGTAAACACATGCAACACATGCACTATGACACCTGCCCATAAAAAACTTCTATAAAGGTAGAAAAAAGAGAACACCACGAAAAAGAGGGGCCCAAGGGAACTTATGTTCTCTATGAGAAGGGAACTTATGTTCTCTATGAGAAAGGAACTTATGTTCTCTACAGAGGAGAGGGCAAACTTCTCCCTTTCTATCTTATGGCTTCACGAGGACAATTCCTTCAACAAAATATAAAACCAATACAATCGATAAAATCGACATACACCAAATATCCAACACCTAAAACAAGAACTATGAGTGGCTTGATTCCCAATCGGGGGATACGTAGGCATCTCGAAAAATACCCGAGTCCATAAAAACAAACAATCTTCTCGGGTTGGGATCGGCGTTTCGAACAATCTGTTACGCTCTTCGTCAAAGTTAGCAGGCACGACGAAGATACCGTTAACAGAGACTGCTCTAGTTACGTGTTAATCTAACACTGACACGTGGTTAGTTAAACATGGGTATGATCGTGTGCTAGTGGTCCGGTTATTTTGGTAGCATACTACAACAAAACTCTCTCCACTCTTCAGCTAATTACTTATATAATTTACCCTAATCTTCTCTTACAGCTTACGCATTCAAAAAATTCTTGTGCAATCAACATTCTCTGCAAATTAAGCTTTTTCTTTTTTCTCTAAATTACTCTAGCAATGGCACGCAAGTCTTCCATTGATGCTCTTGTAGATGCTGCTGAGCAGGTTGAGCAGCTAGTACGCCGCAGTACCAGACGTGCAACCACTGATGCGGCCGTCGCCGCCACTGCACCAAAGAGAAAATCCACTTATCAATGGCGCAAGGGCAAAAAATCCGCAAAGAGTGGTGTTGGTTCAACATCAAAAACTGCTGAGCAAACCTCCACTCCCACCAACGCTGAAAACGAGGTAATGATGGCTAACCCTACTCAAGATATAACTGTTGAAGTTGGTATTGAAGGGGAGAAAGAGGCCCATGTTGTTGTTGTGGAAGAGTATGAGGTTTTGCATGAGGTCCCTAAGGGTAATGTTGGGGATGAGTCTGTGGTTGTTACTGATAAAGGTGAAAACCTTGAGGTGAATGGTGAGCCGTCTGAGGCTAATGTTGTTGAGCATACTGCTGCTGCTGAGGTGGATACTCTTCCTCAGGGAAGTGATCAGGTTGAGGAGACTGTGGCTGAAGAGGTTACTACTGAGGGTAACCAAGTTGTTGTTGATGAGGGGAACAATCAACCTGAAGAGATTGAGAGAGAAGAAGAAAAAGAAGAGAGACTGACTCTGTCTGCCTTAGCTACTGCTCCTAGGGAGAGAAAGGGTAAGCAGGTGGTTGTTGAATCTTCTGAGTCTGAGTCAGAAGAAAAAGAAGAAGAAGATGACAAGGAGGAAGGAGAAGATGAAGTTGAGGAAGAAGATCAACTGGTAGCTGATGACCATGTTGATGTTACTCCGACATCAGACAATGATGAGTACTTTGATGTGCTTGATGAGGAGTATCCCAAGAAGCGTTATTCTGACTTCTATGTGTCAGCAGAGGCAGAAGAACAGTGGGAGGCTTATCAAGCCAGGGTTATTCACATGGAGAGGAACATTGATGAGGAAATGTTCAAGGAAAACAGGTTGTATGAGTTGCTTGAAGAAAGGGGTGTGTTGGGCTCTGTGATGAATCAGTCATCATATATCCGTGATGTGATCAGAGAGTTCTACATGAATCTCTCTCAGTGGGTGTGCCACCAGGGTTCCCCCAAGTTTGGAAAAGCTTGGATAAGGATGAATGTCTATGACATTAGTCCTTCTGTGATCAATGAAGCTTGGGAACTTCCTGATCCTGAGTAGAATGAGGATCCTAGCATGGATGACGTGTTCATAGACCTCACTGGTGGACTCACATGGAAGTGGAAAGATAGCTTTCCAACTACAAAGCTGGCCTCTTTAAGTGTTGTGCTACACAAGCTATCTACCTACAATTGGCTGCCATCTTCCAACACCACTGTTATGACTAAAGAATCTGCAAAGTTGGTGTACAAACTGAAGAATGGGCTGAGTGTGAACATAGAGGAGAAAGTATTGAGGCACATGAGGGAGGTCACAACAAAGACAAAGGGAATCATTCCATATCCCTCTCAGATATTCAGCATTCTGGTAAAGCAAGGCTTCAAGACCAAGAACACAGAGGGCTGGATCAAGAACAATGCCAAGATGACCATCACCAGGAGCTACTTTACTCAAGTGAATTCAAGATTTGCCCTGGAACCCCAATGCAGAAGTTGGTCCAAGCAGGAAAAAGAAGAAGAAGACTCTCACATTTGCTGCTTCTAATGTTCCAGTTTCAAGTGGTGATAGATGTTCTTTGATTTCTGATGCATTTGTGGAAGAGACTCTGGTTTGTCTTGACGGAGAGTACAAGGACACCCAAAGAGAGATAGCTGACAAC
This sequence comes from Linaria vulgaris, assembly GCA_948329865.1. NCBI lineage: Eukaryota > Viridiplantae > Streptophyta > Magnoliopsida > Lamiales > Plantaginaceae > Linaria > Linaria vulgaris. The sequence goes on along the minus strand of OX415251.1, from coordinate 73,364,768 downwards.
TAAGTGAGATTGCAGGAGATTGACAGCCTCAGGAAGCATTTGAAGGATCTGCCTTCCTCACGAAAAGGGGGATAGTAGATCAAATTTTAAAATTTCCGAGTTCTTTTAATTTTCTGTTTTCTATTGAAGTATGAACAATTCTGTTTCTTTGCATTTTTCTGTTTCTGTTTCTTTCTTCATCAAGAAGTGTGTTCCTTGCTACTTAGTATGATCTGTAATTAAGTACTTTTCTATATTGGTACTTAGTGTTTCTGCTTATGCTATTTGAACTTTGTTTACAAAGTACTAACTCTGTTTTGCAGGTGTTAACTGTTCTCTGATGTTAAGTTAACACTGAGATGTTCAATGTTAGAACATCTGTTTGGACTCAATGTTAATCCAACATTGACAAAGATGGATGTTATGACAACATTGAAAGTATCAATGTTAGAATAACATTGAGTTGGACCCTTTTGATATTCAGGGGGAGTGTACTTAGTTTTCCATTGGTATAAGATAGTGAACTTTGTCTGAATAATTCGATCTGGTTAGAACAGGTTCTTAGGTTTTGTGATTAAGGCAAAAAGGGGGAGATTGAAAGTGCAGGTATTCTGGCAATGTTAGTTTAACATTGAGAAGTCAATCTTAGAGTAACATTGGTGAGCATAATCCGATTTACAATCTTGTTGATATTTGTTATTATTGTTTTACCTTATTCATTTAACTAATTGAGTTCCACAATTGTGATTGTCTTTGATTATTATTTAGGAAACAAACTTGTCATAGATTGGACGCTCAAGTTTCAAAGAAGGGAAAGTTTCCTTAATTAAGCAAATCGCTCTACAAGGAAAGAAGAGTTCGAGTGCAACTAGGAAAGTTTTCCAAGTTGAGTCTTGATTTGAAGAAGGAGTCTTTCCTTAGTTAGATCACTAAAGAAGGAACTATTATTTGAGAAGGACTGCGAGAACAAGGAAGAGGAGTTCGAGAAGGAAACAAGGAGAGTTACCAACCGTGTACAACACACCTTGAAGTCCAAGTCAAGAACCTATATATAGGTGTGAAGTACATCAAGACAAACACGAGATAAGAGCTAGTCAATCCGAGAGATTTATCCACACATTGTTGAGTGTTGTCTTGCTTTAGCAAAGTTTGTGAGTTGTTAGAATAGATCTAAAAGTGAGGATCTTTTAGAGATAGTCGAAGTTGACATTGTCAGATCGTGGATTGACACAACAACTTTGAGAGTTAAGCTGGCGTTGCCTTAACTCTATTTTGATTTTCTTGACAAGAGTAGTATGCAGTGGAAATAAATAACACAAGAAGATATAATTTTAAGAAGTTTTCAATATTATTAAAAAATTCCGAGCCTTAGGCTAAATAACCATAAAGGTTTTATCAAAAATGTTCCTCACAACAATTCACTCACGCTCTTTGTTGATCGGACTCAACGAAGCAGACAAGTAAGAACTACTTAACCTCTATGAACTAGATGTAAATAGTTGATACAAAAACTTTGCAAAAGCAAGATGTAGACAATACAACGAATGATTAATCTCTCATATTGTTTAGCACGATTGTCTTGTCTTCATCTTGATGAACTTCACATCTTTTATAGATTTCTTAAGTCTTGAACGCCAAGATGTGTTGTTCACAGTTTTGGTAACTCTTGTTGTTTCCATGTTGAACATTCCCTTCTTTCGGAACTCAATATCTTTCCTAAATATGTGTTTCCATTGTTACCAAATTAACAAGGTAACACATCTCCTTCAATTCACAGAATCCTGGAAAGAATCGCGTCGCAGAGAACAGCTAGCTTGTTTCCTTCTTTTGAAACCGTGTGAGTTGACTATTCAACTTAGCTTAAATTATGGAAACTTCAAGTAATGAATCTTTCATAGCTCTTCCTTATGATAAAGATACCTTCCTGGACATAAACATAAACAACTAAAACCGTGGAACTTGGTTAATAGGTGAATAAAGGAAAAACTTAATTTTGGTAACTAAATGACAGTTTTCGCACAGACTCTCGGCTTTCAATGTTATCATCAATGTTAACTCAACATTGTCTAACATTATATCATCTAACATTGATTCTAGAAAACCTGCACTTTCAATCTCCCCCTTTTTACCTTTCTTCACAAAACCAATACCTGTTCCAATCAAGTCTTATATCAAGAAGGTTATAATGAACAAGAAACAAATTAAACTACTAAATTGCTCCCCCTCAATACAAGATAACAAATTCAAAGTTAAATTGGCAGAGACAAATATTGACGTCATCACTACAACCACATATGTACAAATGTTTAGACCTCAACATTCATCAATGTTGCCTCAACATTGAAACCAGTAAGTTTCCTGCATAAAAGGTTAACTAGACAAGCAGTTCAAAATGTACTTTCATAAGTAATAGCAGTTAGAGCAGTTCATCAGTAGTACTTAGAGTTACATGCCATAACTAGATATCAAGGACAAGCCCCTTGATAAAATAAAACCAATTAAAGATAAATGTACCAGCAGTTCAAAAATATTAGCAGTTCTTAAGAAACAAAACATAAACTAGAAGATAGAAATTTGAAATTGGAATAACTCTCCCCCTTTTTGTGAAGAAAGGAGTTTCTCCAAATTTTTCACCATGTCCTCCAGCTCTTTGAGGTGTTCCTTTCTTTCCTCAATCTCCCTCTGAGTATCAGCAATCTGCCCCCTTATACCAGTTCAGCATATGATCCATAAAAGCATAAGTAATGACCATGCAATCTTCCTCATTGGACATAGGCACTGAAGTTCCAGCAAACTCTCCCCCTCACCCAAGCCTTTCCAAATTTTGGAGATCTGTAGTCCCTGATCCATTTGGAGATATTAAGGTAGAACTCCATAACAATCTCAGGAGCAAAGTCATGCAACTCCATCACTGATTGTTGCAACCCTCTTGCCTCAAGCAAGTCCATCACCTTGTTCTCTTTGAAACTGGCCATCTCTATAGCTCTCTCAGTGTGAATCTCCCTTCTTTTGAAAGTATCCCACTTCTTCTCCGATTCTTGTGAAAGATAGAAAGGAGAATAACAGTTCTCCTCATCCTCAGGGTAGATCACATACAACCCATCTGTATACTCATGTGTCCCTGATGTTGCTCCAACATCAGCAGCAACATCCTGCTCTTCTTCAGTCTCATCTTCTTTCTCCTCTTCTTCCTCTTCATCCTCAACATCTACTACCTCAGTTTCCTCATCCACTACTTGCTTTCCTTTCCTCTTTCTCTCAGCAGCAGCAGCAACAGCCTTCTTCTCTTCTTCAGCCTTCTTCTCATCCTCAGCAGCCCTCTTCCTCGCTGATCTCTCAGCTTGTCTTTTCCTGGCCTCAGCTCTCGCCTTAGCAGACTCAAACATATTTTTTAATTTCTCCCCATTGCCCTTTCTCTTTTTCTTTTGAGCCCTAATCCACTTCCTCACCATCTTGTCTACAGATGCATCCACGGATTTCTCCACATATTTTTCAACGGATGCACTACCCTCCCCCTCAACAGTTAAGTCAACATCAAGTTCAGGGTTGGGTTCAACAGTGTTTACCTCAATTTCAGGCTCATTGGTGATGGGAGTGGTTGAATCAGCAGTTGGCTCAACATTGGAGGTCGGTTCTCCCTGTTTGGACTTTTTTCCATGTCGCACGTAAGGGATCGCCTTTCTTTTAGCAGCAACATGAGCATCAACTGTCTTTGCAGTAGCACATCTAGTGTGTGAACGGGTGCGTGCAGTAGTGGGTTCACTTCCCAGGGCAACATCTGCAAGAGTTTGCATGGGATCCTTGCTTTCCATTGTTAGTAAAGAGATTTTGAGGGAAGTCGCAGAGAAGGTCGAGAGAATTTTGAGAGCAATTTTGTAAAATAAGCTCAAATAAGGAAATTGCAAGTTTAATTAAGGAAAATAGGGTTTTGATTTCAGAAATAGTCGTGAATAGGAAAGAGAATGAATGCTAATGGGCAGTTACCAAATTTGAACCAAGTAAAACTTTCCCACTATGTTTTCCCACGCACATGCTTTGATGTTTAATTAACAGTTAACCAAAGCGGATTTCAAAAAACTGAAAACTTATAAGTTCATGTTTTCAATGTTGACCTGCGATTGTGCACAATGTTGGGATAACATTCAATAACATTCAAACCCGAAGGTGGAGGTACAGGCTTCACCAAGGCAAATTCATGTGAGAGCTTGAGATACATCCAAAAATACATCTAAAACTTTAACCAATATAGCAAGTGAGTACCTCATACATATTGTTCAGATCAAGATCATGAGTAAGTAACATGGATAACAAGAAACACACAAAGATAAGCAGTTATGAATTCAAGGAAAAAAATCACTTCCACAACATAGAGAGTTAAGGAACAGTGTGTCACCTCCAGTATGTCACCCAAATTGTATGCCTGAACACAAGAATTATACTCCCCCTAAGCCTCGACCGACACAACTCAACAACAAGAAAGAAAACAATGCAGTCCTACATAAATGCAACAATGTAGTGTCAAATAGGCAGATGGTAAACACTTTATGAAAAACTCCTCAAGCCAGCACATCACACATCTCTTAAAAAACTTTATTATTTTGATAACTCATCTGTACCAAAAACTGAAGGTTGCTAAACACAAAGTTAATGTCACTACTGAATGAGGACAACCTGAACTCTACACACCCCAATAACAACATTAACAGCAGCAAGTTAGGCAAGTACAAAGGCCTTGAATGTTGGCAATTCATTTATCATGCACCCCAACACCCCAATTCCTTATGCATACCTGTTTACTAATCTGCATTCAAGAGAATTCACCAAGTGATCAGTGCTACCAAGTGTAAGAAACCTAAACCTCAAACACCCTAGTAGAAAGGATCACCCTCATGTGTTCCTTAGCCAAACAAATAGAAACATGTAAATAAGCACAACTAAGTAACACTGAAGCTGTCAACATCATGCACTCCAGTTTCTCCACATGTCCTGTACACCTTTCATATGAATAAGCCACAACCGAATAGACATCAAAGTAGTGAACTTTGTGTATCCAGCTTCTCCATATGTTAGGCAATCACAACCTCAGACAAACAGAAGAGTTTTATTAACTTGTTCAAAACAAAGATGTGAAACTGATAACTAGAAAGAGTTGTTTATCAAAGAGTTTAACCACACAAACCAAATATGACAAAACACATATGAATTGAGACTCACGAGGAAATAAATTCAACAAAGAAAAACAACAGAATACCTACTACACCACAACTAATATACCAGTGCTAGTCAGTGGTGTTATGACAACACTAGTTCCCTCAACATTTTCACATTTTGCACATGCCAAGAGATTTCCTCAAACTGAAGAATCTCTCACTATCTACCGGTTTTGTAAACATATCAGCAAGCTGATTAGTTGTCTCAATATGTTCAATGTTGATTACTTTGTCCTCTACCATATCTCTTAGGAAATGATGCCTTATGTCAATATGCTTAGTTCTAGAATGTTGAACAGGATTCCTAGAGATACTTATGGCACTTAGATTGTCACAGAACATGAGAAGTGTATCACTATCTAGCCCATAATCTGAAAGCATGTGTTTGAGCCACACAAGTTGGGTAACACAGCTGCCAGCTGCTACATATTCTGATTCAGCAGTTGATAATGAAACACAGTTCGGCTTCTTACTATACCAGGAGACCAAATTATTCCCCAAATAAAAATAACCCCCACTTGTGGATTTCCTGTCATCCACATCACCTGTCCAGTCAGAGTCACTGAAACCAACCAAGTTAGTGTTAGTGTCATAATAATACCAAATGCCTAAAGGTGAAGTTCCAGAGATATATCTGAGAATCCTCTTCACAACAATCAAGTGAGATTGCCTTGGCTCTGCTTGGTACCTAGCACAAACACATACTGAAAACATGATATCAGGTCTAGAGGCAGAGAGATATAGCAAACTACCAATCATGGATCTGTACAATGTTGGATCAACATTGCTACCAGTGCCATCTTTTGTTATCTTCACTAAATAGGACATAGGGGTTTTGCAAGGTTTAGAATCTTGTAGCTCAAATCTCTTCACCAGATTCCTTGCATACTTCTCCTGGTTCAGGAAGATACCATTCTCCAACTGCTTAACATGTAGTCCCATAAAGTAGTTGAGCTCACCAATCATGCTCATCTCAAATGTTTCTGTCATAGACTCAACAAACTTGTCTAAAGTAGACTTGTTAGTAGAGCCAAATACAATATCATCCACATAAATTTGAGCAATGCATATATCAGAGCTTTTTCTAAGGACAAACAGTGTTCTATCTCCATCTCCTCTATTGAAACCTAGGCCTAACAAGAAATCAGTTAGCCTTTCATACCAAGCTCTAGGAGCCTGTTTTAAGCCATACAAAGCCTTGTCAAGTTTGTACACATGGTCATGATGTTTAGGATCAGCAAAGCCTTTAGGCTGTTCTACATAAACCTCTTTGTCAATTAAACCATTCAGAAAGGCACCTTTAACATCCATTTGGTAAAGTTTAATCCTAAGACAGCAAGCAATAGCAAGAAGTAATCTAATTGATTCTATCCTAGCCACTGGAGCAAAAGTCTCATCAAAATCTATACCTTCTACCTAAGTATAACCCTGTGCAACCAACCTAGCTTTATTCCTCATAATTACACCATTCTCATCAGTTTTATTTTTGAAAATCCATTTTGTACCTATTACATTCACATGTGATGGCCTAGGCACTAGATTCCAAACACTGTTTTTGGTGAATTGTAAGAGTTCATCTTGCATGGCATTAATCCAGTAACTATCCTTGAGAGCTTCAGTAATATTCTTAGGTTCAATTGAGGAAACAAAACAAGATGCATTATCAACAGTACATGAAGAAGACATGCAAACACACAACTTAGCCATATCCTTGTAATTGACCCTTTCTTTGTTGCGTGTTCTAACTCTTTCAGTAATTTGTCCAATTACTTGAGAGGCTGGATGATCTCTTTGTATCCTAAGAGGAGGATCTCTTCTGGATTCTGGAATAACTTCATCTTCAGAATCTGACAGCATAGATGTTGGCCTAACATTGGGGGTTTCAGGTGTTAAGTCAAGATTTGTTCCGGTTTCCAGTTCAGCATCTCCAGCTTCTGTGTTCAATGTTGAGTCCAATGTTGGAGTAACATCTAAACCACTGACTTCTTCAGTACCTGTAGAAACAGTTAAATCATCAAAAATGACATTCACTGATTCTTGAACAGTATGCAATCTTGGATTGTAGACCCTGAAAGCATCACTATTAGGAGAATATCCAACAAATATACACTTTTCACTTTTGGGATCAAATTTGCTCAAATAATCTCTATCTTTTAGCAAATAGCAGTTAATACCAAATTCATGAAAGTGTGCTACTGTTGGTTTTGAACCCTTCAAGATTTCATAAGGTGTCATAGTAGTACCAGGTCTAAGATAAACTATATTACTAATATGACATGCAGTATTCAATGCTTCAGCCCAAAGTTTCTTAGATAGGTTTTTAGAATTCAACATAACTCTAGCCATCTCTTGAAGTGTTATATTCTTCCTCTCAGCAATACCATTTTGCTGAGGTGTCTTAGGTGCAGAGAACTCATGGAAAATGCCTTTAGTTTCACAAAAATTACCAAAGCTTACATTTTCAAACTCTTTTCTATGGTCATACCTAATTCTTCCTACAGAAGTACCATACAGATTTTTAATACTAGCATGCAAAATCTTGAATGTGTTGAATGCCTCTGATTTTTCTTTCAAAAACTTGATCCATGTAAATCTTGAAAAATCATCAACAATAACAAAAGCATACTTCTTACCATTTAGGCTACTAACCTCAATAGGACCCATGAGATCCATATGTAGCAATTCAAAGCACTTATCAGTTCTAGGGTTAGCACTTTGTACCTGAAGCGGTGGATGATCAGCTTTTGTTTGTTTACCTTTCAGACAATCTTCACAAACAATTTTACCTGGGCTAGTCAACTTTGGCAGTCCTCTTACAACCTCTAACTTCTGTAGTTTCTCCAGATTTCTGTAGTGCACATGTCCTAACTTCTTGTGCCACATGACAGATTCATCTACCTTGGCATGGTAGCATTCTGCTTCATCTTGAGCAAGATAGCAGTTATCTTTTGATCTTGTACCTGTCATGACACGGACATTGTCACTATTAAACACATCACATGAACTTTTATCAAAAGTAACTAGCAAGTTATCATCACAAAGTTGACTTATGCTAATTAAGTTTGCTTTCAATCCTTCAACCAACAACACATCCTTGAGCGGTGGAAATCCTTCAACATCCAATACTCCTTTTCCAATGATTTTCCCTTTAGTGCCTCCTCCATAGGTAACTGTGTCAACAGTCAAAGGGAATACATGTTTTAGGTTGTCAATGTTTCCAGTCATGTGCCTTGAACATCCCCTGTCAAAATACCACTTACCTGCAAGGTTAGAGTACACAGCAGAAAAGACAACATTGCAAACAATTTTAACCTTAGGAGTTTTTATCCTTTCAGTCCAAGTTCTACTTTTATGTCCTTCATCTTTGTTACCTAATGTTGGGATAACATTCAGATCAGAGGTTTTCCAAACAATGGCACAGCTGTTAAGTATTGTTTTCTTTTCAGTCACAATTTTATATTTTTTACAATAAGGCTTAATGTGACCAGGTTGAAAACAATATTGACAGATAAAAGTAGGCTTTTTCATAGTGTTGGAAGGGTAATCACAGCTCAAGTTATTGCTTTCCTTGATAAAACCAGCTTTCAAATAAGCAGAATTAACATCTTCAGATGAAGGTCTTTCATCATAGCCCAAACCATTTTTACCTTGATTTCCCATACTCACCATTTCTTCAAGTTTAGAAGAAGATGATTTCCATTTGGAAATGGTTTGTTCAGCTCTATCAAATTTTATCTTAACCTCCTTCAGTTCAGCATCAGTTTTGTCAAGGTCTCTCTCATACAGTTTCAGCATCTCCTTCATGCATCCAATCTCTTCCTTCAAGCTTTTGTTGCTCTTAATAAGTTTGTGATTCTCAAGCAACAGTTTGTGGTAGATAGACTTCAGGTCTTCAATGATTTCCTTCTGGGACATTTCACCTTCAAAGAAATATTCTTCATCTAGATCCACTGTGCCATGAAAACAATCAAAGTTAGATTCATCAAAGTAGGACGCAATATAAGGTTCAGAATCAGAATCATATTCATCCCAATCTGCAAAGAAAGTCTCCTGTTCTCATGTTGGATCATGAATGTTGGGATAACATTGAGATCCGAAGCAGTTCAGGGAGTCTTCAGGCGTCCAGTCAATCTGAGTGAGTAGCGCAGCAGTTTGAACCTCTTCTGATTGTTCTTCAGTTTCTCCAGAACTAAAGTCATCTTCATTGAAATCATCTACACAAACCCAATGAGAATTTCCTCTTTTTCTAAGAGTGTTAGCACATTCATTAGCCATATGACCATATCCCTTACATTCATAACATTGAACATCTTTTAACTTATCAGCTTCTAAAGGAGTAGGTTTTTATGCCATGTACTTCACAAACTTAGGAGGTAATTTCTTATAACCTAGGGAGCTATTACTAAGGTTCTTTTCTTTACCCTTTCCTTTAAGATTCAGCTTATTGAACTTCTTAGTAATTTTACCATAGTTTGAAGAAATTATTTGAAAATCATCATCACTTTCATTGTCAAGATTTGAACCTCTTAAAGCAACATCCCTATGTTTGCTAGGTTGTGAGGCAAGCTCCATCTCAAATTCTCTAAGAGTATTCATCAAGACTTGAAACTGTAGATTAGCAAGGTTTCTAGATTCACTCATTGAAATTTTCTTGAGAGCAAATTTAGATGACAGGGTTCTCATAGCTTTATAAACCATTTCTTGATTAGTCATAGCAAAACCTAGGTTAGCAATATCAAGAATTTTCTCAAAATAACTGTCAACACTTTCATCTTCACCCATCTCAAGTTTTTCAAATTGCAAAAGCAGTTGTCTATATTTAGAATCTTTAACTGCAGAATCTCATTCACAATGTAATTCAAGTATATCCCAAGCATGTTTGGCTTTTGTACAATTCTGGATTAACTTGAACATGTGATGATTAACCCAACTAAAGATAGCATTAAGAGATTTTTCATTAGAGTTATAGAGACTTACCTCTGATGTTGTCCAGTCTGCTTCAGGTTTGGGAACTAGATCACCTTCACCATCTCTTGGTAATGTTGGAAGAGAGTATCCATTGATCACAGATTTCCAAGCTCGAATATCAATGGCTTTGATGTGAGATTGCATTCTGATCTTCCAGTATGTATAATTGGAGCCATCCAAAACTGGAATCCTGTTGGTATTAGGATTGACAATGTCCATTGTGTTGTATCACCTCCAAACCACCAGTGTAGTCGGTGTTTGGCTCTGACGCCAATTGAAATTGTCGGGTCGTGGATTGACACAACAACTTTGAGAGTTAAGCTGGCGTTGCCTTAACTCTATTTTGATCTTCTTGACAAGAGTAGTATGCAGCGGAAATAAAAAACACATGAAGATATAATTTTAAGAAGTTTTCAATATTATTAAAAACTTCCTAGCCTTAGGCCAAATAACCATAAAGGTTTTATCAAAAACGTTCCTCACAACAATTCACTCACGCCCTTTGTTGATCGGACTCAACGAAGCAGACAAGTAAGAACTACTTAACCTCTATGAACTAGATGTAAATAGTTGATACAAAAACTTCGCAAAAGCAAGATGCAGACAATACAACGAATGATTAATCTCTCAGATTGTTTAGCACGATTGTCTTGTCTTCATCTTGATGAACTTCACATCTTTTATAGATTTCTTGAGTCTTGAACGCCAAGATGTGTTGTTCACAGTTTTGGTAACTCTTGTTGTTTCCTTGTTGAAGATTGCCTTCTTTGTGAACTCAATATCTTTCCTGAATATGTGTTTCCATTGTTACCAAATTAACAAGGTAACACATCTCCTTCAGTTCACAGAATCCTGGAAAGAATCGCGTCGCAGAGAACAGCTAGCTTGTTTCCTTCTTTTGAAACCGTGTGAGTTGACTATTCAACTTAGCTTGAATTATGGAAACTTCAAGTAAGGAATCTTCCATAGCTCTTCCTTATGATAAAGATACCTTTCTAGACATAAACATAAACAACTAAAACCGTGGAACTTGGTTAATAGGTGAATAAAGGCAAAACTTAATTTTGGTAACTAAATGACAGTTTTCGTACAGACTCTCGGCTTTTAGTGTTATCATCAATGTTAACTCAACATTGTCTAACATTGTATCATCTAACATTGATTCCAGAAAACCTGCACTTTCAGAAGTAATTCTTGTGTGCTTTGCTTAGTTCGATTAATTTGAGAGTGAGGAGCTTGAGAATTGAGAGAACAACTTTTGTTAAAACCTTAACGGGTTATTTTGCCTACGGCTCGGAAGTTAATATAATCTTATATTCACTTCTTAAATTCAGTGTTTGTTTATTCCGCTGCACAATTGCTCTGGTCTGTTGTTAAAGTAACATCGTTAGATTGACAACATAAAAAAGTGTTGTTATAAATCCAGTGTTAAGTTAACAACAACAACATATCGACCCGATCCACAATTTCAGTAGCCTATATAAGAATTGTTATGACAAATTCATAAAAAAGTATTAAACTAAAAGGAACTCTTTGTACCATAAACTAAAACTTGGTTATCCATTATTGGTTGTAAAGGTATTCACGGCAGTTGTTAACCCAATTTTATTTTGATAATGTAAAGATATGTTGCACGATAATACGATAAACAGAAAATCATACACAAACGAAAAACAAGAAACACGAAGACTTGTTCGCCCAGTTCGTCTATGACTACCGTTGGGGGCAATACCAAGCCAGGATTTCACTATAGATTATGTTGTAGGCTTACAATTACAAGAGATATTATTTATATTAGGCAGGCTCCTAATATAATTTTACATGGACTACTATGCGGCCTAACCCAAAAGTTAGCCTGGAACGGAAATTAGGCTGGATCTTCAGTGGCCTGGGTCAACTTAACCCAACAATATCCCATTTGGAGACCAAAGTCATCGTAACCACATCTTCACTCTTCCAAATAGCAATCTTGTAGCAATGGTACCATCAATCCTTGAACTCTTCAAGATCTAAGTTCAGTTGAAGCCACGCAAAGCTTCAATTTTTCTAAGGTCATTACTTTAGTCAACATATCAGTCGGGTTCTCACTTTCTGTTATCTTCACAAGTGGAAAATACTTCTTCTCCAAGAGATACCATATGTAATGATACTTCAACTCAGTGTGCTTTGTCCTTGAATGAAATGTCAGATTTTAAGCCAAGAAAATAGCACTTTGACTGTCACTGAATATAATACTATTTGTTTGACCTTTTTCCAATTCACCCAACACATTCTGCAACCATACCATCTCTTTACCAGCTTCCATCACCGCTACATACTCGTCTTCTTTAGTAGCAAAAGCCACAATCTTTTGCAACTTAGATTCCCATGAAATTGCATTCCCACCCAATGTGGAAACATAACCAGTAGTACTCTTTCTACTATCAAGATCACCCGCCAAATCAGCATCTACATAACCACTCAAATTCGTGCGTTTTTCCTCAAAAAACAATGACCTATCACAAGTACCACGCAAGTACCTAAAGATCCACTTCAGTACTTCCCAGAGCTGCTTTCCCGGACTAGCCATATATCTGCTCACAACTCCCACTGCATGCACAATATCTGGCATTGTACACACTATGGTATACATAAGACTCCCAACTGCTGAAGCATATGGAGCTTTCTTCATCTCTGCATGCTCCAAATCACTACGAGGTGACTCCCTTTTGAATAGTATGATGTGACTACCTAACAAAGTGCTTACCGGCTATGCATCTTGCATACTAAATCTCTTCAATGCTTTATCAATGTAATCAGATTGTGAAAATGCAACTTACACGCCACCTTGTTCCGATTAAACAGCATACCCCAATATTTTCTTTGCCTCGCCAAGATCTTTCTTGGCAAACCGTTCAGATAGTTATTTCTTCAACTTGTTCACTTCTTGAACACAAAAACCTTCTATCAGCATGTCATCAACATATAGCAGCAAAATAATAAAGCTACTGTCAAGTCTCATAAAGTAACAGCAATTATCAGCATTGCATCTACCAAGACAATCTCATGCATGAAGTCATCAAACTTGATGTACCATTGTCTCGGAGCTTGTTTCAGACAACTTGCAAACCAGCAGAACGTGACCTCCAAGCACATACCCCTTTGGTTGCTACATGTAAATGTCTTCTTCAAGATCACATTGAATAAAATGTGTCTTCACATCACATCCATCTGCTCTAATGCTAAATTCTCCGTTGCAACTATACTTTAAACCATCCTAATAGTTGTCAACTTTGCCACGGGAGAAAAGATGTTAGTGTAATCGACCCCTTATTTCTGTTGAAAATCCTTCACGACCAGCCTTGCTTTATAATGTTTGCTACCATCTGCTTCCTCTTTGATTCTGTAAACCCACTGGTTATGCAATGCCTTTTTTCCCTTTGGAAGCTCAACAAGATCTCACGTGTTATTCGACTTCAAGGAATCCATCTTATCATCCATTGCAAGCTCCCACTTGGTCGAATCAACACTTTTCATTGCCTCCCTATAACACTGTACCTCACCATTATCAGTTAATAACAAATAGTGTAAGGTAAGGGAATACCTCTCAGGAGAACGATGTTCCCTACTTGATCTCCTCAAAGTAAGCTCTAGACTACGTGGTTCTTCCTCATTAGTCACCTTGTTTTCCAGAATCTTATCCTCACGGCAATTGAAGATATCCAATTCCATAATATTTGGTTCCTTAACCCGAGTATAAACACCAACAATGTTTGATGCACCCAACATGTCTTTGTACAAAACATGTTCATTAAACACGAAATCCCTACTAGGAATAACCCTTTTTTTTGTCATCCCAAAATTTATACCCATAATCATTGCCACCTGATCCAAGAACGTACACTTCACAGACTTTGCATCTAACTTGCTCCTAGCAGTAGCATCAATATGAACGTGAGAAACACAACCAAATACTCTAAGGTAAGATAGGTTTACCTTCTTTACTCTCCAAGCTTCCCATGGAATGTCATTTTCCAATGGAACGGATGGTCCTCGAATGATCAAAAAAGCCGCTGTGTTAACTGCTTCTATCCAAAACATATTTGGCAATCAACACTTCAACCTCATGCATCTAGCTCTCTCATTCAGCGTTAAGTTCATACGCTTTGCAACCCCATTCTGTTGCGGTGTTCCTCTATCTATCTTCTCCATGCGAATGCCATTCTCTGCACAATACTTCTTAAACTCTAAAAGCTCATACTCTCCACCAATGCCAGATCTCAGACACTTCACACTCATACCAGTTTCAGTTTCAACACATGCTTTTCACTTCTCGAAAACCTCATACGCTTCAGATTTATGTTTCAAAATGTCACTCATAACTTCCTAGTGTCATCGTCAATGAAATTCATGTAATACAAAGCTCCACCGAGAGATCGAGTGTTGGTTCCCATATATCACTATGCACCAGTTCCAACTTCTGTTCCTTAAGAGTTCTGCCACCCTTGGAGAAACTAACCCGCTTCTGTTTTCCAAACATTGCCCTCAAAGAGACCAATATCAACTATTTTCAGACCCGTCTACTTACCCTTCAAACACTGTAACGCCCCTTAACAAGCACCATGCTCGGCTCAAAGCGCCACCGCCACAAGATTCATTAGAGAACAACTCGCTTCTCTTTTAAAATTTGAAGTTAATCCAAAATCATTCATGAATTAATTACCTCACATTGATATTCGGCTTGGTTTGTCCCATAAAATGAGCTCTGAGCTTTTCTTTATAAATCTTGAATGAAAACATTAAAATACTTTATGAGTCAAAGGGACTAAGTGAGATATAATACATACAAATTTTTCCATAAAAAACTTACTTTCGCAAAACATGATGTACAATTATGCTTTTCAAAAGAAGTTTATGCTTTCATGCCAAATCATAACACTTATTAGATCAATCATGTCATAATAATCCAGCTATGTATCTCCTTTCCTTATACCCTCTATATAGGAGAGACCCGAAAAATGACAAGGACGTGCCCAGGTACACGCCTCAACTCTTATTCACCCCGCTGAGACGTCCCGTTCTAGACGTAAAATAGAGTTTGCTCAAAGTGGCGTTAGACTGTGAAAGCTACACTGATAGCCCTAAGCTATCCAGGAGAATTTCACAAAATTGTGCCAGGGCCCAGAAATAGCCATCAAGTGGTAATAAATAGCCATCGAAGTGGCTTCAATAATATATCAATCATGAAACTAATTCATTTACAATATTGACACGCTTTTATAAAACAGAAAGCTCAGTACATAGATCAAAAATCCTCTCAGAATAATTTAGTAGAACACGATAATATGATTGTCATAATATTAACGACAAATTAATGATTTGTAAACAAGTACTTGAATATTTTTTGAAATCATAAAATTTGTAAACATTTATTCTTGAACATCATGCTTGCATAATTTGTAGGATAAAATACATTTGTACATAATACGTGTAATTTTCATTCTAACGAAAAAATATATAATTTTAATCACGTTAACGGCTTTAGCCCCCCATGGATCTATTTTACTTGAAATAACCAAAGTTGTTGTCCATTATTACGTAGTCATCTCGAATGACATACTGTTATAAAATCCTCATAGGTTCCTATTTGCAACATTAATATAATTCTACTAACTCAACTCCTTAAATAGTACTGCCTAGTAATTGACCTACTACACAACTTACACTACAAGATTTGGGGGGTTTTCGCGACCCCTGCCTGGTGACCGTCGGGCGGTCACCAGCTTTTTGGTGATGGCCCGGAGAGCGGTCCCCAGACCAAAAGGGGGACCGCTGGGCGGTCCCCAACCCAAAACGGGTTTTAGGGACCGCCCGACGGTCCCTAATAGTATTCATACTTTTTTTTTAATTTTATGGAACAATTAAGGTATCGCGTTGTTTGTTTAGTTGATAAATATCCTAATAATAGTTAAAAAAACAAAATTACAAATATCATACAGATTGAAATAACATATGATGATTAAGTGTACGTATAACGTAGAATAGGTTCAACGTTAAAAACTTTCTCGATCTCATTCAATCTACTATTAAATAACTAAATTAGTGGTTTTATGATCGTTTGTTACTTCAATTGACATGTTATAATGAATTTTGTTGCTAAAAATCAAAAACACATGGAAATCGTTTCATAAAATCGAAAAAAAAAAAGAGAATGAATATTATTAGGGACCGCTGGGCGGTCACCAATTTTCTTGCGGTCCCTAATAATATTCATACTTTTATTTTTAATTTTATGGAACAATTAAGGTGTCGCGTTGTTTGTTTAGTTGATAAATATCATAATAATAGTTAAAAGAACAAAATTACAAAGTTTCATACAAATTGAGATAACATACGATGATTAAGTGTACGTATAACGTAGAATAGGTTCAACGTTAAAAACTTTCTCAATCTCATTCAATCTACTATTAAATAACTAAATTAGTGGTTTTATGATCGTTTGTTACTTCAATTGACTTGTTATAATGAATTTTGTTGCTAAAAATCAAAAACACATTGAAATCGTTTCATAAAATCGAAGAAAAAGAGTATAATATTATTAGGGACCGCCTGGCGGTCCCTAAAACCACCTTTAGGGACCGCTGGGCGGTCACCAATTTCCTTTAAAAGTGGCTTTAGGGACCCCCCGGCGGTCCGTAATAATATTCATACTTTTATTTTTAATTTTATGGAACAATTAAGGTGTCGCGTTGTTTGTTTAGTTGATAAATATCATAATAATAGTTAAAAGAACAAAATTACAAAGTTTCATACAAATTGAGATAACATACGATGATTAAGTGTACGTATAACGTAGAATAGGTTCAACGTTAAAAAACTTTCTCAGTCTGATTCAATCTATTATTAAATAACTAAATTAGTGGTTTTATGATCGTTTGTTACTTCAATTGACATATTATAATGAATTTTGTTGTTAAAAATCAAAAACACATGGAAATCGTTTCATGAAATGTAAAAAAC
The DNA here is from genome assembly GCA_948329865.1 of Linaria vulgaris. Classification (NCBI taxonomy): domain Eukaryota; kingdom Viridiplantae; phylum Streptophyta; class Magnoliopsida; order Lamiales; family Plantaginaceae; genus Linaria; species Linaria vulgaris. The sequence continues at coordinate 73,347,612 of OX415251.1, read as the reverse complement.
ACGTATGAATATTATTAGGGACCACCGGGCGGTCCCTAAAAACCATATTTAGTGACCGTCGGGCGGTCACCACATGTCATTAGGGACCGCCCGGCGGTCACCAAGTATCTTTAGGGACTGCCCGGCGGTCCCTAAATGTTTAAAAAATAGGCGGAATTGGGGGGGAAATTTGAAATTTCCGAAAATTTAAAATTTTCACCCTTAATTTTGTATATACCACCACTCTACTATCCTATTTTTCAACACTCTTCAAAAGCACCCAACTCCAAAATTTCTCTTATCATTTTTCTCTTCCTAAATCACAAAAATAAAACTCATCCAAGAAAAACTTTCATTTCTTCTTCCTTTTAAAGAAACACTCTTCACTTTTTTTCATTTCTTCAAATCCAAAACACAACTTATCTTCTTCTTTCTTTTAAAGAAACACTCCTCTCTTTTTTTTTGTTCAAATCCAAAACACAACCTTTCTTCTTCTTTTTTTTTAACAAATTCTAAAAAAACACCCAACAATATGTTCTTCATTTCTTTTTCATTGTTTTTGGTTTATTTTAATAACTATCATTTGTTTTTACTTTTATTTCATTATTTTCTTTGTTTTATTTTGTTAACTTTCATTTCATTATTTTTTTTGTTTTATTTTGTTAACTTTCATTTCATTTTACTTTTTTATCATTATTTTGTTTGTTTTTGTTCTTGTAAATGTTTGTTGCACATATTTACACGTAATTTATACAAAAAACCCAATAATATTCCGATAAATTTCCAGAATATTATTGGGTTTTTTTTATTCTGCTGCAGACTTTTAGGGACCGCCCAAGTTGAATATTATTAGGGACCGCTGGGCGGTCCCTAAAAGTCTGAATATTATTGGGGACCGCTCAGCGGTCCCCATAAGTCATTAGGGACCGCCCGGCGGTCCCTAAATTTGCGGTCGCGGAAAATGGTCCCCGCGACCGCCAAGAGGTCGCCAAAGGGTGGGGGACCAAGGGTATCCGCGACCGCCTTTTGGTGACCGCTGGGCGGTCCCTAAAGGTCTTTAGGGACCGCCCGGAGGTCTTTAGGGACCGCCCGGGCGGTCCCTAAAGACCCCTGAATCTTGTAGTGTTAGATTACCGAGTCTTAACTAGTTTTATAAGCCAACAAACTCATTGTATACTCCAAAAGTGTAACCTCTTAAGAGAATTGTTAAATGTTAACTTCCTAGTTTAAGTAGGATATTCATTTTTCTATAATTCACTCGCAAGGTACTGAGAAACTCAAAGAATAGAGATTGTGCGCTGCGTAGTAATTTGTTTCTAAAGCAATAGAAATGACCAGGAAGCTAAGGTCCACTAAATCTTTCACTTAAATTTCTATATAATTGACATTATGTAAACAACTGTCTGGTGTGTAACTCCTACTTAGAGCCAAGTGAATGATTAAATTGAGGTACATGACAAGGAAATCGAGTGGAACAAAATTATATTTTTCAACTGCACGTTAATTCGCCAAAATTACTAATTTGTTTTATTAAGTCATGTCAGTTTCAATATTTAATCACAAAAAAGTGTCGCTGAACCAAATTAATATTCTAATTAACAAATTAAAACATCATACGTACGAGAACATAAAAACTATTCTATTACCACTAATGCTTTGTGATCCATCGAAATTGCAACAACCGTGCTTAACTTCACTCGAAGCACCTTTCTCGGTTTCCTCTCAGGTTGTATTGTTACTAATTCTCATCCGCCTAATTATAAAACTAACAGCTACTTGATTCAAATATCTACATTGTATGTCTCTTTAAGAAATGTCTCGGACGGTGGGTGTGAATTCAGTTGAAGGCATAATCTAATATGAATTAGTGGGATATGAATGGTTTCAATTTTCTCCCATTATTCTCAATTAATTATAGCATGCCAAGTATTAGAAATGAAAGGTGGGCATGCCGACGTGTAAGAAAAAAAACAATAGTTGTTGGTACATGAATTTGGTTCACATTTATCTCAAAGTTTATGCATATATATATATATATATATATATATATATATATATATTATGTTATATGTTTGCATCTGTGTACCTATAGTGTAGATATATCTGCATGGCATGATATTAATTTTGGTACAAGGTGATGGTGTATATAATAGTGTTGAGCCTATGACAACGGGTAATATAGATAATTAAGTACCATTACACTTTTAAATATTTTTTCCTGTTGAGAAAATTAAGATTTTATAACATAAAATCAACAGTTAGCCTTCATGGCTATCATAGGTATTGGAGCACTTGTAACTGAAGAGACCGAGTCTTCTGTTAATGAGTGAAAGGAGCGACTTATTTCTGGGATATCTTTTGTATTTGAATTTTAAATTACTTTCCTTATCTTTGTAAATCAGTTATACTTAGCATACTATTTATATGAGCCATTTGTAAACGTTCAGTGTTAAAAAAATATTTTCCCAATAGCTATCTCTATCTTTATATTTTACATGGTATCAGCTGGATTGACTCACGTCAATTCCAAGCTCATTTCCTCCAAATAACAAACTCTCCAACCACTTCTACTCCCACAATGACAAATTCTCCAAGCACTTCTACTCCCAAAGTGACAAATACTCCTCCTAACCACCCCCCACTTCCAATTTTCAACCCTTCTTCATTAATGAATATCACAAAACTCAATAGAAATAATTTCTCTACATGGAAGGCTACAATAATTTCATACTTAAAAGGTTAAAAGGTTTTCGGCTATATCGACGGCACAGTTAAACAACCATCAAAGGAATTACGTGCAACTGATGGAACTACATCTCTCAAGACAACTTGATTCTGAGTTGCATTAACTCTTCTCTCACCGACGAAATTCTTGGGCAGGTTGCATGTTGTGACACTTATCATACCGTATGGAAAGCTCTCACTTCCGCCTTTGCGTCCCAATCTAAAGCTCATGCGATTCAAGTTAAATATTAGTTGTCAACTGCTCGCAAGATTACCCAAACAGCAAGTGAATATTTTCTGCATATTAAACGATTGACAGATGATCTTGTAATTGTGGGACGACATTTACAACTTGACGATATTATCACATATATCCTAGCTGGATTGGGACCGAAATATGATTAACTGGTGACAACAATCTCTTCCCGTGATGATTCACTGACTTTGCAGGAAGTTTATTCAATGTTACTCACATGTGAAGCTCGCATTCAACACCACTCTCAGGCGATTCCCACACTTGGTGCTTCAGTGAATCTTGCTGTGAAACCCATGAAAAACCCCAACAATAGGGGTCGTAACAACTCTTATAATTCATGAGGCAGGGGCGCGCTGCAACAAACAATTATCGTGGTTATGGCAGAGGTAACTATAATTCTCAATTTGCATATAACACTAATTTGTGGTGCCAATTGTGTGACAAAGGAGAACACACGGCTTCTCATTGCTTCAAACTATTTGATCCTCATTTCCTTCCACCTCTGCCGCATCCAAATGCTCAAGCAAACATCTCCACTTCTCACAGTCACTCAACTGATCAGGAGTGGCACGCCGACACAGGAGCAACTCATCATCTAACCATTACTCTGGACAACCTCAACATTCATAGTGAGGATTATGTTGGTATTGATCAAATTCAAGTTGGTGAAGGTCAGGTTTGAATATCACCCACACTGGCACAACTTCTTTATCTACAACTTCTAAATCATTTATTCTTGATCAAATTCTTGTTGTTCTTGAATTTCACGATTCCTTTTCTTTTATCAAGGATTACTCGGGGCACACCCTACATAAGGGTCATTGCAAGGATGGCTTATACTGCTTTCCCCAACCTCTTCAACAAATAATTTCTTTTGCTTTTCTTGGTGCTCGAGTCTCTGTTTAGATTGGCACATTCGTCTTGGACATGCGTGGTTCTGCACCGTCAACCTCGTGCTAAGTACAAATAAGCTCTCCGTTGGAACAAATAAAGACAACATGTGTGTCTTGAATATGAAATGGCAAAAAGCCGAAACTTACCATTTCTAAATTTTGTTAATTAATCATGCTACTCAACCTTTACAATTGCTTTATTTCGATGTGTGGGGACCAAGTTTAGTTATATCTACTTATGGATCTCGATATTATGTCTGATTTTTGGACGACTTCACCAAATTTATTTGGCTATTTCCTTTAAAACAAAAATCTGATGTTGAAGTGATCTTTTTACAGTTTCAAAAATATGTTGAACGCCATTTTGATACTAAAATCAAAGCTATACAAACTGATTAGGGGGTGGGAGAATATCGGCGTTTGAAAAATTACTTTAAGACGTGGAATAAACCATCGAATTGCATGTCCTTATACGCATGAGCAAATGGGATCTGTTGAAAGATGTCATCGTCAAATAGTTGAGATGGATTTAGCCCTGTTAGCTCTCACTTACCAAAGTCCTATTGGGAAGATGCCTTTCATACTGCTACTTACATTATCAACCGTTTGCCTACTAAAGTTTTGCAAAATCAATCTCCGTTTGAGAAGGCTTACCATAAAAAACCAAATTATAGTTTCATGCGTATTTTTGGGTGTGCTTGTTGGCCTAACTTGCATCCTAATAACAGACATAAGATTTATTTTTGTTCTAGAATTTATAATTTTATTGGCTATAGTCTTTCACATCAAGGCTACAAATGTCATGATCTGTCCACCGGGAAGGTTTATGTATCTCGGCACGTTGTCTTTGATGAATCATATTTTCCATACAAAACTCCTGAACCTATAAACACAAAAACTTCAGCTCCCGCTACTTCATTATCGTTGAATTTGAGTCCTGCTCAAGAACTAACCCTTGCAACAGGTACTGATATACAAAAGGTACTGATATATAAAACTGTCCACACTCTACTAAAATTGATCAGGAACAGCATAATCCAAACTTGGAAGCTGCGGAAACAGATGCGGTACTTGCTCCAGTCGAAGGTGTCATTCCCGAACATGTTGATAGCACTATCTAGCAACACAGCCCCGTACTACAAAGGCGTATGGTTACCAGGTCACAAATCAATAATCTTAAGCCTAATACTCCATTTATTGGGTGTGTGAAGTATCCTCTGCCACATGCATTGCTCACTGAATATAGCTCCTTACCACCTCAACCGTCGACATTTACGGAAGCGTCAAAGCATGCTTGTTGGCGTGAAGCAATAAATAATGAGTTTAATGCGCTGTTGAAAAATGAAACGTGGGACTTAGTTCCTTGATGGACTGATATGAATGTTGTGCGGAAAAAATGGGTGTATCATATCAAAATTGATACTGATGGTAGTATTGAACGCTTTAAGGTGAGACTAGTTGCTAAAGGCTACCACCAACAAGAGAGAGTTGATTTCTCCGAAACCTTTAGTCCGGTTGTGAAGCCGAGCACCATCCGACTTGTTATTTCCATTGCAATCACTAATGGTTGGTCCTTAAGGCAACTCAATATTCAAAATGCCTTTCTTCACGGTCTTCTTCAAGAGAAAGTCTATATGGAGCAACCACAAGGTTTTAATCATCCAGACTTTCCGTCACATGTTTGTCGTCTGCACAAGAGTCTTTACGGACTTCGTCAAGCACCGTGTGCTTGGTTTTCAAGACTGACATAAAAATTACAAGAGTACGGATTTTTCGGTTCAAAGGCAGACATGTCACTCTTCTCCTTTCGAAAAGGCGACCTTCGGCTCATCGTTCTCATTTATGTAGATGACATAATTGTCACAGGTTCTGATTTCGCTGCTATTGACACTCTAATTACCAAGTTATCCACTGATTTCCCTGTTAAAGACTTGGGGAACTTATCATTCTTTCTTGGATTGAGACCTTGTATGATGGTCAAGATATCATTTTAACACAGCGCAGATATATAGCATAACTTTTACAAAAGTTGCAGATGGAAAACATTAAGCCTTGTAAGACACAATGTCTACCACATGTCATCTGTCTAAATTTGATAATGGTGATTTTGATGATGCTCCTCTATACAGAAGCATTGTAGGTGCTTTACAATATCTTAGTTTTACAAGGCCTGATATCGCCTTTTCAGTCCATCGTGTTAGCAAATTTATGCACCAACCGAAAGTTACTCACTGGTAAGCTGTCAAGAGAATCCTTCGATACTCGAAACACACCATATCTTTTGGTCTTCAACTTACAAGCATGTCTGGTCATTCTTTACTAGCGACGCGGATTGGGCTGGCGATATTGATGATCATAAGAGTGTTGGGGCATATTGTGTTTTTCATGGACAAAATCTCATATCTTGGAGCTGCAAACAACAACAAACGGTAGCACGCAGCGGTAGTGAGTCTGAATATAAGTCTCTTTCTAATACAACAGCTGAGATTCAATGGTTGCAGTCTATCCTTCATGATCTTAACTTACCAGTGCCTAAATGTCCGATGCTTTGGTTCAACAACATTGGTGCAACTTACTTATCCTCAAATCCAATGTTTCATGCGCGCACAAAGCATATTGAGATTGATTTCCATTACATTCGTGATCAAGTTATTCAAAAGAAAGTTCAGGTTTCCTTTTTGTCGACTAAAGACCAGTTGGCGAATCTCCTCACAAAACCGTTGGCCATTGCTCGATTTATATTATTAAGAGACAATCTTCATGTGTATGAACTGCCGATTCGATTGAGGGGGCATATTGGAGCACTTGTAACTGAAGAAACCGAGTCTTTTGCTAATGAGTGAAAGGAGGACTTATTCCTGGGATATCTTTTGTATTTGAATTTTAAATTACTTCCATTGTCTTTGTAAATCAGTTATACTTAGCATACTATTTATATGAGCCATTTGTAAACGTTCAGGGTGTGAATAGAAATATTTTCCCAATAGCTATCTCTATCTTTATATTTTACAATAGGCTACTCGGATCTTTAAGAAAAACTCGTAACATTCAAAGAGAACCGCACACCAAACATTATAAACTTATAATGTTTCATAATAATTTAGGTTGAGATATCTAAAGAGATTAATTTAAATAATCAACATTCTTTATGCAAACTAAATGGCCCTTATCATTGTAATTATGGATTGTGAGATCAAATTATTACATTGACGGGGCGTCACAATCACCCCTACTCGGAAGAATTTGGTCCCCAAATTCTCAATTCTAAGTTTGTCTAACATTCTATAAGTAAAAGATGACATAATCTCTAGAACGTTGACAAGAAAACAAAATGGTAATTTGAAGATGGGATACTTACGATTGAAGATTTGTTCTTCATAATCCTAAGGGCGCGTTTGGTTTACTAGACAACTCATGATTGAATTAATAAACTGCCTTAATATTGCATTTGGTTTGAAATATCCACAATGGCAGAGGCCCGTCAAATGTGGGCCTTTCGCCAGATTGAGGAGTATTAACAATCTACTCTCCACCCCCTCCAATTAGCGATTTTGCATCTGATTGAAACTTTTTTGAACAAGTATATCCTCATAAAAACATAAAAAAAGACCCACGTTACCCTTTTAACACCAAAAAAAACAAAACCAAGATCTAGGTCATTTTGTTGTCATTGCTCAGTAAGCAGCCGCAAGACAGAACTGGACGGTAAGGTGGTGTTTTTTATCTAATAGATCGATACCCTCTTGTAAAGTTATCTCAACATCGATTTTTTTATCTCGCATGTTTATTTACGTAGCACAGTTATTTCGCAAAAAAAAACACGGTAAATTTTCATCCATGTTTGCTCTAATTTAGAGTGGGATTTCGCATAATCTCTATTGGGTTTGTCTCTGTTCTAAAATAATGTTGTGTCTTTATAAATTTGCAGCCTAATTTCGTGTTCTTGGTAGTTGATATATTCATGTTGAAGCTGATTGTATGCCTATTCACTGCTCTACATTCTGATTTATTTGTTTTAGTGTAGCATGATTTCTATATTACTAAGAAAATTGACACATCATTGATATATATAGTGCACCAAAATTGATACAGAAGTGTTTATACCTCCATATATGTGATGGTACCTGTTTTGTCTCTCTAACTTAATAAATCATTCTCTGCTCCGAGAATGCAAATTTGATATTTATGCAGAACTTAATTCTTTATCTTTGCAAATCTACATATTTAAGATATCTTATTTTTAGGATCAATTGACTACTGCCATGATGGACTCTTCTGAGGAATTATACAATTTAATATTCATGCATCAACTCATGTTGCGTGCCTCCATTTTTGGGCTTTTAATCACGCTGCTACGTCGCAGACGTAGTCGTAATGGTCGCAGGCCCCGTAGGGCTGGGATTACGTATAGTATTATTCGAAGAATACCCAGGCGTGTTAAGTTTTTAGATAACCTGTTAAACACGGATGATACAACTTGTAAGGACAGTTTGAGACTGAATAGGGATAGTTTCATGCGTTTGTGCTACCTACTTCATGAGTCTGGCGGACTTAGTGAAACCAAATATGTTGGTATATCAGAACAAGTCGCAATGTTTCTTGAAATTTTAGGCCACCACACCAAGTATCGTATCCTAAGACGTAACTTAAGACGTTCCGGTGAGACAATTAGTAGATGTTTTAATCAAGTGTTGTTGGCTCTCGTCAAGCTACATCCATTATTACTTTCAACACCAGAAGCAATAGGCAATGACGAAACAGACAACACTTGGAAGATTTTTAAGGTAAGGCAATAAAAATTCCCTTAGCTAACATATTTCTATATTACGATTAACATAATTGAATGTTTAATAAAAATAAGCATCTGACCATATTGTTAATTTGAAAATATGGCTGCCTCGGGGCATTAGACGGGACCTTTGTCAATGTACGTGTGTCGTTGGTAGATAAACCGCGATATCGATCTAGAAAAGGAGTAATTGCCACTAACGTACTTGTCGTTTGTAAATTCGTGTTTGTTTTATCTGGGTGGGAAGGTTCGGCTGCTGATAGCCGCGTACTAAAGGATGCAATATATCGGAACAACGCATTTAAAGTACCATGCGGTATAAAAAAATTCGTTTTCTCTAGTTTATCTTTGGAGTACAAGGTTTATGAATACTAACTAAACTTATAAAACATGCCTTAATGTATAGGTTCGTACTACTTATGTGATAACGGATACACTAACGGTGAAGGATTTCTAACACCTTATCGGGGTGTACGCTGTCACTTGAAGGAATGGGAGCAAGGACGAAGAGCACCGCAAAATCACCAAGAATATTACAACATGAAACATTCAAAGGCTCGAAAAATAATTGAACGAACTTCTGGAATATTGAAAATTAGATGGGGTATATTGCGGAGTACTCCATTCTTCCCTGTTAAAACCCAAAACTACATAATATTATGTTGTGCCTTACTTCACAACTTGATACGTCGTGAGATGGGAAATAATTGTGACGACCACATAGTCCTACCAGTTGTTGAAGATGACAACTATATTGGGGAGAGAGACCCGGATTATATTGATGTAGTTCAGCCATCTGATGCTTGGACTGCGTTCCGAGAGACACTAGCGCAAAATATGTACAATGATTGGCATTCTAGGCGTTAGAAAATGATGACGTTGGTGGCAGTTCTTTTAATTGTATTGTGTACTTAACTGAAGTTGAACTTGTAGTTGCTATTTTGGAAAAATGTAACTCCACAAAATAGTAACAGTTTCCTTCTTTTTTGGTGGTCAATTATGTTGTTTTGGTTTTTAGTTATTGTGTGGCTTGCTTGTAGTTCAGAATTGACCATAATGAATATCTATCAATTTGTGAAAAGTTATTGTATTTTTGGCTACATGTGTTAGCTTTTAAAATATTATTTTCTGATTATCCTAAATGAAAACTGTTATTGTTATTATTTCTGAATTTTGCTGCACTTTTTTTTTAAATCATTGTACATTTATTTTACTATACAGATGGACCCCTCGCAGTTCAATTCCTTTCAACGCCCGAAAAAGAAGCGTGCATATGCGCCTAGAAAGACTCGGTCCCCACCCGAAGAAGCTGCACTTATCGACGCACTGAAGGATTTGGTAGCCAATGGATGGCGTGCGGATAACGCTTTCCGATCAGGATATCTAGGACAGTTAGAGAACGCAATGGCGAAGAAATTTCCCCACTCCCACATAACCAGTAATAAACACATTAATTCCAAACTCACTGTTTGGAAGAAGGTGTATAATCAGCTTACTCGTATAATTGACACAAGCGGCTTCGCAGCACTTGATCCTAGCACACATATGATTGAAATCGATAGTGACATATGGGACGAATATGTTAGGGTAAGATCAAGTTCAACTATTTGTGTCGTAAATACATCAGCACTTTACCATTATAATCTAAACTTGCCATAGTCTTCTAATCTTGTTATTATTATTTTGATTAAGGTTCATCCCGATGTTGAAAATTTGAAGAACAAGAGCTTTCCATTTTACGATGACTGGTGCATTATATTCGGCAAAGACCAAGCAAATGGGAAAGGTGCGTGCGAGTTTAATGACGCAATACTCGACCTACAACATCCTCATGGAAATGACGATGTTGTCTACACAAAACATGTACTTCATGGAGCTAAAGGAAAGCACTTCAATGGAGGTGTAGAAGATGATCCAATTGTGAATCTGGATACAGATGATTCTGATGGGGAAACATCCATCAACAAGGCCTCAACATCAATAAAAGGAAATGCTGCAAAGGATACAAAAAAAACAAAAGGTACCAAGCGCAAACCCACGGAATCTATCACTCCGGATCCTTTGATTGCTGTTGTCGGGGACTTTTTTAACAGGAACAACACAATTCTGGAGTCTTTGGTTTCAAAGTACCCTTCTGAATGGCAGATTATGTCGGAAAAGACTAAACTCGTGCAAGAGATTGTCGGAAAAATGTTGTGCTTGCCCATGGAGAGTCGCATTCGTGCGACGCACAAAATAGTAAGCGTGCCGCATAACGTCAACATTTTCCTTAATGCCGATGATGAGTACAAAGCTGTCTTTGTCCAGATGATGCTACACAATCAAGTGATTTAATGTGTTATTACAACCTCTTCGAGAAACATAACATATTTTTTGAAAAAGCCTACTAGTAACAAATGTTAGATTATTCCATGAACTACTGCATTTCAGTGCATTATGGATATATTCCTTAATGTCTAAACATTTGAGTTACTACTCCTTTTATGTAAGCTACAATTTTAACATTTTGATGTTAATGTGAAGAGTAATATTTGTGAGATATCTATATCTTGCTGAAAATCTTATGATTACATTTATTTGCAGCAAATCTTGTTATAATGCATGCGTGAGTAAGAGGTAGAATAGCAAACAAGCAAATCATCATAAACTTGTTCGATCTATCCAGCAATATCAGACTTGTGCTTTTGAAAATCTTATCTTCAAAATTATTATGCTCATTTAGCTCTATAAAACTTGAAGGTAGATTTTAGTTAACCAAAATTATATAAACACACGTACCATATAGAACTTTAAGACAACATGCTGAATTTAGAAAAATTATGGTTTCATATGAAAAAAATTAGTTGTTATTAAAAGTATGGCCTCTAAAATGGGCACGAGAATCACTGGGAACAAGGAATTTAGCTGTCAAAAACTCACATTAAAGTAAATGTATAAAGAAGGGTGTTTTTAGTCATTTCTGAAGAATTAGGTGTGAATTAAACTAACCAAACACATTTTTTAAGTACCAAAATTGGCAATCTGGAGGTATAAATATGGGCATCCAAATGCGAAGTATAAATATGGGCATCCAAATGCGAAGAAAGTGACCCATGATACAGATGTATGCCTACCACTAGATATTGGGGGTATAGCCAACAAAGCAAAGCAAACGCGCCCTAAGGGTCTGAATTATACCTAACGGAGGCTTTAGAAGGTGAGTATAAAGGAGGATCACACTGAAAGAGAAGAGTATACTTATAGAATGAAATATTAAAGAATCATTTATTTTTTTCAACCTGTTAAAGAAATCGGCAAGCTAGGTTTGTTGAACAACATAATTAAATAGGCAATCGATACTTTATATTAGAAATATAATATAGTCTTGTCAAAGTTCCAAACAAAGTAATCTTCTCGTAATTTGTATGATAGTTAGACGGATGAATGAATAACAATTCTTAGATCGTTCATTAATCATGTAGTGAGACATGAGGAATATCACATGAGGAAGAATTGGAGCCTAATTACTCAATAGGAAGAGTTGAAAAAAAAATTATCAATGAGTTTATCGCTCGAGTTTGAGAAATAATTTGGAGGTCAATGAAGATTTGAAAGATTACATTAATCATCAGAAAGGGAGAAAAGCAAAAGCATCTTACTTGGTAAACTAAAGTATAGAGATATAGAATAACCGGATTGAGCGATAATAATGAAAGATGCCTACAAGGCTACATGAATGAATCGTAAAAATATGTACAATCTCCAGAAAAGTTACAATGTATTACACTTAATATGTGAGTAGGAATAACTGACAAACCAAAGATGTCTAGATGAATTATTATACTCAAGATCTTGGATCTTAAAACTAAAAGCACAAGGTTTGCAATTGGCGATCACGGAAATATCAAAATATTTTAGTCATAATGAGAGTGACCAAAGTTTGATTTCTCAAGGACGAAAATGTGGAATTTAAAATGCATAATAAAAGTAATTCTACGAACAATTGTAGCATGAGCTAGATGCATTCTGGTTTATCTTAGAGACTCAATAAAATAGAAGTTATCAAACTAGCTTAGAAAAAGTCATTTTCGCTTGGGAAAATATTTCACAGTATGGATCATTGATCTTTTAATGAAGTGTAGGAAAAATCTCTTCATCATAAAGACTACAAATTTGTGTCCTCAACAATAGTTAAAGGAACACCTGTAAATTATAGATTGTTGGGGAAAAGAGTTTTAGACAAAACATTGAATTGTCATCTCATTTAAAAGCTTAAGCTGTTAGATAGGATAAGCATTTAATAGGATCAGCATTTAATATTTATTTATTATCTTTAACAAAAACAAATTGTGATGGAAGCAAAAGACTCCAAATTGAGTTACTTGTTGAGGTACAAGTATTAAAGTAGAGTTTAGCAAACATGGCCGGAAAATTTACTAGAGTGGCAATCAGTAGTAGGTTTTCAGTCGATACTTAAAATGAACATTGATTAAACTAGGTAAAGCAAAATATAAGTCTAGAGGAGAATCACAAGCTATAGGGTTGTAGAAAGTTTCAACGGAGAAAAAAAATCCTAAAGTAGGCACTTGTAATTTTGAAGATTCTCTGCCATCTAAAAATCAGCGGATCAAATATATATATATATATATATATATATATATATATATTTAGCTCAGTCAAGGAGATGAGCCATGTAGAATATTTATCAATTTTTTGAATGTAAACGACTCACTTAAAATAAAATCTTGAATGCTTCATTCAATAGTCCACATATCAAGACGGTAAGACTGATGGGAGCTGAATTAGGAACTTGATGTTAATAATGAACTGTTATATGTCAAATGATGGAATACCTCAAATTATGTGTTAAGGTGGAGGAAGGTAATAGTTGCGTGAAATCAAATCTGCAAGTAAAACTAATTGAAGGGCACTCACAATAAACTAAATGGTATGACTATGTGAGATATTTATGTGGCGACAAATGCACAGTATAATGGTAAAGATCTTATATTGACAAATGACGTTTGGATATGACAGGAAATTTATATGGGCGGTATCGAATGAAATGTGTAAAATATTTTCTATAAATGAAACTTGATTGCAAGGGAGGGTCGAGAAGCGTATAGGACAATGGAAAGTACACCGATATGGAAAATACTTGAGGCACAAGGGTGCTTATAATATTGCTCGAAGTGGAGATACGCCAAGTTACATACAAGGAGTAAACTATTGTACCAAAGTGACTAGGCTATTTTTTTTTTTTTTTTTGATGAATTAGAGACTGTATTAATAATGCAAATAGTTGGTGATGGGGTAACCCCCATCACAAAAAACAGATAACGGGAGGGAAAGTTCAGGGATAATTCCCACCCAATTACAAAAAGAGGCGCATGCAGCAAGGTTGTGGGCAGCCTCGTTAATTAATCTAGGACAAAATTTAAACACCCAAGTTGGCCAACAAGCCCATAACTTTCGTATTTCTTCCGTGAACGGATTTGCAGACCAGTTGAGGCAAATAAGTGGTTCATGAATCATTTTGATGACGTTGAGATTGTCAGATTCAAAAATAATTTTCTTGATTCCCCTGTCATGAGCCAATTTACAGGCCTCCAAAATAGCTCTAGCTTCGGCAGCAGTTGAGTCAATACAAAGTTGGTTATTTGCAGATGCCAAGATAACAGATCCACTGCAATTTCTCCAGACAGATATTGTGGCAACATTAGATGTATTGAATGCTGCATCAGTATTGATTTTGATCCAGTTTGGTTTAGGTTTCCTCCAGATGGAGGGGGAGGATATGGTTTAGAGGCAGCAATAGAGAACTGAGTAGATGCATGTATTTCAGCCTCCCTGTCTATAATGATAGCAAGCTCCTTTGGCTCCAAAGTGGGAATGAGGTGTATGATTTTATTCCGAGTAGCCCAGATGTGTTCCAAGGTGATAGCACAAAAATTCTTGAATTCCAAAGCTTGAATATCACTGTGGTAACCTGGGAATCTGAAATCAAGGAAAAAAAATAATCCAGTCAGAAATGGAATAAGTATTAAAATCAATAATTCTAAAAGACCACTTGCTTGAGAACATAGTTAGTTGGACAAATCTGCAATTTATAAAAATATGTTCTAAAGTTTCAATACCAGTAGAGCAAAGAGGGCAAGAGACATCATTAATGTTGAACAATTTATTAAGCCTAGTCCTAGATGGGAGAATATCAGAAGCTATTCTCCAAAGGAGCATTTTGAGCCTATTGTGGATTTGAGCATTCCAGATGGAGTTCCAAATAGGGAATGGAGAGGGGTTTCTAGTAGGTAAAGTGATAGAGAGGAAAGCACTTTTGGAGGAAAATGATCCTGACTTAGAGGATGTCCAAATGAGAGAGGGTGGGTCAGGGGGAGTAGGAAATAGGAATTTTCATAATCTCTTTAGCAGTTTCAGAACTAAAAAGCTTGGAGAGAGTATTGAAGTTCCAGGAACCTGAATCCTGAGAGATGAGATCAGAGATGATCAGGGGGGATTGGAGGTAGGAGAGAAGTTAGGGATTGGATCAGGTTTGAAAGAAGGGATGGTGGGGATCCAAGGATCAGTCCAAATAGACAGAGAGGAAGTGGATGTAGTATTTTAACAAGCTCCAGAAAGAATTAGGGGTCTGAGCTTGAATAAGTCTCTCCATATCCAAGAGGAATTGGGAGTGGAGCAAGTCATGGTAAGAAAATTTTTGTTTTTAACATATTTAGATCTCATGAGTTTGACCCACAATTTATTAGAGTTGTTGGTCACATGCCAAGTGAGTTTAGAGAGCAAGGCATCATTGTAATCTCTCATTTTCCTGAAACCCTGCCCTCCTTGACTTTTGGGCCTACACAAGGCATCCCAACTTTTAAAAGGAAGAATATTATGGTTTGGAGTTTCACCCCACCAAAATCTCATCATGATGCTTCAGTGAATCTTGCTGGTGACAACAATCTCAGGAAGTTAGGAAAATTAACTGGTGACAACAATCTCTTCCCGTGATGATTCACTGACTTTGTAGGAAGTTTATTCAATGTTACTCACATGTGAAGCTCGCATTCAACACCACTCTCAGGCGATTCCCACACTTGGTGCTTCAGTGAATCTTGCTGTGAAACCCATGAAAAACCCCAACAATCGGGGTCGTAACAACTCTTATAATTCATGAGGCAGGGGCGCGCTGCAACAAACAATTATCGTGGTTATGGCAGAGGTAACTATAATTCTCAATTTTCATATAACACTAATTTGTGGTGCCAATTGTGTGACAAAGGAGAACACACGGCTTCTCATTGCTTCAAACTATTTGATCCTCATTTCCTTCCACCTCTGCCGCATCCAAATGCTCAAGCAAACATCTCCACTTCTCACAGTCACTCAACTGATCAGGAGTGGCACGCCGACACAGGAGCAACTCATCATCTAACCATTACTCTGGACAACCTCAACATTCATAGTGAGGATTATGTTGGTATTGATCAAATTCAAGTTGGTGAAGGTCAGGTTTGAATATCACCCACACTGGCACAACTTCTTTATCTACAACTTCTAAATCATTTATTCTTGATCAAATTCTTGTTGTTCTTGAATTTCACGATTCCTTTTCTTTTATCAAGGATTACTCGGGGCACACCCTACATAAGGGTCATTGCAAGGATGGCTTATACTGCTTTCCCCAACCTCTTCAACAAATAATTTCTTTTGCTTTTCTTGGTGCTCGAGTCTCTGTTTAGATTGGCACATTCGTCTTGGACATGCGTGGTTCTGCACCGTCAACCTCGTGCTAAGTACAAATAAGCTCTCCGTTGGAACAAATAAAGACAACATGTGTGTCTTGAATATGAAATGGCAAAAAGCCGAAACTTACCATTTCTAAATTTTGTTAATTAATCATGCTACTCAACCTTTACAATTGCTTTATTTCGATGTGTGGGGACCAAGTTTAGTTATATCTACTTATGGATCTCGATATTATGTCTGATTTTTGGACGACTTCACCAAATTTATTTGGCTATTTCCTTTAAAACAAAAATCTGATGTTGAAGTGATCTTTTTACAGTTTCAAAAATATGTTGAACGCCATTTTGATACTAAAATCAAAGCTATACAAACTGATTAGGGGGTGGGAGAATATCGGCGTTTGAAAAATTACTTTAAGACGTGGAATAAACCATCGAATTGCATGTCCTTATACGCATGAGCAAATGGGATCTGTTGAAAGATGTCATCGTCAAATAGTTGAGATGGGTTTAGCCCTGTTAGCTCTCACTTACCAAAGTCCTATTGGGAAGATGCCTTTCATACTGCTACTTACATTATCAACCGTTTGCCTACTAAAGTTTTGCAAAATCAATCTCCGTTTGAGAAGGCTTACCATAAAAAACCAAATTATAGTTTCATGCGTATTTTTGGGTGTGCTTGTTGGCCTAACTTGCATCCTAATAACAGACATAAGATTTATTTTTGTTCTAGAATTTATAATTTTATTGGCTATAGTCTTTCACATCAAGGCTACAAATGTCATGATCTGTCCACCGGGAAGGTTTATGTATCTCGGCACGTTGTCTTTGATGAATCATATTTTCCATACAAAACTCCTGAACCTATAAACACAAAAACTTCAGCTCCCGCTACTTCATTATCGTTGAATTTGAGTCCTGCTCAAGAACTAACCCTTGCAACAGGTACTGATATACAAAAGGTACTGATATATAAAACTGTCCACACTCTACTAAAATTGATCAGGAACAGCATAATCCAAACTTGGAAGCTGCGGAAACAGATGCGGTACTTGCTCCAGTCGAAGGTGTCATTCCCGAACATGTTGATAGCACTATCTAGCAACACAGCCCCGTACTACAAAGGCGTATGGTTACCAGGTCACAAATCAATAATCTTAAGCCTAATACTCCATTTATTGGGTGTGTGAAGTATCCTCTGCCACATGCATTGCTCACTGAATATAGCTCCTTACCACCTCAACCGTCGACATTTACGGAAGCGTCAAAGCATGCTAGTTGGCGTGAAGCAATAAATAATGAGTTTAATGCGCTGTTGAAAAATGAAACGTGGGACTTAGTTCCTTGATGGACTGATATGAATGTTGTGCGGAAAAAATGGGTGTATCATATCAAAATTGATACTGATGGTAGTATTGAACGCTTTAAGGTGAGACTAGTTGCTAAAGGCTACCACCAACAAGAGAGAGTTGATTTCTCCGAAACCTTTAGTCCGGTTGTGAAGCCGAGCACCATCCGACTTGTTATTTCCATTGCAATCACTAATGGTTGGTCCTTAAGGCAACTCAATATTCAAAATGCCTTTCTTCACGGTCTTCTTCAAGAGAAAGTCTATATGGAGCAACCACAAGGTTTTAATCATCCAGACTTTCCGTCACATGTTTGTCGTCTGCACAAGAGTCTTTACGGACTTCGTCAAGCACCGTGTGCTTGGTTTTCAAGACTGACATAAAAATTACAAGAGTACGGATTTTTCGGTTCAAAGGCAGACATGTCACTCTTCTCCTTTCGAAAAGGCGACCTTCGGCTCATCGTTCTCATTTATGTAGATGACATAATTGTCACAGGTTCTGATTTCGCTGCTATTGACACTCTAATTACCAAGTTATCCACTGATTTCCCTGTTAAAGACTTGGGGAACTTATCATTCTTTCTTGGATTGAGACCTTGTATGATGGTCAAGATATCATTTTAACACAGCGCAGATATATAGCATAACTTTTACAAAAGTTGCAGATGGAAAACATTAAGCCTTGTAAGACACAATGTCTACCACATGTCATCTGTCTAAATTTGATAATGGTGATTTTGATGATGCTCCTCTATACAGAAGCATTGTAGGTGCTTTACAATATCTTAGTTTTACAAGGCCTGATATCGCCTTTTCAGTCCATCGTGTTAGCAAATTTATGCACCAACCGAAAGTTACTCACTGGTAAGCTGTCAAGAGAATCCTTCGATACTCGAAACACACCATATCTTTTGGTCTTCAACTTACAAGCATGTCTGGTCATTCTTTACTAGCGACGCGGATTGGGCTGGCGATATTGATGATCATAAGAGTGTTGGGGCATATTGTGTTTTTCATGGACAAAATCTCATATCTTGGAGCTGCAAACAACAACAAACGGTAGCACGCAGCGGTAGTGAGTCTGAATATAAGTCTCTTTCTAATACAACAGCTGAGATTCAATGGTTGCAGTCTATCCTTCATGATCTTAACTTACCAGTGCCTAAATGTCCGATGCTTTGGTTCAACAACATTGGTGCAACTTACTTATCCTCAAATCCAATGTTTCATGCGCGCACAAAGCATATTGAGATTGATTTCCATTACATTCGTGATCAAGTTATTCAAAAGAAAGTTCAGGTTTCCTTTTTGTCGACTAAAGACCAGTTGGCGAATCTCCTCACAAAACCGTTGGCCATTGCTCGATTTATATTATTAAGAGACAATCTTCATGTGTATGAACTGCCGATTCGATTGAGGGGGCATATTGGAGCACTTGTAACTGAAGAAACCGAGTCTTTTGCTAATGAGTGAAAGGAGGACTTATTCCTGGGATATCTTTTGTATTTGAATTTTAAATTACTTCCATTGTCTTTGTAAATCAGTTATACTTAGCATACTATTTATATGAGCCATTTGTAAACGTTCAGGGTGTGAATAGAAATATTTTCCCAATAGCTATCTCTATCTTTATATTTTACAATAGGCTACTCGGATCTTTAAGAAAAACTCGTAACATTCAAAGAGAACCGCACACCAAACATTATAAACTTATAATGTTTCATAATAATTTAGGTTGAGATATCTAAAGAGATTAATTTAAATAATCAACATTCTTTATGCAAACTAAATGGCCCTTATCATTGTAATTATGGATTGTGAGATCAAATTATTACATTGACGGGGCGTCACAATCACCCCTACTCGGAAGAATTTGGTCCCCAAATTCTCAATTCTAAGTTTGTCTAACATTCTATAAGTAAAAGATGACATAATCTCTAGAACGTTGACAAGAAAACAAAATGGTAATTTGAAGATGGGATACTTACGATTGAAGATTTGTTCTTCATAATCCTAAGGGCGCGTTTGGTTTACTAGACAACTCATGATTGAATTAATAAACTGCCTTAATATTGCATTTGGTTTGAAATATCCACAATGGCAGAGGCCCGTCAAATGTGGGCCTTTCGCCAGATTGAGGAGTATTAACAATCTACTCTCCACCCCCTCCAATTAGCGATTTTGCATCTGATTGAAACTTTTTTGAACAAGTATATCCTCATAAAAACATAAAAAAAGACCCACGTTACCCTTTTAACACCAAAAAAAACAAAACCAAGATCTAGGTCATTTTGTTGTCATTGCTCAGTAAGCAGCCGCAAGACAGAACTGGACGGTAAGGTGGTGTTTTTTATCTAATAGATCGATACCCTCTTGTAAAGTTATCTCAACATCGATTTTTTTATCTCGCATGTTTATTTACGTAGCACAGTTATTTCGCAAAAAAAAACACGGTAAATTTTCATCCATGTTTGCTCTAATTTAGAGTGGGATTTCGCATAATCTCTATTGGGTTTGTCTCTGTTCTAAAATAATGTTGTGTCTTTATAAATTTGCAGCCTAATTTCGTGTTCTTGGTAGTTGATATATTCATGTTGAAGCTGATTGTATGCCTATTCACTGCTCTACATTCTGATTTATTTGTTTTAGTGTAGCATGATTTCTATATTACTAAGAAAATTGACACATCATTGATATATATAGTGCACCAAAATTGATACAGAAGTGTTTATACCTCCATATATGTGATGGTACCTGTTTTGTCTCTCTAACTTAATAAATCATTCTCTGCTCCGAGAATGCAAATTTGATATTTATGCAGAACTTAATTCTTTATCTTTGCAAATCTACATATTTAAGATATCTTATTTTTAGGATCAATTGACTACTGCCATGATGGACTCTTCTGAGGAATTATACAATTTAATATTCATGCATCAACTCATGTTGCGTGCCTCCATTTTTGGGCTTTTAATCACGCTGCTACGTCGCAGACGTAGTCGTAATGGTCGCAGGCCCCGTAGGGCTGGGATTACGTATAGTATTATTCGAAGAATACCCAGGCGTGTTAAGTTTTTAGATAACCTGTTAAACACGGATGATACAACTTGTAAGGACAGTTTGAGACTGAATAGGGATAGTTTCATGCGTTTGTGCTAACTACTTCATGAGTCTGGCGGACTTAGTGAAACCAAATATGTTGGTATATCAGAACAAGTCGCAATGTTTCTTGAAATTTTAGGCCACCACACCAAGTATCGTATCCTAAGACGTAACTTAAGACGTTCCGGTGAGACAATTAGTAGATGTTTTAATCAAGTGTTGTTGGCTCTCGTCAAGCTACATCCATTATTACTTTCAACACCAGAAGCAATAGGCAATGACGAAACAGACAACACTTGGAAGATTTTTAAGGTAAGGCAATAAAAAATCCCTTAGCTAACATATTTCTATATTACGATTAACATAATTGAATGTTTAATAAAAATAAGCATCTGACCATATTGTTAATTTGAAAATATGGCTGCCTCGGGGCATTAGACGGGACCTTTGTCAATGTACGTGTGTCGTTGGTAGATAAACCGCGATATCGATCTAGAAAAGGAGTAATTGCCACTAACGTACTTGTCGTTTGTAAATTCGTGTTTGTTTTATCTGGGTGGGAAGGTTCGGCTGCTGATAGCCGCGTACTAAAGGATGCAATATATCGGAACAACGCATTTAAAGTACCATGCGGTATAAAAAAATTCGTTTTCTCTAGTTTATCTTTGGAGTACAAGGTTTATGAATACTAACTAAACTTATAAAACATGCCTTAATGTATAGGTTCGTACTACTTATGTGATAACGGATACACTAACGGTGAAGGATTTCTAACACCTTATCGGGGTGTACGCTGTCACTTGAAGGAATGGGAGCAAGGACGAAGAGCACCGCAAAATCACCAAGAATATTACAACATGAAACATTCAAAGGCTCGAAACATAATTGAACGAACTTTTGGAATATTGAAAATTAGATGGGGTATATTGCGGAGTACTCCATTCTTCCCTGTTAAAACCCAAAACTACATAATATTATGTTGTGCCTTACTTCACAACTTGATACGTCGTGAGATGGGAAATAATTGTGACGACCACATAGTCCTACCAGTTGTTGAAGATGACAACTATATTGGGGAGAGAGACCCGGATTATATTGATGTAGTTCAGCCATCTGATGCTTGGACTGCGTTCCGAGAGACACTAGCGCAAAATATGTACAATGATTGGCGTTCTAGGCGTTAGAAAATGATGACGTTGGTGGCAGTTCTTTTAATTGTATTGTGTACTTAACTGAAGTTGAACTTGTAGTTGCTATTTTGGAAAAATGTAACTCCACAAAATAGTAACAGTTTCCTTCTTTTTTGGTGGTCAATTATGTTGTTTTGGTTTTTAGTTATTGTGTGGCTTGCTTGTAGTTCAGAATTGACCATAATGAATATCTATCAATTTGTGAAAAGTTATTGTATTTTTGGCTACATGTGTTAGCTTTTAAAATATTATTTTCTGATTATCCTAAATGAAAACTGTTATTGTTATTATTTCTGAATTTTGCTGCACTTTTTTTTAAATCATTGTACATTTATTTTACTATACAGATGGACCCCTCGCAGTTCAATTCCTTTCAACGCCCGAAAAAGAAGCGTGCATATGCGCCTAGAAAGACTCGGTCCCCACCCGAAGAAGCTGCACTTATCGACGCACTGAAGGATTTGGTAGCCAATGGATGGCGTGCGGATAACGCTTTCCGATCAGGATATCTAGGACAGTTAGAGAACGCAATGGCGAAGAAATTTCCCCACTCCCACATAACCAGTAATAAACACATTAATTCCAAACTCACTGTTTGGAAGAAGGTGTATAATCAGCTTACTCGTATAATTGACACAAGCGGCTTCGCAGCACTTGATCCTAGCACACATATGATTGAAATCGATAGTGACATATGGGACGAATATGTTAGGGTAAGATCAAGTTCAACTATTTGTGTCGTAAATACATCAGCACTTTACCATTATAATCTAAACTTGCCATAGTCTTCTAATCTTGTTATTATTATTTTGATTAAGGTTCATCCCGATGTTGAAAATTTGAAGAACAAGAGCTTTCCATTTTACGATGACTGGTGCATTATATTCGGCAAAGACCAAGCAAATGGGAAAGGTGCGTGCGAGTTTAATGACGCAATACTCGACCTACAACATCCTCATGGAAATGACGATGTTGTCTACACAAAACATGTACTTCATGGAGCTAAAGGAAAGCACTTCAATGGAGGTGTAGAAGATGATCCAATTGTGAATCTGGATACAGATGATTCTGATGGGGAAACATCCATCAACAAGGCCTCAACATCAATAAAAGGAAATGCTGCAAAGGATACAAAAAAAACAAAAGGTACCAAGCGCAAACCCACGGAATCTATCACTCCGGATCCTTTGATTGCTGTTGTCGGGGACTTTTTTAACAGGAACAACACAATTCTGGAGTCTTTGGTTTCAAAGTACCCTTCTGAATGGCAGATTATGTCGGAAAAGACTAAACTCGTGCAAGAGATTGTCGGAAAAATGTTGTGCTTGCCCATGGAGAGTCGCATTCGTGCGACGCACAAAATAGTAAGCGTGCCGCATAACGTCAACATTTTCCTTAATGCCGATGATGAGTACAAAGCTGTCTTTGTCCAGATGATGCTACACAATCAAGTGATTTAATGTGTTATTACAACCTCTTCGAGAAACATAACATATTTTTTGAAAAAGCCTACCAGTAACAAATGTTAGATTATTCCATGAACTACTGCATTTCAGTGCATTATGGATATATTCCTTAATGTCTAAACATTTGAGTTACTACTCCTTTTATGTAAGCTACAATTTTAACATTTTGATGTTAATGTGAAGAGTAATATTTGTGAGATATCTATATCTTGCTGAAAATCTTATGATTACATTTATTTGCAGCAAATCTTGTTATAATGCATGCGTGAGTAAGAGGTAGAATAGCAAACAAGCAAATCATCATAAACTTGTTCGATCTATCCAGCAATATCAGACTTGTGCTTTTGAAAATCTTATCTTCAAAATTATTATGCTCATTTAGCTCTATAAAACTTGAAGGTAGATTTTAGTTAACCAAAATTATATAAACACACGTACCATATAGAACTTTAAGACAACATGCTGAATTTAGAAAAATTATGGTTTCATATGAAAAAAATTAGTTGTTATTAAAAGTATGGCCTCTAAAATGGGCACGAGAATCACTGGGAACAAGGAATTTAGCTGTCAAAAACTCACATTAAAGTAAATGTATAAAGAAGGGTGTTTTTAGTCATTTCTGAAGAATTAGGTGTGAATTAAACTAACCAAACACATTTTTTAAGTACCAAAATTGGCAATCTGGAGGTATAAATATGGGCATCCAAATGCGAAGTATAAATATGGGCATCCAAATGCGAAGAAAGTGACCCATGATACAGATGTATGCCTACCACTAGATATTGGGGGTATAGCCAACAAAGCAAAGCAAACGCGCCCTAAGGGTCTGAATTATACCTAACGGAGGCTTTAGAAGGTGAGTATAAAGGAGGATCACACTGAAAGAGAAGAGTATACTTATAGAATGAAATATTAAAGAATCATTTATTTTTTTCAACCTGTTAAAGAAATCGGCAAGCTAGGTTTGTTGAACAACATAATTAAATAGGCAATCGATACTTTATATTAGAAATATAATATAGTCTTGTCAAAGTTCCAAACAAAGTAATCTTCTCGTAATTTGTATGATAGTTAGACGGATGAATGAATAACAATTCTTAGATCGTTCATTAATCATGTAGTGAGACATGAGGAATATCACATGAGGAAGAATTGGAGCCTAATTACTCAATAGGAAGAGTTGAAAAAAAAATTATCAATGAGTTTATCGCTCGAGTTTGAGAAATAATTTGGAGGTCAATGAAGATTTGAAAGATTACATTAATCATCAGAAAGGGAGAAAAGCAAAAGCATCTTACTTGGTAAACTAAAGTATAGAGATATAGAATAACCGGATTGAGCGATAATAATGAAAGATGCCTACAAGGCTACATGAATGAATCGTAAAAATATGTACAATCTCCAGAAAAGTTACAATGTATTACACTTAATATGTGAGTAGGAATAACTGACAAACCAAAGATGTCTAGATGAATTATTATACTCAAGATCTTGGATCTTAAAACTAAAAGCACAAGGTTTGCAATTGGCGATCACGGAAATATCAAAATATTTTAGTCATAATGAGAGTGACCAAAGTTTGATTTCTCAAGGACGAAAATGTGGAATTTAAAATGCATAATAAAAGTAATTCTACGAACAATTGTAGCATGAGCTAGATGCATTCTGGTTTATCTTAGAGACTCAATAAAATAGAAGTTATCAAACTAGCTTAGAAAAAGTCATTTTCGCTTGGGAAAATATTTCACAGTATGGATCATTGATCTTTTAATGAAGTGTAGGAAAAATCTCTTCATCATAAAGACTACAAATTTGTGTCCTCAACAATAGTTAAAGGAACACCTGTAAATTATAGATTGTTGGGGAAAAGAGTTTTAGACAAAACATTGAATTGTCATCTCATTTAAAAGCTTAAGCTGTTAGATAGGATAAGCATTTAATAGGATCAGCATTTAATATTTATTTATTATCTTTAACAAAAACAAATTGTGATGGAAGCAAAAGACTCCAAATTGAGTTACTTGTTGAGGTACAAGTATTAAAGTAGAGTTTAGCAAACATGGCCGGAAAATTTACTAGAGTGGCAATCAGTAGTAGGTTTTCAGTCGATACTTAAAATGAACATTGATTAAACTAGGTAAAGCAAAATATAAGTCTAGAGGAGAATCACAAGCTATAGGGTTGTAGAAAGTTTCAACGGAGAAAAAAAATCCTAAAGTAGGCACTTGTAATTTTGAAGATTCTCTGCCATCTAAAAATCAGCGGATCAAATATATATATATATATATATATATATATATATATATATATATATATTTAGCTCAGTCAAGGAGATGAGCCATGTAGAATATTTATCAATTTTTTGAATGTAAACGACTCACTTAAAATAAAATCTTGAATGCTTCATTCAATAGTCCACATATCAAGACGGTAAGACTGATGGGAGCTGAATTAGGAACTTGATGTTAATAATGAACTGTTATATGTCAAATGATGGAATACCTCAAATTATGTGTTAAGGTGGAGGAAGGTAATAGTTGCGTGAAATCAAATCTGCAAGTAAAACTAATTGAAGGGCACTCACAATAAACTAAATGGTATGACTATGTGAGATATTTATGTGGCGACAAATGCACAGTATAATGGTAAAGATCTTATATTGACAAATGACGTTTGGATATGACAGGAAATTTATATGGGCGGTATCGAATGAAATGTGTAAAATATTTTCTATAAATGAAACTTGATTGCAAGGGAGGGTCGAGAAGCGTATAGGACAATGGAAAGTACACCGATATGGAAAATACTTGAGGCACAAGGGTGCTTATAATATTGCTCGAAGTGGAGATACGCCAAGTTACATACAAGGAGTAAACTATTGTACCAAAGTGACTAGGCTATTTTTTTTTTTTTTGATGAATTAGAGACTGTATTAATAATGCAAATAGTTGGTGATGGGGTAACCCCCATCACAAAAAACAGATAACGGGAGGGAAAGTTCAGGGATAATTCCCACCCAATTACAAAAAGAGGCGCATGCAGCAAGGTTGTGGGCAGCCTCGTTAATTAATCTAGGACAAAATTTAAACACCCAAGTTGGCCAACAAGCCCATAACTTTCGTATTTCTTCCGTGAACGGATTTGCAGACCAGTTGAGGCAAATAAGTGGTTCATGAATCATTTTGATGACGTTGAGATTGTCAGATTCAAAAATAATTTTCTTGATTCCCCTGTCATGAGCCAATTTACAGGCCTCCAAAATAGCTCTAGCTTCGGCAGCAGTTGAGTCAATACAAAGTTGGTTATTTGCAGATGCCAAGATAACAGATCCACTGCAATTTCTCCAGACAGATATTGTGGCAACATTAGATGTATTGAATGCTGCATCAGTATTGATTTTGATCCAGTTTGGTTTAGGTTTCCTCCAGATGGAGGGGGAGGATATGGTTTAGAGGCAGCAATAGAGAACTGAGTAGATGCATGTATTTCAGCCTCCCTGTCTATAATGATAGCAAGCTCCTTTGGCTCCAAAGTGGGAATGAGGTGTATGATTTTATTCCGAGTAGCCCAGATGTGTTCCAAGGTGATAGCACAAAAATTCTTGAATTCCAAAGCTTGAATATCACTGTGGTAACCTGGGAATCTGAAATCAAGGAAAAAAAATAATCCAGTCAGAAATGGAATAAGTATTAAAATCAATAATTCTAAAAGACCACTTGCTTGAGAACATAGTTAGTTGGACAAATCTGCAATTTATAAAAATATGTTCTAAAGTTTCAATACCAGTAGAGCAAAGAGGGCAAGAGACATCATTAATGTTGAACAATTTATTAAGCCTAGTCCCAGATGTGAGAATATCAGAAGCTATTCTCTAAAGGAGCATTTTGAGCCTATTGTGGATTTGAGCATTCCAGATGGAGTTCCAAATAGGGAATGGAGAGGGGTTTCTAGTAGGTAAAGTGATAGAGAGGAAAGCACTTTTGGAGGAAAATGATCCTGACTTAGAGGATGTCCAAATGAGAGAGGGTGGGTCAGGGGAGTAGGAAATAGGAATTTTCATAATCTCTTTAGCAGTTTCAGAACTAAAAAGCTTGGAGAGAGTATTGAAGTTCCAGGAACCTGAATCCTGAGAGATGAGATCAGAGATGATCAGGGGGGATTGGAGGTAGGAGAGAAGTTAGGGATTGGATCAGGTTTGAAAGAAGGGATGGTGGGGATCCAAGGATCAGTCCAAATAGACAGAGAGGAAGTGGATGTAGTATTTTAACAAGCTCCAGAAAGAATTAGGGGTCTGAGCTTGAATAAGTCTCTCCATATCCAAGAGGAATTGGGAGTGGAGCAAGTCATGGTAAGAAAATTTTTGTTTTTAACATATTTAGATCTCATGAGTTTGACCCACAATTTATTAGAGTTGTTGGTCACATGCCAAGTGAGTTTAGAGAGCAAGGCATCATTGTAATCTCTCATTTTCCTGAAACCCTGCCCTCCTTGACTTTTGGGCCTACACAAGGCATCCCAACTTTTAAAAGGAAGAATATTATGGTTTGGAGTTTCACCCCACCAAAATCTCATCATGATGCTATCCATTTTCTCACATATATGGGCAGGAAGAGAGAAAATCGACATAGGATAAACAGGTGAGGTTTGAGCAGAAGATTTGATCAGAACTGCTTTGCCTGCCAGGGAGAGGTTCTTACCTTTCCATCCAGAAAGTCTGGAGTAAAGGGAGTCAAGAACAGGAAGCATTGTAGGTTTCTTGTAAGCTGTTCTGCAGAAGTGAATGCCTAAGTGTTTGGCAGTGTGAGAGCACTCAGGAATGTTAAGAATGGAGATGATATTGTTCTTGTTATCCTGAGTACAGTTAGAGCTGAAATGGATGAAAGACTTGGAAGCACTCATGATTTGACTAGTCCAGAGACTAATTTTATCAAAACAGGATTTAATAGAGAGGGCATTAATAGAGTTAGCTTTAGAGTAGATGGTGAGATCATCTGCATAAAGCAGATGAGTGATAGAGGGACTGAGCCTTGAGATTTTCACACCACTAAGATTACCATTTTGTTCCTCCAGAGAAAGAATTCTAGAGATGGTTTCAGCATATATGAGGAAGAGATAAGGGGAGAGAGGGTCCATTGTCTTATACCTCTACTCGGTTTGAAGAACCCATGCTGGTTTCCATTGATAAGGATGGAAAAAGAGGTAGAGGAGATACAGAGATGAATCCAATTGATGAATGTGGAACAGAATCCAAGATGCTGGAGAATGCAGATGAGCAAGGGCCACTCAACTCTATCAAAAGCCTTAACTAAATCCAGTTTTACAGCCATGAAAGTGTTAAAACCTTTCTTAGTATTAAGGTAATGCATGAGCTCATGGGATATTATGTTATTATCTTGGATATTGCGCCCAGTAATGAAAGAAGATTGGGTAGGGGAGATGAAGTTGTTTAGGTGTCCTTTTAATCTATCAGCAATAATTTTAGAAATACCTTTGTAAAGAACATTGCAAAGACTAATAGGCCTAAATAATTTAGGTTTATTGGCATTTTCAGATTTAGGAATCAGAGCAATAAAGGTATGGAAGAAAGCTCTAGGCATGGATTTTCCAAGAAAAAAGTTCTTCACAGTGAGACAAATGTCTCTGCCTATGAAAGGCAAGTGGTGCTTGAAGAACAGGGGGGTGAGCCCATCAGGTCCTGGACTAAAGTTAGAGTCCATGTTAAAGAAAATATGCTTGATATACTTATTAGAGGGTATAGTACAGAGAAGCTGATTTTCATCATGAGAGATAATTGGTTGGAAAAGGTTATCAAGATTTGAGGGGAAAGGGGGAGGGGAGTCAGCAGGCTGATCAGACTTTAAAATATTCATAAAATAGGTTTGAAAAGCTAGACCAATATCATTCCAAGATGTGAGGAGGTTACCTGATATGTCTGTGAGAGAATGAATCCTATTAACCTTACCCCTGAAGATTGCTGATAGGTGGAAAAATCTGGTGTTAGCATCCCCTTCCTCAATCCACTTGACCTTAGCTTTTTGCCTCCACATCATTTTGGATTTCTTCCTGAGGGATTCCAGGTTGGACTGTAGGGTTTTTATTTGACATTTGGTGGCAGATGAGTAAACCTGATCCTGCAAAACATCAATCGTTTTTATAGTATCTTTCATGTCAGACAAACAGTTACCAAAAGAGAGTTTATTCCAGATAATCAATGCTTTTCTAGTAGATCTGAAATTGGATAGGAGGTTAAAAGGGGAAGAAGGGTAACAAAACATCTACCAGTTGGCTTTAATAGTGGAGAAGCAGGATTTATCAAGGGTCCACATGTTTTCAAATCTAAAGGGTTTATGTCCTTGAGGAGAAATGATATCAGTAAGGAGAAGAAGGGGTTTGTGATCACTGCCAATGGCAGGAAGATGGTGGATGGAAGCTTTAGGAAATGAGGTGCACCAGGGGGTTGAGGCAATGCCTCTATCTAATCTGAGTTGGATATTATCCTCATCAGGTCTGTTATTATTCCAGGTGAAAGGGGAGCCCTTAAAACCAATATATGTGAGATTAAGTGATAGGAGATAGGTGGCAAAAATGTTGTTGGGGCAGCTGGTAAAAAGATTACCTCCACTTTTCTCCTCTTGGTTCAAAATAGAGTTAAAATCGCCTAATAACAGCCATGGTTCATCAGTAGCCATATTCAAATTACTAATAGAGTTCCAGAAAAGCTGTTTAAGATCCATTTTACAGGGATAATAGACACCAGTGAAGTGCCATGAAAGAGGGGTGGAGAGGGAAGATATGGAGCAATGGATGTACCATTGATTGATAATGAGAGGTTGCAAAAAGATATTAGCAGTCCATGAGAGGCAAATGCCTCCTGAAATGCCAATGGGAGGAGAGAAACAGAATTTAATTAGCTTGAAAGACTTCAGGAGAGAGAAAACATGGAGAACATTTCTTGTTTTGATTTTAGAAAGAAAAAGAATATCAGGTTTGTTTAGAGAGAGGAGAGTTTCAAGAGCCCCAACTGCCTCGGGTTTTCCTAACCCTTGGCAGTTCCATGCAATAATCTTGAGAGGAATCATTCTTTTACCCCCTCTGGGGCTGTGGATTTAGTAGAGTTTGAGAGAGTAGGGTAACTTTCATCATTGGAAGAAGAAACTTCTTTGCTAATGATAGCTTTGGCCTTGAAAGATCGAATGTTTCGAGTAACCTTCTTTGCTAGACCTGTGACATCTAGATCATATGCATTTTGGTCCTTAGTTAATGGAGATGAAGGGGGGGAGTTGACTGAAGATGAGTGTAGGTTAATATTCAGAGATAGGATGGTTGAGAGAGGGGTGTCAGGGGTTTGGGCCTGGAAAGTTGGCTTTTTGTGATATCTAGGATATAGGAAGGTATGGTCAAGATTTCTTTTGTTTCTCGGGATATGTCCCTCAGTAGCTGTATTATTTTTGTGTTTAGTAGTGGAAGAATCACATGTGCAGATTTCTTTATTATTTTGCTTAGGGGGAATTGGGAGTAGCAGAGTGTTATTCCTTTCACTGTCAGGTTTGGAGAGTTGTGTGGTAGGTAAAGTGAGTTGGAGGATGGGCTCAAACATACTTTTGTTGTCTAAGTTCTGCTTTTTAGTAGATGGCAAAGTAAAGCTGTCAGAACTCACATGAGACTCATTTTCAGAAGAGGCAATTTTAAGGATGGTGGAATCCATGTGTTCCATGAAAATTGGTTCAGCTGCGTTATCCTCTTGGGCCAACTTGGTTAGGGTTAGGGTATTCAGGGGGAGGTTATCAATGGCGGCCAAGGTGTCAGATTTGGGGATGGAAGGTAGCTTGGGCCGTTCTAGATAGTTCTCAACTTTTAACCAAGGACCAAATGCAAATGATTCAGGAGTATCGCTAGGATTAGTTAGAAGGTTGCATACCTGCATTCGATGTCCGAGGCTGCCGCTGTGGAAACAGAATTCCCCCATTCTTTCATATTTTAGGTTAACCTTGAACTCTTGGCAATTTGCTATCTGGAGCATGCAGTAATCGGTAAGAGGCATGTCGGTGTTGAGCTCGATTCTGATCCGAACAAAGCGATTCCATTTTTTGTCTTCATGGGGGTCGGCATAAAGAAATTTGCCAACCGCATTACCAATTGATTCAAGAGCTCGAGCACTAATGAAGGAAATAGGAATACCGAACGCTTGGATCCAGATGGGGCTGGCTGAAAGATCGAGGTCGTCGAAGGATTTTTCGGGTGGCCAAATGGTCACTGTGATATGAAACCCCTTAAAATTCCATGGACATAGCTTGATGATGCTGTCCAAATCCACATGGTGTTCGAGAACGAAAGCAAAAATGTTGTTTTGGATTCGATTTGTTTCAGATCTGGTTCGAATTCCCCATGCTTGGAGGAGAGTATTTCGCAGGGGTTGGATTGGAATGATTTTCGAAGTGAGGACTTTGACAACAAGGGTTTTAGGGGAGGGAGGATTTAGAGGATTTTGGGGATTTGAGGGGTATTCTGAAGGATCTCCAATAGTAACAATTTTATGGCTTTTGATGATGGTCATGGCTGAATAGGGGAGAAGAACTATTGTAGAAAGAGAAGAAGAGAGAGATTGATAGAGACGGACCAAAGAAATGGAGCCCAGGTTGGAAGTTCTACTCAGGAGAGAGAACAGAGCAAAAAAGACGAAATTACCAATCGGAGTGAGCTATATGAGTGAACACTAGTTTAAACACTTCAAAAAGAGTTGCTTGAGGAATAGGATAACCTAATGGGACACATTGAATTTTGTAAGAGTGACGAGGATTACGAGTCTTAAGACACTAAAAGAGATAATGGAGAATTGATAATATAAAAGGTGAAGCTTTCCGGGACAGGAAAAACAATCTTGAAGGATAAAACTATTTACCGTCAATCTCCAATAAAATAGTTCTCATGTGTAAGAAGTTATAATTAACTGAGAAATAACGCGATGAGCTTAGAGTAGGAAAGCTAATATGTAAGATGAACATTAAATAGTAAACATAAGGTTGGTGTGTTTTATAAAATGTTGCGATTTCAACAAGAATGTTAATTTATTTGGTTTTATAACTTTTATACTCCTTATATATTCTACTTCAAGACTTCTTTGTGCGAGCTATATATAGAGTACACTGATTATATATAATTCTATCCTTTTTTTTCATTTATGAAATGCGTAGGATATATTACATTTCTTTTTAGTGATATCCCAAACTAGTAAAGTTCAAACACTTCAAATCTTGAATAACTCGTTACTTCAAAAAATTTGCTTATGAACAATCGATTCAATGAACTTTGACTTACATCATCCTTATTTCATTACCACGACTTTCCTAGATATATTAGTATTACGGTTTCTAAGTAATTAAAATCCCACCAAAACTAATTCTTACACAAGTGAACTTACTCCCAAGCTTAATCCCAACTTCAACAGGGGCTATTCCTAAGCACAAATACCATAATGTAGTGAAAGAGGCACTGGTTGCAGACCCAGGACTAGAGCACCACACGTTAGCGTTGGTCAAACAATAGCATGATTCAAGCCTAATCGATGGTCATACATGCACATCTCCAAATCTCATGTGATAGATCATTAGTCAACACAATATCCAACAATAAGGATGACATACTAGTTGATCAGGCTGGCACATATCCATTATTTGTTAGGACTGAGTTCGTTCCCAACTCAAACTCAGATCGGGACAAGCCGCCTTCTAGATACTCATCAACTACAAATCAAAATCCTATTCCCGCTCTGATACCACTTGTAACACCCTTTACCAAGCACCCTGCTCGGCTCAAAGCGCCAACGCCACAAGATTCATTAGAGAACACCTTGCTTCTCTTTTAAAATTTGAAGCTAATCCAAAATCATCGTAGAGTGGAAGCTATACCCAGAAATTGCATCTCAACACATTCATGAATCAATTACCTCACATTGATATTCGGCTAGGCTTGTCCCATAAAAGCAGCTCTAAGCTTTTCTTTGTAAATCTGGTATGAAAATATTAAAATACTTTTATGAGTCAAAAGGACTCGGTGAGATTTAATACATATGGATTTTTCCATAAAAACATACTTTTGCAAAACATGATTGTACAAGTATGCTTTCAAAAGAAGTTTATGCTTTCATTCCAATTCGTAACACTTAGATCAATCATGTTATAATAATCCAGCCTTGTATCTCATTTCCTTATACCCACTATCCAGGAGCGACCCGAAAAATGACGAGCACGTGCCCAGGTACACGCCTCAACTCTGATTCACCCTGCTGAGACGTCCCGTCACAGACGTAGATTAGAGTTTGATAGCCTTATGCTATCCAGGAGAATTTCACAAATCTATGCAAGAGCCCAGAAATAGCCATCAAGTGGCAATAAATAGCCATCGAAGTGGCTTCAATAATTTATCTATCATGAAACTAATTCATGTACAATATTGGCACGCTTTTAAAAAACATAAAGCTCATTACATAGATCAAGAATCCTCAAGGGATAATTCAGTAGAACACGATAATATGATTGCCATAATATTAACGGCAAATTCATGATTTGTAAATAAGTACTTGAGCATTCCTTGATATCATAACATTTGTAAACATTTATTCTTGAACATCATGCTTGCATAATTTGTAGGATAAAACACTTTTTGTACATAATACGTATAATTTTCATTCCATCGAGAAAAAATAAAATTGTAATCTCATTTGATCTGCAAAGTTCCAATTGCAATCACGTTAACGGCTTTAGCCCCCCATGGATCTATTGTTGATCGTAACGGGTGTATAACAGAAAACAAACCAGTATTTAAAGTCGAGGCAAGAGTTGAACTCTTTCTCTTTAAAACGATATTTGCCCCGCTCGGTGCTTACGGTTTGATCGGCAATTCGTTTCCCAAGATAACTCGACTATCTCTTAATATAGCAGCACTTCAAATATTAAGAACGGCGAACTAAAGTATTGTTTTGAACTCTCAGAACAAAACAGATATAAAGAAAGAATGTTTGTTGATTGAATGAAAAATGAAGAAGTAGGGGACCTATTTATAGTTTACAAAAGTTGGCATTGGGGTTGACTGGACGGACATGTCTTTTCCACGTCACAACTTTCCCGCCAGATTTTACACCATTTCGGCTGGCTGTGCACCTATTAGGATGAAAGATGGCACTTATTCTGCTGACGGGGTGTGTAGGTGGCTATTCGCTGACTGGATTTTCCCTCCAATTTTCGCAGCCACTAGACACACTTATTCGACCAGATTCTGACACCTAATCACGTTTAATTAATTATTAAATTCGTTGCATATTATTTTCTGAACATTTAATTAATTACCTAATGAAACTTTGTCCAAAAAGATAAGTATTTGATAGGGAAGCCCAAGGCCAAGCCCAAGCTCAAACTCAAGCCAAAGCCCAAGCCCACGACCCACGACCCGTGACCCGTGACCCGTGACCCACGACCCCGGCCCAAGCCCAGGTCCGGACGAACGGCGGCGGCGGCGTGCACGCGCGCGTGTGGGCTTGAATTGAAGCATAGCCCATCTAAGTCTTCTCCCCTTCAAAGACTAGTGGTACCCCTTGGGGCCCAAACCCTTATCACAAACAAACAACTTATTAGGTGTACTAGTTTAGCTCAAACTTTTCATGTGGGATGGTGACTTTTCACCTTCCCACCTATTTCCTTTCATTTCTTCAAGATAACTTATTTCAACTAGCTTACTTGTTCATTTAATTTCTCATTCATCCCACAATGGTTTTGAATAATTAAATATACTAGATTCATCTACACGAAACGTATATTTCATTAAGCTAAAGAAGTTCCAATTTTATAAAGAGGAACCTACTCAAATAAATTATGAAAATCATTGAAAAGTCATAATTTTTCAACAATCCCCCACATGAATGAAAATTCAATGTGTACATTCGAGAGAGTTCAGGCGGAAAGCTTACTGCATCAGGATAGGTAGCTTTTGGCTTTGAACCTTCCTTAGTGAAATACATCGGATTTACTTAGCTGATCAGTGAACGTGATGTCTTTAACCGTTCAGTTGTTGGTGTAAACCAAGACAACTGTATTCACACAGTAGCTCCCCTAACAAATTTTAGTTCTCATGGTTGTGTCCGTTTTGGCCCTGGACAACTCTTGGGGTTCATAAGTGTTTTCTTATGAAGCGGCCAAACTTCACACTTACATAGGTGATCTCCTTCCAAGAGCATCATGTCATACTCTGCCTAATTAGGCTTGGAATCATTAAAAGTTAAACTTAACCTTACCCTTTCTACAGGTAGCATATTTATCGTACACGAGAATGAGCTGGAGTTAGTTCCAAAATGCTATCACTGAATCCTTATAATTTCGTTGTCCCTTTGAACCAAGATCTTGGGATCTCCAATCAACATGGTTGGGTTCCATCACAAAGATTCTTTAGTGTTGGGTTTTAAACCCATTCCCCTCGATAAACAGTATGTTTGATCTCTTGGTAGGCCTTTAGTCAACGGATCCGATAAGTTTTCCTTCGATTTTACATAATCAATGGAAATGACACCATTAGAGATCAACTACCTTATGGTATTATGTCTACGACAAATATGTCTAGACTTACCATTGTACATGCCACTTTGTGCCCTTCCAATAGCTGCTTGGCTATCGCAATGTATTAAAATAGCAGCCACTGGCTTATTCCAACAAGGAATGTCCTCAAGAAAGTTTCGAAGCCATTCTGCTTCTTCACCAGCCTTATCCAGGGCAATAAACTCGGATTCCATCGTGGAGCGAGCTATACATGTTTGTTTTGAGGACTTCCACGACACAGCTCCACCTCCAATGGTAAAGACATAACCGCTGGTGGATTTAGTGTCCTTAGAGTCTGATATCCAGTTCGCATCACTATATCCTTCTAATATAGCTGGATATCTACCGCAATGTAATCCATAATCTAAGGTGTGTTTTAAATACCTAAATATTCTAATTAACGCCTTCCAATGATCTTTGTTTGGATTACTCGTAAATCTACTCAATTTATTAACTGAGTAAGCAATATCCGGACGAGTGCAGTTCATGATATACATGAGACAGCCTATTATCCTGGCATATTCTACTTGAGAGACAGGTTCGCCATGATTTTTGCCTAAGTGTAGACTCAAGTCCACTGGCGTCTTAGCCGGAGGACCGTCATATGCATTGTACTTCTTAAGTACAGTCTCAATATAATGAGATTGTGACAACACGATCCCATCTGACGTCTTAGCAATTTTAATCCCTAATATGACATCGGCGACCCCTAAGTCTTTCATGTCAAAATGTTTGGTCAACATTTTCTTGGTATTCATAACTAGGTCTACGTATAGACAGACGATCACGTAATATTTAGGTGTGCCTTTTACGTATACGCATTTACCACATTCATTAATTCTGAAACCATTTGACAACATCGTTCTCTCAAATTTTTCATGCCACTACTTTGGTGCTTGTTTAAGCCCATACAATGACTTAATGAGTCTACACACATTTTTCTCCTTTCCTAGAGCAACAAACCCTTCAGGTTGTTCCATGTAAATCTCTTCATCTAATTCACCATTTAGAAATGTCGTCTTTACATCCATTTGATGTATTTCCAGACCTTTCAATTCAGCAATAGCAATGAGCACTCTAATTGATGTGATCCTAGTCACAGGTGAATATGTGTCGAAGAAGTCAAGGCCTTTAGCTACCAGTCTGGCCTTGTACTTGTCAATAGATCCATCTGCTTTATACTTTCTCTTCAGTATCCATTTGCAGCCCAAACGTTTGCTACCCGCTGGGAGATCAACCAACTCCCATGTATGGTTGTGCAAAATAGACTCTATTTCACTATTGATAGCTTCTTTCCAAAAGGGAGCTTCTGGAGAGGACAAGGCTTCACTTATTGTCCTTGGTTCGTTTTCTAACATATAAGTTAGAAAATCAGGACCATAGCTTTTAGCTATTTTAGTCCTTTTACTGCGTCTGGGTTCTTCATCTTCTTGATGATTATCC
The DNA here is from genome assembly GCA_948329865.1 of Linaria vulgaris. Lineage (NCBI taxonomy): Eukaryota > Viridiplantae > Streptophyta > Magnoliopsida > Lamiales > Plantaginaceae > Linaria > Linaria vulgaris. The sequence goes on along the minus strand of OX415251.1, from coordinate 73,310,111 downwards.
CTAACAACTTCATAGGTTCTTTTAAGGGAACCAGATTCTTTCCTTTCTTTGCAAGCATATATATTTTCAAAGAATACCGCATTCCTTGATTCAATGATCATATTTTCATTAATATCAGGAATTGAAGACTTATGTACTAAGAAGCGATAGGCGCTACTGTTGTGCGCATAACCAATGAATATGCAGTCAACGGTCTTAGGTCCTATCTTCACTTGTTTTGGTTTAGGTACTTCTACCTTTGCTAGACACCCCCACACTTTTAAGTATTTATAAGAAGGCTTTCGACCTTTCCATAACTCATAAGGGGTTTCGTTTCTACTTTTGTGAGGTAGCTTGTTTAGTATATGATTTGCTGAGAGGATTGCATCCCCCCACAAATTCTGTGGTAAACCAGAACTGATCAACATGGCATTCATCATCTCCTTAAGAGTACGATTTTTGCGTTCAGCAATTCCATTTGATTGTGGTGAATAAGGGGTTGTAGTTTGATGAATGATGCCTGAAGAAGCACAAAATTCGTCAAATGGAGAACCATATTTTCCACCTCTATCACTTCGGATAATTTTTATTTGTTTGCCAAGTTGATTTTCAACCTCAAGTTTGTAGATTTTAAAAGCTTGTAAAGCTTCATCTTTACTTCTTAATAAGTATACTATGCAGTATCTTGTGCAGTCATCAATAAAAGTAATGAAGTACTTTTTACCACCTCTAGTTTGCACAAACTTTAAATCACATATATTGGTGTGAATTAAGTCTAGAGGTTCAGTGTTTCTTTCTACAGAAGGAAACGGTAGTTTGGTTAATTTGACCTCTACACAAATCTCACATTTATTTTGAGATTCGATATTGAATGAAGGCAATAATTCCAAGCTTACTAGTTTTCGTAGAGTATTAAAGTTAACATGTCCTAATCTAACATGCCATAAATCTGAACACTCAACCAAGTAAGCAGAAGTAATAGTTTTATTATTCTTTTCGAGGTCACGTTTTACAGTCATTACATTCATCTTGTACATACGGTTGACCGCGTAACCTTTACCAACAAATTGCCCATTCTTAGTGAGCACCAATTTACCAGACTCAAACACTAGTCTAAGACCACTTGCATCAAGTGCATAACCAGATATTAAATTCTTTCCAATATCTGGAACATGCAGTACATCAATCAAGGTAATCTCTCTGCCCGAAGTCATCTTTAGCACCACTCTTCCACTTCCGATGATGTCAGACATTTCAGAGTTCCCCATGTACAACTTCCGGTTGTTGAATGAGTACTATGTGGAGAACATGTCTCGGTCGGAATAGACGTGGCGGGTGGCACCGGTGTCGACAAACCACTCCTTTGGATTGTCCACCATGTTAGCCTCGAAGACAACTGCAGTAAGCATCAGGTCACTCATGTCGACCGGAACGCCTTTGTCTTGAACCACAGCAACCTGGTTGGACTGGTTCGGGTTCTGGTTATCTTTCTTCGGGAGTCAGCAGTCTTTAGCCATGTGGTTCGGCTTTCCACAGTTGTGGCAGTTCCCTTTGAACTTTTTTTTCTTCTTTTTTTGCCCTCCACCATTGCCCTGATTCTTTCTCTTCTTAGAGTTGGGCTTGTGTTCCACCACGTTGGCTCTAGCCTCCATCTGCATCTGCTTTGGCTTGGCCTCAGACATTCGATTATCTTCTTCAATCCGAAGTCTGACAATCAAGTCTTCAAGATTCATCTCCTTGCGCTTGTGCTTGATATAGTTCTTGAACTCCTTCCAGGACGGCGGCAACTTCTCTATCATAGCAGCAACTTGGAAGGATTCACTGAGTTTCATGTCCTCTGCATCTAGGTCATGTAGGATCAGTTGCAACTCTTGAACTTGACTCGTCACCATCTTCGAGTCGCTCATTTTGAAGTCCAGAAATTTGCCGACGATGAACTTCTTCAACCCAGCATCTTCTGTTATGTACTTCTTGTCAAGGGACGTCCAGAGTTCCTTTGACGTCTTGATGGTGGAATAGACGTTGTACAGTGAGTTGTCTAATCCATTCAGGATGTAGTTCCTGCACAGAACGTCACTTTGACTCCAAGCGTCGAAGGCAGCCCTAGGACGAGGATCAGTCACGTCTTCTGCCACCACAGGAGCCTCTTCGGTCAGCATCCTTGACAGTTTCAAGGTCGTAAGGTAGAACAGCATCTTCTGTTGCCACCTTTTGAAATCCGTGCCGGAAAACTTCTCCGGCTTCTCGCCGCTACTTTGGACAGGCGATATGGTCACCATTTTTTCTGAAATACAACAAGCAAAATACCGTTTTAAAATGTTGATCGTAACGGGTGTATAACAGAAAACAAACCAGTATTTAAAGTCGAGGCAAGAGTTGAACTCTTTCTCTTTAAAACAATATTTGTCCCGCTCGGTGCTTACGGTTTGATCGGCAATTCGTTTCCCAAGATAACTCGACTATCTCTTAATATAGCAGCACTTCAAATATTAAGAACGGCGAACTAAAGTATTGTTTTGAACTCTCGGAACAAAACAGATATAAAGAAAGAATGTTTGTTGATTGAATGAAAAATGAAGAAGTAGGGGGGCCTATTTATAGTTTACAAAAGTTGGCCTTGTGGTTGACTGGACGGACATGTCTTTTCCACGTCACAACTTTCTCGCCAGATTTTACACCATTTCGGCTGACTGTGCACCTATTAGGATGAAAGGTGGCACTTATTCTGCTGACGGGGTGTGTAGGTGGCTATTCGCTGACTGGATTTTCCATCCAATTTTCGCAGCCACTAGACACAGTTATTCGACCAGATTCTGACACCTAATCACGTTTAATTAATTATTAAATTTGTTGCTTATTATTTTCTGATTATTTAATTAATTACTTAATTAAACTTTGTCCAAAAAGATAAGTATTTGATAGGGAAGCCCAAGCCCAAGCTCAAACTCAAGCCAAAGCCCAAGCTCACGACCCGTGACCCGTGACCCAGGCCCAGGCCCGGGTCCGGTCCGGACGGACGGCGGCGCGCGGGCTTGAATTGAAGCATAGCTCATCTAAGTCTTCTCCCCTTCAAAGACTAGTGGTACCCCTTGAGGCCCAAACCCTTATCACAAACAAACAACTTATTAGGTGTACTAGTTTAGCTCAAACTTTTCATGTGGGATGGTGACTTTTCACCTTCCCACCTATTTCCTTTCATTTCTTCAAGATAACTTATTTCAACTAGCTTACTTGTTCATTCAATTTCTAATTCATCCCACAATGGTTTTGAATAATTAAATATACTAGATTCATCTACACGAAACGTAGATTTCATTAAGCTAAAGAAGTTTCACTTTTATAAAGAGGAGCCTACTCAAATAAATTATCAAAATCATTGAAAAGTCATAATTTTCCAACATCTATTTGACTTGAAATAACCAAAGTTGTTGTCCATTATTACGTAGTCATCTCGAATGACATACTGTTATAAAATCCTCATAGGTTCCTATTTGCAACATTAATATAATTCTACTAACTCAATTTCTTAAATAGTACTGCCTAGTAATTGACCTACTACACAACTTAGATTACCGAGTCTTAACTAGTTTTATAAGCCAACAAACTCATTGTATACTCCAAAAGTCTAACCTTTTAAGAGAATTGTTAAATGTCAACTTCCTAGTTTAAGTAGGATATTCACTTTTCTATAATTCACTCGCAAGGTACTGAGAAACTCAAAGAATAGAGATTGTGCGCTGCGTAGTAATTTGTTTCTAAAGCAATAGAAATGACCAGGAAGCTAAGGTCCACTAAATCTTTCACTTAAATTTCTATATAATTGACATTATGTAAACAACGCCTGATGTGTAACTCCTACTTAGAGCCAAGTGAATGATAAAATTGAGGTACATGACAAGGAAATCGAGTGGAACAAAGCTATATTTTTCAACTGCACATTAAGTCGTCAAAATTACTAATTTGTTTAATCACAGACGTGTCGCTGAACCAAATTAAGATTCTAATTAACAAATAAAACATCATACGAGAGCATAAAAACTATTCTATTACCACTAATGCTTTGTGATCCATCGAAATTGCAACAATCGTGCTTAACTGCACTCGAAGCACCTTTCTCGGTTTCCTCTCAGGTTGTATTGTTACTAATTATCATCCGCCTAATTATAAAACTAACAACTACTTGATTCAAATATATACTTTGTACGTCTCCTTAAGAAATGTCTCGGACGGTGGGTGTGAATTCAGTTTTTTTTTCTTTAAGAACCAAATCATTAACACAGGCGCAAAAGCCAAACAACTGTTGCATATGCATGCTACATAGGAACAAAGTAAAACCACAGCAGGAAAAGAAACTTACTCAGCTCATCCCGGATCAAGAGCAACATTTAACACCCAATCGTTATTAGATATCAGTTGAAAGCATAATCTAATATGAATTAGTGGGATATGAATGGTTTCAAGTTTCTCCTTTTAATCTCAATTAATTATAGCGTGCCAAGTATTAGAAATCAAAGGTGGTCATGTCGACGTGTAATAAATAAATAAAAAAAGAATAGTTGTTGGTACATGGATTTGGTTCACATTTATCTCAAAGTTTATGCATATATATATATATATATATATATATATATATATATTATATGTTATATGTTTGCGTGTGTGTATGTATAGTGTAGATATATCTGCATGGCATGATATTAATTTTGGTACAATGTCATGGTGTATATAATAGTGTTGGGCCTATGACAACGGGCAATATAGATAATTAAGTACCATTACACTTTTAAATATTTTTTCCTATTGAAAAAATTAAGATTTTATAACATAAAATCAACAGTTAACCTTCATGGCTATCATAGGTTACTAGGATCTTTAAGAAAAAACCGTAACATTCAAAGAGAATCGCACACAAACATTATAAACTTATAATGTTTCATAACAATTTAGGTTGAGATATCTAAAGAGATTAATTTAAATAATCCACATTCTTTATGCAAACTAAATGGCCCTTGTCATCGTAATTATGGATTGTGAGATCAAATTATTACATTGACGGGGCGTCACAAACACAGATGCTTCATCTCTTTTTCACTCATTGGGCCAAGTCGATATCCCACAAGGTAGCATCACTATGTGCATCGGTAATTCCGATGCTATCCTGTTTGATCTTAGTCATATACAAGGTGCCCTTTTTCAAATCCGAGCCACCACCATGGCTCATTTGACTATTCTCTGAGCACCTGAACCAAAGTTAAGATCATAACCATCATCATCTAACTGGCCTACAGAAATCAGATTTCTCTCAAGACCAGAAATATGTCTCACAGCATGCATCATCCAAACGCTTCCATTATCATATTTAACATGAATATCTCCCTTCCCGTAACATCCAAAGGGAAATTATTTCCTAGATAGACCTTTCCGAAATTTCCAGCAACATAATTCTCCATTAAACTGTTGTCAAGGCAAGCATGAAACGATACTCCAGAATCTGAAACCCAAGACTCTATTGGACTGTATATGGCCAAAATTAGTGCTTCAATGTTCTCTTCTGTGGTTGCGTTTGCTGAGTTATCATCTTTCTAAGGTCCTCTACAATCAGATTTGTAATGACCATTTTTCCCGCAGTTCCAGCATTCAATGGAACTCTTGTTCTTCTTCTTCTTCATATTCCTCAACTTCGATCTACCCAGATTTGAATTCAAATTTTTCTTATCTGATCTGCCTATAGTTTATGTACTCAAAACATAGCCTGAAAAATTACCAACGAGTTACCTGATTCTCTCCTGCGAATTTTTTCACTAATTATCAAATCTCTAACCTCATCAAACATCAGTTTCACCCTTCCCGTGGAGGCACTAACAGTCGTTACTGACCCAACCCTGCTCTTCGATAAAGAAGACAATAAAATTGGGGCTTTAACATCGTCATCAAATTCGATACTCAAGGACTCAGTTGTTGTGTAATGAAACTGAATTCGTTCAGATGTTCACACGGCCAGGTGTTCTCTGTCATCTGAAGATGAAACAAACGACACATAAGATTTACTTTGTTGGTTGCTGATGGCTTCTCAAACATATCTGCCAGAACCTTCAACAAGCCCTTTATGGTTGTTTCCGTTGTTGTGTGAAACGTCACGTTTTGCGATAACGATAACCTCACCGCGCTCATTGCCTTCTTGTCTAGAGCCTTCCATTCGTATTCTTTTATGTATGCTAGTTTATCCTTCAAAGGTTTATACAGATCATTATCGTACAAGTGATCCTCGATATGCATCCTCTAAAACCCGTAATTAGACCCATCAAACTTCTCGATTGTTGATATACTCCCTTCTATAAAAACTGCTCCCACTAAACCTGGTGTTCTAGATACCACTTGTTGCACAACAATACGATAAACAAAAAATCATACACAAATGAAAAGCAAGAAAACACGAAGATTTGCTCACCTAGTTCGTTTATGACTACCTTTGGGGGCGATACCAAGCTAGGATTTCACTATATGTTATGTTGTAGGGTTACAATTACAAGAGAGACTATTTATATTAAACATACTTCTAATATAATTTTACATGCACGCCTCAGTCCAGAAATTAGCCTAGATCACGAAAATTAACATGGATCTTCAGTACGGGCCAAGGTGAACTTAGGCTCCACAACCCAACAAGATAGATAATAAATTAATGGTGGATCAAATAAGAAATACGAAATGTTTCCATCATTAGTTGAATTAAATTATAGATACTTCAAAAGCTACCTTCGATAAACAAATCTTAATTATATATATGATGGTTTGAAATAACACAACAATGATTGACTCGGAAATTGTGAAGTTCAAAAGCTAACTAAAAGGAAAATGGTGGGTTTGGATCAAGTTGAAAAAATCAATGATTAATTTTGAAACACACAAATCCAAAAAAGAAAACGGCGGGAATGAATACCACCATTTAAGAAGAACACCAGATCCAATACAACATAACTTAAGATTGATGCAAGGTGAAAGACAATATATAAGAAAGTTAAGCCGAAAAAAAAAACAATAGTAATTAACAAAACCAGTTTCTAAGTCGATTAACCAAATAATTAAATACACCAATATGAGTGTGTTTTTCACTTACCCCGGCCCTTCCCGTTTTTGTTTTCGTATTTTCTCTATTCCAGTTGTAATTTCAGTCGTACTGAAACTTAGTGAATGGACAAATCAAACACTGCATGTTCATTTCTTCAGAACAGTGGAGGATCGCCATACTTTGAGGGAGAGCAAGATAAATCTCCTTAATTCATCTATGACCTATCACCAAAAACAAAACTTCACGTGACAATATTAAAAAAAAAGTGAAAAATGATTTCTTCAAAGGATAAAGATACCCAGAAAGGGATACTGGAATCATGAGAAACCGATAGTAGAAGTTGGATTTTGGAAAATAAAATAACTGATCACACTACAAGATTTGGGGGTCAATAGTGACCCCCCAGTTGTGACTCAAGTTGAGTCACTTGTCTTCAGTGACCTGCGAAGACAACTGCGACTCAACCTAAGTCGCAGATTTGTACGAGGACAACAGCGACTCAAATTGAGTCGCTGTTGAACTCAAGAAAATTCAGCGACTCACATTGAGTCGCTGAATTCCATTATATGACTTGGGCCACACATTTTGGCCCAATTTGGGCCAAAATGTGGGCCAAAGATATTGGACTCAAATGCGAGTCCAATATCCGGAAGCAATCAGCGACTCAACTTGAGTCGCTATTGGTAATGGCCATTGTCAATAGTGACCGCAAATGTCAATAGTGACCGCTTTGCAGTCACTACAAAACATTAGTGACCGCAAAGCGGTCACTAGTGACATTTGCGGTCACAATTGACAACGGCTATTGTCAATAGTGACCGCAAAAGTCAATAGTGACCGCTTTGCAGTCACTACAAAAGATTAGTGACCGCAAAGCGGTCACTACTGACATTTTCGGTCACTATTGACAACGGTTATTGTCAATAGTGACCGCAAATGTCAATAGTGACCGCTTTGCGGTCACTATTGACAACGGCCATTACCACAATATCCGTTGTCAATAGTAATAGACGTTGTCAATAGTGACCGCAAATGTCACTAGTTACCGCTTTGCGGTCACTAATATTTTGGAGTGACTGCAAAGCGGTCACTATTGACATTTGCGGTCACTATTGACAACGGCTATTACCAATAGCAACTCAACATGAGTCGCTATTGAAGTTGGCAGTTATCAATAGTGACCGCTTTGCAGTCACTATTGACATTGGGCGTTATCAATAGTGACCGCCTTTCGGTCACTACTGACATTGGGGAGTCAATAGTGACCGCTAAGCGGTCCCTAATGACACAACAGTGACTGCATTGCGGTCCCTATTGAATCAACAGGGACCCAATTGCAGTCCCTACTAATATTCATACTTTAAAATCGATATTTTAAGATGGTTCGAGGTGCCGCGTTGTTTTTTTAGTTCATAATAACCATTATAAGAGTTAAAACAACAATAATTTCAATGACGCATTGTAAATCCAAACATTATGTAAAAAGAACGGACCACTTTGACGATGCTCTTATTATTTTGTATGACGAATGTCATAATGACAAATTAATTGTATATACATATAAGTATAATGATTACTTGATGTGATGATTTATACCTCATAATCATATATATGCTAACATTAGTGAAGTAAAGCATAAACACGAATAACAACTACAACTAACTAGTGATGATTAGTTGTAGAACATGAAATAGATCTCCAACGTTAATAACTCGTTCAATCTCAATCAATCTATTAATCCACAACTAAACTACTATGAGGTTGGTTTTGCAATCATTTATTACTTCAATTTACATGTTACAATGAGTTTGGTTACTAAGAATCACAAACACACCAAAATCAATTAAAAAAATCGATTTTAAAGTATGGGAGACACTAGTGACTGCGATTGAGTCAATTGGGACCGCAAAGCAGTCACTGTTGACTCAACAGGGACTGCATTGCGGTCCCTATTGACTCAACAGTGACCAAATTGCGGTCTCTACTAATATTTATACTTTAAAATGGATGAATATTATTAGGGACCTAATTGCGGTCACTGATATGGCAACAGTGACCGCATTGCAGTCACTAAAAAATATTAGTGACCTAATAGCGGTCCAAAATATGTATTAGTGACCTAAATGCGGTCCCTATTGACTAAACAGTGACCAAATTGCGGTATTCATACTTTAAAATGGATGAATAATAGTAGGGACCTAATTGCGGTCACTGATATGGCAACAGTGACCGCATTGCAGTCACTACAAAATATTAGTGACCTAATAGCGGTCCCTAATATATATTAGTGACCTAAATGAGGTCATTGAAATCCAAAAATTTGAAATTGGGCGAAAATTGTAGGCGGGATTGAGAGGGAAATTTGAATTTGACAAAAATTTGAAATTTTCAACCTCCCCTCTATATATACTTACCACTATTACACATCTAAATTTCATTATCTCCAAAAATCACCAACATAATTAACAACACTCTCTTCTTTTCTCCAACACACCAACACAACAACATAAATCCAAAAAATCACTTTCTTTTCTTTCACTTTTTTTATTTTAGTTTTGATCTACATTTTATTATCTTTCTTTATTTATTTTGGATCTACACCTTATTATCTTTCTCTATTTATTTTGGATCTACACTTTATTTTCTTTCTTTCTTTCACTTTTTTTTTGTTTTGGATCTACACTTTATTTTCTTACTTTTCTTTCACTTGTTGTTTTATTCATTAATCTTTTTGTTTTCATTAATCTTTTTGCTTTCATTGATCTTTTTAATCATTCATTTTTTTGTTTTCATTCATATTATAGTTTCTACTATTAGACATTTTTTTTAATCTTTTTACATTCATGTCATTATATTAACATTTTCTTCATTATTTTATGGTTTTGATCTTGTTAAAATCATAATTTTACAAAAAAAACAATAATATTCCGGATTAAATCCGGAATATTAGTGTTTTTTTTTATTTTTCGTACAGGTAATTAGTGACGGCAATTCGGTCCCTACTAATATTCATAGATATCTATGAATATTAGTAGGGACCGAATTGCGGTCACTGTTCTTAAAATTAGTGACCTGAAAGCAGTCACTAATGTTTTAAAATAAACAGGGATCGGAAGGCGGTCACTATTGACCCTCATCAGCGACCTAATTGCGGTCACTGATGGAAAGTGACCGAGGTCAATAGTGACCGGTCATCTGCGACCCAAACGCGGTCACTATTGACCATCAGGACCCCAAGGGGGGTCAATAGTGACTGCATTTCGGTCACTATTGACCCCCAAATCTTGTAGTGTCATGAGGTGAAGGACTTGTTGGCAAATGGGATCCACCTCATTAGCGAGGTGGATGGATCTAACCACTAAAAGTGGTTGATGGTTGTGAATATCATGAGGAAGGCACCGAGAGCCTTCTCATTGCTACAAGTATGCTTATAAATAGGCATTGTGAGCGTAGAAGAAGAGCATCCCATCGTAGTAGCATTTCCTCATTCTATTTAAATATACAATGTAGTACTTTGAGTACCTATGTCGGGTAATTTAGGGAGTGTTGTGAGCGGAAGGCTCTGTGTGGGCCATTGGGATGAGTGAAAATTCTGTAGTTGCACAAATATTCTACATAGTAATTTTGCTCGGTCTCTGTGGTTTTTCTCCAGTTAAGGAGTTTCCAAGTTAAATCCTTGTGTTGTTACTATCGTCAATATTTTATTCGTGTTGTTGCATATTTACCTCATGGGTAATCCTTAAGACGGTATTTGAGGCGGTTCAAATACCCAACAAGTAGTATCAAAACACGGGTTTTGCTGGAGGTGGAGTTATTGCTCATGTGGAATTGTGGTGTGAGTAGTGTGAATATGTACTATAAAAAACGATTTTGAACAAAGGTAATTGGTTTATAAGCGGGAACGTTGTGATACCACCAATTACCTAGGAACCTTGAAACCTTGTCAGGAAACACGAGTTATCTCATTCCGAGGGTTTACTTTATACTATTCTGATCTACTAGAAATTCACCAACTCACTGGTGCAGTCCAACTCACTGGTGCAATGTTGAGAAGCAGGGATATGAATATGCTGAAGTTTGGCGTGGAATATGTTGAAGGTAGAATCAACTGTGACTTGTGTCGTTTTTAAGTTAGGGAAATGTTGATTTGGTTAGGGTTACATAAAGTGGAGTTATGGCTATATGTGGCAGTGTTACTAGCACGGCGGATACAGTTGCCAGTGGAGTGGTGTGGACACTTGAATCACGAGAAAAAAAATGACATGGACGATGAGTCGATGCGGCGAGCGACTTATAGTGAAACACTAGAGAAGCTAACATTTCCTACTTGAGTGACGTATTATAAGTGGCGACTTATAGTGAAACACTAGAGAAACTAACATTGCCTTGAGGCAGGGCGTTGGTGTTAGTGGGTCCCAGTTTGCACACGGGCATTATTTTTGGCGTTAATGCGAGGTATGTGTTATTCATGTCGACGGACTGGTGACTTCTGGAGGAACCCAAATGGGAAGTTGCCACCATATTATCAGCATGGTTATGTTCGACATTGGCTAAAATGTAAATTCTTGAAATTGGTTTATTTTGAGTGGTTGTGCTTTATGGTGGAGTATGGTACTTCTAAGAAGTATGACTATGTTGCAGTGATAGCGGAAGCTATGAAGATCTTCTGAGGCAGAGTGGGCGTGCGATTGTCTGGGCTAGAATGAAAATAATTTTAAAGATCTGATTGGTCACTAATCAAATCTTCAAGGTGGAGATTGTTGGCAAATAGGATCCACCTCATTAGTGAGATGGATGGATCTAACCACTAAAAGTGGTTGATGGTTGTGAATATGATGAGGAAGGCACCGAGAGCCTTCTCATTGCTACAAATATGCCTATAAATAGGCATTGAGTGTAGAGGAAGAGCATCCCATTGTATAAGCATTTGCTCATTCTCTCTAAATATACAATGTAGTATTTTGAGTACTTGTGTCGAGTAATTTAGGGAGTGTTGTGAGTGGGAGGCTCTATGGAGGTCGTTGGGATGAGTGAAGATTATGTAGTTGTACAAATTTTATACATAGTGAATTTTGTTCGATTTCCGTGGTTTTTCTCTGATTAAGGAGTTTCCACGTTAAATCTTTGTGTTGTTACTATCGTTAATGTTTTATTCCTATTGCTTCGTATTTACCTCATGGGCAATCCTAGAGGTGGTACTTGAGGTGGTTCAAATACCCAACAGAGCGTGGGACCAATTACGTTCTAGCCCTGTCCGATTTCAATTGCATGAAAGTTTCTAAAACTTTGTAAGGAAATTTGAAACATAGGCAAATCTGGAAATTAAAAAATTGGTCCGACAACTACCTTTTTTCTTTTTTTTTTCGTTTATACCCTATTTACTAAAAAGGTTTTTTAGTTTGATCAACTTCTCAAAGGGTATTTATGGTAAATAAAAAAAACAAATAACTGCACCCTAGACACAATAAAATGGATTTCTTTTTAATAGTAATGGAAGATAACAGAAATGTTGCCACGCGTTTTTTGTGTGATTAATAATATATTTTAAGTATAACATATTGTACGATAAAAATCATAACTTATATATGGATAAAATGTTTAGATCTTAACTTTTTTCTTATGAGAATTAAGTAATAACTTTTTCTTCTAAAGAATAATTTTAAATAATGATAAAACTAAAATAAATAATGTTATATTCCAATTAATAACAAAATATAATAGTATATAAATGAATAAATAAGAAAATCAGAAAATTGGTGTCAACATAGCTTCTATAATATAATAGTATAGATTATTGTGAATTACTTTGTGCGCGTATTCGCTTCTCGTAATCTATGACCTACAATTTAGCTAACTCAAATTTATTTAGGGTCCGTTTGGTTCCATGAAAAATAGGGGAAATGAAAAAGAAAAAAGAAAATGGGTAATTGTAGGGGAACTTGCGTGGAAGAAAAAAAGATCAAAAAAAAATCTATACTTTTCATATGTTTGGTATTGTTTTATACTTAAATTGCATTCAAAACATTATTTTTGATTAACTGTCCCTTTATATATTTTTGTTGGAGAGAGTAAAAATGAAGTGAATTACAGAAATCTTTAATTTTTTTCACGTGCATGTGGGGTAAATTACATTAGAAAGATTTAGACTTATCTCTTCTTATGTTTCTTATCTTTTCTTATATTTTCAAAATTTTCCAGGATTTTCTGTGTTACCTCACACGTAAAAAATTATTAAAAAAGTTATTTTCCTTCTTTTCCCCTAACAAACGGAGCTTTATGGTAGAATAATATTAAAAAATTTATTAGCCAATTCGAGTTTTCATGATCATCGTAGGGTTACTCGTCAAGTGAACTTCTTAAGCAAACAATAGAGATACGAATTCAATTTTATTTTTTTTCAAAAACAACAAATATTGTTGCTAGAGCTTAGGAATTTTATGTGCAAGCATAAGAACGCGGGACGCAGTTCAGATACACGCTCATAACCACCACTTTCAATATATAGTACCTTCTGGGTCTAGGAAACGAATCGTCGAGCCCACCGTCCTCCCAAGTTGTCAACAACCAAGGACTTCCAAACATTCCCTACCTTCTGATGATGATTATATGCTGTAATGTTAGGGGTGAAAACCGCCTTGAGTTCTTGCCCATTGTGTGCGGACTGATCAGACAACAACAAAACTCTATTATGTTAATACTCATAAAGACCCGTTGCGGCGCTGACCGTGTCCGTCACATTATTGACCAACTCTCATTAGACGATTGCAGCGTAGTCCATCCCGTAGGATACTCTAGAGGTATTTGGGTATATTACATGCAACATATCGTACTCCAAACACTGACAACGGACACATGCTCCATACACATGGAAGCCGCCTTTCACACGGATCATGCATTCCGTTTGAGTGCTATTCACAACCCTCCATAGCCCGCCCAAGAAGACCAGGTATGGGATGATCTTACATCATATGCTTCTAATGTTACATCGCCTAGGTTACTTCTTGAGGATTTTAATGCAATCTTATCTCACAACGAAAATCATGGCAGGCAACCTAAAGTATGGCCCTCCATGTCTCGGTTTTGTTCTTATATTGAAACATGTGGCATCTCCGACATCAGTTTCTCTAGGCACACTTTCACCTGAGCAAAACATCATTTGGGCTGGGTTTTTTTTTTTGTGAAAGAATGGACCGGTTCTTTGCTAACATAGCGTGGGTGAAAGTATTCCCCTCATCCCTGGTTCGCCAGTTGACATCCCACACATCAAATCATTCTCCAATTCTTGTGGATCTCATTTCCATGGAACCCACCCAGACCATGCCATTCGTTATGAGATGGTCTAGGATATGTATCCGACCTTTTCGGCGGTAACCAGGCGCAACTAGAACACTACGGCTAGTTTGACATACCTGTTCCACAAAGTAGCGACAGCCCGTCACTAGAAACACACGTAGTACGGTAACCTTGACTCTCAAATTACTTATCATAAATCCCAACTCTTCGATATTCTACCCCAGTTAATCACTAATTTGGTTTCGCAAACCTTCCTTGTGGAACGCATTCTTCGCAAAGCGATTGCCCGAGGCCTAACCCAAAAAGAACTCTACTAGCCCAGCGCTCTTGGGAGCGCTAGATTCGGACGCTAGATTTGGGTGTTGGGTCCACACTACGGGAGAAATTATGCAAGAATTCCTCGTTGTGCCCCTCCTTCCTTTTGACCCCTCCTTTCACCCTTAGTTCAACTGACCGGCCGAAAAGGCAGAAACTCGCGAGGCGACATTCAGCATAGGCCCCACCAAGGTCCCATGCCCTGATGGCCTCAGCAACCATTTTTCTAGTACTACTGGAGCAAGCTCCAACCTCACATTGCGGCTGTGGTGTCTGATTTTTCAACATAACCTATATGCCATCTAATATCAATCAAACCACCATGATCATCATCCCTGAAAGGGAACAGCCTCACCTACCACAACACTTTCGACCAATCAGTCTTTGTAATGTGAGTTACAAAATCATTTCCAAGCTATTTGTCGCGCAGCTTCGTCTTGCGATGAATTCCATCATCTCTCCCTACCAAAATACCTTCGTTTGGAGCGCTCCATAACACACAATATCCTCATCTCCCAAGAATTGATCCACACCATCAATAACAGATGGAGTGGGAACTGTGGCCTCCTTGCAATTAAGATCGATCTAGCTAGGGCCTATGACCACGTGAATTGGTCCTTCATTGAGTTCGCACTTACCCAATTCCACTTTCACTTTACACTCATTACATGGCTCATGGAATGCGTGCGGTAGGTGGAATTCAATGCCAGTTTGAATGGTACAAGGTCTGTGGGGTGGCATCTGAACCGGGGCGTCTACCAAGGCGACCCCATTTTCCATTATCTTTTTATATTGTGCATGGAACTCCCCATTGTCGCATTTGTTCAGGCCACTGACTCGGGACATTTTTGCGCCGCTCGAGCCATTCGGTGGAGTTTGTCCATTCTCATCATGAGCTTCGCATATGACTGTTTTATCTTTTGCGAGGATCATCTGGGCACTCTTCAACTCTTACTTGAGTTCCTTGACTCCTTTCACGCCATAGTAGGACCCATGGTGAGCTACGACAAATCTCAGGTACTCTTTTCCCCCAACATCCCAAACAGAAGGCGTCGCGCCCTCCTCCGCCTCCTCGGCATGGAACCTATGACCAACCCAGATAAATACCTCAGTATTCCAATATGGCAGGGTCGCTTCTGCTTTGGATTTTCTGTCCCCGTTCTCGAACGCTTCGAGCGGCGCATTGGTGCTTGGCATGCGCGGTATCTGTCCTATGATATCCGCCTCCTCCACATACAATCCACTCTCCAAATAATGTCCGGGCATCAGATGAGCATGCTAGCCTTACCCTAATTCGTCCTTACTAACTTTACAAAACTGTCCAAATCATCCTTTGGCAATGTTGCCAAAAATGGCCGCTATAGGGGCATGGTTCCGTATCGGGATTACACATGCCCTCACGGCCCCACCTGCTAAGGCGTCTCGGGCTTCAGACACCTCGAACAACTGGACGAGGTATATGTGCTCAAACTCGGCTGGAAACTTCTTCAGTCTCTAGACACTCTATGGGCGTGCATCTTGCGTGCCAAATACTTCCCAAAGCGCCATCCGATCACAACCCCAATTCTTGACGCTCCCAACCGTGCATGGAAATCCATCGCCGTCTTTTTGCTAGTATCCTCACTTAAGCCACCTGCTGTCTTTGTCACTCAACCGCGGAAACGGCAGAGCAGCTGTTTGCTATCAACCCCTCTTTCTCCTCTTTAACCCCCATCAAAATGGAAACCACATTATTCTGCTCTCCACCTTCCAGGCCCAGTCGTCACCCTTGTAGGGTGTTGGCTATCTAGAGGGCTCAGAATGAATTCCTCTTCAAGGACATTCCATTTCTACGGTGCTCATCTCACAACGAATCTCAAGAACCTTGGCGTAAAGTCTGTCGGGCCCCCTTCCTTGACACCCCAAATCTTACAGGTTATCAGTCTGGTGGCTCCCACCCCCAAGAGGAGTCTTCAAACGTAACACGGACGGTTCAGCACTGGCCAACCCAGGCCCTACAGGTATTAGTGGCGTGACACGTGATTTTGCAGGTACAATAGTTTGTGCTTTGTCCAAAGTGACAGGATGTTGGACCAGCAACATAGCGGAACTCCAGGCTATTCGCCAGGGAATCCTGCTCTCATTACGTTTTTTTATTCCTGCATTAATCAATGAAATCGACTCAGAAGTCACGTTTAACTCTCTCACCAGGATGCGGGGTCGTATAGTCTTGGTTGAAACGAAAGCCCTCCTCCGTGACATATGAAAGTTATGAGGAAGATGTCCCACCATTTTCATCTCTTGTATATACCGTGAGACTGACAGGTTAGCGGATGTACTAGTGAAACAAGGATCTAACCATACTTGTATGGATTGTCCCATGCAGTCGCCCCTTTAGGTTGCTTGTCTGGATAAGAGGAGTTTGTTTTATGTGATATTAGTTGTACATATACGAGACTCTCTCGCAAGCCACAACTCCTACCTCCATTGAATATTTTCTAACTTCGACCTAGTTTATAAATAAAGCGGTTGTTAAAATAAATAAATAAAAACTATTCCTAAAAACCTTATCCAACACATATTAAACTGACAAAAAGATTAAATTATATACTTGTCATAGGTGTTTTATTTAAGTATAATCTATTAATAATATAAGCAAAGCCGTCACTTGGTAGTTTGTGACACCAAGACCAAAACTACCCACTCCTAATTTTTTCAGAAAAGAAAAAAGTGTAAATACGGTTCTGATTAATTTTAGAAAAAAATCAAATTGGAAGTTTTACCCCACTAGCCACCAAATCAGTTATTTTCTCCCATCACGATAGAATTCTTTCCCTTTAATTTATTTAAGGTAACTAAATTCTAAAAACTTCCCTCATTTTCATTTGTATCCGTCACTTTGTCTCATTCCATGAGGAGCATCATTTTTAATCCAATCAGGTAGGATTTTTCGTCAAGTAATTTTCCATTTTATTATTAGGCCATAAATCTTTGAATCATTATTATTCTCTTTCTGCATTTGTCTTTAAGATTATTTTCCTTTGAAATTGGTTTCTTACCAACATAATGAAACTGTTTTTTTTTTTTTAGTAGGATCAGATTTATTTAATTGGCTGCCTCTATGATTTTAATGGGTGAGTGACGCTCCTAGTATCTATGCAGTATTTTATTCTTTCTACTATTTCACTGCATTTTTTTTTGGGTACACTATTTCACTGTATTTCGATTTCTCTCATAAGATAAAAGATTTTTAAGAGGCCAAGAAGAATTGTTTTGACTTATAAGTTATAAGAACCATCTTGATAGCTTTCTATTAGTCAAATTAAATTAATTTTGCCTTTTTATCGAGTCAACTCTGGACAATTCTTTTTGCACTTTACATGTGCTTTCGTTGCCTTATAAATTTCAAAATTTAATTTCGATTGAAAAACTCAATATGTTAATCCACTTTCAGATTTCAAATTTATTCACTGCACTTCGTCTCTTCAACTCACCTCTCTTTAGTTTTTCTTTAACTTATCTTCCAGGCAATTAAGTATCATTTAATGATGTTTCTCATTTTTATATTTTAGAAAACTAACACGGGTTATTTGATTTTTTTTTTGGACAATGATTAACTAAAAAGTACATTATTTGTAGATAAACATTACACTTCTAATTTTGAATTGCATAGTAGAGTTTTTTTGTACGTTATTTATGTGAGATATGTAGAAGGTATAGATGATATATATCTTCTATCTTAATCATGTTAGTAGATAAGTACAATATAGATTTTAGAACCATGTTTGCGATTTTTATATTTTAGAATTATTAACAGTTATTATTTGGATTTTTGTTTTTTTTTAATGAAGATTGACCAAAAAGGTACGTCATTCTAAATAAGCATTAGACTGGGTTTTTATATTTTTTTGAATTACTAACACTCATATATATTTTGAATTGCATTGAAGTCTTTTTTCATGAAGATTAACTGAAAAAAGGTAAACGAAGTTTAAAGATAATATTTGTTTTAGTTTCCTCTATTGAAGTCTTTTTTTCATGAAGATTAACTGAAAAAAGGTAAACGAAGTTTAAAGATAATATTTGTTTTAGTTTCCTCTATATTTTGTTCCTTATCCTTTGTTTCAACATATTTTCATTGGTGTATATATGCACTTGGCTTTCTCAAAATTCTCCAAGAGATCAAGGTAATACGAATTTTATTTTATTTATTTTTACTTTTGTCCGTTATCAGAACGCCCCGAAGGTAAAAGAAAGTTTAAACAATAACATTCGTAGTAGTTTAAGTTTTAACTTTTAAGGATACTAAGTTTTAACTTTTAGCTTACTTCATTTGTTGCTGAGTTATGTTTAGAGATGTTGAATTTCATAAATCTCTTTGTCATAACACATATTATGCATTTTCTTTAGATAATTAATTAGTTGAGTTTACATTTGATTTATTACGTCTTTGATTTTCTGACGTTATATATTGCAGATCCAAGAGATGTCGAGGGAAGAATGCAAGCAGCGGAAGAGATCGAATAATTTTCACCTGTGATGTTTTGATTATGTTCTACCATATAGGTTAATATATGGGACACATTTAAAATAAAATAAAATTAAGAGTTTCTTCAGTTGTGTCCATTTTACGTAGAATTTCCGTTAGTCTCTCATGGTAAATGAATTGTACAATAACGTGCATTTAACAAACTTTAAGAGGATGAACTTAATTTATTTATAATTTTTAATGGCTCTTAAGTGATTTGCTTTGTTTTACAAAACGTGGAATAGACTATAGAGTCCAGGGAGTGGCATACTTTCGTGATGTGGTAGATTTGGTCTGATATAGGATATAATCCTAATTAAAGAACCGCCGATACAAATACATAGTAAAATACTAAAATCAACTTTTACTAATATAAATGAATAGAGTTTTAGAGAAAAAACGGGAAGTTATTTGATAATTTTTACCAAATTATCCCCAATGGTTTTCATAATGCCATAGGTTGATCATTTGAGGATAAAGTTGAAAAATTAGGTGAGATCTAATTCGTTAGACGAGGTCACGAGGAGACCAAATACGATTCTAGAATTTTGAATGTGGGATTCAAATTGTAAGTTACACCCCAAAGGTCACTAAATTAGTTATTTACTCTATCCCTTAAATTAAGGTACATGAATTCCAAAAACGTAGATTTTATTGACATGATTGTCACTTCGAATTCAGAAATACAATGGATACTCTCTTTTCCCCTTAAAACCACTAATCCTACTCCGTCAACTGGTTGAGGGATGGCCAATAGCCCAGTAGTAAATTGCTGAAGTTGTTTTATCGAAGAGGTTGTATTGCAGTTGTATTGATATATTCGGTCGGACAGTCCACGCCAATTACTCCGCTTTAAGAATTTTTTTATTTTATTTTCTATATTGTACAAGAGATTGTATTGCAATGTTCTTGCTAAGCTTGGTACTGGCATATTCAAATGCTTTTTTCAATATTTCAAGTACTTAACAATTTTTAGCCACGTCTACTAAATATTTTCTATATATCGTTACATTAATTATAATAACATTAAAAAAATACTCTTTACACTAAAAAAAAAAATTGCATAGTCTACTCAAATATTTATCAACCACAAGTTAGTCAATATTTTATCAACGCTTTTCTGCATACTTACGTCAACAAAAGTAGGATACGGGACCCACAAACACAAACAAAGTAACCAAAGTCCGCCACGTTTCACCTGCTCCTGAAACCGAAAGCGACGTCACAAATTCGAAACCGAACATCAGAATCTCGCGCCACGTGTCCTCCCTCCTAAAGCTACGCGCCAAACACCAACCAAACAACCTTTACTTTGTTTCCTACACGTGTCAACATCTTATCTCTCCGAGCTTTGTGCCACCAAACTCTCCGACGTGGCACTGCAAATACATGCAAATCTCATTTGATTAAGCGCCGGTAATTGTCTGACTAGAAGAGGACTTAAACCGTAGTTAACTCTTGACCCATGATTACTTCCCATTTGGCTTACGTGTCGGGAGCCGTACACAAACCCCTGTTGGTTGCCCTCCACGTGTCAGCTGCACACATTGTTCTCTTTTTCCTCCTCTCTCTATTTTCTTTACTCAGTCCTATTTATGACGTTGTGGTCTCTGCAAAATCAAACCTAGTCCAACCAACCAAAGATTTGAAAAAGAATATACAAAAAAAAAGGTTGATCCTTTTTTATTGTTGTTGATTAATTAAATGGTGAATGAGTGCTTAATATTCAAAATGCCGTTGGTTAAAAAAGAAGAAGAAAAGGGACCAGATGGGATTGAGCTGAGTTTGGAGTTATCTATAGGTGGGAATTATGGAAAAGGAAAAAATGATGAATCTAATGACAAAAGCGATGTGGGACAAGAGAATGGCGGTGGGGTTGTGGATCTGTTGAAGAAAAGAGAGATTCAGGCTTTGAGAAGACAAGAAGCACGCAAGAAAAGAGAAGAGAAGCTGCTGAAATCAAGAACAG
The DNA here is from genome assembly GCA_948329865.1 of Linaria vulgaris. Classification (NCBI taxonomy): domain Eukaryota; kingdom Viridiplantae; phylum Streptophyta; class Magnoliopsida; order Lamiales; family Plantaginaceae; genus Linaria; species Linaria vulgaris. The sequence goes on along the minus strand of OX415251.1, from coordinate 73,288,979 downwards.
GGGTGGTGATTAATGGTGATAAGTTGGTTTTAGAGGCTCAACAATTTCAGAGCAGAGCTGAGGGAAGGGAGATTAAAGAAAACGAGGATTTATGTCGAAAAAGAGAGAAAAATGGTGTGAGAGATCAAGTTGATAGTGACTTGAATTTGTCTTTGTTTAGTGAGAAAAAGCAGCAACCATTTATGAAATATCCTGGTGTGGTTCCACATTGGGGGCTTAATGGGAGTGGAGTATCCTCTATGGATTGCGATTCGTCGGGATTGAGTAATGGGAAAAATGAAGGTGGTGGGAATTGTAGTTTGGAACGCAGCTCTTCTGTGGCTTCTGATTATCAAGGGATATCTCTCAAAGGTGATTTATCTATCTGGTTTCTTTATTTGCAGATCTTCTAGTGTTTTTATCTGTATATGTTTTGTCGAATTGTGTATTCGTTGAATAACTGCATGGTGTAATGTTGTAGCTTGTGCTGAACATTCCTTGTGCCTCTTACAATGGTTTATTTACTACTGCTCAAATGTGCTGGCCAAATATATACAGTTTCATGCTTAATTATGCTTTAGAAATGGGCTTGCCCTTTCCTATTACTACTACAACAGCTAAAGTCTTAAGATCATGGACTCCAAGTCCTTAGTAGGTAAAGCCAAATGTTCTTTTTTTGAAAGTGAATGTAAACAAAGGTTGCTATTAATTATATGACATATCACCTGTAGCCTTGTCAGTCTAGGCTTTTCGTTTGGATCCACATTGTAGTTTCTAAAGAGAATGCGACGCAGTGTCCTAACAAGGATTCTTGTACATTTGCAGGGGAAATCAACAGTGATGCCGGAAGCCACTCTAGCATCCCAAACACAAACCTACATCTGCACGCTCCAAGAGCAAGAAACACGTACGAACTACTTGAGGGCAACGGATCTTCTTCCCAAACCGAAATGGTCCCTTCATCAAGTACGCCACAAGGATCAGATCTACCCTTCAAGTTTTCCCAACAATCCGAGGAAGATCCTACCGAGAACCAGACGTCAGCCTCCATGAAACAAACAAGCGAATCCCTCACTGAAAGACTGCCAAAGCCACCAATCAATAACAACCCCGGCACTTCACTACCGCATATGCCTTGTGTATCGGCAACCGGAAACGGCCCAAATGGAAAAACAATAACAGGGTTCTTGTACAAGTACACAAAATCAGAAGTCTGTATTTTGTGTGCTTGCCATGGGAGCTCTTTCTCGCCTGCGGGGTTTGTGGAGCATGCGGGGTGCACTAATGTATCACATCCGTTGAAGCATATTACAATCATTCCGTCGACGTTGACATATCGGATTCAATGACAAACATCAGCATTGTTCTTTTCAAGCTTTTGATGATTAAATTTTATTTCTTGAATGTAGACATCTTTTTGGTTTAGATGCTTATGTGTAAAATAGCAGAGGAGACTTGGTCTTATGAAAATGTTCTGGAGCTTTTGATAATATTGGAATGCAAAAACAGATTGTAGCTGATCATTGTGTAGCCTACTAGCCTTTACCAATAATGCTGATGTTTTTTCATTTCATCGAATAAAGAACCAAAGTTTGACAGAATTACATGCATGTGTTACACTTCTCAACCAACAAAACCGGTTTATTTTTTGAATCTTAAAGAAGCTTCTATAACTACACTTACAAAACAGGTCCCTGCATACGAATGTTGCACAAAAAAATGCATAATTATTTCCAGTGAAATTCAAGAATCCTAACAGTATTTATCTGTCTCCAGTGTTGTGCACTTTCTTGCTATATTTTCTCACATAATTCAACCATCTAGTCCCTTTAATGGCCTTTGAAATCATAACAAGATTAGACCTCTTCATCGTACCTAAGTTCGTCTTCCTGTTGATCTCTTCCTTCTCCTTGTAGCCATCATCTCCTTGACATTTGAGTCCACCATTCTTTTTCTTCTTGTTCTTGTGATTTTTCAACAACGGCTTGACAGAATCATCTTCGTATATTTCCCATAACAAGTCCATTCCTTCGCCTCCATTGACGTTGTGGCATTCCTCGAAAAACTTGTACGCTAGTGTCCTGTTCCACTCCTTCCCCTTTCTCTTCAATTCAAAGCTCTCATGATCATAATCCGAGTATCGCCAACTCGCAACCTTTAAATCATGTTCCCTACTGTGTCCGTATGTGTAGTCAATCCCAGAAAGATACCTTTCAGAACAGGTTCTGGCCTTGGAACTGAAATCTTTCCCAGCATTCTGTCTTCCAATCTTCTGTTCCACGGCGAAGCTCATGGTTTCGAGCTCATTTTCTGGGATTTTCAAGAAACTCTCCAGCCTCATTTCCTCTTTGACAGCGGCCAAGAGTTTCCAGCTCAGAAAAGGATTTGATATTTCCTTCAACTGCTGCAATTTTCATCTGTTGACTCTCCCCATTGTCGAAAATGAAATTTGCAGGGAATAGTTCTGTTTGAGAGACTCATTTCATCTTCATCATGAACGAGCCCAAACCAAAACTCGTACAACTAAAGATAGTTTATTGATATTTATCGCCTCGCTTTGATCATAACATTTCCGGTACAGACCTCGTGCGAAGAGTGAGCGACTTCGCCTTCTTTTAATTAAATCAGTTGTTACGAAGAATGCTGGTGAGAATAGGAAATGGAAGAAGAAATGTGGTAAGGGAAAGAGGAGCAACTAAGGATACAAGGAGAATTCAGAAATATATATGTATATGAAGAAATGAACTATAAGCTTATGTAATATATATAAAGATTAAAGAAATAAAAGTTTCCATGTGCTTTTTGCAAGAGGAGGGAGTCTAAAATTAGAGTGAAACTATTTTATAGTTTTAATTATCTTGGAAGTGTAACGCATCAGCCACATGATGGAATTATACGATGCTTAGTTAGTTGTTCATAATCTCATCATATGGGGAAAGAATAATAACTGAAATAATGCTGATACGAGTTAATGTGAGAAGATTTGACAATTGAGGATGTTAATGCGCCGTGAATAAAGGGAAGGTTATGATTAATGGACAGTGACACAGGTAAGTTTCTCTTTGTTGGTTCTTTCATGCAAAGAAAATGCAGGAGAGTGGGTATATAATTATTAATTAGGATAGATTAAAAGTCTAACAGCAAATAATTAATCATGTCACAAACATGATAAACCCAATTGGCTATATCCCGGTTCATGTTGAATACGCAATTGCTTCTCGAGCTGTAGGATACGTATCTTTGAGTACTTATGCTTTATTCACGTTTCAGCATCTTTACGTACTTAATTAATTTGATAAACTACAACTAATATCTCCTAGATAATGATTACCATTTCACGTTTCAAATTATACTGGTAATTCCAATAGAATGAGCACGCAAACAGGAGTAACTAGTGTGGAACAGATTATAAAACAAATTTGTCTGTAATTTCTGTTTGTAACTATAAGTTTAGAGCGTTTGCAATTATCGTAAAGAGTAGTGATATACATCCAGACATTGTGTAATGTCTGTATGTACTATGTACAGACACAATCTAACGGCCATTATATAATCAACTTTCCAATAATTTGAGATTTACTCTATTAGTCCTTTTATTAGTTAGAAACACTAAATAAATCCTTGTTTAAAAAGATAACTGTTAATTGAAAGAGAATTGGGATATCCTTGAAAATAAAATAGTTGTAGGATGGTAATTTTTTTTCTTTTGAACATTTGGAATTTATATATTTAATGTAGAGGAATGATGAATTATTTATTGGCAAAAGATTGATTAATTATTAAGTTTCTATACTAACAGACTAATCTATGCAATCTATTTTTTTGGAATGTTATTCTTCTACATTTACTTTTTGGTTGAAAGTTGAAATCTCTCTTTTTTTTTTAAGGATGAACGTTGAAAAAGTTATGGGATGTTTTTTGAATGTGAGAAATTCGAAAACATAAAAAATAAACCAACAGTAAAAGAATGTGTAGTGGAGTTAAAAGTCAATATAACATAAATATTATGTACTAGTTAATTAATTAAATTTTGGAGTAAAAGGTAATTATTGAAGATTTGGGTCACACTGTCACAATTTAGAAAACTAGAAGGTAACTTGATTTTTTTTTCCTTATGAATAAGAAAGGAAACTAGAAGGAAACTTGTTAAAAAGGAAGAAGAAAAAACAAAACAAAAAAAATGACTTGTTGATCCGGTAACCAATTGTTTTGAAACAATTGCCTTATTTAAGTGGCTGTACACATACAGTCTGTGTACAAATCATTTTCCTTATTGTAAAATAGTCACTTACAAAATTGAAACAAAATCTCAAGTGTTTCTAAAAGCAAGTTTTAAGTATCAATAAAACATTGTGAAATAGGATTATCTTCCTTAAAACATACCAATATCATGACTTGATTAGGACAAATAATTTATGAGAAAAAACAATACACATTTTTTCTTTTGAACTAGTCTTTGATTTATGTCGAAATAATTTACTAGTTACAATATTTTTAGTGTTGATCAAGTTAGAATATTAGTTCATGTTCAATGTAATGTTCTTTATCAACAATAACAAAATAAATCAGGAAGGTAAAAAAGGCTTCAAAACCTTCCCGCGGAGAATCTATACTTGAAAATAGAAATAAGCCAAAGAAAAGCCTCGGAGCACAAAAGTCAATTCAGTGTAGTAAATCCTATGAGCATCTTACATAACTATAAGGTTAGCATCCATAAGCCCCAAATGACGACATGTGGCAAATGGACCACACCATTTTCAGCATTTGTAGAAGTGGAAAAGTTACAAAACTACCCTTCTTCCTTCTCTTTACTTTCAAGAATCCTTCTTATATAGATTTTAAAATTAACCCAATTATTTTGAAATATACCAATTTTTTGTTTACAATAAATGAGAATAGTCCATAACGACCAAATCAGGCCCAGCATGCTTCCGTATCGATAACTTAAAATATAGATTCTAAAAGTACCTCGTTTTGACCGTGATATCGTCGGGTATCCCATCAGGTTTTACAAAGACCCCAGCCTTCAACCACTGAATCGCAACATATGGTTCTATCATGGTTCCTTCAACGATAAACAGCGCAACCCTGGTTCGTTTCCTACTCCGGGTGTAAGAGGGATAATTCAGAATGAATATAAAAGAACACGATGCTTCAACACACTTAGGCAAAAGCCTATATTTTATTTATAAGTGAAAACGTATTTATTACATAACAACCGTAACTCCTTTAGAGAGGAGTTACCTGTTTAGCTACACATAGTAGCTTTGTTTCCTACACACGTACACTAAGAATTTTACAACAGAACTTAAAATTATAGACACTCAACCATTACAAACTATTTAGGCTTCTTTTATTTTTGTAAGAAAACAATGGGGAATGCTCGATGCCCCTTGCTTTCTTCAGCTCGTTCAATATATAGGTGAAGTTCCAGACTTCAAATGTGGACTTCAACTACATTGGATAGTGGAATCGGCAATGCTTATGTTTTCTTCCACTGAAGCTCGTGGTTCCTCCATTATTAATCTGATTTTAGTGGGGGTGGTCCTGGCCTTTATCACATGGCTCCTTTTGCTTTGCCAATAAAATTTGTTCGCTTTCCAGCACGCGGAATCTTTCCCTGTCTTGAGGGGTCCTCTCTGTCGTTTTTCCATTTATCTTTTTTCACTGGGAATCCCTTTCCGAAAAGGGCTCTTTCTGATCAAGACATTTTGGACAGATATGCTCCTTCCATCGGCCCGCGTGTATCATGTTGAAAAATTTCTTACTGGTTTATGTCGTTGCCGGAATCTCATTTTTCCACAGCGTTTTGTTTTCAAAGATTGCCTCTGTAAATCGCATGGTATTTTTCGGCATGCTATTTAGCATAAACGATATGTTCTCTGATTTTTTGAAAAATCTTGAACGAATACTTGACTTTATCCATCTCGGTGATACAGACCCAAAGTCCCCACGCTCTTCTGGTAGAAATATCACCCTCATAAATTGGGGAGACTAAGAATTGTCCTTATGGCAGTGGCTTGATGTAATCGATAGCCTTCATGTTGGGTCTCTGCAGCTTGATAAAATGGAAGCTCGGATGGAAACCCTTTCCTGTAATTTTTGGAGTTGCTAATATAAACTTTAGCACCAAAACATCTCCTCTTTCTAGCGTAGGATTGTTCTTCCAAGTCTCGTACACTTTCTCGTGAATCCATTCTGGCAATTTAGAAATTTCCAAAAATCTTGGCGATGTGGTAAAGACTGAAGCTATGCAGCCAAAGTCGAACCATTCCCCTACACTCTCAGGCTTTGAACATGGTAGTATCCAAATTCTCGGATATTTCCATGACCAATCGGCCATGGATTTTCCTGAGACAAGTCTCATTCTCGTGTATAGCCTGTCTCATGTCCTCTGATATTCAATCAAAGGTGCTCTATGCTCGTTTTTATCAATCTTGGAAGTCCCTGTTCTAGGCCTAAGATTAATCTCGTCCTCTTTAATTTTTTAGGTATCTTTTAATTCTTTAGGTTTTTCTCCTTTCGAATCGACCTGTTCATTGGTGTTTTCCTCGAAAGGATCACCAACTAGACATGTGTTGCTTGAATCTCCAGCATCAAGCGTTATCGCTCGTAGCTCGGATTTTACCTTTGATGTGGAGACATCTCGTAATATTTGGTCCATAATACTTTCCCAAAGACTCGTGCTACCTAACCAAGTAGCCTTCATCACGTTTTGGACCTTATTAAGATTATTTTCCTGTACATGACCGGAAGCCTTAGCGTTTATTGCCAGACTATCGATCGTCTTGCTGAGTTCCTACAGGTTTTCCCTGTGGTGTCTCCATCTCGTTAGAATGGTATCGGCTTCACTTGCCTCCATCCCTTGTTAAGAAATCTACAAGAATATTTTCGTGAGATTTAATTACCAAAACATCAAAATAATATTATTGACATTCAGCCTGCCATCTTAGCAATCTAGCTTTCTCAGGTTTACATTCAATTTTATTTTTCAGGAAAGCTTTGACACTCGTGTTATCAATTTTCAACGTGAATTTCTTAGCAAGCAGGAATAACGGTCATTTTTTAAAAGCCTTTCGAACTGCAAAGAACTCCTTCTCGTTGATATGCCATCTTGCTGCTTCATTGTCAGCAAAGAGTCCGCTGCAATATCTGCAAGGGACTTCTCCTTTTGGTTCAACCTTCGTTAGAATCGCCGCCCACCAATGATCGCTTGCATCTATATAGAGTACCAGATCATCTTCGTCATTGGGTATTGCCAGTTTGGGAAGGTTCTTACAAATAGCTTTAAGCTACTGCACCGTTCCCTTATGCTCTTATGTCCATCTGAACTCTGCATCTTTCTTAAGCAATGGACTAAAAATCTTCATGTAACTTGCCAGGTTATCAATAAACATACCAGCAAAATTAACCAACCCCATAAAACTCTGGATTTATTTAACAGTTTTGAGATCATAAGGAAATCGCATACCTTTTCCACTAAATAGTTCTGAAGGATAATACCTGATTCATCAATCTCTATTCCCAGGAATTCGGTTTTTCTGGTTAGGATCACCGCTTCCTTTTCAGATGGCACCAGTCTTTCCTTGTGACAAACATCTGAGAATATTTCCAAATGTCTAATATGCTCTTGGATGTTCCTTGAGGCGATGAGGATATCATCGACATACACGAACATGAATCTGAAATAATCTTTGAAGAGATTATCCATTTTCCTCTGATATTTCTAGGGTGCATTAGCCAATCCCATTGGCATAACATTCTAAATATAGTGTCATTGGGGTGTGGAGAAAGTCGTATATTTCTTACTTTCTTCTTCCATCTTGATTTGATAAAACCCCGATTTGCAATCGAAATTTGAGAAGACCTTTGCGTTTTGGACACAGTTAATTAGGTGTTCTCTGCTTGGGATATAGTATCCATTGAATTCCAAGATTTTGTTGATCCATTGGTAGTTGATCACCAATCTTGGCTTTCCTCGTTTAATTTCTTTATGGTTCCTGACTAAGAATCTGGGACTGCTGTATGGAGAGACTCCCGGGAAGATTAGCTGAAGGTCAAGATGCTCCGTAAGAATCTTTTGCATATCCTTCTGATCGTTCTGATTCATCAGGATGGGCTTGTATCTAACAAACTAATTTTCCTTTTCTTTTTTTTTTGATTTTTAAGGATGCTTTGAGTTCGTTCTTATTCCACCATGCCAAAGGATCTTCGTTGAAGTTTCTTCGGACCTTGTTTTTTACATCTTCTAGAGAGATCTGTTCTTCGTTAGTGATGTCCAAGAGAGGACTTGGTTCTAAGCTGGCCTTTAGGACCTCTATTGTTTTATTTTTGATCCTTTCATTTTTCCGGCCACCTAGGCTATCAATCCTAAGCTGAAGGACTGACTTACCATATTTCCTTTGATCGCTCATTTTTGGGTGGCGAAGTTTTCTTTCATCACCACGCTTGCTGCGAAATTGAATTGGCAATTTTCTATAAAATGCATGCGTTAATTGTTGCACCAAGATCTTATGATCACAGAGTGTTGTGAGGGTAAGGCGTCTTGTTTCATTATCCTGGGTAAAACGTTTAAACGTTTGCAGGATATTTTTCCAAGTAAAATATCGGCTCTGGTGTCTTGAAAATAGATTGGGGGCATCTTTACCTTGTACCATGGGGTACCTCCTACTCCGTCAATCAATATTTTGGCTTGTTTTATTCCTCTTTTGAAGATAATAATCTTCTTCGAGAAATCTCTTCCGGCAACTGCTGGTAAACTTTCTCCGATATCTTTGGGAAAAACTCCTGATTTGGTTGTGCAAATACCAGCTCCTGAGTCGATATACGCCGCGAAGTATTCGGCATGGAACTTCTCATAACTAGGACGTATATTGAGAATGGACTAGTGGTCATCTGAACATGTATCTCTTTCCGTCCACTGTGAATTCCATTTCGTCTGGTAATCTTTCCCAAGGTTTGTGATCCTCAAGAAATTCTATACCCAGAATTAATTGTTTCGGGGTTTTCCCTGCTTACCCACTGATGGTGAAATCCATTCCATCTAATTTTAGGTTTCCTTGATATCTTCCAACTAAGGGCTGCTTCAGATAATATAAGGCGTCACAAGGAAGGGTATTATCCTTCTGAGTGATGTCAAAGATTACTTCGATCTCCTACCATCCTCTCGGACATTGGAGTTCTCTTCTAGTTGTAAATCTTCCTGGTTTGATTACAGCTTTAACAATTGGTTTCTTTCCTCATGTTAGGATGTGCATCCTATTTTCATGGAAAGAAACTCTCGTGGGTTCGAACCTTTGACTAGTATTCTTGTTGAATATTGGTTGATCTCGTATTATCATATCCATCTCATGGATATGTGAAAAATCGGAAATCTCTGGTTTGACTGCATGGGCAACTTTATCAAAGATTTCGGGTATCTCCACAAACTCTTTTCTTCGAAAAAGGTCGGAATGATGAGTATTGGAGATGTCATAGGAGATAATGTAGGTGATGGAGTATGGCATATTTCCTTCCTTCATTAACTCCTTGCTCTTGAAGTCTTGATGTAGGGTAAGAACCCTGTTGAAATCTCGATCGGCTAGATTATAGGCAATCTTCGGATAAACGAACGTTGCCACCTTTCCAGCAAATAGATTCCCTGATATTTCTCCAAGAAAGGCATCTCGTAGGTTTTGAATTCTACTATCAAAGATGGCAATATCAATTGGCGAATTGATTTCTTCTTTGAACGTCGCTTTGATCAAGATTCTTATGGCTCCGATATGAATCTATGACATTTCTGAGCAACCTCTGCATTGAGTCGACTTAGTTCCTCATTTATCTCATTCATAGGAACCAGTTGCATTTCCATCACATTACTTGCTAGTTCCATTGGGATCGCTATTTCTCCCGTCGTAAATTTATAGATGATGTGATGCTTTCGTTGTCTAAGGCTTAGCTGGGCTAAGGCTCTCTCCATTTTTCTATAGTAAACCCATCGTAAACTCGAAGCTTTGAGTCCTCTCGCATAATCTTCATCAATCTTTTGTGAGATATAAAGGACATCCTTCGAGCTATTATATTCATCCCGACATGTGTATATTCTCGCGGTAGCATCTCTCGCCATGGACTTGGTATTTTGGCAAAGAAGAATGGGATCGCCGTTTCTTCGTTGATCCGGCTCTTCCATTTGTACTCAGTAAAGAGCTTGATGTATAAATCAACGTTACATATATCATGTAACTCCAAGCTATACAAGGCTTGCTCATATCTTCTGGTCCTTTCTTGGTCACCTCCTCCGGTTTGGGGACCAATAAAATATCTTTCTCCGATGAAGTAGATTTTGAAAAGTCTGGTCATCTTGTCAACAATGTCTTTGAGGGCCTCGCTAGATAGAACGACGTCTCTAACTTCTGGAGGGGCATGTTCCCATCTGAGTTTGACTGATCCCTCGAGGCTCATTTTTAACATCATTATAAACCCTTCCTTGTTGAGATCCTTGTTAACATCATTTTTAACATCATTTTAACATTTGCTGCAATTCTCATGGTCGATGCCCATTCATCGATTAGTGTTTCTCGATTTTTGAAATCTAATATATCCAGATTGAGCATGAGCCCATAAGGATGAATCGGATCAAGTTGGGATCTTCCATATAGTGTCCCATGGATGTCTGGTCTCCGTGGTCTTGATCTGGTTGTCTTAACAAGTAATTACAAGTACGAAAAGAAAAAGTAATATGTAAAGCCATTAAAATCTTACAAGGTTGAAAGGTGCAAGGTTGTTGTGTTGTTTTAGTGATGTCGTTGTGGTTTATTTTTTATTTGAATTCAGTTATTAGGACTTGAATTAAGTTGTTTTTGTGATGTTAGGATCTGAATTCAGTTGTTTTAGTTGTTTTAGTGATGTTTTGAGCATTGAAAAAAGAAATGGTTGTTGATGAGTACTAGTGATTTTGAATTTCTTCTCCAATGATCACAAGTGCACTGTTACTATTTTCTTTTGGTTTTGATGAGTGATGCAGTTACAAAAGTAATTGTATCAGCAATAAAACAATCAAACGTGCACGGTTTCATTGTTGCTAAATACACAGACAAATACAGAACCAAATAATGACTTAAAACATAGACAAAGACAAAGTAAAAACGACAAATCGTCACATTCCTCCATAACTAAAAATTTCCAATCTCGACCATTTCCAGTCCCTTCAATCTAGCACAATGATCTCGAGTTCCTCCTCTTCCTCATCCTCGGATTCAATCACCAACGGTTCCTGGTGTATAAAACACTACATTATATAATTAGAGAGAAAAGAAAGAAATATGAAGGGATCCATTTCACTACTGAAGACCTCTGCTATTTATAGGCAAAGCTTCAAAAATTCTTCTGCGTCAATACCGTGTTGCAGCCTTGCAAATTGGAAGAAGCATCTTACAATAATATGCATGCAATAAATGCATGTCTCTTATTATTGTTCAAGCCCACTTTTGTTGACCAAGGCCAACAATCTCCTCCATGAAGATTTGATTAGTGAAATAATCAGATCTTCAAAATCAATATTACTTTGGCCTTTGAGCGATCGCACTTCCACTCTACCCCATTTCTCTTCTTGCCAAAAGAGGAACATGATTTATCGTTCGTCTAGGCTCATTCCTTGATCGACTTCATATGTAGGGGCGAACGCTCTCCCTTGCTCAAAACTTCTCTTTCTCCGTAATGCCCGGAAGAAAGACAATCAAACGCAAAAATATATCGTATCTTTGTATAACCGATCTTTCTTCGAATAACCATAAAGAAAGGCATATGATCATGAATGTATCTCTTATATTCGTACACCAAATACTTCTTCGAATGACCCTAAAGAAAACAAACATAGAGATATGTCGTATCTCTATATACCCGGTCTTTTTTCTAATGACCCTGAAGAAAGGAACACACACATGGAGATATACCGTATCTCTGAATACCTTACTCTTTCTTCGAATAACTCTGAAGAAAGGTAAACATTCACTTATCTCTTTCTCCGAGAACCCATAGAGAAGGAAATCCAAACGTGGAGATATATTCTTTGTACACCATCACTCTTTCTTCAGGTCTCAACATCGAGAATGGGAAAACCACCATAGAGAATTTAATCTTTGTACTCATTTGTTCTCTTTCTCCAGCATTACTATGGTGAAATGTATACCATCCGTAGGTAAAATTCTTGTGTAACCCGACCAAATCAACTTCTCTACGACTTGAACATACCACAAGTCATAGTTGATTTTCTCGTCAAACAATCCCATATATGTACCCTTGTTTCCTGACATTACACCGGTGAGTTGGTGAATTTCTTGAGAATAAAACAAAGTACACCCCCGGAAAGAGATAGCTTTTCTTTACTGAAAAGGGTTTCAAGGTTCCCAGGTAATAGGTGGCGTCACAACGGTCCCGCTTAATAACCAATTACCTTTGACAGAATCGCCTTTACGATACGTATTTTTATTACACCACTCCACAACTCCACCGTAGTAGTACTCCACCTCCGGTAGAAATCCGATCTCTCGTACCATTTGTTAGGTATTTGAACCGCCTCAAATATCGCCTTCAGGATTTGCCCATGAGATAATTACGAAGCGACACGAATATAATATTGACAATAGTAACAACACAAGGATTTAACGTGAAAACTCCTTCACCCGAGAAAAACCACGAAAACCGAGAAAAAATTACTATGTAGAAAATTCGTACAACTACATAATTCTCACTCAACCCGAACGACATTGACGGATTCTTTTCACTCTCACCACTCTCTAATCTACACTCTCCTGGTGTAAAAATACTACATTATATAATTAGAGAGAAATGAAAGAACTCTGAAGGGATGCATTTCACTACTGAAGACCTCTGCTATTTATAGGCAAAGCTTCAGCAATTCTTCCACGTCAATACCGTGTTGCAGCCTTGCAAATTGGAAGAAGCATCTTACAATAATATGCATGCAATAAATGCATCTCTCTTATTATTGTTCAAGCCCACTTTTGTTGACCAAGGCCAACAATTAGAAGTGAATTAGTGAAAGAATGGTAAAGTGAAATATAACCTAGTGTGAGTTGGGAAGAGTTTAAAGAAAGAGCTTTCCTTCAAGTAGGAAACATGAGAAGAAAATAATGTTCGATTATTCAATGTGACAAAGAATGGAGCAACAAAATAGAAGCAAGTGTGACAGGGGACGAGTTGACAAAAGAGTTTTCTAGTTGAACAACTCAAAATTCCCTTTTGTTATCATGTACTTGCAGCATTGGTAGGGATGTATATTGCTAAGGGGAAACAATAGTATTCTGTCAATTCTCAAGCTCAGCCATGTTACGGGGATTCTACCTTTAAACGGCTTAGTTGTTCATAGACCATAATTCATAATCTAATCATTATGTTTGTAGACCATAATTTATTATGATAAAATTGCATAATTGTGACAATGACACGATCTGGTCATTTAGGATTTGAGGAAGTGAATGCGGCGAGAATAAAGGAAATCATTAGTACAACAAGACAAGGCTAGAGAGTGTAACTAACTAACGATCTTAGAATTTCTCAGGGGAGTATTGGCCAATAAAATAACACAGGTGTTACACCTCTAATTAAAAATAACATTGGGACAGTTGTGCAACTAACTCTTTATTTTGTTATGGGCTCTGATTTTGTTTGCCAGAAGTATAATCCTGATTAATATAAGCAAAGATACTTCTTACTTAAAATTTGTCTTTATAAGTAAACTTATAACTTATAACTAATATGTACTTGCGCGTTCCTACCTAGATTTAGATTATGAAATACCTTGCAATTTATACACAAATTTCTCACATATTTAAAACCTATTACCCAATAATAATAGAATGCCAACAATTTAACCGACAATTCTGCATAAACACCATCCGAATAAGAAGTTTCATTAAAAAGGAAACAACCAGAGACACGTCTTGTTTGTTGTTTCGGATGCAAAAAATAGATGCGATAATGACATTCACCTTTTTTCATTAGAATTTAAGTACACCTGAGTTGTGTTTAACAGGTTTCTTTCATGCAAACGAAATGCAAGAGACTTGTCAGAATGTCCGTGTGCCAATCATTTTATAGCTTAGAACACATTATACTAGTCCAATTCGCTACAAATCTCATGTTCAATGGAGCAATAGGCTTTTTTTATTTGAACAAAATTGCCCTGTATTTCATTTTCAACACATACAAGAATTTTGTCACTACGCTCTTCGGTTCACATTATAAAATAATAAAATATTCTTTAGAATCTCCACAACTCTAGCAAGAGAATTAATAAACACTTTGCTTTTTTAAATAGTCTGAAAAAAATATTAACATTTCAGTAATGATAAACAAAACCAAAATTGTACGATTACTAGACATAAAGCAATACTGTCACCAGGCAAAATTTGTTTTTCATATTTAGTATAACATACAGGGATATCATAATTTGACCAACTTTCAGTAATCTCCCTCATAATTTGGCCTTAGAACCTTATACTGTAATAATGTTGGAGGACTATTAGAAGTTCCTTCTATTTCAGTAAAAGAGAAAACATACACCAGACTCCTGGTAATTAGAAGTTCAAATACACTAATCAGCTTGACCTAATTTACAAAGGGTTAATGGGTCGGCATACAAATAGTATGGTATATGCTACTAGTAACTAACAACAAACTCACATTAAAAGTAGCTGGCTCAACTCGTGAATAGCTAAGAGTGTTCCACTGTTCCTTATATTTCAAAAGATAAGGAGAATCTTGCATTCAAATCCTAAGGCCAATCCCTTCAGTAGAGAGAATTGGATGATAGCTCATTAGAGGCATGTAGTGACACTCATGTTTCTTGTCCAATCATAATTCTTGTCCACCCTAACATACCAAGAGAATAGAGCACCGAACAATACCTGTTATATTGATAATAGATACAATACTACGTATCATTACGAAAAGTGATATGATAGAAGGAAGGAACACCGAAGCACACAATGAGATTTTAAGCACAAAACACTAATGAAAAACAACTTTGCTTATCAAAATCAGTATCTTGATACATAAGATGAAAGATCCATTGTCCTTGTTCAAGCAAGGAAAATTTCAAACTAAATAAGATTCTGCGATATAGTTCTAGCAGACTTTCTGGAAGCCCAGTGCAAGGTGGAGCTCACACCATACAATTCGTTATTCATTCATCACAGGTTTGTTTTCATTTGCCTTTGGCCTCTGTTCCCTTGGCTTTTGCTCTTCGTTTTTCCTGGATTTACATTCACAATTAAGAAAAAGATCGATACAACAGCATCGAGTAAGCTACTCGTTTCACCAAACCAATTACTCAAAAATATTTAGAGTTGTTAGTTTCCAGCAAAAGCAGTTTATAAACAGATATTATGCAAGTCCAGGTCAATGGTACAAAAGAGAAATTCAAGATATTTTCTTTCAGCAAAAAAGGGTCCATCCATAAGATAATGCTGTTAACATCAACCAACAACAAGAGCCATCCCTTGTAAGCATAAAGTAGAATTTATAAGTTTCCATTACTTTTAATTCCATTCGTTAAAAAGAAACTTACAGATAATTAATTTCTCATTTTTTATTTCGAAACATCTCTACAGTTTGTATAAAGTTAATGATATCAAAACGAAAAATCCAATCCTAATACACAATTTTCACCGGAAGAGGCAAATTAAATCTAAGAATAGCATGTAAGTAATACAAGCATGAATGAATTACACAAAGTAGATTAGGGGAAATTATTAATTATACCTCTTGTCGGCGGCGCTACCCTTCTGGCTGAGGAAGGAACGGAAAAGCGGTGAATTCACGTCGTAAATCATTTTTTTTTATTGTAAGAACGAACCCTAATTCCAAAGCTCTTTATTTTGCAATTTAGGGGTTGGGATAGAGATAGTGAGGTTGGCAGAGGCTTAAAACCCTTGAATCTGTGTTGGGCTCTAAGCCCAATAAATAAGAGATCTGTTGGCTAAACAAAAGATGAAGTATCTTCTTCTTTACTCTTATTATTTTATGCCAAAACCCAAACCGAGCCCAATTGGGGATTATGTATCCTATATTTTATTTTTTATCCATAAACTCGAAATGTAGGTTTTGAGTTACTGTGCTTCTTTCAATAATTTGAAAGTAGTTGCAACAGTTGTTTTTTCAGCTTTTGTCGTCTTTCCTTTTCTTTCTTTTCATTATATTTTATTTTTGTATGTCCGTTTGTTCAGTTTTTTTTACTACTTTACATTACACTTTAATTTATAATATTTAATACACTTCTTATTTTATACTACTAATATAATTCATGAAAACATGGGGAAATGGGTGGGCGTATTGTGTTAATCATTTATCTTAAAAAAAGATAAAACAAATATATCAAGAGAATAATTTGAAAAGTTTTGAGTAATTAGTGAATTGAAAACGCATAATTATTTTAAAATTCTAGTCTTGATATTCAGTCAATATATATAATTATGGATACTGATTTTCTTATGGTCATAGCCATCTCTTTTTTTTTTTTTTTTTGTAAAACAAAGAGTAAAACAGAAGCCCTTAGGTCAAGTCTCTAACTAAAGAATCAATAATACTTGGAGGAGGCCTATCCCAAAATAAAACTTTTCCTTCCTCTTGCGCGTCATCATCAACCACGAGTATCATCCAGCTCCTCGAATTTAGCTAGATCGTCCTTCGCAATGATTTTCTCCCAAATCTTCCTCGATGCGGGACAATAAAGAATGAGGTGTAATTCTGTTTCGTCCACGTGATCGCACAGACTGCATCCTACCGTGTCGGACAGTTTCTGAACCTTCCTTAGGTGATTTGTGGCGAGCCTTTTCTGAGCAATTAACCACAAGAAGTGATGCAGTTTATTACTTAATCCACACGCCATATCCACTCAAAGTTGTTTTGCGACCGTCGATCCTCTATATAGTACTTGTCGAATGCTTTGTACGCAGATTAACACGTTAAAACACCGTTGGAAGTCTCGTTCTATATTAGCCGATCCTCCACATAACTTAACAAAATCTTTATTTTCCTGATATCATCCACAATCGCCCTCGGAACGTGCGAATTGGTAACCTCCAAATTCCATGATCCTTCTTCATCAATAACGTCCCTTAGTGTGACCTTTTTGTCCAAAGGTATGATGGTTATGTTCTCTTCGTGTAGACAGCCCGTCCCTTGCCAATTATCATACCAAAAGGACACTTTGTTTCTCCTCCCAACCTTCCATCTCAAGAACGGTTGCATAAGTCGCACACATCTAATAATCCCTTTCCATGTACTACTATTTGAAGCCTTAGGGATTCAGAGAAAAAGCTCATTGCCTCTCAAGTACTTCGCCATAATGAAGCTACTCCAAACATTCCTCTCGTCAATGAGTATCTTCCAAGCCAATTTTGCCAATAGCGATTCATTGCTCGTTCTAGCTTTCCTAATACCCAACCCACCATATTTTTTCGTCTTTGTAACATCTTTCCAAGCAACAAGATGCAACTTCTTTTTTTCAAGGTTCGTGGACCATAGAGATTCTCGGTTCAACCTATCAAGTTTGTCACAGACATGTTCTGGGAGCCACGGTAATTGAATAACATAAACTAGCATCATCGATGAGACAGAGTTAATTAAAGTTGCGCGCCCTACAATTGACAACATCTTATTCTTCCATAATGCGAACCAAAGTAGAATCTATCGAACGTATCAACACAAAATTTACGATCCATACTCCCGTGAACAAGTTTGACACCAAGATACTTCCCCAAATTAGGCGTTTGAGCAAACCCCAAAAAGTCGCTGATCATTCGTTTCAAACTCGCGCCCTTGGACATGGAGAAAAAAACTCAATTTTTGCGGGCTCAATTTGAGACCTGACGCACCACAGAACCGATCCATTACATTTTTAATCTCCCTCGACGTCCTCATATTAGATTTCCCTATCAAAACAAGGTCGTCGGCAAAAACTAAGTGCGACAATTTCGGCCCTCCCCTACACGGTATTATCGGATTCCATCTACCGCATTCAATTGCATCATTGATCAAATACGATAAGCATTCCACACATAACACGAAAAGGTACGGCGACCGGGGATCCCCTTGTCTCAATCTGCAAGTATGTTTAAAGGATTCCATTGTCGTACCATTCCATAGTATCCGAGTTTTTGCGTTGCACACGCAAAACATGATCACTTCCACCAACTCCTCCGGGAATGAAAACGCCCTCAAAGTTTCCTCGAGAAAAATGCAATTAACCTTGTCGTAAGCTTTCTCTAAATCAAGCTTCATCATCATCGACCCTACCTTGTTCTTTTTCTTCACCCTCAATGAATGAAAGAAGGAAAATATTATCTTGCACGCTTCTCCCCTTAATGAAACTGGATTGGTCGGTGCAATGATCTTGGGCATTAAACTCCGCAACCGTGATGTAATATTTTTAGTAATGATCTTGTAAAGAACATTACAAAGAGAAGCTGGTCAGTATTGGTTGATACTCTCCGAATTTTTCATTTTAGGCAGAAGACATAAGAACGCTTCACAAGTTCTCGTATCAAACCGTTTGCTTCGAAACACGTCCTCGGCGAACTGAATTAACGATTTCCCAATCCAACTCCAGTTTTTTTTGGTAGAATCCCGCTTGTAATCCATTCGGACTGGGGGCCTTAAGGGGGTGCATATCCTAAACCGTTTGTTTTAACTCAACTTCCTCAATTCCCCTCTCCAAATCATCCATATCTTCCACATTAAGTTGTGCCTGGTAGCTAAACTGGGAAGACCGTGAGTTCGCTCTCTCGATAACTCATCATTGTGGCTCGAAAACAAACCCATAAAATATGCGCGTGCATGTTCCTAGAGGATCTTATCATCTTTAACCCAGACGCCATCGATTTTTAAATTCTAGATTTTGTTTCAACTCCTTCGTATCATGTCGACTTGTGGGAAAATCTTGTGTTCCTCTCGGTGACGCTAATCCATTTAATTCTTGAGTTTTGGAACCAAAATAACTCCTATTTCCTCAGAACGCCGATGTTGTCTGTGAGGAGTTCCTCCTCCAAGTTCTTCAGGAACACGTTTGGTCGTGCGCATAAGGCTTTTTGGATCCCCCCCTAACCGTGCCACCAGTTCTTTTTTCTTGGCGAAGATGTTGTCAAATTTGTTTCAGTTCCACGACCCCAATATGTTTAGAACTTCATTGATTGCCTCAACAATATTCCCTTTCTCCTCCCAAATATTTTTATCAACAATTCGCATTCTTTTTGCATGAACTACATAGCTTCAAACCAAAAAGGACGTTTGCTTACTTGCTTATCATGGCCGAGACAACAAGTCGCCATTCGGTGATGGTCCGAGTGAGTCCGGGGGAGATGGACGACTTCATAGTCGGAAAAAAGCTTCATCCAATCTTGGTTGCCAACGCTCTATCAAGCCTTGCTTTAATATTCCCAATCCGCTCTTAGTTATAGTCCCATGTGAACTTTGGTCCGACAAATCCCAAGTCCACAAGATTGCACATATCCATGAAATTTTGGAAAAAAACATCAACCTATTCAAAGTCTTCGTTCAGCCTTCCATCTTCTAGTGATTAAAACTTATTTCATTGAAATCACCCATGACAAGCCACTGCATTATAGGGTCGTTTGCCTTCCTCGCCAAATCATCGAACACATTGATTTTTGCCGCCTTTCGGTGTTGGGCATACACCCTGGTAAGTCTCAACTAGTCTTGCGAGTTCGGCCTAATTATTGCATGGATCGCCTAATTATCCACCTCTGTGATCTCCACCTCGACTTTATGTTCATTCCATAGCATCCATACTCCTCCCACCATACCGACTGTTAGAGTAATAACATAGTTTGAGTCTTCAAGATATTGTGCTATGTTCTGTGCATGTTCCTCTCCCACTCTCGTTTCCAAAATGTAAATAACCGTTGGTTGATGCGTTCTAACCAACTCTCGAAAGCTTCTACAAAACTTCTCATCTTCCGCTCCCTAACAATTCCAGCTTATGATCTTCATTCTATGGTTGCACAGATGAGTCGGGTGTATGGCCTCCTCAGGCCAAATCCCGTTCCATATCGTATAGAGTTGACTCAGGGTTTCCATCATGAGAACTCGTTGCCTGTCAGTGTTCCATATACTTAGATCGAAGAGTTGCCACCATGTATGGATGTTGTCCCACCTCTCCACTCGGTAAACTAATATTTCCACTTCCCAAATCGTTGGTGGTATTTCGAAAACTTGGACCAGCCTCTCCCACATTTTGGTTTGGTATATCTTGGTGGGGCATGAGAAGAGGTTGAAGACTGTGTCGAACCCCCAACTTGGAGGACAGTTCTCTACCATTGCAGAAGTTCTCGTCGTTTCTTTGTTCACCAGAATTGCGAAAGGGTTAATATTCCTTAAAGGGACTTGACCTTTCCTATTCTCTCTCGAACCGCTACCATCATTAATAGACACGCTTGGCCCTTTTCCTTTGGTATTCAACTTTCTAGTTCTGCACAGTTTAGGATTTAAAGTCGCTAGAAGAATGCTTTTACCTTGTGCGCCCCCCCTCCTAAGCCTTAAACGTGTGGATCATGGTATCCTCGCCCTCCTTGGGGTTAATCGACTTTTTCCTCATTATTGACTTTGTGTTCTCTTCAGTGCTTGCATCAGTCGTTGCCTTAGTCTTGTATTGCTTACGCCTACTCATTAGCATCCAATCCCCGTATTCCTTACTTCGCACATTCTCAATGAGCCACTCCTCATTCAGTCTCTCATCCTTGTCTTGTACGGTTGGTAGACTTATTGCAGAGTTAGAGACTTCCTTACTCTTTTCCCTCGTCATCCCGCATGTTGCTCTCGTATGACCTACTCGGCCGCA
This sequence comes from Linaria vulgaris, assembly GCA_948329865.1. NCBI lineage: Eukaryota > Viridiplantae > Streptophyta > Magnoliopsida > Lamiales > Plantaginaceae > Linaria > Linaria vulgaris. The sequence continues at coordinate 73,268,140 of OX415251.1, read as the reverse complement.
TGCATGGCATAGAATCTTAACATTTAGATAACTTGATGTACTTTCCCATTGACCCATATGCCCCTTTCTAGCGGCTTGTCCGTTTTAATTTAAACACGAAACCGCGCAAAATTCCCCCTTGTCGCATTGTAGGTGTTCCCATCTATTTTAATGGGTTCACCTATACTTTCTGCCAAAGCTTGTATCATGGCCTCTTCCAAGTATTCCAACGGCAGATGAAGAACCCACACCCAAGTTATGGTGCTCTCAGTTATCTCCGTGTCCGCCCTAAAGTTTGGTGTCCATGTTTGGACTAATATGAATTGTCCTGCAAGTTGCCAAGGTCCCTCCGTCAGGATCATCTCTCGCTTTTCGGAATTTAGGCATTTGATGCAATGGCACCCGTTCCCGAGATCAACCAGTTCGAACTCACCATGCAATTTCCATATTAAGTCCAGACGTGTTTGAAGCGCAGTGTAGTACTACGGTCGCCCTAATATTCGGATTATGATCGTATCTTTCCACTTTAGTCTCATTCGGTTCCTTAATTCCTGCGACGTTCGAATTTGTTTGAAGGGGATGACATCATCGGCCTCGCGAATCTCAATATGCTTGTGTTCTTCTGTCGTTTTCTATGCATTCATGCGAACGTCTTTCCTCCTATTACGTTGCATGACCATGCCAGCGTAGGATATTCCATTAGGGTTAAATTGAACCCCATTTTCTTTCGCACCGATTTGAAAATCCATCATCTCTGAGTGATTCTCCGACTGTCGCAATCTTTTCTGAATTCTAGTATCTGTCATGTTCGAATATTCCAACCGATCTTCTGGCGGGAACAATGATAAATATGATGGCTTTGGTGGCTCGTCCGACAGTAGGGTTCCGCTCACAGTTTCGCTTCTAATTTTGCTCATAAAAACTAGGGATTCCAGGTAATCGGATGAATAAGAGGATTTAGAGAAACTTAGCATTCATCGGAAAGAAAATTCAAGAGATTTTAGATAACAAGGAGAAGTGTCACTACGAACTCTCGTGTTGAAACTCTATATAGCCATCTCTTCTCTAAATTGAAAACAACATAAATTAAAAACAATAGAAAAGACCACAAATTCTTAACTCTAACTTTCTCAATCAAAAGAGATTTAACCTTGAATTAGTCGTAGATACAATATTCCTTGGTTTATGATTTTTAAAACTACAGCCATCTAGAAGATTTTCTTTTTGTATTATATTTCTCTTTTATATAAGTTTTTTGATAAATTTCATTTTTGATGCATGTTGGAGTTCAAGAACATTGAGTTGGAGTTGGAGAATACTTAGCAAAATTTCCCTAAAGCTGGATGAAGCATGCTACTAATTTAGAGGTCAAAATAGAAAATTATGGATTGCCCTATGTTTTTTCCTAGTTTATGTGTTTATAACTTGATTAAGTAGGCTTTTATTTACTGATTTTGAGAATAAAGTGTGTTGAATGAAAGAGATGTGATTTAGGTGTTGGATTTCTGTTATGTAACTTGATGCATGTGTTGAACAGATGCACATAATAATTAAATTAATGAAGCAAAAATAGATTAATAACAGAATTAAAAAAGAAACCAACTACATCCATTCATAAAATAAAAAAAACAAAGAAAAAACATAAATAAAACATTGTTCAAAATATTCAGAAAAAAACAAAACAAACCCTTGACATCAAAGAGTAGGGGGTAACAGGGATGATAAATCCCACCACTTTAGACGATGCCATATTCTCAAATCTGGACAACACCCTAATGGGTGGGATAGGAAGCCTTCTGATGCGAAAACAGTAGTCCAACATGCGGTAGTTCCAGAATTCCTCTACTGCAAATCTCTTCTCCATATTGGAAGGCTGCATTTTCTATGCAATATAGATTAAAAAAAGTGATATATTATTACTATTATCAGAATAAACAAAGTTTGTCGAACTCTTACATTTTTGAAGTGGCGCGCATAGTTGGAATCTGTCCTCATGATCCCTCTCTTCATGTTGTAGGTGACTCCTGGTTTCCCGTAAAACTCGGTGAAGAGTTGAAGGCGCTTCTACATTATCCGCAGATGGTCCAGAATCTCCACAGGCGTCACTTCCACGCCCCTCCTCACCAAGTATTTTGCAGCCAGTTGAACGTACACTAGCTGCATCGTTGCCTCTGTGTACCAGAGGTCGTGCTGGACGAGAGCACATAGATCATCCAATATAAAGGCTTCGTCATCGTGAGAGTAGTTTACAAAGTTGAGTAAGATGTTCGGCAGGTACTCGCTAACCTCGTCGTACACGTTTTTGAGAGTTGACTGATAGAAGGCAACCATTGCTTCTCTTTGAGTTTTGTGGGATAGTCTTTTTTGCTATGGAATTTGAGGGTTTGTTTGCAAGTGATAATTAGGGTTGACGTTTGGTATATATAGTTGAATATGAATAGTTGTTGCCTTGTAGGAATTTATGTCTTGTACCGGTCCTTGTTTGATCCAACGGTGATAATGGAATAGATGTTTAATCGTGTTTAACTTGCACCGAGTTTCGAGTCAAATTGGTAGTTGAGGAGCCACATTAATACGCAATATGAAAAAAAAAGATTTGTTTATGTTAGCTGACATCTATTAAATTATTGTTAATCAATGACAAGAAAAACAAAGATGCTTTAAGTTATCTGCTGCATTGATATAGGTGTCTTATCAAATAAAAGGAAAAAAAATAACTAATGTCAAAGTTTAGATTCACGAATGTCATAATTGTCAAAGTTTGTATTTTACAGTGTAATATTTTTGAAAGTTTGGACCGTAAAGTGTAAAATTTTTAAAATATTATGTTGTCGAGTGTAATTTTATATATAGTTTAGATAGTAGTTTATCTAACTTATTGTACGTTTTCAGAGTTGTTTCATAAACAGTCAAATTAAATATCCATTCATATGGACAACAAAACCTTACAAAATAGTGCCACTCTCTAATGTTCATTATACAAAACAAAAGTTTACAAAACAGTGGCAATCATTAATGGTCATTATACAAAACAATTAGTTAGTACAATCTTCTGCTTCTGCAGTACTAACAGACATAATCTCAACAACCCTTTTTGGGACTCCAATTTTTTTCTTTGGAGCAGGAGGTTTGAACTTATTTCTACCTGGAGGAGTGAGAGTCAAATTACTGCTTGATGTAGGCACCTCTGAGAACACTAGCTGCTTTTTTAGAGTTGTTTCATAAACAGTCAAATTAAATATCCATTCATATGGACAACAAAACCTTACAAAATAGTGCCACTCTCTAATGTTCATTATACAAAACAAAAGTTTACAAAACAGTGGCAATCATTAATGGTCATTATACAAAACAATTAGTTAGTACAATCTTCTGCTTCTGCAGTACTAACATACATAATCTCAACAACCCTTTTTGGGACTCCAATTTTTTTCTTTGGAGCAGGAGGTTTGAACTTATTTCTACCTGGAGGAGTGAGAGTCAAATTACTGCTTGATGTAGGCACCTCTGAGAACACTAGCTGCTTCTTTGTCTTACATGTAGGTTTCTCAGTAGATAAACTAGTAAACCTTTCAGGTGTTTGACTTCTAGTAAGTGGCCTAGTCTGTACTCCTCCAACAGATATTGGAATATGAGCTATTGGTGTTGGAATCCTCCTTGTTGATGGTCTTGCTTGAGGAGCAATTGGTAATTGAAAGGCTTCACTTGTAGAAGCGACATTCTATGATTGATTACCCAATGGCCTTGGTGGCAAATTAGTTGATGCACTCTTCTTTTTTCGAGGAGCCACTTTATTATGTTCCTACAATTAAGATGTACACAAGCTATAAATGGATCACATAAATATTATTAAGTTAGCTAGCAAAATCTGGTATAGCTTAGTTACCTGTTTTTTTCTTTTATTTGCTCTTTGAGTAGGCTGACATTGCCTATCATCTTCAATAGCACCAGCATTAACAATAGACTCGTGTGTTGCAGTAACCTATCAACAGCAATTACAAGTTATATTTGACTTTACAATTAGTTGAGAAAGCAATTGAATTAGTATGGCAATCACATCGGCTTGTTCACTAACACCTATCTTAGAAGGTACATTTGCATTTGAAGGAACTTTAGCAGATGTGCTAGCATTTTTTCATTTTTTAGCTCTACCCTTTCGACTCCCTTTTTTAATCCTACCCCTTCCATTGACCCTTGGCTTGGGCACCCATGTACTTGCTAAAGGGTTATTCTTCCTTGACTGACACCTCCTAGCATTATGACCTTCCTGTTGGCAATAACCACAATGCATCTTTACCCCATCCTTTGCTACTTTGCCACTAAGTTCATTCCTTAGCTGCTTCTCTCTGAGTTCTTCAGGATCAATCTTCCTACCATTCCTTTTTGGCCTACCCGGCATGGATTGGACAGGTGGAGGTTCTATTCTGTTCATCTGAGTTTGAGGCATATGCCATGTACTCTTTCCTTGCATAGGAGACATGTAGTTATTGTAAGTCCTTAGATAGGTCTCCTTTGAAAAATAGGCATGTATGTGCTCTTCTGGCTTCCAACTCATGTGTTTCATTACAGCACAAGCAGAAACACAAGGGATACCTGTCAAATCCCACTTCATACAGGAACATTACTTCTTCTCCAAGTGCACCACAAAAGTATTACTGAAAGGTGTCTCAACCTCAAACTCAAAGTGCCCATTCCAGTGAGCCCTATAACCTCCAACTCTTCCCTTTATCTTATCAAGAATATCCCAAACCTTTGGCGTAATAGCCTTGTTGCTTATGTTTATGGCAATCTTCCTGACACATGTCCTCTTCATCAAGGTTCTCCTAATAAATTTTAACATGTCACTTATTGGCATCCCATTGGCTTTTACAATTGAGGCATTAAAGCTCTTAGACATGTTATTCAACAAAATATCACTTTTGCAATGGGTTCTAAAGAATGCTATAGACCACTGAGTTGGAGGTTTGCTTGATAACTAGTTATATGCTTTGACATCCCTCTTTTGCAGCTTACATGATCTTGTTGAAATCACATACTCTACCAGCTCTGGCGGCATCCCAAAGTATATTCTTCGTGAAAGACCTGGATGCTCCTTCTTCAAATTTGCCCACAAGTGCAAAACACAGAACCTATGCTCACAATCAGGCAACAATTCATGAACAGCATCAACCAAACCTTTCTGTTTATCACTCAAAACAGTCCATGGATAACTTTTATTGATATTCAAATCATCCACTAGAATCCTTAGAAACCAATGCCATGATTTCTTCCTCTCCTTCTCTACCACTGCATATGCAATGGAATATGTGCAGTTATTTGCATCCACACCCACAGTTGTCAAAAGTATACCTCCATTTTTTTGTTTTGAGATATGTCCCATCTAAGCATATGATGGGCCTGAAACCATTCAGAAAGCCTTTCCTCAAAGCATCCCAGCATATATATATTCTTTTGAACTTACACACGTTTCCCACCACTTTACACTTCAACTTCACAGTAGTCCTTGGATTAGTCTTCATGATCTCCTCAGCATAGCTCCACAGCAAGGCATATTGGTTTGCATCAGTTCCATGAACATCAACAATTACCTTCTTCTTAGTTCTATATATTTGAGCTATATGGAAGTCTATACCACAATCCATGTTAGCAATAGTCAGCATGGAACTTGCAGGCCAGTTTGGATCACTACTTATATTTGCATGATATTCTTTACCAAGTATATGGCAGATGCTTGTTTTACTTTGTCCTGTCTGGGATAGTCATGTGGTTCCTTCAGAGTCTTAATCCTCATTGTGTCTTCTTTGTTTGGTCTTGATGCATATAGCTCCCATCTACAGTTATCATGTGCACACTGCTTGGAGCTTGATCTGACAATTGATTGGATACTTAACAGACCTCCCATCGGATACTGCAAAAGTGTTTACAGCATCCCTCAACAGTTTAATGGTCTCAAACTGCATCCCTAGCTCAAATTTGACACTATGCATGTCAAGTAATGGATTGAAAATTGGATGACCTTGGTGTAAGTCTTTTTGGTATTGGCATTGGTGGTTTCCTTCCACTTAAAGTCTCAATTTTTTCTTTTCCTTTCCATTTGTTTGAATTATTTTCTACCCCATCTTGCACATGAGCATTTCTACTAGAGCTTACAACCCCATCATCAGCAGTTGGTTCCACAGTAGGTGGAACAAATTTAGTTGGTGCATTAACTTCTTCCTCCTCAAACCCCAATGTCTCATTAACACTCTTAAGATAGTCATCATCAGCTGTATCATTATCACTATCATTGAGAGTGTCTGAAAATTCTGAATCATCACCACATGAGACTTCACCATCACTATCATCATTGTCCACTATATCAACTATAGATTCCAATAGTGGGCTAGTATTGTCTTTTAAGTATTGGGGTACATATCTCTGGCTTCTTGATTCAGTTGGGGAGGGGGGGCACTATGGATATCATCATTAGCCCTTGAAGAGCTAGGTATATCACATGCTCTTGCTTTTCTGGTGGCCATATCTCTTAACAAAATTGCTACATCTTCTACATCAGGCAATTCATCATCATCATCACTCTCTACAAGGCCTTCTACACACCTCTCATCTTCACCAAAATTGGCCCTACCTCCATTGTTTTCACCAATATAATCCAATCATTCACTCATTGGAGGAAGATTAGGTAATTCACTCTGTGATTGAGTAGCATTTAATGGTACCTCATCTGTAAGAACATAAACATCTATTGATTTCCTTGTAGATGCCTCCAATGCCATATCCAGTGAGTCCTTATCATTATTTACTTCAATATACTCACCTGGAGAAGAATCTTGAATGTAATATACTCTCACCACAAAACCCTCTGTTTTAACACCCACATCTTTCACCATTTCCAATATTTCTAGCCTGGGCATTTCATCCTCATTACACGAGTCTATATCGCTCACTTGTCCCTCAAGATAAACCCATTTGCCCAAATTCATTAATTTGCCAAAATTATGCAAGATTATGGTGAAAGGTCATCTCTATCTCCAACTGAATATAGACAAAAATTAATTAGCACGATATTACCATGTAGAAACACACTTATCACGCGCACAAAGTTAAACTAATCACACAAATACACACGTGGCAGTTAAAGTGAGAACAAAAAAGGAGAAAAATTAATAAATTTTCACATTTGTTCAACTATTCTCTCAAATACACCGAAAAAGAGGGACCACACGAAGAAAAATGGCTCCAAACAAAGAAATAAATTAAATTTTGGATTTGGGGATTCTTACCATATTTGGGTGTAATTTGTCCTTCGGGAATAACGTTAATGGGGGTTCTTACTCTCCACACCATTGTTAGATTCAGTCGATCGAGTGGAAAAAACAAAAAATTGAGGTTCGATTTCGTGGATTTGCTTTCGTTTTTAGGAATTAGGGTTTCTGATTTTGGCGGGTTGTGTGAGAGAAATGGCGCGCTAAGTATTTATATGTTTGATTTGTTGATTTTTTAATTTTTAAGTATGTAATAAGTAAAGTAGCGAACATACCCCTCTGGGTGACGTCATATATGAGTTATTTAGTCGTGTAGTGACGTTTTTTGGCCGAGATAGGTCGGAAATATAGTTTAGACCGCGACTGTAAAGAAACTGAAAGTTTGGACTGTAAAGTGTAACAAGTGTAAGTTTGGATAGGTAAGTGCAAAAGTGGACAAAGTTTGGATAGGTAACTGAAATTTTTCCAATAGTTTATGTCACTATGTGTGCCATTCCTCATGATGTATAATCACGTGTATTTCATGTGATACAAGACATATCACATCCTCTGCGTTGATGTTTAGGATAGTGGTGCCAAATACTAAGAGTATATTGAGTTAATTATTTTTGTTATCATAATGAAATTAATGATTAAGATTATTGTTTTTTTATTAAACTTAAATAAATAATATACAGGTTATAAACAATATGAACAAGTATACATATTGTTGGTTTAAGCATGATTATTTATGGAGTTTTACTTGTTTAAAATTCTGCTTTGAAATCAGTTAGAACCAAGTTAGTTGAGGTGGCTATTCGCAAGCATATGGCACTGGCTCCAACCCTGGTCTCATCGGCATAAAACATAGTAGCTAAGTTCATAATCTTGTAAATCGCATTTATACGAACTAAGAAGCCCTCATTCATCCCATATATGTAGGTTGTGATTACATGTATCACAATCGAACAAAGTAATATTGTGTGCATTTGTGTGTGATTTTTCTTCATTATACTATGCGCAATTCTTCTGAAATTGTTTTATTCAATTTTGTTGTGCATTTCGGGTTTATGTTAAAATTGTTTGAGAGATGTATTTGTTTTCACTACAAGTTGATGCGATGAACGTGGATCTTTTACAACGGTGAATGCAATGTTTGATGCAGAAAAAATCATGGATCAAAATGGTTTTAGATTATGGTGATTGAAGATGTGGGCTCTTCTAGTTCAACATGTCTCTTGAATGCATTTACTGAACCTAGCATTGACAAAGATTTGCGATGAAAAATCAAAAAAGACAATAATAGATAAGGCTCATAATGCGATCATTACGAGCTTAGGTGATGAAGTGTCAAGATAAGTGTCGAATGAGAGAATATTGTTAGTGTATGGAGTAAATTGAAAAGTCTATACATGTCGAAATCACTGGTAAATTCGTTTATACCTGAAGCGTGATATGTACTCGTTAAAATGCTAGACTAATCAATTGAAGAACATGGATGTATAGAATAAGTTGATCTTGAGAATATTGTCGTAACAACTAAGTATGAGGATCAGGTGTTGGGGTTGTTGATCTCTTTACCAAAATCTCATGATCATTTTAAAGAAACTTTGATTTATGGAAGAGAATATTTAACTTTTAATGAGGTTCGGTCTGCTTTAAACTTTGAGGATTGGCACAATCAAGAAATCTACTAATGGTGAAGGACAAAAAGTGTGTGGTAGGAGTCAAAATAAAGAAGGTAATTGTGATAAGAAAAGACCAAAATCACACCAAAAGAATGGAAAAATAACATCATATGTTCATCAATGTGAGAATGAGGGTCACACTAAAATTTTGTCCTGAAAGGCAAAAGAACGGTGGTGATAAAACTATGGATTCTGAAAATGTTGCACCCGTTGAAGAAGGTTATGAATCAGTATATGCTTTCATAGTCTTTGCAAAAGATCCATAACATAAGTGGGTTTTGGATTTAGGTTGCTCATTTTACATGACAATAAACAAGTTCGTGTTTGACGTCTTTGATGAAATTGAAAGAGGATCGATACTCCTTGGAGACAACAAGCCAGTAAAATTGAAGGCATTGTTTTAGTGAGGTTTAAATTATATCATGGTGTTGATAAGTTACTCATAGAAGTAAGGTTTGTGCCCGATTTATAGGGAAATTTATTTATTTTATCTTAGTGAATTAGAGAGAAGTGATTATTAATTCAGAGTTGGCAATGGGGCTCTGAAAGTTATGAAAGGGTCTATGGTGGTCCTGAAAGGGATCAGAAAGAATGAGTTGTATACTTTGGAGGGAAGGGTTATAATTGGATCAGTTGTTATAGTTTCTTAGGAGACTCTCTCAAATGCTGAATTGTGGCCTAGGAGATTAACTCATGGCAGTGAAGGAGGTCTGACTGAACACGTGAAACAAGGGATATTAAGACCACATAAACTTGAGAAGTTGGAGTTTTACGAACATTGTATAGTGGGAGAAACTCACAAAGTCAAGTTTGCGCTGGACAAAGAGAATAAGTGGTCTCTTCATTGTGTTTGTACTGATCTATGCGGCCCTCAATAAATCCTTCACATTTCGAAGCAAGGTGTTTATTATCTTTTTTGTTACTTTTTTATAGGGTGCAGAACTCAGTATAGTATTGAATAGGAATAATTAGTTAACAATTAAATTGTTACTCCTGAATTTCTCCCTTCGCACGTGCACAAGTCAAGTAATAATATAATGGTATGTATAGTTACAAACCAAGTATAGTATCCCAAGAGAGTGGTGGACATATACCTGAATTACTTAAATGCAAAGCACTAATGGTTGTCATGGTTGCTATCTTTGTGTATGTAGGATGAGTATAATATAAACAAAGATCGTTTTGAATGCATAAAACTATGTATGCATATTTTATAAAAATAATATGGAATGCTAAGGACTACTAAACTAGAATGCAATGAAAACAATGTAAGAATGCAGAGAAGGGTTTTAATGCAAGAAAATAGTTTGAATGCAAAGAGAACTTAATTGAAATCATATTTAATGCAAGGGAAACTGTTCTAACTACACTAATGCAAGAATATAAATAAGACATAATTGAATAGGATTGATTGATTGAATGTTTTAGCTATAAACAAATGATTAAAAGATGTTTTGACATTGGTTTTCACCACTGATAATCATAATAGTTCATAGACAAACTACCTATGCTTACTTGAGATGTTTGATGCTACTTTGAGTTCCGAGTGTCTAATGGATTCGTGACCTATAATTGGGTATATCTTAACTATAAAATCCTTAAGTCTCTAATGGCATACCGTGTTAGCGAAATCAACCCAATTGTCAATTGTTTTACTAGAGATATTAAGTCTATAATCCAATTAACTCTTCTGAATCGCGTTAACATAAACGTACGTAATCAAGAATGATTTAATGTGATCTAGGGGTTGCGCAATAACTGCATTGGCGTACTAAAGTCACAAATCGTATATATACATAACTAGCTTAACATATACACTCTCGCGGTCCCAAGGTAGTGCATCCATTCATCCAGCGAGAGCAAGACTAATTATGCAGCATAAAGACTAATCATTCTAGACACAAGAGTACATCAAACACACATCAAATAAAGCAAACATATTCATATATCAGAGTTACTCCCCTACTCCAAACAAAGAGTAGATTATCTCTTCATAGTATTGAGTTTAACAATCAATAAAGAATTCAATAACATAAACAAAGTAAAGAGATAGGGAAAGCTTCCCATATTCGGTGGAAAGTTGACGGTTTTGCTATCTTCTCGACCCCTACGTGCTCTCTACTTCATCAAGAACTATCAACTCTTGAATATGAAAACAAAACTAGAGCATCATAGCTTTGATGGTGTTTTTCTCTCTTCTCACAACTTTCTCACAACTCTTTCAAGAACAAATTATGAATAACTACGAGCAGTAAAGCATTGTGTTCTAATTGCTGGTCGTTCTCTCCTATTTATAGGAAAGTCATGTTTGCCTGGTTTCATAGTTGGCCGCAATAGAAAATGATGGTGTTGTCCTAGTGACGCACAACTTGTCATGTTGTGTGGGTCTCTACGCGGCTCGCGTAGCCTTGTTGGTTGTAACGCAACTCTCTGCCCATTTACTATAATGTGATGATGTCTTCGTTGCTCGTGCTACATACTGCCTCATGTGCGATGTCGCGCCGCCACCTTCATGTCGTGCAACTCCATCTTTGGTTGATTTGACCTTTGGACTTCTTTGCGTATTTCAGTTAGGGGTTCCTAAGTTCGCGTGGTTTTGTAGCGCCTAAAGTTGTGTCGTGGCGTCGTATTTGCAATTCATTCCAAAAGCATCCTTTTTGTGCTCTTTTTCCACTGTTTTGTTTTGGCTCATCAAAATCATACAAAATGATGAAACAATACAAAAACCAATAAATATGCACCAAGAAGTATACAACAGCCTGAGAAAACAAGTACTTAAAATGCTAAATAAACGCTCATCAATTTTTAAAACAAGTTATGGGATATTTATTCTAAAGACTAAGGATTAGATCTTTAAAACCTAGAGAATGCTCATTTAAACACAAACTAATAAAAAGATTACATGAGTAAGGATTTATAATGATTTAGAGTTCTACTTAGAAGAATTCAATGAATACTATAAGAATAATGGTATTCTAAGGCACAACACTATTGTTGGTACTCCTTAACATAATGGAATAACATAAAGATTTAATAGAACCATACTTGTGAGGGTGAGGTGTATGCTTCATAGTGCTAGCTTACCAAATGTTTTTTGGGGTTGATATCGTTAATTATGCATGTTGCTTGATAAATAGTTGTCCATTTACAACTCTTGATAAGAAGACGCTAGAAGAAATATGATATGGCTACCAATTTGATATGTGCACCTTTAAACTGTTTGTTGTATTGCTTATGCTCATATAAATTAAGATAAGTTGGAACGTAGAGCACTTAAGTGCCCTGATGGTGTTAAGGCCTACAAGCTATGGTGTATTGAAACTGACCACAAGAAGTACATCATTAGTAGAGATGTAGTGTTCAATAAACAAGTTATGGCTTATCCTGACAGAAAACCAAGGTACCAACCAGTATTGTTAAAAACTCGACCAAAATTTTGTCGGGGCTCACTCACAACTTATTTATACTCCAAAACTCTAGGGGAAGCTCTTTGGGGCCTAGTTGTAATGGGCCTTGCACTTGAAGCCTAAAAGGCATCTATAGATTTACGCACTAAATACAAATATGTCATTAATTATTGCATTTACTGATATATCTTTTCTCATACAACATAACTATATTGAAATAAATTGTATACATATACTTTTTCTTTATTTTGTAACTTCAAATTATTAAAAAAAAATTATTACATCTGTTAGGAACATCTAAACTCATGTTTTTTGTTTTTTTATTTTAATATTTATGCATTGTATATTTTGTTTTTATACTAAAATCCATGGAGCTTATACCTCACGCCCATAGCTTACGCCTCGTATATAGACCCGTAAAATGCCTCTCCAACGCCTTCAACAATATTGGTAACAATTGAAGTTTATCAAAGTTAGAAAAAACATTTATCTTTATCAGTTTGGGGTGGAGGTCAGCTTCTGAGAAATTGTAACAACAAAATGGAAACTAGTTACTTGAGGATGAACAAACTGAGCTTGAGTCTGAACAAGTTGAGCCTAAGTTGGATCAAGCTTGAAATATCCATCTACATGCTTACCAAGGATAGAACCAAAAGATAAACCAAATTTCTAATGAGATATGGTTATGAAGACTTGTAGGCTTCTTCACTTGTTGTAGAAAGTTATGTCCTAGAAGAAAACCTTAGCAACTATAAGTATGTTAGACAGACATAAACTATTGATAGTTATGAATGGCAAAATCAAGTCACTGAAAAGGGAACTATACTTGGGATATTGTTGAAAGGCCTAAAGGTTCAAAAATAGTAGGATGCAAGTGGATCTTAAAGAGAAAGGAAGGCATACTTGATGTTGAACAGGGCAAATATAAATGGCAGAGGGTTTACACAGAGAGAAAGTATTGACTACAATGCAGTTTTCTCACCAGTAGTCAAAAATAGGTCCATACGAATCATGTTTTGTGGTGGCAAAGTACAACCTAGGACTTGAACAAATGGATGCCAAAACTGATTTCCTTTGTGAAAAACCTGAAGGAAACTATTCTTGATAAAATAAACAGAGGGTTTTGAGGTCAAATGAAAGGAAGATTGATGCGTATTAAAAATGTGTTCTAATTTTATCTAACTACACACTCTATCGTAAGTATACGAGTCAAGTAATAATAAGATGGAAAGTATAGTTACTACCCAAGTATTGAATCCCAAGAGAGAAGATACTTGTAACTTTAGCAATTATATTGTTGCACACTCAATGAATTGATTTTTTTTTTTTGCTTTTATCGTTGAAGAAATAAATAAAGACAGGAAAATATTAATTAACTAACTAACAACTAAAGATCTAAACTAGAATGGTGTAGTAAGATTAATTAAAGATTGCAATTGGAAATATTTATAAAAGAACTAAAACTAAACTAACTAACTATAACATAATTTAATTGATTGATTGATTGATTACTATCTAAGGTTGTGAAACAGAGTAAGTAAAATAGAGTAAGTAAAATGTATCTAAAAGATGGGTTTCATTTGTCTCAGATGCATGTATTTCATAGACAAAATATCAATGACCCATACGCAAGACGCTATATATTGATGATTATTTTATTTCCAAGTTGATGTAGTAAATTAGCCACCTTTCGATGTACTAAAGTACCCTCTAATCCCTAATGACGTCAGGCGGTTAAGCACTTTCCCCTCGCCATAAGTTCACCATGTCATATGATCCATATAGTGTTTTGGAAGTGAATTAGACTTACCAACTATGATTTAGATTCCACGAACACGCTAATGTCGAAGGTCTAAAGATTTATATGATGATCTACTATGCTAGTGTTGCGTCAACAATCTCCTATGCATAGTGCTACATAATATAAGGTTATTCAATGTCACTATTGTGCTTCATAGAAACACGTGCATCAAACAAACCAAGTAGCGTAAGTAACGAATAATATCCAACCAAATAAAGTCATTAATAAGCATAATTAAAACATAGGTTCAAGGTGCGTCCATATGATATTAACTACATACTTTGTACTCTGTCAGATACTGAGAGGATTAACTACTCATAGTCATATTCAAATCACAACAATTCATCATAGATTATTCAAATAAGGAAAAGAAAATATTAAACTCTTAATTTCCCTGATGCTTTCCTCTACTTTGATTGCTGGCTCTTCTTGTTCACCTTTCTCTTTCAACTATGATTGTAGTGCTATGAACGGTAGAATTTCTACTCTTCCAACGCTAGAATGCTCTTGTAAGTGCTTGTAATTGGTGTTTTGTGACTTCTGAAAATGGCACCCTAGTTGATGAACGTAGCCTCATTTTTATAGTTTTTCTTCGCTTTGGGCTTTGTTTTAGGGTTTCTGACGTCGGCCAAATTTTAGTCTTGGTCATGCGCCAGGTGCCCAATGCGCCACTAATCATGTGCCATTCTGTCCCTCTAACTTCCTTGGGTGATCCTGCTTTTGCTCGCCATGCATTCTATATTTTGGTCCCTTTAGTAGCGTTCTCGGTAGCATCGTAGCTCTACTATCCTTTGTTACCAAAAGGTGCTGAAATCCTCCAAATACTCATCGTTTTGCTCACTCGACTCAAACTACAAAAACAACGAAACGATACTGAAACAAGTGAAATTTCCACAAGGATTGTACAAAAGCCTAAGAAATCAGGTACTTAAATCACTATATAATTATGTTATCAAATACCCTTGAACTTAGACCTTTGCTCGTCTGATAAAGACTCTAAACAAAAAAATTCAAATTCTGATAATAACAACATGCTTGAATCAAGATTTCGTCTCAAAATGTCACATATGTTTGGAAATCGAAATAATAAGAATCATGGATGTCAAGTCATTGCACACCAAGGTTAATCAAGTTGTCATCACAAATATTTCATCGTGCAAAGTGGTGTGCTCATGTATCACAAGTATAGAATGTAAGACTTTCATATAGAACTCATAAGATCAATATATTTCACATATAGTGACTCCTCTCTTGCTTTTTACTTTTCTCATTGTTTTTCATGCATGCAAATTTTTATTGTTGAGGATCTTTAGAACTTTGTTAGCTTATAATGATAGGTTGTGATATGGGTTATAAATGGAAAAGATATTTATGAGCTCTAGAGAAGTCCATAGTGTATCTACTCATTAATGTTTTATTTTTCTCCATTGTTTGTGCCTTCTTCATTTGGTCATACATTTTAGGCTCATTTTGGCATATTTTCATTTGCGTTTTCATTTGCGCAAAAATTCAATCCACCCTATACTTCATAGATTTTCAAGATGCACCCCCAAACTTAAAGTTTTTTGCAAATGGTTATTTGTGCCCTCTAATATTCTCATCCTCCTTTTCTTTTTATATATCTTTTTAACTCATGCTTTTGTTTTAAGTTCCTACCTTATCCCTCATTCAATCCGCTACGTCCATCTCTAGAAATTGGTAGGATATAAATTTTTTCTCTTTCGTCTCATTGTAGGTGAGTAGGTTTCATAAACAAAAGCTCCAAATAAAAGGCTTCAGTGGGGTTCAATGGATATTTCTTCAAAGAGGGTTTTGGGCTTGAAATGCTAAAACTCAAATATAGAAAAGATGAACTAATTCATTTCCTCAATAATTCAGATTCACAGTTACTACAAATAACAATAGAGTAAATCACCTAAGATTCATAATTTTTATGTAATATCCCCTTTTATCATAAATCCCATATAATTATCTCAATATTTTCCACTCATGCTCATCGTGAATGATGTATATGAAATAATTATGCTTCAACCAAATTAAACAAAGTGTACTCCTATCATCCACACATAATTCTTTTATTCCCAAATCCTCTTATATTAGGCATATAACATCATAGATCATAACTTTTGCATGCTTTTATTACTTTGAATTATTATTATAACAAAAATAACTAAAAATAGACTCTAAAACGATGAAATTGGAGTAAAACTAACTTAAATATAGAAGCTATTCACACACACCCCAAACTTAACTTGCTTAGTGTCCCTATTGAACTACTCTTTAAATAGAAACAAAAGAAAAAGAATTAGAATATAGGACTACCCTGGAAATTCTATTCTTCCTGAATGTTGTCTGATGTTGTGTCAAATTCTTCCCCATTCATTCCTCCCATGAGTTGTAAATATCTTCCTGAACCTTTTTTGCTCAGTTCGAATTAAGTTCTGTAATTGCTTTGTCTGCTCTTCCATCGCTTTCTTCACCAACTCTGCTAGAATTGTTGGCTTTGGCTGTGTCACTTTTACTTTTCCATACTCGTCAATTTGCTTCTTTGTAATAACATCTTCAATAAATTCCTTCTTATCGGATTGTTTAACCGGAACTCTCTCAATCGCTCCATCATGGTTAAATGGATGCGCTAAATTTTCTCCCCTAGCTAGCTTCTTTATTGGTGGTTATTTTGGGTAACCCCCTTTTTCGACTTTAAAACTAACATGCTCATTGTTAACTTTTAAGGTGATGATTTCCTCTCCTACATCAATCAACGCATTAGCAGTCGCGAAGAATGGTCTTCCCAAAATCAATGAAAATTTATACTCTTCACTCATATCAATAACCACAAAAATCAGCTGAAAATGTAAATTTACCAATCTTAACCATGATATCTTCTATTACCCCCTTAGGATAAGTAATACTCCTATCACCAAGTTGAATTGTTAGATCAGTTGCTCGCAAAGTAGGTAATTCCAGACGTTCATAAATAGTGTGTGGCATGAGAGTAATGCTAGCACCTAAATTGCATAGAGAGTGTTCAAGCAGTTTATCATTAATAGTGCATGGTATAGTAAAACTCCATGGATTCTTAAGCTTTGTTGGTAGTTCTTCAATTGTTTGAAGTGTAAAGACTTTGAATCCCCCATCCCATCCATCTTTCCCTTGACTACTTTTGTGTCTCCCAAGTACTTAACATACTTGTCTCACTACTTCTTCAAGTTTCATGTTCCCGGTAGATTTTTGAAAACCACAGAAAATTGTTCCACGTGATGAATTCTTGAAGGATGTGGAATTCAATCATAGTTGTCCTTCACCACTAGCTCTGAAACTTTGCTCAAAATATCTTCTTCAGTTGAGACCATGTTAACTTGTTCCCTCAGATTTCTCTCTGTGTTGCAAGGAAGTAGGTCGAGTACTTAACTAATTTGCAATTAGGCCAAGTTGTTTCTCAATGTTCCTCAATGAGTTGTCAGTGTTCTGACATCTCGCCTCTATTTGCCACTTCCTGGCATTAGTCTTCGTCATATAATTATATAACGTTTTCTTAAGATTTGCCTTATTTTTTGTTGGTTGAAACACCATTGGTTTATGAGTTCCTCCTTGTTGTTGCTGAGTTTGTTGCTCTCCCAAAAACAATAGGGTGATTTCTTGTTCCTGGGTTGTAACTGTTCGAGTATGGATTGTTTTGCCTCAAGTAGTTACCAGCATAGTTGACTTCTTCATGCATGGCTACATTTACTCATTTTCACTGATTGGTTTGGTGATTTCCTCCACAATCGTTTCATATTATGATTGGTGAGATTGCACGCATATGCTTCAATTTGGTGTTGATGGCATTCACTTGTGCGGATAGTTGAGTTATAATGTCGATCTCATGAACCCCCATTGTTCTCTTGCTTGGACCCGGTCCATATTCCACTTTGAGATGGTTGATGCAATTGTCTCTAATAGAGAAAACTCGTCCTCGTCGATCGTTTGCATGAATCTCTCTCATGAGCTAACATCTAGTGTATTTTTGCATATTGGGTTCAATCCACAGTAAAATTGTTGGAGTAGTACCTCGTTTGCAAAGTTGTGTTGTGGACACCGCTTCGTCATGCCTTTGAATCATTCACATGCTTCAGGTAATGATTCTGAATCCATTTGCCGGAAATTAAGTATCTCTCTTCTCATATTTGTTGTCTTTGCCGGTGAGCAAAATCATTTTAAGAATAGTTGTGCCATCTGCTCCCATGTTGAGATGTTGTTATTTGGTAGTTCATTCAGCCACCTCTAAGCTCCTCCATTCAAAGAGAAAATAAATAACTTCAATCTTGTTGAATAAGATGTGTCATTGGATCTTCAGTAATCCCTTCCCCGAATTGATTTTAGCCAACCATCGAGAATATAGCTGACTTGATTAGTTCACGATCTTCAGTTGTAACAATACATGATTCAGTGCCTTCAAGTGTTGGTAAGATATCTTGTCTTGTAGGTCGAATGAAATATGCTCCTTCCAAGTGTTGATCATTGTTTCTTTCGGTTTGTTGCCCTAGTGGTGTTTCTCTTGGTGGAGTTGCTCCGTCTTTAGTGTTTGACATAATTCGTGTTTCTTTTGGTTACGTTTATAGGTTCTTTCTATCTCCGGATCAAATAGTAATGGTTTCACTATGTCTCTTCGTGTCATGCACTAGTGGCACCTAAAATAATAATGCAGAAGTAAATGTTTCTCACAAAACAACAATATTAAAAATTACTAACAAATATACCGTTACTCCCCGACAACGGCGCCAAAAACTTGATGCTTATTATATATGTGTTCTAATTTTATCTCAAAACACACTCTATCGCAAGTATACGAGTCACGTTATAGTGAAATGGAAAGTATAGCTACTACCCAAATATCGAATTCCAAGAGAGTAGATATTTGTAATTTTAGCAATTATATGAATGCACACTCAATGAATTTATTTTCTTTTATTTTTTGCTTTTATCGTTGAAGAAACAAATAAAGACAGGGAAATGTTAATTAACTAACGAACAACTAAAGATCTAAAATAGAATGTAAGATTAACTAAAGATTGCAACTGGAAACATTTATAAAAGAACTAAAACTAAACTAACTAACTAAAATATAATTAAATTGATTGATTGATTCATTGCTATCTAAGGTTGTGAAACAGATTAAGTAAAAGGTATCTAAGAGATGGATTTTATTAATCTCGGATGCATGTATTTCATAGACGAAATAACAATGACTCGTATGCAAGACGCTATCTATTGATGATTGTTTTGATTCCAAGTTGATGTAGTAAATTAGCCACCTTTCGATGTACTAAAGTACCCTCAAATCCCTAATGATGGCAGGTGGTTAAGCTCTTTCTCCTCACCAGAAGTTCACTATGTCATAGGATCCATAGAGTGTTTTAAAAGTGAAAGAGAGTTACCAACTATGATTTAGATCCAACGAACGCGCTAATATCGAAGATCTAAAGATTCATTTTCCTGGTCTACTATGCTAGTGTTGCGTCAACAATCTCTTATGCATAATTCAACATAATACAAGGTTATTCAATGTCACTACTCTGCCTTATAGAAACGCATGCATCAAACAAACCATGTAGCATAAGAAACAAATAATATCCAACAAAACAAAGTCATCAATAAACATAATTAAAACATAGGTTCAAGGTGCATCCGCATGAGATTAACTACATCCTCCTTCAGATACTAGAATTAGCTACTCATAGTCATATTCAAATCACAACAATTCATCATAGATTATTCAAATAAGGAAAATAAAAGATTAAACTCCTGATTTCTCTACGCCTTTTCTCTACTTTGATTGCTGGCTCCTCTTGTTCACCTTTCTCCTTCAACTCTGATTGTAGTGCTGCGAACGATATAATGCCTGCTCTTCTAACCCTAGAATGCTCTTGTAAGTGCTCATAATTGGTGTTTCGTGACTTCTGAAAATGGTACCCTAGATGTTGAATGTAGCCTCCTTTTTATAGTTTTTCTTCGCTCTGGACTTTGTTTTAGGGTTTCTAACGTCGGCCCAATTTTAGTCATGATCGCGATCCAGGCGTGCGATGTGCCACTGATAGTGTGCCATTCTGTTTCTCTAGCTTCCTTGTGTGATCATGTCCTTTGTTACCAAAAAGTGTTGGAATCCTTCAAATAAGCATCGGTTTGCTTTAACTCGACTCAAACTACAAAAACAACAAAATGATGCTAAAACAAGTGAAACTGCCACAAGGATTGTACAAAAGCCTAAGAAATTAGGTACTTAAATCGCTATAATAATTATGTTATCAAAGGTCATTTCTTGAAACTTAAAAGATCTCTCTATCTAATGAAGCAATCGTCTAAGCGTGGAATTTGAGATTTGATGAGTTCATGATGAGAATGGATTTCAATGGAAACAAGTTTGATCGATGTGTGTACTTCAAGATCATATTTGAGAAAGTTTAAACTTTCTTACTCTCATATGTGGATGACGTTATGACTGTAAGCAACAATAAGAGTGATGTTGTGATGAGTGTCTAATTGATCTGATTTTGATAGTCTTTTACTTATTATTCTGTTATACTTCATAGCAATTCTAGTGGTTTATGTTAGATTTGGTGTCTTTTGTACTTTTGAGTCGAGTCAAGACAAAACGATGAAAAAAAACCCAAAATAGAGGAAATTTGATAATATGAGTTTAAAGACAAAATGGGACTATATTGGAGGTCCCCATGATGCGGTAACATTGCGCTACGACGCTACGAAGAAGAGGAGTGCATCCCTAAATTCATACAGAGAACGCTCAGGTGCCCCCCGCAACACCGGACACAGCGCGACCATCGCCACTGAGCAGCAAGGCTAGTACTTCGCAGGCTGAGACCAGCGTGCTCACACTTCACAATGTGCATGGCCAACGCGCTGCCAAAAAATGTGCAACATGCAATACGACGTGTAGTGCGGCTTGAGGTCATTTTGGCAATTCTGCGTTAAGTGATGGCTAAAGATCTAACCTAGGGCAACACGAAATATCTATAAAAGGAGGTATGATCTAGGTAAAAAAATGTGTCTAGTGTAGAAGAAAGAATAACATTATGCCACAAAAGTTGTAAAATAGAGAATTGAGAGAAAAGAGAGAGCCTGAGAGAAACACCATTCAACTCAATCTTCCATAGTTTTAGTCTTAGAGTTAAGAGGGTTAAGAGTTTTGAAGAAAGAGATAAAGCAAAGGAGTTATGAAGATTGAAAGCAATAGTGTTCCACCGAATCTGTGAAGTTTTTTTAATCTTTGTTCTTCAACTTGTCGTTTAACTCTTTTATTGATTTTGAACTTGAGATTATGAGTAGCTAAACTACTCTGTGTTTAGAATTGGGAATTAGCTCTGATTTATGAATATGTATATTTGATTTATTTGAGTATTTGTATGAGCTTTCGTGTGTATAGCTTGGTTTGTTATTTATGCTGCATGTCAGGATTAACTCTCGCTGGGAGAACAAAAGCATGAATATGAGGACCGTCAGAGTGTAAATGTTAGACTGTCTATGTATACACGTGTTTTGATTGTGACCAATTAATGTGACTCCATGCGCATCTGCGGATCACATTAACACAATCTTTGGTAAGTACATCTTGGTAAAACGAGTGGATGAGTAAATTGGTTTGCAGTCTTAATTGCTCTTCTAAAAACGATTGATAACTGGTCTCATATCGCTAGCGCAATAGGTCATTTGAGAATTAATGATTTATAGTATGGATATGTGTGGCTATAGGTCATAGATCCATTGGACACAGAACTCAAGCAAGGCTCGGTAAATTAGAGAAACATAGGTAATTTGTCTATGAATTACTAAGTGAATTAGTAGTGAAACCCAAACTCTGAATACATTTATTGTTTTACAACCAAAGCAATCATTATATCATCTTCAATCATGTTCATTAAATTAGTTTTGCATTTACATTAATTAGTTAGCGCTTTCTTTCACATACTTAAAAGTTGTAAAAATCGTGACAACCATCATTGTTTTTGCATCTGAGTGATTCTAGAAAATAACCCACTACTTCCTTGGGATTCGATGATTGGGATGTAATTATACTTTTCATTTTGTTATTACTTGACCATGCACTTGCAAAGACTTTGGAGTAACATCATTACTACATACATCTTATAAACACAACATGTTCACCACGCATAAAGTTACAAGTGTAAAATCAAGACTAGAAGAGGAGTTTGAGATGAAGGGTTTGGGTTCTGCTAAGAAGTTCTTGGGTGTGGAGATTAGTAAAGATATAGCTAAAGTGATGTTGTGCTTATATCAGGAAGATTACCTCGGAAACTTATGTTAAGTTTGTCATGCATGAAGCATTTATCACAACAATTTAGGCTAAGTGTGTACCATGCTTGATTTATCTTTTTTCGATATTATTAGCAGATTCATGTAAATCATGGAAAGATTTATTAACAAACTCTCAAGTGAATTTTGAGATATGTAAAGGGCACTTTGAATAAAGTACTAGTGTGTGGTGGAGTTGAAGAGAATCAGACAAACTTTGAGGGCATTGAGGGGTTCGTAGATTCTAATTTTGCTAGATATTTAGACTCTAAAAATTCTCTAACAAGATTATATATTCACGTAAATTGGAAATCCAACCTTCAAAGAGTGGTTGCTTAGTCCACAACACAAGCACAATATATAGCTCTTGCATAGGCTATTAAAGAAGCACTTGATTTCGAGGCATAACAAAGGAACTAAGATTCAAGATGAGATAATCACTGTGAATTGTGACAATTAAAGCGCCATACATATGTCAAAGAATGAAGTATAACATGATATGACCAAATATATTAATATAAAACTTCATTTGTGAGAGACGCGACATCCAATATTTCTATCATGGCGAAGAAGGCCTCAACAAGAAAATCTAGCATACATGAGTACAAAGGTGTGTCCAGGCAACAAGTTCGATCATTATCTGGATCTGGTTTAGTTGGTAAGAGTTTAGTCCTTAAGTGGACTGGTAAGATGATGGGCAATTTGTGTTGTTGATCCGTGATTATAGAACAAGGTGGAGAATTGTTGGTTTAAGTAGAGTTACTTATGTACTTTTGCTTTTAAGATATTGTCATGAAAGCGATCAACCAAGTTAGTTTATGTGGTTATTCACAAGCATATAACACGTGACCGCCGCCCGATATCGATGACACAAAGTTTTGTTGTTGTAGCCAGGGGCAGAACCAAGTACAAGTCTACCTCTGCTCCAGCCCAGGTGGTTTTTTGCATATTCAGTGCATATAAGAACTTTAACTTATAATTTATGCCACTAAAAAAATAT
Organism: Linaria vulgaris; assembly: GCA_948329865.1. Taxonomy (NCBI): domain Eukaryota; kingdom Viridiplantae; phylum Streptophyta; class Magnoliopsida; order Lamiales; family Plantaginaceae; genus Linaria; species Linaria vulgaris. The sequence goes on along the minus strand of OX415251.1, from coordinate 73,244,717 downwards.
TTTATATCATTTTAGCCCTCTATTCTTTATTATACACCAAAAGTTCTACTATTTTCAGTCTAAAAGAAATAAAATCCTTGTAAAAGTCTTGCTTGATTAGTCCTTTTATTTATGGAATAAAAAGATGTAAGATTCTAGTACAAATTAAAATGATACAAAACTAATTGAGACAGGTCTAACGATTAATTGTTCATTTCGTTGTTGTAATCCAGGTTAAAAAAAATCATGATTTCGCTCCTAGTTGTAGCATTGTTCATAATCTTGTAACTCGAATTCATACTAACAATAAGAAACACTCATTCTTCCTTGAATGTAGGTTGTGATTATAGTGATCCCAATTGAACCAAATAAATTTATGTACATTTTGTGTGCGGTAGTTTTTCGTTATACTCTGTTTAATTCTTCTGAAAATTTATTCATTCAATTTCATTGGGCATTTCATCCTCAGTTTAGGTTGAAATAATTTGAGAGATTTGTCAATTTTCACTACACATACATTAAATGTATATGATTTATATGTATCTTATAAATTAATTAAGTATATAATTTGTCTTGAAAAAACAAATGAGCCTGAAAGTCAATCGTTATTTCGAATAAAATAATTTGGCCTCAAATAAAATTAAATTAAAGTGAACAAAAAATGTTTTTTTTAGTATCCGGCTCATTTGGTTAAGATCATATGTTAGATTATTTCTAATAATCTATTTAGTGGACAAATAAATTGAGACAATTATATTTAAGCTAATAAATATATTGGGCTAATTAAGTGATCTAAATTAAGGAGCCCAATTAGCATCTAATTAAGTATGGGCTTTGTAATGTGTAATACCCAATAGGAGTCTAATTAGGGTTTATGGGGTTCTAATTAGATTACTATATAAGGCTCGGATTTTGGTCCCCAAGACAATTCTTGAAACACTCTCCTCCTCTTTTCCCATCAATTGAGTGAGATCCCATTGAGAGCTAGAATTTGTCTGTGGAAGACCGAAGCCTCACCGTTCTCGCGTAAAAGCTTATCTGTATGGATCAAGGTACGCTTTCGATTAATTGTTTATGAATTTCTTTATGGTTTAACATGTGTCGGTCTTGGATAGCATGAATTTATTCATGCTAAAGTATTTAATCCAACAAGTGGTATCAGAGCCACCATGTTAAATCATATCGGAATTTCGAGATATATTTTATTGAAGTTCTTGATGATGCTTCTTTTCGGGATCTATAGTTTTAGTTTAATATGGTGTTGAATAATTATTTCGTTGAATAATTGTTCATGACGAGGTGTTATTGTTTATCAAGAAAATTCATTATGTTAAGGGTGATTAATTTTATATGTCGTGGATAATTATTCATTATGGTATAATTGTTCATGCTTGGCCGTTTGGGTGCTTAATTTTATATGTCAATGTTTTGGTTTGATATTCTGATTGGAATAGCTATTCGTTATCGGCATTAATAAATTATTCAGAATTGATGCTTAATTGCTTAATGAGATTTATTGCTAATATTACCGCAAGGAGGAATTTTTCGTTTTTTTGATGCTTTGATAATTATGGAGAAGAGATACACGGTTCATGCCTTTTGGTAAAGATAACATCAATTTTTTTTTTTTGTTATTCACGGCTCCGTGCTTCCTTAAGATTGCATAATTAAGGTAATAATGTTTATTTTATTTGTGATATATACGTCATAAGGTAAAGGAACCATCTTAAAGTATGGTTTTTTGTTTTTGGGTTAAGTATCACAATTTAAATTTTTTTGGAGACTTGGTCTTGCAATCTGTGGAAAAGATTTTGTATACTCGTTTGGAAAATTTCCCCGTTAAGCTACTTTTTCCTTTTTTAAGGAAAATAAAGTTGTATTTCTTTTGAAAGGATGATTTTGGTATTTCATGCATGTTAAAAATAAAAAAATAAAAAATAAAAAAAAATAAAGGGGGAAATTTGCCAAATATAGCGTAGTCATCCTCGTCAAAAACCACTTGTGCATTCATTCGTCACCATTCAGCTAAGGTGGACGGAATCCGGCGCACGACGGTGGTCGAGCGGTGATATTCAGAGACTCCGTCGCGGCGAGAGGCTTACGGTCTCGCTATCTCCACCGCGGGTCTTCCAATCCCAGTGACGGTGTTTTCACCTCCGCCGCCTGCAACTATGGTTCTAAGTGGAGCGACGGAGATGGCATAAGGTGTGGCCGTTCTCCGCCGCCTTCGTCGGGTAGAACGAGCTTCGCGCGCTGCTCGTCGCTAGTATCCGGCTGGAAAACGAGGAATTAACCTCGTTTACTGGCGGCGAGAGTTATGTGTGGAGCTCGGTCAGCTCGCGTCTAGCAGTGGTGCGAGGTGGCGGAGAGGAGGGAGGCAGACGGTGGCTGAACAATTGAGGAAGATGAAACATTGGGCTGGATTAATTTTTGGATTTGGGCCACTTTTGTTTTGTTGGGATGCTAAGGCTATTGGTTTTGAAATGAAATATTAAGGCCCAAGTTTAAGTGTTTTAAGAGACCAATTTAACTTATTTTGGTAAAATTCGAATTTAAAGCCCAATTTCAGTAAACTTCAAGCCCAGCAGTCTTTTGTCGAGACTTTCAGCCCAGTTTCTAAAGTTCTTTATATTTGTAAAATTTGGGGTTTCGTTGATTTAATTATGTGATTTAAGTATAATGTCTAAAATCTATGCGGAAATTAAACGGCCCAACGGAAGGCTAATTTTTGGCCAGATAACATACATTAGTTGATGAATATTTGACGAGTTAAGTTTAGTCCATGCATATAATATTTCTTCCTAAAGGAAGTTATATTATTGACATGATTTGGTTGTCAAATTTTTGTCAATGAAGATAATAAATATGTGATACTTAAGGTTTTCATGCATATAATATATTGACCCAAGGGTAGGTGTATTATTGGCAGAAATTTGTTATCAATATTTATTATTCTTGTATGAGAGCACTACTTACAACTGTTATTTTTGTCTAAAGACGAAATTTCAGGTTGTGTTCGGTATCTCGTGAGGATTCATCTAATTTAAGTTCTTCACATAATTTAAATCACTAGTCTTATCATTGTGGGGTTGCATGAAAATAAAGTTAATTTATATTTTCAGATTAAGTGCCTTTTTATGTGTGTTGAAGCATGTTGTTTTTGTGCTTTGCTTTTGGTTAATGTATTTTATATATCTGCCATCTTAAATGGGATCATGTATAATGTTCGATTAGGATTTGATATGATGCATGTCTTTGTTAATTATGCATAAGGGTATTTTATGTGTTATGGTGCATGGTAATGATACAGACTACAGTTCATGACCATATTTTTATAGTCATAATTTGGTATTTTGGATTGGGCACTTTCTTAAAACCCTATGTCCTATATTTTGAGATAAGTAAATTTAAGTAAATGTTGCCAAAGTAACCTCTTACGCTTGAATTTATTTATTTTGGGATAATAGGATGCGTGTATTTCTTGTTCATGCGATTGATGATCGGCCTAAAGGAAGGTCATTAGTTGGCCGAATAAGGAATGCACATGTGGAAATGGTGTGTGATGATTATAAAGTTTCCATGTGAACAACATGCCGGCCCAAAGGAAGGTTGTTGTTTGACAGGATTTATTATCAATATTTGATTTCTGCGTGAGAGTACCACTTACAAGTTGATGTTTCTGTCCAAAGACTAAACTTCGATGTTGTGCTAGGTATCTTGTTCAAATGGGCCCACCACACTTCGGTTGATTGAAATTTATGTCTTACATGATTGTTTAGTAAACCTTGCATGTTATGATATGAATTTCCATTAAGTGAGCTTATGTAATCTATTTGTCTTTTATTAGTTATTATTTCTGCTGTCAATATTATTGCCGACATAATCTAAATTCTGGTGCTTAACGGCACAACTTAAGAGCTGGAAAGAGAGCATTCTGTTAGTTCTCTGTTGCATGAATTTAGACTTAGTGTTAAGGATAGAACAACCTACTTCTCTTACAGAGACAAGTTCCATTCAAGTCAAAGTGAACTTTGAGAAGTGGGAAGGTTCTAATCACTTGAGTCTGAATATACTAAAGCGCGGCGTTCCAGCAGTATTTAGGTCCGGTATGTCATATGTGGTATTTGTGAATTTTTCCTTCAAGAAAATAAAGCGTTTTGTAAATAACGAAAGGGTTGTACAAGCATGCTTTTAGCTAAACTTGTCCACATAAAGTATAAGGATGAAGGAAACATTAGGGAGCACACTTCAGAGTTGTCTAACATTGCTTCAACTTAAAGCACTAGCTTGATCTTGTTGATCACTTGCTTGTGCATTTGGTACTTATATTATTTCCTGCACACTTTGGTCAGTTTATAGTTTAACTATAATACTAATAAGGATAAATGGACTCTTAATGGTTCATTTATATTCTGTGCAAGAAGAGGATAGATTGAAGCATGAAAAGACTAATGGTGCTCGAGTTGCAATTACCTCCAAGAGCCTTAAGCAAAAGAGGACTGAAAATAAGGTTACTACAGTGGGAACTTCACAAGCCAAGACTCAAGATAAAGAATTTGTTGTTTCTTTTGCGAGACACTTGGGCATGTGAAGAAGGATTGTTCCAAATATGCCAAATACGTCTTATGACGTGCAAAGAAAGGGTTGGGTTCAAAGTCAACCGTCAAGTGATGATGAAAGAATCATCTATATGGGGCGATGGCAGAACAGTTTTTAGTTGAAGAAATTGGCATTCTTAGAATATCTTTTGAGACTAGTCATTTAGTTGAATTAAGAAAGACTTATGTAGTTCTGTCATTTAGACGGGTATGGTTTTATTTCTTTTGGACAAATTTGGTAATTCTTGTTCATTTAGAAATAATAAATTTAGTCTTTTACTTAATTCTATTTTGGTTGCGACTAGTACTTTGATTGATAAACTATGTATACTAAAACAACTGTTTCATTTAATAAAACCCTACAAATAAAATCAAGAGGCACTAAAGGTCTGTAGTATAAATAAGTCCTTCTATGAGACAGGAAATCTGAGATATCTTGAGGATGTTGTACTTGAGGGGGGAGATAGTGGTGTCTTTGCAAGACAACAATGAGGTCTCACCTATTGTAATCCCTGCCCAATATCTAGAGCTTGCTTCAAAAGAGCAAACACAACAACCTCAAGAAGATGTGTCACTTATGTGATACAAATAAGGATTACTGGCAATGGTATCACAAGTATCATCAAGTCATTGCCTCGTGTAATTTTAAGTTCAATACAATTGATACTCGTGTATATCATTAGTTCCGTGGGAGTGATTTATACTCCTAATGCTCAGTGCTAATGACATACTTTTCTAAATAAAGGAGACACAAAAGATTCATTTTCTTTGGAAATTGAAACTTTTGTATACTCAAGCCTGTATGCATCTAGATCTAGCATACATAATTGATATGTTAGGCAATTACTTAAGTGAACCCGTATGGATCGTTGGATTGCAGCAAAATGGGTTATAAGGTACTTAATAGGATAAAAGATTACATGCTCATCAATTGTAAGTCAGAAAATTAGGAGATCATTTGGTATTTTGACTACAATATGGGGTTGCCAAAGGATCTAATTCTTGTTATTTCTATATGCTATCAAATGAAGCTATATTTTGGGAAGGTGTTCAGCAGACACTTATAGGTTCTTTCAGGATAGCATTATAGTTTATAACTTGTTATGTGGTAACCAATTTTGTGGTATGACTGTGAAATTTGTCACAAGGCTGCAAGTTGTGGATAAGTTTTGAAAGACCACTAAAGGTTTATGGTGACAATATATTACAGTTATATATTTGAACAATAGGAATTCTTCAAAGTCTAGCCACGTAGACATTGAAGTACCTAATTGTTATAAGAGAATTCAGAGTTAGTTAGTGTTTAATGAGCGTATAGAAACAAACGTAATGCTAGCTTACCCACTTATAAAGGTTTGACACTCGAGGTCTTTCATGAGCATAATGCTTACACGAGTGTTGTCTTATGTTATGATATGCAGTTTTTAGTGGGAGTTTGTTTCATGTGTTTGGCTCATTCATTGACACAATACATTGGTTTATGTATGTTCAGTTTTCTGCAGAAAATGTTGATGGTTTTCCTATTATAACTCTGAATATTTTATTTATTTTATCTTTCATTGTGGTTTGACATAAGGTTTGAAAGACTAAGGCTGATCTCACAAAAGATTTAGGACCAATTGGAAATAGGCATGTTTATGATCACATTGCATGTAATTTCCATGTTACACATCCATACTTGATCTATGTCATTGAATATATTTGGCATGCGTGATCATTGAAGGTCGAGTTACGATTAATGTGACAAAGGCTGCTTTGGTTCCATGTTGGTATAGGAGATGGACCAGATTGACTCAAGAAGATGCTTCAGTATTAGCGAATTTGGTGCGCACTTATGGTTATTAATGTAATTGTCATTTGGATTCAATTTATAGTCCTAGTGGGAGATTGTTAGATTATTTCTAATAATCTATTTAGTGGACAAATAAATTGAGACAATTATATTTAAGCTAATAAATATATTGGGCTAATTAAGTGATCTAAATTAAGGAGCCCAATTAGCATCTAATTAAGTATGGGCTTTGTAATGTGTAATACCCAATAGGAGTCTAATTAGGGTTTATGGGGTTCTAATTAGATTACTATATAAGGCTCGGATTTTGGTCCCCAAGACAATTCTTGAAACACTCTCCTCCTCTTTTCCCATCAATTGAGTGAGATCCCATTGAGAGCTAGAATTTGTCTGTGGAAGACCGAAGCCTCACCGTTCTCGCGTAAAAGCTTATCTGTATGGATCAAGGTACGCTTTCGATTAATTGTTTATGAATTTCTTTATGGTTTAACATGTGTCGGTCTTGGATAGCATGAATTTATTCATGCTAAAGTATTTAATCCAACATCATATAGATCCAATACTTTTTGCACTATAAACACTTATTTTATGGTTTATATTTAGTAGAGATTTTCAACTTTCTCTAAGAACCAAATAATTGGGTTGATGCTAAAATTCGAACTCCATTGCTAAAATTCAAATAATGTACCAACGGCCAACTGGATGTAAAGTCTAGCCGTCTAGCATTGAAGAAACTAAATTGCGCGTTATCCAAACAGAGCTTTGTGTTAGATGGCAGGCGGACTATCCAATTCCATTTCATTCAATCATGTTTTCGTCGGTGTGCCAACAACCTATCCCACAGCTTATTAATAATTAGATTAAACTCTCTCCACCACTTGCATTTTTTCTTTCTATTTTGTCAAAAATTACCAAATCGTCCTGACCTTGGTATATGGTATTTTTCTTACATCAATCTTGTCAATTATTTCATAGGTGTAATTGCCAAATAAATAACAGGTCGCCCTACATATATACGTAACGAAGAAAAGATCCACGCTAAACAGGCAAGTAAGATCACGTATAATGATGTTACATTCCCATGATTTAATAAAGCGACTTACAACTATATATACTCTAAAATAATTGATTGTTAACATGTATAAGTAATAAGTATTTTTTTTCTTGAATCATCGACTTTTATTTCTGCATAACAAATCATAAAAAACACAAATTCATGAAGCTCTAAGTTTACAGTGCTTTTCATATTACATTTGAGCATATGATGCCTTACAATAAAATTGAAAATAAAAGCTAATTCTCATTTAATAACACGATCATAATAATATGGGGTGGAATTAAAAGGTTGTTGTTTATTCTTGCGTGCTATTTCTGAATTTAAATTCTACTCACCCAAAAAAAAAAAAAAACTTCCGAAAAGTTATAAGCCTATCTACAATAAGTTCGAGCGCTGGTGATTTTATGCGATACTATTTTTTCTTCTGTTGTACGATGTGTATTATAGGTGAAGGTGGCCTGAGGTGTTTGCTGAATAGACAAGTAAATTGTAGCTTGATTAAGCAATAATCTCGATCCATACTCGTTAGCACCATTGTTCCGGGAATAATACCATTTTTATAGGTATAAACTGGAAAGGCAAAATAAATTTGTTAACATGTTGAAGCAATAAATCATTCTAAAATGCTAATGATGGACCATTTCGATATGTGTGTAATCATTAAATATTACAAATAATTTTTTTTCCTTATGTAGTTTTTTCATCGCCTTACAAACAATGAGTCCACTAAATGACACCCTCTCCAATAACCTATTGGGGAACCCCCTTTATTCGATAAAGTATCCACAATTTTACTATCTTGATCTCGCATTTAACGTTTGAGAACATGTCATTAACGCAATAACATCATGCTTTAACTACTCGTGATTTACTCTCTCTTCAGTGTCATTACATGCATAGATACTAATCAAAAAAGTCCAGTGTAAATTCAAGTTGTTGAGGATTTTTCTAGAACAATAGCATATAAGCCATTATGCAACACGTGCACCACGGGCCCATGGACGAACGAACACGTGCTCCACGGGCCCATGAGCGAACGAACACGTGCAACGATGACTCAAGTCTATTTAAACACATTTAGGCATTAGTAAATGGGACAGGATTGATATAATTCAAAGATTATTAGGTTTTTCTAACTCCAATTATCATCATACTTATTCATTTTCGAATATTATGTTTAATTAAAAAAACAAGAAAGGACTCATAAAAACATATATATTCGAGTTCCAGTGGGCATTATGGTCAATTAGCTAGGCTTCAAAGACACCTCGAGTCCATCGTGTAACTTGAAAAGCTCACCAAAAGACGATCTCGTCCAATAAAATCCTATTTATTAATTTCCTTCTAAAATCCATACCATACCATAATTATAAATTATTATTACAAAGATAAAATAAAAACCCAAAGATACTTACGTTCGTTCCCCTTCTCATACTTCAACCATCCATCAACCAACCTCACTCTCTCTCTCTCTCTCTCTCCAACTAGAAAAGAAAAGACATTATTATTTTCGATAGTAAAATTAAAAACAAAAGGTGGTAGATGCATGAGTGAAAACACCAACTAACTTTGTTCTACAATATTTTACAGTTTCTCTCTCTATAGTCTATTTTCTCACCACCTTCACTTTTGTAAATTGTAATCCACACATACACACACACAAAAAAAAGAAAAAAAAAAAAAAGAACAACCCACGCCCAACTGTTAACTTGTACTACTATTTTTTGAGATTCGTTTTTCTTACAGGTACTTGCCAAATATAATCTAACCGTATCATAATGTTGTTGTATATGCTCTCTGTTTCCTTATTTCTGTTTTGTATGCATAGGTTGACTTGTAGACTTTTCTGTGTGTGTGTGTGTGTGTGTGTGTTCCCATTGGCTACTCAGAAATTAATAGGAGCCCTTTTTTTGTTTTTCCAAGATTTTCGGGTGAGTCTTTCTTAATTTGTTAATTCTATTGTGTGTGATTATTAGATTGTTTTGTTTTCTTGTTTAGTCTTGTTCCCTATCTTCTTTTCTTATGCTTATGTGCCTTGTTGAAAGGTGGTAGGTTGGTGGGGTTGACTTACAATTCTTATGTAATGAACAATTTTAGGCATTTATGTGGATTTCTTGGAAAAATAATTATGGTAGGTTGATGGGTTTTTTTTAGCTCAACTGCCTGGTTGATTATATGTATTTTTGTCCAGTCATTCAACCAACTTTTTTTTTTTTTTTGTGGATGTGTGTGTGTGTGTGTGTGTGTGTGTTTCATCTTTTGGGTTTGGCTGGTTTGCGATTAAGGCTTTCTTGTTGTCACCTTTTGGCTAATAGCTTGTTTTGCTGAGATTTTCCAGATCAGAATGGTATATTTGTGGAGCTATACATGTAATTCTTCTCTTTGTAATATACGGCAAGGTGCTTGTGCATAGTTCAGACTTCAGAGGAAGGTTATCAAAATTTTTGAGGATACTGCTAAATTTAGTTCATGTGGGCTCTAGAAGGCTGTATTCCTGGTTTATTTAAAGTTTCTTTGAAATTTTTGAGCCTATTTTGGCGGTTTGATTAGTATTAAGGTGTAAAAGTACAAGTCTTTTGCTTTACATACTGCCTCTGATAAGGCCATACTTTATCACAACATGTGGTTATTTGTCATGAAGATTAATGTTCTCCAAGTCGTCACTTATTGACGATTTATCCCTATAGCGTCGTCGTTCCTAAGTTTTTATATGGGGTAGTGATAGTGATCCAAATTGAGTTACATTGATATCAGTATTGTACCGTAAAAACTCTTGAATTCTTCCCAACTTTATGAAAATCTCCCTTTATTATTTCATTGTGTGAATGAGTATGCTTTAAGTGCTATTTTGCACCATGTTTTTTTTTCCCTTTGAAATCGCAACGAAAAATAGCTAAATTACTGTGCTTCTCTTTATTAGAACTACAACACAATGGTGAGCATTCGGAGACGCAGGCTCTTAGCACGATACCCTGGTATTTCACATACCCAAATAAGCTGTACTTTTATGAATATGATTGTGATAGCCTGATAGGCCATCAAGAATTACGTATTTCCCTTATGAAAAAGAGCGATATCTTATTCTTTTCTATTGCTAACAATTGGCTTTGTAAAGCCAATCTTCTAAAGTGCTAATATTTGATACTTTGTATAGTTTCTGTAGAAAAAGATTCTTTCTTGGCTCCATATCCCTGGATTTCTCAGCCGGGACTCACTAATCAAATATCTTCTGAGAATGCAAAAATAGGCAGTGTTCATCCTCTGCCTTCAAATGAAGTTTGCAAGGCAAAAGAAGTAAGCAGGATTTCAGCAGATCTTATATGCTATTTTTTAAAGTTATATACATGTAATTAACCATGCATGAAACATGGAATTATAAACAGTTCAACTGAACTAATGCATAAATTCTCCAATATTTCCAGTTTTAGCTTATCATGGATATCCAGTTCTTCTATAGAATTCAAAGATTGGAGAAATAGCATGTTTCCAGAGCTTCCGGTGTCAGTGTTTTAATTTGTTTGGATTATTAAAGAGTCATCATACTTAAGTTCAGTTGGCGTTACTGTTGATGGGCTTACCTGTTATTTCTTTTCAAATACAGTGAACAGATTATTTGGTCTAAGATACTTATTGTACTTTAAAATTGCTTGGGGAAGTTCATTCTAGGAAGATTGTCTCTTCTTTTATGCATAGTGATTGACGATTCATTCTAGGAAGACCGTTTCTTCTTTTATGTATAGTGATTGATTTTCACTTGAGGTAAACTACGAAAAGAATTGATCAATTATTAGCATTGGTATTTTAATTTTTAGAGCTAGTCAAGGCATGTGACTGGTAATGTTGGCGCACATCATAATTCATCATGAGTTTGTAAAAAAAATTATCTTATATACCTTGCATGGTTTTTTCCGTCTCTCCACTCAGATATAACTAATTAGAAGGTATGGTTATTCATAAAATACTGCTGTTAGTTTTGTTCTGTACTTTGTTAAGAGTTCTTTCAATTTCTCTCTCGCTAGGAAACCACCTCGGAAACTGTGATTGGTTCATCAAATGTGTCTTCCCCCAGTGCATCAAAAGAGCCTCCCACTCAGCAATTCCCAGGTTTGTTGTAGTGCATTTACACCTTCACCTTTTGTCACATCAAATATATCCTTCCCATCCGTAATATAGGGTTGGTGTATGATCATTCTCGGAAGTTGTAGTCCGAATATAAACTTCCTTGTGCAATTTTGAAGACCATTATGATGATATTGAATTTGAAACACTTTGAACTGTATCACTGTGTTTTGTGGCCAAGTACATAAATGAACAGCATGTCTTCATCCAGTGTTCTGACCCTCTTGCATCGAAACTCAAAAGACTTTCACTCGTTCAATCAGTTTCTGGATCAACTACTTTATTTGATTGATCTCATTTTATATGAATATATATATATATATATATATATATCTGTGCATGTGTGCCCATGAAGAAAGATGAAATGCTGTAGTATGTTATTCTAAATATGTGATGGAACTAACTAAACTTTAGTTTGTTGGACTAGAAACTGTCAATTTATCCAGTTCATGCACTGACGTTCCATTAAAAAGGAAGAGAATCAAATGCTTCTGTAATGCAGTTTCAGAGATATGTTGGACAAACTAAAAAGGGGGAAAAGGTTTTTGAGTAGTGTTCCATATTCTCAAACATATTTCGAACCTATTAAGTGAACTTAATTAGTTTTGCAACCGTTTTCTTTTGATGGTGACAATTTTGAATCTGGGAGTACGAGAAACTACTTGCATCATTCTTTTTCCATCATGTTTACGAATGTTCATTATTGCAGAGGTTAAACGCAGAAAGAGGCACAGGAGAAAACAAGTTGAAAACCAAGAACAATGCATCATGCGAGGTGTCTATTTCAAGAATCTGAAATGGCAAGCTGCTATTAAAGTTGACAAGAAACAGATCCATTTGGGAACTGTTGGCTCTCAAGAAGAGGCCGCTCGCCTGTATGACAGGTAATTTCGCTGAACTAAACATCCTTATTTCTGGCAAATAGTTAACTCCTCATATCACTATATAAATGGTACCATTGACCTTACTATGAGGCTGCATTTCGGAAGCATTTTAATTATTTAGCATTTGAGCTAGCCCTGAATAATTTCAGAATCTGCTGTAAAACTTATTAATAAGCTCATTACAGTAGGAGGTTAAGAGATCTTATAACGGTTTATCTTGTTTTATACCAGAATTACCTTACAACTTTTAAACTAACACGGAGAATATGTTACGATACTTTTTATGATTGCAGGGCTGCTTTTATGTGTGGAAGAGAGCCAAACTTTGAACTGTCAGAAGAGGAAAAGCAAGAACTAAGGAAGTTTAATTGGGATGAGTTTTTAGCTGTTACTCGTTCAGCCATTACCAACAAGAGTAAGCAATGCATAGAACACAACAAATTCCAATCAGTTTTATTGCAGGTTTTATGGATTCTGATGTTTACGAGTTTTGAATCTTCAGAAAGCCAGAGACGCGCGGCTCCTAGTCCTCGAAGAGGGCTTCAATATGAAGATAATGACTGGGACGGGGAACAAGGAGGCAACGGTTCTTCCGCTTCAGAAGAAGATACGATAGCCTCGTGATTTTTTTTAATTCATTAGCCCTAGTTACTTGGGTAAATGGTAAAAAGCTACCGATTGTTCTCTGATAAATGACATTCTATATTAATTTATGTTGGCAAATATTTCATTATAAAATTACGAAGTCTATATACTCATTTGAAGTCTATATACTCATTTGACTGAGTTGCAAACCTTTTACGTCCCACTCGAGGCAACTGAAAATTAAAATTCGTGTCAAGTGTTCGGGGACATCTATTAACAAGTTGCTTTTGCAATTTTTCAATCTGTTATTATTTCGCATTGAAAATATTACAATAATTTTGAACGTGATTGTTGCAACAGCGTGTTAAAGATAGACAAGTGATAGACTTATTAAGCAGCTGGAAGCCTGGAAGTTATGACTTATGACTAATGAAGCACATCAATGAAGAAATGATAATGATGTCATACTTACATCTCCAGGAAACAGAGAAATAAAATGGAGCAAACCAAACAAGGGTACTAGATTATGAAACAAGATTTAAATTCACCACCAAAATCACATCCACAGTATCCATATACTAGAATAGTATAACTCTGTTATATTTTACACCGAGGATAGTTCAAGTTCTCAAGAGACCAATGATACTAGAGAGACAAACTCCAGCGTAACCCGTCCTTTGGATCTTGTGTTGATAACAAAATGTTCTGGATACTTCCTTAACAGCATAAGCAATCCATACCATGGTTTCCCCTTGGCCTCTGGAGAGGAATGCTCCTCCGAAGTCAAGTATCTCCTCACACGACTGTGATGCCATATGTTGCTAAATTGTTCCACCAACTGCATAGACAAATATATATCATAAGACCTTTAGTAATGAGGGGAACAGTCCCGCGTGTAATATGTAATTTGTTGAGGCCGTGCTTAAAGTATGTCAACTTTCTTACGGAATGAGACGTAATAGAAACAAACTTGCGACTGAGATTTTACATGGAAAAATAAACACGTCACTATAGAGATGCACAAAGATCCATTACTGCTACCAATATGAAGGATAATATTGAAAAACATAATGTATTTTGAAAAGAGTCTGGATCTTGTCATGCTCAGGGTGCGTACTTATTTGAGAAGTCTTTTTTCTTTCCTTTTTTTTATATTTAGAGTAGGGAAAGAAGGGGGTGTGAAATTAATTCATTCTCCAGTAAAAAAATTAGAATGAACAACTTGAGATGGATTTGCTTTTTCCAATCTGCAGATTGAATGAGAGGATGTCTACGCCCCCACCCCTTAGTCAACCAAAAATGAGACAATAGTATGATATTCAACCAATCACAAGATCATAATACATTTGGTATATGGAAACAAGAAGAAAATAGAAAACTTTAGCATCAGACAGTTAGGTACAAAAATTAACCTCAGCATGTAGTTTCTCCATTGCCATCCATTCTCCAGGACCACATAAATCAGAAAGCAGTGTGGCCACTGATGATACCACATCCTTCTCTTCTAACTGAAGGAGCTGCTGATTGTCAGCTTCTCTGTCGACACGTGGTCTTCCCTCAGCCTTCTTGTCTACAAGAAATCAAGATTATAGCATCATAAATAGACACTCCAATGCATTAAACAACTGATTACATATCAATACATAGGCAAAACAAATATCTCAACTATGTTAAGCAGCAACATCATAAGAAACTTAAAACAACAGTTAACGATAGTAGTCAGGTACTCTCGTTATAAGCAACACAATGAACATGATTACACGAAGAGCTTCTTTTGTTACATCAGAATTTTGGTCACTTAACCAAGCATACAACGATTCATAAGCTTAAGATACGAAGTTATGTAAAATTATACTCAAGGGACCAGAAGAAGGAAGCACGGGTAAGAAAAAGTTAACTCATTCCTCCAGGCTACTAAATTTATGACCTTGAAACCTTTTATCCAACCTGGCTGACCATAGAAGTTATAAACCGAGGACAACTAGCTTGCCATGTATACAACAATTTTCTGGTGACTTAAGGTATGTTGTAATAATGCAACGGTTAAGATATACTACGGAACAGATTTTGTAAGCAGCATATATTATTCGTGCACGAGAAACAAGATGAATCAAATCAAATGATAATGAGGTGGACGTTAAATATAACCAGACAAGAAAACAGAAGCTGTACTCGTAACCAGAAATACAAAAACATTATTCCCCAAACATATTGGGAGCACTAAGGTGGTGTTTGCAAACTCTTAAAAAAAGCTATAATCAGCTTTTTATTTGAATAAGTGATTTTGGGGTGTTTGCAAATCTAGCTTTTTCGGTTACAAAACTTTTTTTAAGCTAAAAAATCTCACAATCTTCAAGCTGGTGTGGGGGTGCTTTTGGCTTAACTAAAAATTGTGAACTTCTACTTTTCCACTAGAGTTTGCAAACACTACCTAAATTTGTATAAACCCATCAAAGACATAACCTTGTATCAACATAGCGTTGAACCAAATTGTTCACGGGAATCACATACAAGATCCATATCTTAACAACCTCTTCAAAGTGCAGGAGCAACAAACATCCAATCAAACATTGAGAGGCAAAGATAATAACTCATAGATGAATTCACAGAAGCATAAAGGCAAAAGAGAAAGCCACATTCTCAAACAATCATTGCAAATAAACATCAATGAGTCATTTAAGTAAAAGAACTGGAGCAAAAACTCACCCAATCGCCCCGACGACCCCGCCTTTCCGCTGGAACCAAACCCATAACCACCACTAGAACCATCACCGCTCCTTATCCTCTTCCCACCCGACAACCCATCCTGGTCCTCATCGTACTCATCCTCGTAGTAATCACCCCTCCCTCTCCCTTTCTTTCCATACTCAGCAGGCGGCGGCATCCCCAAATGATGCTGACTGTTACTATTCCCCACGGGATGCCTCGGCGCAAGGGGCCCACCCAAAATACTCCTGACCGGCAACAGAAAGTAGAACTCCTTATCCCCAATTTGTAAAAGATCCTGCGAATCGAGCTTGACCGGAGGGCTGTCGGGGAGGTGGAGAACACCTTCGACGAAGCAGCCGTTTTTGCCGAGAACCTCGAGGGCGAAACGACGGCGTTGGAAGTCGTAGAAGATGCGGGCGTGGTGGCGGCTGATGTTCATACCGCCGCCGAGGGAGGAGAGGTCAACGTCAACCGACGACTTTTTGGAATTCCG
Source organism: Linaria vulgaris (assembly GCA_948329865.1). Lineage (NCBI taxonomy): Eukaryota > Viridiplantae > Streptophyta > Magnoliopsida > Lamiales > Plantaginaceae > Linaria > Linaria vulgaris. Next base: position 73,228,501 of record OX415251.1, on the reverse strand, counting down.
GCCGAGGATTATGGAATAGGTCTGCATGTAGTACTCAAAATCTTCGCCTTGCAGTTTGGCGAATCCTGCTTCCACATCGCTGCCCGTGCTGCTGCCCATTTGCAATTAGGGTTTTGATTGTTGAAGGAATTAGGGTTTTATTTTGGGAAATTCGTCAGCGAGGAGGGAATAAAGAAAATAATTCATTCGCACTTTACGCTCAAAAAATCTCAACCTGTGTTGTCATTTTACAAGCTTGAAAATTATTATTGTCTAGCGCTATAAAAAGTGTGCCCTGGCTTGATTAAATTTTTTTTTTTTTTTTGAGTTTTGAATTAACTTGAAATACTTTTGAAACATAATTAATCTATCATGTATTATGTAAATTATAAACATTACTTTATGATTCCACTTTTATTTGTTTTTTAAGGGCAAAAGACTTTTCCTTCCATATAATTTGAGTTAAAGTTGACTTTCGTCTCTTAATTTTACGGGCTTCATTTTTACCCTGTAATTTAATATTTTTTTTAAATGCCCATTGGGCCAAAATCGAAGCCCAGTTACTATTCTAACCACGTGGCGGCTGACTCGACTGCTACAGTGCGGCCACGTGGAGCCACGTAGGATCCCAGGTGAAAAAAAAAAAACCAAAATTGCAAATGTATCTCCCCCAAACTCTGCGTTCCGTGCACCACGAACCTCCCCACCCCCATCTCAATCCCACCCAAATCCATCGTTGTGGAGAGGCTTGCGGCGATGCGAGGGACCGGGATCTTGCGAAATTGGACGACGGAGAGGCGCAGCGGTGCGAGGGACCGAAATCTTGCGACGGAGAGGGCTCAACGGGGCTCTGAGAAGAAGGAGTTGGTGATGGTGGGTTTGTGAGGAGCGCGGTTTGGGAGCTGGTGGTGGTGGTGAGGAGTTTTGGGGCAACGACGAGAAGCTCCGTCGCGGTTTGGGAGCGGGTGGTGGTGAGGAGGAGTTTTGGGGAACCGACAAGAAGCTCCGTCGCGGTTTGGGAGCGGGTGGTGGTAAGGAGGAGTTTTGGGGAACCGACGAGAAGCTCCGTCGAAAAGGCGGCGGATCAGATTGAACTCCGACGAGAAGCTCTGATCGAAAAGACAGCGGTTTGGTCCGCCGGTCAGCCGTCGTATGATTTGTGACGCCATTGATAAGAATTCTGCTTTTTTGTTTTTGGCTGATTTAGAATAATTTTTTTTATTGTGTTTGACTAATTTAAGGTCCTCGAATTGAATTGAGGAAAATTTAAAAAGAAAAAAAAAGGGTTTAAGAACTTTAAACTTATTTATTTATTAGGATTTTCTCAATTCTATGAAATTCAGTGGACTTTGTTTTTTTGTGTGGTGAATTTATAGGGCAACCCTCGTGGTGGTGGTGGGTTGTGATGAGGTGGTGGTGGTGGTTGTAGTGAAGAAGAAGATGGTGGCGATGGGTTTGGGAAGTGGTGGTTGTGGTGGTTGACTGGTGGTGGTGGTGGGAAATGAAGAAGGTGATGTTTTTTTTATTTTTCAAAAAAATATATAAAGATTTTTTTTAAATCCACCTAGAATCCTACGTGGCTCCACGTGGCTGCACTGTAGCAGCCTAGTCAGCCGCCACGTTGACCAAACAGTAATCAAGCTTCGATTTTGGACCAGTGGGCATTCAAAAAAAACTATGAATTAAGGAGCAAAAATAAAGCCCGTAAAATTAAAGGGCAAAAGGTAACTTTAGCCTAAATTATAGGGCAAAAAAAGTTATTTCCCCGTTTTTTAATCTTCATAAGCTTAATTATTTTAGTAATTAATATTAATAACTCTAAGAATGTTTATCTTCTCCACTGGGGTGTGCAAAATAAAACGGATCGTCGAATAGTTTAAAAACCGATCGATTGATTTGATGCAAAAATTGAATCGAATATTTGATTAAGGTTTAGAGTTTTCGTCCTATGATCTAATCCCATATGATCTAATCCCATTCACTTTGATTCCGGGGTTAAGAATCAAATTGAATAATCATATTATTTTTATAAATTAAATAGATAATAGTTGTTAGCCATAAAAAATAAATATGAGACTAAAATGACGTATTATTCCTAAATATAAGAAATAATACATGGACAATACTATTGTCACGAGTACTTCCGATGAGATGTACCCACTCCTAATAAGGAGGCCCCTCGGATGTTATCAAACCCCTCGGTCACTGACCTAAAACGGAATGAAGGAACATCCGAGGAGACACTTAAGCGTCCCTTGGAAAATAAACGATGAATAAAAAATAGATATCGACGCGGCATCGGAAAAAGAGCAAACCCCGATGGATTCGCGCGACTTCGATATCCATCAATGCGCCAAGAAGGACCACAATGGACCCCGAGTCCCATAATCTTGCGAGAATACTTCCTTGATGAACACTCCTCAACATAAATTGCCCTCGGAACATCACTCCGAAGACCAAACTCAAGAACAAAGCCATGTCTAACCACAAGAGTCACTCTACGAGGGCTTGGACACTAAAATACTACTTCACGACGGCCAAGTCGAGCCCTCGGAGATCAAGTCAAGAAGCCAAAGATCAAATCAAACCCCTCGGAAACCATGCCCAACCTACGGAACCCAAGACCAAGATGGAAATACCCATCGGAGAACACACACAGAAGTCCCTACACCAGAATAAACCTCTACCAAAGCAACAACACCACCCGAAGAAAATCCGAAACCGGTCCATCAGATCGTCACCAAATATAGAGCCCCTCGTGAAACTAACATCTCGAGGAAACAGCCCCTCGGAGACCCTCAGAGACCTTGGAAGAGGCAAATATCATCTTAGTCCGCATCTAGTAGACTCAAGATATACCTTATCTTATCTTTTTACATATGTACCTATATAACGACACCTGTATTTACTAAACACATGCATAACGACACCAGTCCCTAACAAAGTCTATATAAAGGGAGGTGATCGATTGAAGAAAGATAACTTCGGACACACACATACAATCACGTACACAAATTTGAGGAGTGGAGTTCAGTGAATAAAGGAAAGAATATTCTCGCATCGTTATCTTGGATAAAATCATCGTTTTTGAATCACGGGAAGGGCGTTCCGACCCTAAATAAATTCGTTAAATAGGGAATAATATCCAACCTGTTAACATAATGGAGCCATCTGTGGGAACGCCATAATATCTGTCCTCGAGAGAATTCAACAAACTTTGGTTACGATGGATGATCTATTCGAAAGTGAAAGTCTTCAAACTCGCCGCAGCGACTCGGAGGAAACTTTGTCAAACTACCAATCAGGTACAAGAGATTTTATTAATGTTCCCCGCTCTGTCTATGAAAGACTTGTAGATGCTACAGCCACACGAATGCAACAAGGGGGGGGGGGGGGAACTTCAGGAACTGGTCCTCTGTCTCTCCGGGAAGTAGAAATCTCCCTTCGGAAGGAGGTGCACCCTATGCGAGATGGAGCCCTACTCCTGTCCCCTGGCGCCACGAACCCCCGCAAGAATCACAAAGGTACGTTAGCTATGAGAGAACCCCGAGGAGAGGCCAAGGGAGAGAACTTTCCCGCCCCTCGGAATATCGTGGAGATATTGATCATACCTTATGGGGAATGATGGATGGTCTGCGCAAAGAATTGAGTGATATTAAGAAAACCATGGCCCCTAAAGAAGATCCCACGTTCAAAACTTCCCATTTTTCTCCTGAAATTGCCTTAGCTTCTGTCCCTTCGGGGATGCGGCCTGTTAATGTTCCCTTGTACACTGGGGAAGCTGACGGAAAGGATCCACAAGACCATATCCATCAATATCTGGTCAGAATGGATCTATCCTCTGCTACGGTTCATGTCTTATGCCGCGTGTTTCATGTTACCCTCGGAGGGCAAGCTCAAGCTTGGTTTACTCACCTCCCTCCTAGCTCCGTTACGAGCTTTGATCGACTTGCTCATCTATTTGTACGATAATTTGCTTGCAATCTAAGGTATCCCAAATCCGCCACTCATCTCTTTACGGTCAAACAACAAAAAGATGAACCCCTACGAGGGTATATAAAATGCTTCACGGATGAGGCTTTGGATGTCCCTAACGTCAGCCCAACCATCTTGGCGTACATATTAACGCAGGGGCTTCGAACGGGGGATTTTTTCTGATATCTCATGGGAAATCGTGTCACGGACATGAATGAACTCATGCAAAAGGCAGAAGTCTACATTTTAATGGAAGAGGCAGAAGGTACGAAGAAGCGCATGGAACAAGATGACAATGATCACCTAGAACGCGCCGAGAGGGAGGCAAAAGCTAAAGAAAAAAGTAAAGAAGGAAAACCCAACCAGCGCAAAGACGAGGGTGGTGTAGTCAAGAAATTCCTTCGACCCGTACCCTTGTCCCCAATGACTATTGCTCCCCCGGAGGTACTTAATGTAATGAGGGGCAGCTAGGAGTTGCATTGGCCCCTATCGGCCAAATTTCCTAATCGAGATAGGAATACGGGTAAGTATTGTAAATACCATAAAACTTATGGGCATACCACCGAAGAATGCACTACCCTTCGTAGAGAAGTGCTTCGCCTTCTGGGAGTGGGGTACTTGAAGAACTACCTTAAAGAAAATAACCCTGAGGAACCTAAGGCAAATGTCTGGAAGCGGCCACGAAGGGAACAAGAAGAAGAAACAACCCCCAACCATCGGTCACGAGAAAGGACCACGGAGCACCACCGGTCTCGAGAACGGACCATAGAGCGTAGATTGCCCCGAAACTGGACAAAGGAACGTCAATGGAACTCCAGGGAAAGGGTGACGGGACATCAGAATTTACCCCCTCCACCAGACTTGTACGAAGATAACGCCCCATCAGGATGAACAATAAACATGATCGAGGGGGGAGATATCTCAATAGCACCCCAAGGTAAGAAGAAGAAATACCTAAAAGAGGCCAGGCGGACAGAGCAAGGGCCCCCTGTGTGCTCCATTCAGGGAACACGGCTACCCAGCATTACTTTCGGGTCCGAGGACTTTAAGGGTATAATTTATCCCCACGAAGACCCCTTAGTAATCACGACCGTTATCCACGGATTTACAATCCAACGACTCCTCATTGACACAGGCAGCTCTGTGGATGTCCTATTCCTTCCTACCTACCTGGCTATGGGATTGAAAAAAGAACAGCTGGAAATAGCGGACGTTCCCTTAGTAGGTTTCTCAGGAGAAGCCTGCCGCACCCTCGGAACGGTGATCCTTCCGATGTCATGGGGAGAGGGAGCCCTTCGAAGAATGGAACCTATCAAATTTTGGGTGGTGGAGGCCTCGTCACGAACATACAACGCTATATGTGGGAGGCCATCCATCCGAGCTTTCGAAGCGATCCCCTCTACCCTACATCTTAAGGTAAAATTTCCCACCCCTTCAGGTATCGGAGAAGTCCGAGGATGCCAATCTAAGGCCAGAGAATGCCGCATGAACGCTATTCCATCGGAAGGGGATGTATTCACCCTCGGAAACAATAAGAAGCACAAAGCAGAAGAGATTTGGGTTCAACCTGTAGAAGAATTAAAAATAGTGGAATTAGTGGAAGGACACCCTGAGAAGGTGATTAAGATGGGTACCAACATGGAACCCGCAGTAGAAGCCCAACTGACCTCTGTTCTCCAACAATTTCATCACCTCTTCGCATGGGAAGGAGGGCCGCCCGGGCGAATCAGTGACAAGGTATGTCAGAACTTTCTTAATGTGAAACCTGGGGTTAAGCCTATCCAACAAAAAAAGAGAAATATGGGACCCGGGCGTAACAAAACCATTCGCTCGAAAATACAATGCCTTCTCAGCTTGAAACAAATTCGAGAGGTCATCTATCCCGAATGGTTAGCTAATGTTGTGCTAGTTCCCAAGCACGGAGGGAGATGGCGGATGTGTGTTGACTTTACCGATCTCAATGGAGCCTGCCCGAAAGATTGTTATCCTTTGCCCAATATAGATCAACTAGTCGACTCCACTGCTGGATGTGCACTATTGTCAACCCTGGACGGAGACCAGGAGTACAATCAAATCCCGATGGCGACAGCGGACCAGGACAAGACTAGCTTCATTACTGATGCAAGCACATTCTGCTACTTGGTAATGCCCTTCGGACTTAAAAACGCTGGAGCCACTTACCAAAGACTGGTAAGTCTTATGTTCGCAGGACTTATCGGAAAGTCGGTAGAGGTCTACGTAGATGATACGGTGGTTAAAAGTAACACTGCCGAAGAGCACCCCGAGGACCTACGGAAGGCATTGGTCATTATGGATAATTTTGGAATGAAGGTTAACCCTAGAAAGTGCTCCTTTGGCATCCGATGAGGGGAATTCTTAGGATTCATGGTCACAGAGAAGGGAATAGAAGTAAATCCCGAGAAGGCGGAGGCTATTGTGGGACTACCCACCCCAAAGACTGTCAAAGACGTTCAAAAGTTAATAGGCAGAATGGCCTCCTTGAGCCGATTCGTTTCTAAATCGACAGAAAAAGGATTCCCATTTTTCAAAATACTCCGAAATGTTAAGGAATTCCAATGGACCTCCCAGTGCGAAGAATCCCTCGAAGAATTAAAAAGATACATATTGAAGCCCCCTTGTTGGTAAAACCTTTACCTCAAGAAGAACGCTTCCTTTATCTATCGGTCGGAGAAGAGGCCATCAGTGCTGTATTAGTCAAAGAGCAGGACATAGAGCATCATTCGGTGTACTATGTCAGCAAAACTCTCCTCGGAGCAGAAACCAGGTATACCCTGGCTGAAAAACTTGTCCTAACTTTGGTTACTACAGCACGTAAGCTACGCCCATATTTCCTCTCCCACCCAATCATTGTGTTAACAAAACACCCACTAAGGGCGATTCTTAATAAACCCGAGTCATCAGGAAGGTTGATAAAATGGGTGGTAGAACTCACTGAGTATGATATCTTCTACGCCCCGAGACCTTCCATCAAAGCACAAGTCTTGGCAGACTTTGTAATGGAATTGACAGGCATCGGGTCCGAGGAGAAGGAGCCCCTATGGCATGCCTATGTAGACGGATCCTCTGTAAGTACACACGGGGGAGCAGGAGTAGTTTTTGTAAACCAAGATGTAGAAGAGGAAAGAATCCACTTCGCAATCAGAATTGACTACCCCATTTCCAACAACGAAGCTGAGTACGAATCCCTTCTGATTGGGATGAAACTCGCTCGGGAAGGTGGAATGAGAAGAGTGCTTGTTCATAGTGACTCTCAGCTGATTGTTCAACAAGTTAATGGCTCATACGAGGCCAAAGATGAAAGAATGCAGGATTACCTTCGGGTAGTCCATCAAAGACAAAGATGGTTCGATGAGTGCAAAGTCACCTAAATCCAACGAGGAGAAAACCAGGAAGCAGACGCCTTACCTAAAATGGCCAGTCAAATGGCTGTTGTCCATACTCGAAGGACACTCTACTCCAAATCAATGAGTCCGAGAAGACCGAAGGTAAGGACGTGAATGCTACTACAGATCCCCCGTCCAGTTGGGTAACCCCAATTAAAACCTACCTACAAGATCCGGAGGGCTACTCCGCTAACAAGGCCGTACATTGAGCGATGTTTAAGAAAACCATTCGATATTTCCTCAAGGATGGGATACTGTTCCGAAGGACATATTCCTGCCCCCACGCCCGATGCTTAAATGAAGAAGAGGCTCAACTAGCCTTAGCAGAAACTCACGAGGGGACATGTGGAAGCCATACCAGCGGTGAAAGCATGGTCGGACGCCTGATTCGGCAGGGTTATTACTGGCCCCCGATGGCAAGAGATAGCAAAACCTATGCTGAAAGGTGTAAACCGTGCCAAGCTTACGCCCCTCGGGTCTATCAGCCCGCAGCCCCGTGGGAACCCCATTTGACCCCTTGGCCGTTCTCCAAGTGGGGCATAAACATAGTGGGTCCACTTATCATCGATGCCGGTCAAAAGAAATTCCTACTCGTAGCAGTTGACTACTTCACTAATTGGGTAGAAGCGAAACCTTTAGCTCGAATCACCGCGGGCGCCGTCATCAACTTCCTATGGAGAAACATTATGTGCCGCTTCGGCATCCCTCGGAACCTGGTAAGTGATAATGGCCTACAGTTCACGAACCAAGAGTTAGAAAAGTGGTGCAACCACTGGGAAATCAAACACCACTTTACCTCGGTGGGATACCCCCAAGCAAATGGACAGGTAGAAAGAACCAATCGAACCCTCCTGAAGAACATGAAGGCTCGACTCGATTGGCACAAGGCCAAGTGGGTTGAAGAAATACATGGCATACTATGGGCGTACCGGACTACGCAGAGCACCGCTACAAGCGAAACTCCCTTCAGCCTAGCCTATGGTTGCGAAGCAGTCCTGCCCTCGGAAGTCTCTATAGAAAGCTGGCGAGTCCGAGAATACGAGGAAGTAACCAACAACTCCAACTTATCCTTGGTCCTTGATTTACTTGAAGAGAGGAGGAACCAAGTAGCCATTCGGATGGAAGAATACAAAGCCCGGATGTCACGCTACTACAACGCTAAGGTAAAACCTCGAACCTTTCAAGTTGGAGATTTAGTGATGAAGCGGATTGGAGCTTCCAAGAACGTAGGAAAGCTTGATCCCTGATGGGAAGGACCCTATAAGATAGCGGGAATTGTGGAACCCGCAACCTATCTTCTCGTCAACTCCGAAAGCGCAGTACTTCGCAACACCTAGAACTCAATCAATCTTAGGAAGTACTATGCTTAATGTAGTGCAACAGTTGTACATAAATAAAAAGTTGTTTCTATATATAGAAGGCTCCGATACAAAGTTCAAAAGAAAAAGATTGCAAAACAAAATGATGACTCTACAAGAATGTCATCACAACAATCTGACCCCGATGAGCCATCTAATACAAACAACTAAAGAAAAACATTTAGTACTAATAGAAAATCCTCACCCTAAAGGTATATTGGATCGTATCCGATACAAAGAGATCAACGTCATCCCCGCCTACACTAAGCATCCTCGATTGGACGCTTCTCTTTCCAGACAAGACGACGATGGTGCTCCTCGGATAAAGAAACTGGATCTATCGGAACTACTGAATCCTCGAAAGCTAAAGAAGAATCTTCCGCAAAGACCCTACGGATATCAAGTTCTGGAGTGGCCAAACCCGAGGGAAACCCTGGCAAAGCCTGAACCACATCTCGGCACAACCGATAGCCTATACAGACCAGATGACGCATCTCTCCCTGAAGGGACTCACGAGGGCTAGAAGGACCCACTATTTTCAACACCGCTTGAACCTGGGCCATTACTAGGGCCATATCGTGGGTACGAGTAGTCTCCAGCAGCCGTTGATTAGCCACATCTCTCTCCCTCGTGACACACAACAATCGCTCGTCGGAAAACCGAATCTGGTCCTTCAAGGCTTCCATACTCCTCTCTAAACCCAGGACCCGGGCCTTTTCAAGCACCAATTGGCGCTCCAGCTCCCAAGATTTGTTCCTCTCGGATTGCAATATTTCTCCAGGAACATCTCTAACGGCCTCCCTTTTAGCGGTCAAATAAGTTATTTCTTCGTGAGCCTTAAACAAACACTTCTCCAGCTCGTCCCGACGGCGATAGACCAAATCGGGATCAGAAGAGGAATCTCCTCGGGATCCTATGGCATTCATAATCAAGTAAAGCTGCATGAAGACAGATCATTACCACCAAGATGATAAACAAGGTTAGTATTAGATAGAACGAATGAAAACTACTATACCTCGCACAAATCCTTGCAGACCAAATCTTGAAGGCTTGATAGAGGGAGAATCTTCATTAGCTCACAATCTGGTGCATTTAAAAGACCACTCAAAAAATTTCGGCAAAAGTCTGTGACTGAAGGGGAAGTAGGAATGGAACCACGCTCTCCGAGAAATGGCGCCCCTGCGAGGAGAGGATTTCCCTCGAGCGGTGGATGAGCAACACCATCTGGTCCCTCCCCTAAGGGTTGGGATCTGCCCGGGACAGAAGGAGAAAAATCCTCCTATACCATGTTAATAACACCAACCTCTAACAAAGGAGAAGGACGCAGTATCCGCTGAGGAATTGGAAACTCCATTCGGAGAAGAGTGGAGATTGGATCTTCCCCAACAGCAGGAGCTCGAATGTTCACTGGGGGGCTGCGATAGGCAAAGCCCTCTGATTCCTCTCCCCGAGGAAGGACTTGTCACCTCTTCAAAACTCTGCTGATCAGAATCACCGTCTTCCGATAAAAGGTAATCATTATACGATGTTTGTGTCAAAAAAGCTTTGTCAAAAGGTTCAATCGCAAATGCGGCCATCTCCGAACCCGTTACAAAAAGAACATATTAGGGGCCCGAAGAGGATAAAAGCATTATGGATGATAAAGACCCTAGGAAGAACTTACGAAAATAGAAATTATGGCAAAGCGGCTGAACAGGGAGGCTGAACGCCTCTACCCCTTCTTGAAGCCGTGCCAAGATCAGGGATTCCAAAAATTCTAACAAACCGCTCACGCCATAAGATCCCGAGAACAACCCAGAGCGAGAAAATATCTCCCCCTCCCGCGCCATAGTCTCGGAGGTGGGGGTAACATACCCTAAACCCCATCGGAGAAGTACTCCCCATGAATTAGCCGATTGGCCCTTCGGACGAACAAAAAAGAACCTCCGCCTCCAATCCCCTCTATGAGAGCAAGGGTTGGATACACGAGTGAAAGCTCTAATGTTTTCCCGATAGACCAGGTTAAAGAAAGGAGGACCACCCTGACAGGGGCGTAAGGAGAAAATAACCCCCACCCGATGAGGAGTCATAGAGAGATTCAAGAGCTCACAACAAAGAATATACCCCACCAAATGACGGTAAGAGTTCGGCGTTAGCTGACTGGGACATAGCTGCCAATAGCTAAAGAGAGTCTGAAGAAAAGGGTGGAAAAACACCCGTAACCCATAATGTACCTGATCACAATACACCGTTAGATAGCCCGAGGGGGGATCATAAGCCCTCTAATCGTAGAACGGTACAAGTACATCGTACTTATTGTAATCCATATTATACTTGGCGAAGAGAGTCATAATGAACCCCCCGTGTTCGTTACTCGTGGCAGTCCCGACACGGCCTCATCCCATTAACTTTGAGGGACTCAAGGGAAGCATTTCAAAGACCGAAGATTGATCCGCAAGAGTGTAAGACCCCCGGCCCATGAATACCTCTCGGATGTGATTCATCCTAAGGGAGCTTGTATGAGAAGACCTTGATGTTGCTCCCCTCGAAGAACTACCCAAAATGGTAGCTATGTCATCCTCTAGACTGTCTCTCCGAGAGGAAAAGCTATTCGAAGAAGCATGCCGCACCCCTAACGACAACGAAGGGGTCCGAACCGAATTCCGAGTAGAACTATGAGATGAGACTGATCCTCCTCGCCTGTAATGTGGGGGCATCATCTCCTAAAGTAAGTATTTTTTCCTTACTCACGATTATTTAATTTAAGAGGGAAAGAAATCGAAAATAAGATTAAAGAGCTAAACTTGCGGGAGAATTAGTAGACTTCTCTTTGTAGTAAGTATAAATATATTTGCATAACATTTAGCTCTTATATATTTATCACCCTTTGATTAAACAAATATACTTAATTCCCCCATTATCTAAAGTAAGGGGCACGTGTCGAAAATATCCTCCTACTTAAGGAGAACACATGCTTAATGTTACCATGCACACTGACACCTCCTACTTAGGAGTAAACTTGGTCAGCAAGATTAGATGTGTTATCCTTATCTCCTTCAGTTAAATTTAATTAGAGATAAATTCTAATATTTGTTAATAATAAGATTGAATGAGACAAAAAAAAAAGAATGAAGAAAAGCAACTATTTATTCATTTGAAAGCTGAGAAGTCCTCGGAAAAGGTGGCATTTACAAAAGAAATTTATTAAGAGTACGAGAATAAAAGTTACAAGAAAATGAAAGTCCTAGACTATGCCCCCGTGGTTGATGGATGCGGGGCGGGATGCGAAGGGGATGTCGCCTCGGCAAAAGTACTCATCGGAGCCAGACGAGAAATCGGTGAGAACACCCCTCCAGAACCACTGAATCTTGGACTCAGACTACTGGTTGAACGCATCGAAGAAGGCGCAGGAGAATCCCGATGCGATAACACGCCACCAAACCTCCCCTCGAGCACTCGGTAGTCCTCGGAAGATGGCTTCTTTAATTTCCGAAGTCAAAGGACTTGGAGAAGTCCACGTCCGGCCGCAGTACGGACTTCGCCAGTCTAGCACACTCCAGATAACCCCACAACATATGGCGCATTAAAAGCTCTTGGGGCGGCCTATCGGAAGCGTCCGAGTGCTGTCTGGAGGTCTCCTGCTGAGCAAATTGGACCGCCGCATCAATTTTGGCTTGCACCGCCTCAGGAGAAAGGAACATTTCCAACTTCCCATCGGCCGACTCAGCCCTATCGGTGACCTGACCCAACAACTCCTGAAGTCCCTTCTCCCTCGTCAAACCCTCGGCTTTCTCCTTCTTGAGAGCAGCAATCTGGGCCCTAAGAGTCCCCTCGGACTCTTTCTTCCCCTTCTCTAAAAGGGCCACCCTAGCCTTGGCAGTCTCCTCAGATGTTTCCATCTGCTTACATGCAGATTCTGCCCTTTCCAGTATGAAGTGCAAGCCTTCGTTCGTCTTCTGAGCCTCTTGCAGAGTATAGTCGAGAGCCGAGATTTTTATGTGGAGTACATCCTCCCTCATTTGACTCTCCTTATCCCTAGACAAGAGGGGCGCCAATTGCTCTCGGAGTGCTTTCACCTCCTCCATATCCTTTAACCCACGCTGCTCAATATCGGTGACTGCCTTCCGAGTCTTTCCTATCTACAAAAAGAGAAGCAAAAGAAAGAATTGTTGAGAGTAGAACATACATACACAAGGAAGCAAATACGAATAAAAGAAGGGGAATCTTACCATAAGCCCCATCCAGTTAAGGCTGGTATATAGAAGCTGGAACCCCTCGGCAGGTACAGAATTAGAGGAAGCAAAGAACTGGAGGATCTCCTGATAAGCATCCCCCACAGTCCAAGACGAAGGATGCCCCTCCGGTCCACGAGGAGGCACAGGCATTTGAAAAGTATGCCCCTTCGAAGATAAAGTCACCGGAATGTGATCCCTCGGAGGAGTAGTCCCCGGAGTTGGCGTCACCACATCCGAGTCGGTAAACACCGCCCGAGGACCTCCAACAGCTGTAGATGTGCCCGCCTCCCCCACCAGTGAGCTCAAAAGCTCCACCTTAATCTCCCTGTCTTCGGACAAGGAATACAAGACAGACAGAGGAAACTTACCGAAGAAAGCGGACACTTCAACCATCGGAGCCTTTCCCTTATCTACAACACCTGCACCAGAAAAAAGAGCATCAATATATGAGCAAAACTCTTCAAAAAGTTTAGAAAAATCCTACTAAGAATCAACCATAACTTACCAAGGGGAGCAGGTTCAGATACTACCTTCTCCGAAAACTCCGGAACTATCGGAGACATGGGCTCAACTCCACGAGGAGAGTCGAGAGACGGATCCCTAGAAGATATGACCACTACCTCAGCAGTGTCCCGGGAAAAACTTTCCCCGCCAGTCCTCGTAGAAATCCCTTCCTCTAAAACCCTCGAAGAACTCCCCGTATCGGACCCGGAGACTGGTACCAGAGCTAAACTCGAATAAGGGCCCATCTGGCGTAGTGGAACCGCGTTCTGAATCACCCCCGTATCATCTATGAACAAACGGGTGTAATCCTCGTGAGTTCCTTCTGCCTCCAGACCAATGTGCTCGCCCTCGGGAGCATTAACCTCCTCTTCATCATGATCACCCTCCTCCGGAACGTCAGAAAAACACCGCTCGGAATGGGCTCCACGGGACCCGATTGCGAAAAACAATTCGCTAAAACATCTCCTGCACCATCCGAGAACCACCAAACAGTTATGACTTACTCCTATGTCAAAAGAAAAAACAAGAGCAAAAACAAGATACTTACTAAAAAGATTTAGGGCCTCGGGAGACAGGGACAACGGCTTCTCGACAACATCATCGGCAAATACCACGCGATGAAGCCCGGATGTCTCGAACAGCATCAGAAAATCGTCCGACTCCATCAGAAGTTGCTGTGAAATCACCGGGGACAAAACCATATCCTGATCCAAGGTGCACACGGGAGCCGCTCCCTCTCTCCAGTCAAAAGACATGTCCCATTGACCTTGAGCAGGTTGCACGAAGAAATACCTGTTCTTCCAGACACTGTGAGAGCTGATTGACCCATCTAGTATCCTCTTCGTGGAGTATTTAGTGTTGTCTCGGTGATGAACATGATAAAACGGATACCCCCAGGTGAAATTACCACATCAAAAATAGAAAAGAAATGGTCCACCCCGCACTCCAACCCATTCACCTGACACCAGAAGACGTAGATCCAGAGGGCGGCGAATCCATTCGGAACCATTTGACTCGGACTGATGTTACACGCCTTGAACACTTCACAGAAGAAGGCTGTCATAAATGAGCGCCACCAATACCGCACCTGAGCAAAGTAAACTGTTATCATCCTCGGGGGTGGATAACATGCCCTCTGATCCTTCGTTGGAATTTGAAATACCATATTCTTCTGGAAGGCTCTAGTGGAGGTGAACAAATCCAGCACTTGCTCACGAGTAGCAACACTCGGGATTTTCTCAATTTGGCAAAATCACGAGCAGCAGCAGTCTTCTTCAATTTGGGAACCCTAGCTTTTTTGGAAGAGGCAGCGCCACCCTCAACGGCAGCAGAAATTTCGCCCTTCCGTTTACGGGTGATCACTCCCGTCGAAACACCCCCCATCCCCGCCAGAGAGTCGACGACAGCAGTAACTCCAGAAACAGTGGAAGCAACGATGAGATCAGTGTTAGTGGAAGAAGCCATCTGAGCGATAATTAAGAGAAGGTGTTTATCCGAAAAGAAGAAAGAAAAGAAGAGTGCGTGAATTTACTGGAAGATTGAATTACGAAAGGAGAAGAAGAAGAAGAAGAAGAAGAAGAGACTTTTTTGCTCTAAAGAAGATTTACCATAAGAATGAATTGTGAAAGTGGGGAGAGGAGTGAACAGTCCTCCTATTTATAAACGGAGGAGACAACGGTCAGATGCTTCTTCAAACGTGGAGCATATTTAAAGCTCCACGTATCCACCGCGTCCGCGCGCCACGCCGTTACAAATCTGACCGTTGCCAAACGGTCAGATGTTTTGAACTTTGAAGCCGGTCAACGTCAACATACAACCTACGCCCCGAGATCTTCGCGTGCTTAAAGACAGTACCCCCAAGGGCATCCAGGTAAAATCCATTTGACTCGTTTTTAAATAATTATAAATATATGTATATACTCCCTCGAAAAAATACCAAAAAATAAGTACATCGAAAACCAAGACTCGAACTAACCCCTCACCTCACTAAGGACGATGAATAAAATTTCCCTCGCCTCTACGAAGGCGATCGAAATTTGGGGGGGCTAGTGTTAGCCATAAAAAATAAATATGAGACTAAAATGACGTATTATTCCTAAATATAGGAAATAATACATGGACAATACTATTGTCACGAGTACTTCCGATGAGATGTACCCACTCCTAATAAGGAGGCCCCTCGGATGTTATCAAACCCCTCGGTCACTGACCTAAAACGGAATGAAGGAACATCCGAGGAGACACTTAAGCGTCCCTTGGAAAGTAAACGATGAATACAAAATAGATATCGACGCGACATCGGAAAAAGAGCAAACCTCGATGGATCCGCGCGACTTCGATATCCATCAATGCGCCAAGAGGGACCACAACGGACCCCGAGTCCCATAATCTTGCGAGAATACTTCCTTGCTGAACACTCCTCAACATAAATTACCCTCGGAACATCACTCTGAAGACCAAATTCAAGAACAAAGCCATGTCTAACCACAAGAGTCACTCTACGAGGGCTTGGACACTAAAATACTACTTCACGAAGGCCAAGTCGAGCCCTCGGAGATCAAGTCAAACCCTCGGAGATCAAGTCAAGAAGCCAAAGATCAAATCAAACCCCACGGAAACCATGCCCAACCTACGGAACCCAAGACCAAGAATACCCCTCGGAGAACACACACAGAAGTCCCTACACCAGAATAAACCTATACTAAAGCAACAACACCACCCGAAGAAAATCCGAAACCGGTCCATCGGATCATCACCAAATATTGAGCCCCTCGTGAAACTAACATCTCGAGGAAACAGCCTCTCGGAGACCTTGGAAGAGGCAAAAATCATGTTAGTCAGTATCTAGTAGACTCAAGATATACCTTATCTTATCTTTTTACACCTGTACCAATATAACGACACCTGTATTTACGAAACACATGCATAACGACACTTGTCCCTAACAAAGTCTATATAAAGGGAGGTGATCGATTGAAGAAAGATAACTTCGAACACACACATACAATCACATACACAAATTTGAGGAGTGGAGTTCAGTGAATAAAGGAAAGAATATTCTCGCATCGTTATCTTGGATAAAATTATCGTTTTTGAATCACGGGCAGGGCGTTCCGACCCTAAATAAATCCGTTAAATAGGGAATAATATCCAACCTGTTAACAATAGTATATTCTTAGTATGGCCGAACCCAAGAATATCGCACATATTTATTTTAAGTGTCGAATCGTCACTCTTTGAAAAGAAGACCTTAGATTTTTGTGGATTCAACTCCAAACCACATGTGTTACAAAATATATTGAAAACACGTTGAATTGTCTGAGCAATCTCGTTGGTTGCTTTCCTCATCAAAATTAGGTCATCTGCAAAGAAAATGTGCGAGAGATGCGGTCCTCCTCGACATGGAATCACTGGCTTCCACTTTTTCTTATCCATATCTTCATTAATAAGATATGATAGTCGTTCTACACACATCACAAACAAATACGGGGCAACATATCTCCTTACCTTACGCCACATGTATGCTTGAACACAATTAACTCCACCGATACCTTCGAGAAACGAAAAAATACTAGTTTCTCTTTCAAAAAGTCTCAACTGATTTTGTCGTTATGCTTTCTCGAGGTCCAATTTCATATCATACACCCCACCCATTTTTTTCTTTGTCCTTAAAGAATGTAGAATTTTCCAAAGAGCAAAATTATTATCTTGGGTGCTTCTCCCTTAATAAAACTGGATTGAGTTGGCACAATCAATCGTGGCATTATTTATCTTAAACCATAGTGATGCATTTAGTCATCAATTTATATAACGCGTTACAAAACGAGATTGGCCTATATTGAGAAATAAATTCCGAATTATGTCCCTTCGGTATAAGACAGAGAAAAGCATCACAGATTCTAGTGTCGAACTTCCTGCTTCTAAAGACATCCTCGGTAAAGTTTGCAAGGGAATCCTTGATCCAATTCCAATCATTTTGGTAGAAAATTTCTTGGAGGCCATAGGACCCAGTGCTTTAAACGGATGTTCGCCTAATTATCTTCGAATAGTCACGGGTTTGATGATCCAAACAATTAACAATAGAAGAACCAATATGTGAAATAGCCAAACTTGGGCCATTAGTTTTGGCGACCTCGTCTAGACCATCGTACTTCGAATGAATGGAAAGATTTTTGAGATTGGAGGTCAGGTTATGCAATGCCCCAAAGTCAAAGAGCCAATTGTTGGAGGGCACAGTCGAAGAGGACGGTGAAGAGGCAGCATTGGCGGTTGTAGCATAGAACAAACAACATATACGTGCAACATGGCATGGTAAACCGCAAAGCTCACAGATAACCGCAGGGCGAGACGGGGACTGACCCGCGCGCTGATTGGATGGGGGTGCAGGGTGTGAGTTCCCGGAGCTCGAGTTTGAACCACAATTATGGTGATTGCCGCCACGGTTGTTTTTCGGACCACTATAGTAGGCCTGTCAATGGGTAGGGTTTTACCCATACCCTACCCAGACCCTGATTGAATCCTTTGTTTTTTATTCTTGAAGACCCTACCCAGACCCAGACCCAGACCCTACCTGGACCCGGACCCTATCCGGACCCAAACCCACGGGTCCAGACCCAGACCCTATTTTTTTTTTATCCCAGACCCACAGGTCCAGACCCATCAGACCCTAATTTTTTTTGTTCGTTACAACTTACCGTTACGCCAAATTTTCAAAATTTTGACATTGTACCGCCAAATTTTCAAATTTGTTTTTTCTCTGTCAGTCCGTTGCGCCAAATTTTTGAACTTTTGACATTGTGCCAAAATTTAATTTTTTTTTACCGTTGCTAGTTCTGTACGGCTATGTAACTTATATATTTATTTATTTATTGTGTAGTGCTATACAATTCTTTTTCCTTTTTTTCTTTATTCTAATTTATTGATTCCTGTCTTTCAACATGTAAAATAACAATTAAACAATATAGCTAAATTCACTTCACTTCATATTAAAGTGAACATATATTTTATTTTATTTTCATAAACTCTCAACACATGTTGAACATGATACTAAAGATTACAAATTTCATCAACTTCAGTAATAAAATGTTGATAACAAAAGAACAAAAAAGAAAGTATCCACCATTGTTGGCAACACCTCAAACTCATGGCCTTCAAGTCTTCAAATATATTCTTCCTTGACCAAATTTGCCTCCAACACATTTGTGCAATCTTCAATAAATAAGAGTTAATCAGTTGAATAAAAACAGAGCTATGTATTCCATTAGACACCATATAAAAAGATTATGCCTGCATATTAGCAAAGGAAAATAATATAAAAAACACTGTTTTACAACTGATAAAAAGAGCTTAGAAGAAATTATATTAGTAGCATTGGTCTGGTATTGTATTTGAACAAGCCCACAATAAAATGCACCAAATATGCGTATTATAGCAGGGGATTCATTGATCTTATAAAGAATAAGTATTCAATGGAACATGGTAAACTTTGCCTCCATTAATGATATGCTATCACATACCACAACAAGAAAATTTATGTCCTAATTCTAAAGAACCTTAGCAACTACGAAACAAGTAGAAAAAACCCCAAGAAGTAATCAGATTAAGCAATAAACTAAACAAGTATACCTCTTGAAGTAAATGTGAATCAGCCCCTTGCCCAATCAATCAAAATGTAGACTTGTCACTTCACCTTCATCTTCACTGTCATCTTCATGAAATTCCACATTCATTGCAACTAGAAAACAAACATGTAATTAGAAATAATTAAAGTACACTTAATACAATATCAAAAACAGAATTAATCACTTCATTTACCTGTTTTTTGAGCCATTTCATCTAACTTCAGCCAATCACTAGTGACCACTAAGGCCTCAACTGCATCTGCTTTCATATTAAAACGATACTCATCCAAAACTCTGCCTCCAACACTAAATGCGGCCTCAGATGCAACTGTGGTGGCTGGTACGGCCAAGATATCACGCGCTATCCTTCCTAAAATAGGTAATATAAGGCTGGTGGTCTTCCACCACTCTAACACACTGAAATCAGCTCGGCAGGGGAATCTCTGCTCGTCCAAGTATGTTTCAAGTTCTGATTTTTGTAAAACAGGCTGCTCTTGAGACTCGTTACACCACGACTCAAAATCATATTCTTCTTGTAGCCCTTCTTGAACAATAGAACTACCAGCCCCAGCACTTTCATTCGTTGAAGGAGTAAGGACACCTCCATATGATACAAAACGATCGTTCAATGCATCACGTACCCGTTTAGTGTACTTCTATGCAAACGCACCATACAACTTGTCATACTTATAACCTACAAACTGCATCTTCTTTCTAGGATCAAATACAACTGCCACCGCTAACACTAGATTGCACATATCCTAATACTTCTCAAATTTCGTTTTCATCGGAACAACCATTTCTTTGATGATCTGAATATCACTCATTTCCCACTCAAATAATTTTGACTAAATATCACATACATCAGAGAAAAAAAGATTCGAAGTAGGGAAGTGTCTACCACTGAAATGAATAGTGGCCTTGTAGAAAACTCTAAGCAAATGGTGTACATTTTCCATTGCAACCCATTCAGAAGCCGATGGATTGAACAAATAGTTCTTATCATATTTAGCAAGACTAAAGAATGCCTCCTTCAAAGGCAGCGCTGTATCCAACATCTTATACGTTGAGTTCCAGCGGGTCGAAACATCCATTGCCACTTCCCTTGCCTTCTCCAAGCCACAATTCCGTTTGCATTGCTCAAACTTTTGACGACCATATGGTGATTTCTTCAAGTATCTCAATGTCTCTCTAATGCCCTCAATGGATCCTTTAATCTTAGCCAAACCATCTTGCACAATCAAATTTAGAATGTGTGCACTACACCTAACATGCAACAACTCTCCACTGATAGGAGGCAAACCATCTCTCAAGAGCCACTCCTTCATTTTTCTAATCATTGAATCATTATTCGAAGCGTTATCTACTACCAATGACCCCACCTTCTGATCTAAACTCCAACTCACAAACATATCCCTTACACAAACAAACAGGGACTCACCGTCGTGTGGATATTCAAAAGTCTGAAAAGATAAAACCTTACTCCGTAATACCCAATTGTCATCAATGAAATGACAAGTCAGACAACAAAAAGGGACCTGAGAATACTCTGAAGTCCAAATATCAGTAGTGAATGACACTTTGCATCGAGCCTGATCAACAACTTCATTATCTTAGCCTTTTCTTCCTTATAATACCCAACCACATATGATTTGATCGTATTCCTACTAGAAACTTTAAATTCTGGCCTTAGAGCGTGGCATAATTCTTGAAACCCACCATGATAACCAATGTTAAAGGAGTAAAGATGTTTTATACACATACCAGCCAAGACTTTTCTACACTTAGCCTGATCAAACACATATTATGTTCTAGGACTTCCATTCCTAGCCTTATTCCTTGGCATAACTAGCCTAAAAGCATTACAACCTCTTACCAAATGTTTTACCAAATGATTTGTACCATGTTGTTGCCCAGCTGAAAGGAATTTTTCACAATGTTGACAGTGAGCACGCACAAGCACACCCTCGTCATTAAAAATCTTATCCATATGCTCCCATGCAACCGATAGAGGACGCTTCGTACCCTTAGTAAGCCTGGTCTGATCTTGACCAATCTCTTCTTCCCATTCCATCTTCACAGGATCTGGAAAACAAACAAATCATTGTCAGACTCAAAGAACCTAACATCACATCCAATCCATTGTCACCTTATTCTAATCTCTACATCCTATGCCAAGGCAACCAAGCAAAATACAAAACAATAACATGGCACACAAAAAACAGGAACAAGAACAACAACAAACATTTTACAAAACAAAAGGGCACAACTCTTTTTCAAATCTATGAAGAGTAGCCAAATCTATTGACCAAATCAAACTCACACACAAAACAAACTTGAATAAACTTGCACAGCTCCTTCAAACAAAAAGCACAGCTCAACAGTCAACATACAGCTCAAAACACAGCTTCAACTTGGAATAAACTTCGATTAAGCCAATATTTGGCTACTCAGTTGCAATAAACCGATTCCCAACAGGTCATTTACCCAACACACAGTTCAACACAACTCTGTTTTGAAAACTCTAAGCCAATACTTGGAATAAACTTCGATCAAGCCCAAAATTAACAGAATTGTGAACCTAAACACACAATCAATCGAAGAGAGTAATAAATCAGCTCAACACACAATCAATCGCTCTAAATAAACTTCGATTTAGTAATAATTGCGCATAATTACATGTTTGTTTTGTACTGAGTATCTAAATCGAAGAGAGCGGAAGGATCCATACCTCAAATCGAAACCCTAGTTTGGCCGTTGGCGGTGCGGTGTGAGCGGCGGAGTTCCGACGAAGATAAGAGTGGACGACGCCACGACGGACGATGGTGGTGGAGGCATGGGCCGTGGAGCAGAGAGAGGGAGAGAAGAGAGAAAGAGAGAGAGAGAGAGAGAGAGAGAGAGAGAGAGAGAGAGAGAGAGAGAGAGAGAGAGAGAGAGAGAGAGAGAGGAGAGAGAGAGGAGAGTGGATGAGAGAGAGAGAGAGAGTGGCTATTTGAAAAAATGGAAAAAATAAAAAGGTAAGTAATATTGATTTTAAAATAAATAAATAAAAAAAATACCCTATGAGACCGAGTTCGAGTATGGGTCTGGGTCCAGACCCAGACCCTGATTGGACCCATTGAACAGGGCATGGGTCTGGACCCTTAATGGACCCTATGGGTAGGGTATGAGATTAGACCCTATCTCCAACTTAGGGTAGGGCCTGGGTAAGACACTACCCATTGACAAGCCTACAATATAGGAGGGCTGCCCGCCCGAATTCGGACCTAAGTCGGAGCTATGACATCCTTGAGACGTCCCATAATTGGTGGTGGCAACCAACGAGGTAGATTCAGCCTCGACCCAGCGAAGAAATGCCTCTTGGGCAAGAAGTAGATCATGAAGCTTTGTGAAACGAATGGGATTCTCGTGAGCACGAATTGGACCAACGAGATCACGATAAGCGGGGCCAAGTCCATTCAACGTATGGTGTTATATCGTCATCATAGAGTGGATGGTCAATGATGGCGAGTTCGTCTGCCTTGGTCTTTAATGCATGAAAAAAGTCAGCAACCGAACGGGAGCCAAGCTTAATGGTGTTGAGATCATCCTTTAACTGCATAGTGCGCGAACGAGATCGATTTGCAAACGTTTGCTGCAGGGTAAGCCACGTAGCAGCCGAGGTCTCATCATTGGAGAACAGAGTCTGAATCTCTTCAGTGACAGAACTGAAGAGGGCGAACATGATATGAGAATCCTGCCTCGTCCAATGAACATGACGAGTAATAGATTCGGGCGTCGAGCCACGGGGAGGGCACAGAATTATGCCATCAAGGTAGCCAACAAAGCCAAAGATGTGAAGACGATGACGCATTTGGGAGCGCCACAAAGCAAAGTTGCTTCCATCGAGTTGTAGCAGAAGGTGATTGTGAACACTAATTGGGACTAGTGGATCAGTCCCGGTGGGCGCGATAAAGGGCCGATTGGAGATCTGAGAGTTGCCAGAGGATGAGTTCTCGTCAGCAGCGGGAGAGGTAGGGCCGGCCATAGGATCAAAAGGGTAGAGTCTCGTTAGAGAATTAGACTCGTGATACCATTGGAGCGAACACATGTTTGTGAAGAGAAAAGGTTGCCAAAGAAGTTACGTGTATGATTTTGGAGGATCTCATCCTCCTTAACCTAAACCTCATGAATTTTCAGCATCACTGTTTTAGTTTTTTGTCTTTGTGCAACCGTTTATCTGCAGAAAATTTTTGTGTTCCGATCACGGTCACTAATCCATTGAACTCTTGACTTTTGAAACCAAATAACGTCATCATGTTTGAGCACATCATTGTATTCTGCTATCAACTCGTTCTCCAGCTTTTGCAAGTAATCATTCGGTCGAGTACCATGCGCTTTTTGGATTACATTTATTCTCGCAAGCAGCCTTCTTTTTCTTTGGAATATATTCCGAAATTTCTCCTTGTTCCACGGTATAAGTATATATGGAACTTTGTCAATAGCTTCCAGAAGTTCTTTTTTTTTCGTCCCAAATACACATGAGTTTCTCACATTCCAAGTTATATAACCACACTTCTTCAAACCAGAACAGCCTTGGTCCTCTCACACCATTAAGTATGTGATAGTTAGTAAGCATCGGATGGTGGTCGGAATGTGTACATGGTAAGTGGTAGACCATGTTGTCAGGAAATCTATCTATCCACTGCGCATTTGCGAGAGCTATGTTGATTTTCCATAATGTTCGCTCCTCGTTCCTTTTTATTTGTTCATGTAAACTTCAGACCTTGAAAGCTGAGATCTATTAGGCCGATTCTCTCCAAATATTTCTAGAAAAAACTTAATCTACTCAAGGAAGGCGTGCGTCTCCCTCTCTTTTTATGCACATAAAACACCCCATTAAGATCGCCCATGGCGAGCCACGGTAATTGACAACTCTTCGCAATCTTATCTGCTTTTCGAGGTTTCACATAATACCAGATATACGCCATCTGCCTGACGTGGCTGGGCTAATGGTGACATGAATACCTTGATCTTATAACCCTGTGATATGAACGTTGACCTCTTTTTGTTCTGTAGCATCCAAATATCTCCCTCCATACCATTTGTTGTTGCAATAACATATCTTGAGAATCCCAGACGTGAAGCAATAGATCTCGCATGATCCTCGCTTACCCTTGTTTCCCAAATAAACACCAAATTCGGTCCATGCACTCGTACCAATTATTTGAAGTTTCTATGAAACTCCTCGTCTGCAGCTCCCTGATAGTTCCACATAATAATCTTGATTCTAAAATTAATAAAATGGGGGAAGCGTCACATGATATTCAAATGGAATCTTGATCCATGTTGCCATCAGTTGTCTCAAAGTCTCTATTATTACTACATGTTGTCGTAGTAACTCACATTCGCTCGACATGGTTTCCAACATCCATAAGTTTAGATTGGCCTCTCTCTGTATGAGATTGCATGACGTCCTATACACTCCGCAGAACTTGGAATACATGAATCATATGTTACTCGAGGTCGGTTTTGTAATATCTTTTAGGGTCCTTGTAATTTATGGTGTTTGTTCTCGAACCCCATATTCTCCCCTTAGTTCCCTATCAACATTGTGTTCCAAAAGTTTATATGTGCGTTGTTTGGATTGAAGTTCATCTTTTTCCCTTAGGTTTTGACTTCCTCTTGCGCCTCAATATGTGATGTTTTAGGGTCGTCACCTCTAGAAAGAATTGTGAAGGGATAAGGATTTTCAATCCTAACGGAACTTGTTTCCTTATTATTATGGCATTGTGTAAGGAAACTTTTCCATGACATTCTCTTCTCATTAGTTTTATTTCCTTTCTTCTGCCATATGTTGAGCGACGCGAGAAGTACACGCGTTCCTAGATTGTCGAGATTCTAGACCATGAATTTAGGATTTGGGTTTTCAGTTGTTTGCATGGCCTGGCTGATTGCTCTTCACGTTCATGGCGTGCTTATTTTGATTCATCATGGCTGGTGTTGACGGGATAACCATAGTGGAATCTTTTGTCGGCAAAACTTTCCTTCTTCTTCGGAATACAACCATCCAATCGCCAAATTCTTTTAACTTGTTTTCTCCATTAGTCAATCTATGTTGGTTTGCATGGTGGCCACATTCGACTTATTTTCAAAAGTTTGCATGTTCTCTACTGATACCCTTTCTTATGATTGTCGCATTTATCGTCATATGTCCCACACTTCCACATTCATGATACATAGACAAAAAATTTCATAAATCACTTGGTAAGTTCAACCTCTTATGCGAATTCCCAATTCCAGAGACTTGTCGATCCTAACTTCACATAAGACCTTGCTAATTTTCTGCGCGTTGCGTTATACGTGTTCCGATAAATTTTGATAGGATCGTCAGTGTTTGTATATAACAGACTCACGAAATAACTCAACTGGAATAGTTAGAATTCTCACCCAGGTAATTGCGTTGTCCACCTTATCCATGTCTGCTCGAAAATTTGGTATCCACTTCCTGATCGAGAGGGGATTTCCCGCGAGTTTTCGAGGACCCTCTATTAGGATCAGTTCTCTCTCCTTTGTACCTAGTCATACCTAGTCCCTTCAAATAGTAGCAACCAAAGCCTAGATCGACTAGATCAAATTAGTTACGCAGTGACCACATTAAATCAAGCTTTGTAGCTTCGAGGTACCATGGTCGCCCGAGAATATGGATAAAGATTGTGGCTTTCCATTGATTTCTCATGAGTTCCTCAAGTCCATTCGATAGCTACACTTGCTTGAACATCATAATTTTGTTTAGCTGTATTACGTGAATGTTCCTCCTCTCATCAACCATTTTTTGTACGTCAATTTCACACTGTGTCACACAGATTTCGCTATAGTCACCTGATGGGTGTAATTTAGGATTGGCCCAATATAACGTTATTGGGCCGGCCCAAAAGCGCATCGAATAGGGAGAATTCGAGGCGCGCATCGAATCAGCGGTATAAGCTCTCCCAACTGGGCCAGCCCACCAGCGCATCGAATACGCCTGATTCGATGCGTGTATCGAACAACAGTGATTCGATACGAATTACTATATTGGATTGTGGGCTCCACGGGACGGGTTCTATAAATAGCCCGTCCCCTTGTGTTCAAAAGGGACTTTTCGAGAACTGAACCAGCTTAGTACAGTCAGCATCGAACCATCCTCATTCGATACGACCCATATCGAATCAAGCTCAATTCGACACGCACAGAAATATTGTATCTCTGTTCGATACCTTGATACGCATCGAATTCGACATCTACAGCACGTATCGAATTCGATACCTTTCAGATTGCTTTTCAGTTGGTGACAATTGTACCGCATCGAATCGACTCTCATTCGACACGTCAGTATCGAATACTTGAAATTCGATGCGTTTCATTAACATTGTAATTTAATTATTCTGTCTAGAAAGCTTGTATTACGTGTTCCGGACCAAGCTAGTCCGTTAATAATATTGGATAGCATTGTTTGATCTCATTTTGTACAATTTATTGTGTTCTATTACCGTGACGAAATAAGACCAAAACATTGGCGCCGTCTGTGGGAACACAAACTATATTAGCATTATAGGCAGTATGACTAGAATAACTCGATCTAAGAGTAGAGCTCTGGAAGGTAATACGGGAGAAGAACAATCGGGTACACCTGAGCGGGTTATGCCAGATATAATTGGACCATCAGCATTACCACCGGCGGTACCAACTCCGGCTAGGAAAGAAAATCAAGGACCTCAAGCTGAGAAGGTACCCATTAATGAAGCCGAGGTGAGTGGAGCTTCAGCGACAAATGCTGCAATTCCAGATAAATTTAAAAGTGAATTATTTGCAATGATTAAAGCGGTCGTGGCTGAGGTGCTCCCTACAGCATTACCCACTATGATACCATCTCCTATTGAGTATTCTGAGAATTTGAGAGAGCAAGGTTCAGCTATCCGAAAGCAGAAAGGGAAGGAAAAGGAAGAGTCACAGCAAGACGACCGAAGAAGTAAGCATACTTCGGAAAGGATGGGCAGCAGAGGGAAATCAATTCATGAAGAGCGAGGAAAGAAGCTGGTATCTGTAGAGATACAATCGAAAAGGCCTCATGAGAAGATACAAAAGGAAAGAAAGGCAGAATGTGCTGCTGAACGAAGTAGGAGAGAAGACGGAAGACGGTCGGAGAGCCGTAATTCCAGGAGAGATAGGAATGAGGAAGAGGATCATAGAGAGGAATCGCGGAGAAGAAAACGTAGAGATGACCAAAGACAGCCAGAAGGTCTTGATTTGCACGGCAAGCATAACACAATAAGAAAGAACGTTGGAAGATTGGAAAAGGGGAAAGCAATAGCCGAGACTCAAACGGCAAGGGAGGACAATTCTTTGAATCGCAGTCCTTTTTGCCGGGAGATAGAGTCGGAAATTCTAGGACAAGGAGATAAAATCCCAGAATTAAAAACATACAACGGAAAATCTGATCCCCGAGATCACCTCTTTCAGTTAGACAGGAAGTTATCCCTTTATGGTTTCAGGGACAATATGCAGGCCAGGATATTTGCAACGACTTTATCAGAAGTGGCTGCTGATTGGTTTAATCGAATACCTCATGGGCAAATTGAGAGTTATGCCCAGTTGAGAAAGATGTTCGAGGATCAGTTTTCTAGTCAGTCTAGACTAGTTTTGGATCACTCCCACTTATACACGATGAAACAAGAAGCTAATGAAAGTTTGAGGGACTTCATGAAACGCTTCAATACAGAGCTACTAAGGATTGATAGTCCGACGGGAGAGATGGTTGCAAGTATAGTTTTTCGTGCAACTACAAACACTATGTTTGGTGGTGAGTTGCTGAAACAAAAACCCACCACCGTTGAAGCAATAAACAAGATAGCTCAAGATGTGGTTCATTTCGAGGAAATGATGGCAACCAAAGTTCCTAGCAATGTGGCTGTAAGGGATAAGGAGAGAGGTAGAGAAGATCAAAATCGCCACAACAGCAACAACAGGAACAAAAATTACAAAAGGGACAGTTCGCCTCGGAGGTACACCCCATTGAATGCTCACATTATGGCAGTGTTTGGGGCAGCAAAGAAAAAAGGATGGTTAAAGGATCCCAGACCGATGAGAGAATCCAAGGCTACGATGTACTCAAATCAATTCTGCCAGTACCACAATCAGAAGGGGCACAACACAGAGGAATGTATAAATTTAAAGGATGAGATTGAGCGGTTGATAAAGGATGGGAAATTGGTGGAATTTGTCAAGAAGGTGCAAGAACAAGAAAACAATTCCAACCGTAAGAGAACTCCATCTCCTAGGAAAGATAAGCAGAGGGCAATCGATGAACCGCAACTTTTTCAGTATCCCCAGATTGAGGATGGAAACACCAGGAGGGGCATCATCAATATGATAGCAGGAGGACCAGGAGGAGCAGATTCTACCAACGGCCGTAGAAAGATCACAAGGTGTATTGAAGCAGATAATTATGTTCATATGGCCAATATGCTGAGAATCGAAGAAATGCCACACGAAGAGATCATTTTCTCCACTGCAGACTTACGGAAACTAAGTGCACAAGCTATGCAGATGTCAGATTTAAATTGCCCTTTGGTAATAACTGTTGATATAGCTAATTTCGGAGTCACCAAAATGCTTGTGGATCATGGGAGTTCTGTAAATATACTGTTCAACTCTACGTTGCTCAAAATGGGATTGAACAACCAGGCACTACAACCGGTGAGAACGTCACTTCATGGTTTTGGAGGTCCAGCAATAGTGCCGCTAGGAATGATCAAGCTCCCAACTTCATTGGGGACAGCTCCAAAGAGAACGACGATTTTGGAAAACTATGTGATCGTTGACATGCACTTTGCATACAACGGAATCATAGGAAGGCCGGCTTTGAATGCATTTCGAGCGCTACCATCCACCTACCATCAGATGATAAAATTCCCCACCATTGCTGGCACAGGAGAAGTCATTGCAGATCACATTGAAGGTTGGAAGTGTTATGTAAATTCGCTCCGAACACGGCAGCAACCAGAAGAAAATGCAGCAATAGCCTTGGCTCCGGGGCATATAGAGCAAATTGAATAGATATTCTGTTGAAATTTACAAGTATTTTTAGCATTTTGAGTATTTTGAACACGTTTTTTATTCGTTCTCTCTGCTATAATACGCATGAGGGACAAGAATGTATGAACTTAAAACAGGTACCTCAAATCCTGGATCTGAAGGACAGCACTGGAAGTCATGCAAATGAGCAGTGATCAAAGCTCAGTTCAATTTACATAATCTATTTTGAATTATTCAAAGAAGATTATGTCGAATTAATTGATTTACGTAAATTCTGTATACTTTGCATAATGTAATCAGTGCAGGTCTAAAAAATCAGAAGAACGGAAACTCTGCCCCAAAGTGGCACGAGATACCGAAAATCCCCGAAGAAATCAGAAGAACGGAAACTCTGCCCCAAAGTGGCACGAGATACCGAAAATCCCCGAAGAAATCAGAAGAACGGAAACTCTGCCCCAAAGTGGCACGAGATACCGAAATTCCCCGAAGAAATCAGAAGAACGGAAACTCTGCCCCAAAGTGGCACGAGATACCGAAAATCCCCGAAGAAATCAGAAGAACGGAAACTCTGCCCCAAAGTGGCACGAGATACCGAAAATCCCTGAAGAAATCAGAAGAACGGAAACTCTGCCCCAAAGTGGCACGAGATACCGAAAATCCCTCAAGAAATCACAAGAACGGAAACTCTGCCCCAAAGTGGCACGAGATACCGAAAATTCCCGAAGAAATCGGAAGAACGGAAACCTTGTCCCAAAGTGGCAAGTGATACCGAAAGAAGCCAGAGGCAACAAATGGACGGAAACTCTGCCCCAAAGTGGCAAGAGATACCGAAAATCCCTAAATCAATCAAGAAAACGGATACTCTGTCCCAAAGTGGCATGAGATACCGTTAGAAGTCAAAGACAACATACAGAACGGAGACTCTACCCCAAAGAGGCACGAGATACCAACTAAAGTTCAAGACGAAAAGGATAAGAACCTGCTCAAAATACCATGAGGTACCATAAACCCCTAAAACAAAATAAGGGAGGGACGTGCTATATTGCGACAAACTCAGGAAATCACGAATAACAAATTGAAACAAACATTTCGCCCCAAAATGACTAAGGTCATTGAAGTAGAGGGCAGATACTACGGAAAATATTGATAAACAATTTTCGATGAAAAATAATGAACCAGCAGGTTGTCAAAATAAAGTAAAGGACTGAGATAAGAAATTGAAAGAAAAGACAACAGTCAGTATCCCACAAATTAAGCAACGGATATTAAATTGTTTCAAGCACATTAGGGCGACGTAGCGCCCTACACAAATTAAGTAACAAATGAAAATTGTTTATAAAAACAGAAATAATAAACAGTCTGAATAACGACCAGTCTCAGTCTTCATCTTCTGATGAGGGATATGGTTCGGGCATTTCTAACGACGGTGATAACCCTCCGAAAACGAGATCCTCCCTATCCAGTAGAGAGGCAAACTCATCAGTTTCTGTAGCCTCAGAAGTTTGACGGGGTGGACGTTTCTTCAAGTCTGGCCCCAGGGACAAGTCTAACCATTCTGGATCAAATTTGCCACGAACATAGCCAGAAGTATAGAACTGATGTACCGTAAGAGCTTGAGCATTTCGAGCCACATGATCATCTCGACGAGCGCACAGCTTTTGAAACGTATTGCCCCGAAGGAACTTTTCAGCAATTTCCAATGATTGCTCGGAGGAAACCTTTTTAGAAGGATAAAAAGATATTAATAAGATTGAAAATAAGAGAATAGATGTCAAATTCTAGGAATAATATATATCTTACATCTTTCAGGCCTCTAAGGTAGCCATTGATGTCAGCATTGTGAGCTTCCTCTTTGGCTGCAGCAACCTCCATCTTCAGCGCAGAAATTTGCTGATTAAGATCTTCTTCGACTTTTTTAGCTTGCTCTCGAGCTTCTTTGGCCGTTTGCAAAGTTTTTTCTTTGGCATCGAGGGCAGCCTCAAGTGCAGAGCTATCAGCGTTACTGGCAGTCTCCTTGAAATCCATTAAGGCTGAGGCCATAACATCCACGAAGCCGCCCGCCTGACAACACATGAATAATTAGATAAAAGTTCGCAGAGCAAAATCACAGAAAATGTAAGTCACACAAGACATCATTACCGCTGTCAGCAGATGCAATGTATTACGCTCCAGCCTTTTTCTCTCTTCGTTGGAAATCGGAAGAGGGACGGACAAACCAGGCAATATTGCCTTCAGATGCTCGATGGTCTCGGCCTCCGATAGTTGGTACCCAGCGACCCGAGCTCGAGGACCCTGGCTAGGTCCAGCCGCGTAACTTGGACCGGATGCACCAACAGGAGGGTTAGAGGAACTTGGCCTGGCAGCTTGGCTAGTCGTAGCAGCAACCCCAGCAGTCTGCGATAAATTTTGCGGCATTCTTCGTCTTTTACGATGAACAAGATTGCCGACATCCTCGCCAGTCTCGGTTGCTCTGCTTTCCAACTCCTCGCCACCGCCTGGATTATCCTCAGGATTACTTCCGAGCAAGTCCTCAAAAGCGTCAACCGGCAAAGCACTAGCAGCAGCAGCTGCAGTAGCAGTTGAGGGTTCAGACACCTTCTTTTTACCCTTACTCTTTCTCTTCCGCGGAGGAGGAATTGTACGCGCAGTCTCGGTCTGCGAACTTTCCATATCCGCATCGAGAACCCGGTTCATCCTTGCGTGTCGACTCATGAAGTATTTTTCTGCAACAAAGACAAATCGTTAGAATGCATAATAAACGTAAAACAAGGATATCAAAAAGGTCAGATATGTACCAAGGGTCATTTTTCCCTTGTACTTCACTGGTGACAACCCAGCCAAAGAAAGAACTCGATTTTCAACGAGTTTCTTAACATCAAATTGATGTTCTCTAACTAGGGTGGGGATGAACTCGCAATTCCACAGGGTTATGGAAACCCCACTGGGAATTGCTACCCTTGAACCGGTGAACCACTCCCGGCGGAATCCCAAAAACTCATTTTCATAACTCTCCTTAATGAAGAAGTATCGTCTCTTCCAGTCCTTTCCGTACCCGGTTGCTCCACCGTTTAAAAACTTTCGATTCGTTTGAGCTTTTATATGGTAGAAGCCTTCTTCGCGTCTTGCAATCTCGAATAGCGCGTAGAATTCATTGGGACTGTGTCGTTCGCCCAGAGCCTTCATCACTATGATGAAACCAATCATGCTCCCGTAAGAGTTTGGCGTGAGTTGAGCAGGAACGACATTTATCTTCCGCAGAAGCCATTTCAGTTCATAAGGAATTGGAAAGCGCAATCCGTTTAAAAGTTGGCCGACAAACACAGTGATGTGACCAGGTGGTGGATTATGCATCCGGTCATGTGGGCCAGGAATGACAATTTTATACTTGTCAGGAATATTAAATTTTTCGCGCAATCCCCTACGATTATGCTGGAGACGAGACACGTATTGGTCATAGGTCATTCCTGGGACCTCGATATGATCGTCAAATTCCTTATTAATGTAATCTACATCTTCCTCACCCTCGCTCGCAGCACGGTTATCTCTATAGGGCGAAGGTTCATTACTATTAACCTCAGTTGTCGGGTTCAATTCTGGAGCAGGATTATTATCCGCCGGAGAATCGATAGATATATCGTCACAAACATCTGTATCGCCTGCGGTCGGAACTGCTAGTGCTTTTGAGGGATTCTCTTTGTTAATCGAACTGGAGCTAGAACCTGAACTCGAATCACTCCCGGATTGGGTCTCAATGCTCACCATCTTTGATAAAGAGTTAACTGAAATATGTTTGAAACACGACACTGACTAAGGACGAATACGTCACTACACACTCTCGTATATCACTCATATATATACGGTACCGAACGTGTTAAAAACTAAATGATAAGATACAAATAAAAACAAAATATTTTTACCTCAAATATATTCTCGATAAAGGAAAGTCTTGCTTAGTTGCTTGTATCCTACACAAAGTAAAAACGGCAAATCAGAATCACGCGACGATAAGCTCATAGTGAGCAGGAGCGAACTTTTTAACGCATCGAATTTTTACAATTCGATACTGAGCGTATCGAATCACTTATGATTCGATGCGGAACGCATCGAATGACGCAGATTCGATGCGTCTTACCTGAAGAGCGGCGTCTGACAGCAGAATAATGATTCCGCCGAGGCAGCACCCCCTTATATAGGGGACGACAGGCCCACCAGGCCCAGCTATATTGACGCATCGAATAACCGCATCGAATAACTGAAATTCGATGCGCGCTATTTGACGCATCGAATAGTAAAATATTCGATGCGTCTAAAATCATCTTATTATCTTTTATTACAAGAACGTTGAGCTGATCCGATTTTACTATGATTAGAAATATCTCAAATCAGTACACTTATATTTTAGAAAGTTTGGAAGACGATCCCTAAATTGATATCGTCTCCCAAACTGGGGGGACTATATGATGGGTGTAATTTAGGATTGGCCCAATATAACGTTATTGGGCCGGCCCAAAAGCGCATCGAATAGGGAGAATTCGAGGCGCGCATCGAATCAGCGGTATAAGCTCTCCCAACTGGGCCAGCCCACCAGCGCATCGAATACGCCTGATTCGATGCGTGTATCGAACAACAGTGATTCGATACGAATTACTATATTGGATTGTGGGCTCCACGGGACGGGTTCTATAAATAGCCCGTCCCCTTGTGTTCAAAAGGGACTTTTCGAGAACTGAACCAGCTTAGTACAGTCAGCATCGAACCATCCTCATTCGATACGACCCATATCGAATCAAGCTCAATTCGACACGCACAGAAATATTGTATCTCTGTTCGATACCTTGATACGCATCGAATTCGACATCTACAGCACGTATCGAATTCGATACCTTTCAGATTGCTTTTCAGTTGGTGACAATTGTACCGCATCGAATCGACTCTCATTCGACACGTCAGTATCGAATACTTGAAATTCGATGCGTTTCATTAACATTGTAATTTAATTATTCTGTCTAGAAAGCTTGTATTACGTGTTCCGGACCAAGCTAGTCCGTTAATAATATTGGATAGCATTGTTTGATCTCATTTTGTACAATTTATTGTGTTCTATTACCGTGACGAAATAAGACCAAAACATCACCGTTGCATAAGTATTAGGAGTTCCTCTAGAGTTTTCCCAAATTTTCATGTTTTCGTGGGATGTCTCTATCGTCTCGCCGATGCTATCAACTAGTAGTAATCTTCTTTGGTTCTCAGTTTGAGGATCTGGTGTAACGAATTCCGCTGCTCCTAGTAGACGAATATATCCAGTGGTGGCGGCATAGGGTTTGCGCTCATTTTTCTTTACGGCGCCATTTTATCTACTTTTAGAAGTTTGTACTTGCATGCAAGTAATTAGATGTATATATATACCGTATTGAAAGATAACATTATAGCCAAAACTTTCATCCATATGTTGGATAGACATGGAAGTTTGAAAAAGTTGGGATGCAACTCGAAAATTCAATAGTTGAAAATCAAAATTAGTTCAATAATAAAGGTTAAGTTACTAACGTTAGTAGAGGTTGTTGTAACCACATTCGTTATTTGGCAAGACTTAAGGTCCAATTTTGTGGTAATTTTCAGCAGAAGTGTTTCTTTTGTAGCCATGCGAAATTGAATTATTTGAATATTGACATCGACATGTTTCTCTAAAGAGTCCAATTTCAAATTTAGATAAGTGTAAAAATATAGGTTGTTGCACCCCAAATTTAATACGATGGGGGTACGATACGAAACAAATTTCGTGTACCCTAAAGCATTCATTTCGCAAGGAAAAAGAAGAAGAAGAAGATAAACATCTTTTAGGAGTTTGGACATTATAAGCATAGATATATGAACATTTTTTACTTTCTAGACGTTTTATAGAAATAATTCAAACCTTCTTATATATCTTTAACTTTATAAGAAACACATTAAAAAAAAAATACACGTTCACTGCATCAACAAAATATAAAAGTACCGATACATGTGAAAGATATTGCAACATTACAAAAAATCTAAATTTTAGTTGCAGTAACATATGTCTAAAGGCTAGACCTACCTAAGGTTTGGTACTGAATGATATAAATGAGTAACATTTCAAGATTATGAAATTTAGCGTTGATGTAATTTGATTCTAGATACCGTGATTTGTAATTTGATTCTAGATACCGAAAAGGAAAAAATTGAAGGGCACAATTAATACTTTATTGTGGAAAACTTGAGGAAGCCTTTTTTTCAGAAATCCATAAAACCTTCTTTGATTTAAAATTTTTGCTCAAAAATACGTGGTTTGATGACTACGATTTTTTTTTATTCCCATTCCCTATTTCCATCTCTATTCCTTAAATTAAATAATGACATGTGCACGTGCCATTTATCAACCCAAATCAATTCATCAAATTAACTTAATATATTATGAAATTAATTATTTCTTTCTTCAAATAATTAAGTTAGAGAGAATCTATTTTTTTATTTTGTGTCAATTTCTAATAATATTTTGAATTGTTTGATTAAACATTAATGATTCATATTTAATCATTTAATGTTGTTAAGGTTAAATGATTAGGTAAAATAAATTTTCCTGTGTACAGATTTATTGTATGCATTTAACATTTTGACATCCACTTTTTTCCAAATATGATAGAGAAACTACAACCACATATATTACGAACAATTTATCAAACTTGTTCTTAGATACGAACAAGAATATAATTTTCTTTGGTGAAGTTCAGATTAAATGATTAGGTAAAATATTTTTTTCGCGGGTACAGATTTATTGTCCGCAACATTTTGACATCCACCTTCTCCAAATATGATGAAAAAACTGCAACCACATATATTACGACCAATTTATCAAACTTGTTCTTAGATAAGAACACGAATGTAATTTTCTTTGGTGAAATTCAGATTTACTTGCATACATTATTATATATGAATCATTAATATTTAATCATGCAATTCAAAATATTATTAGAAATCGACATAAAATAAAAAACAATCTCTCTAACTTTATTTGAAGAAAGAAATAATTAATTTTATAATATATCAAATTAATTTGATAGATTGGGTTGGGTTGATTTATGACAGCTTTTACATGCCACGTGTTATTATTTAATTAAAAAAATAGAGATGGAAATAGGAAATGAGAATAGAAGATTTTTGCGGAGGAGTTGAATCTCCTTTTGATTTTGAAGACTCGGATTCTTTAATCTTACACAAAATTCCAACATCTCGTGATCTGAACCTAAAATTTAGACCTCCTTATACTAAATAAAATGTTATTTAATAGTTAACGCAAAGGTAGTTTTGTTGTTCTCTTAACAATACAAATTTTTGCTCTAAAAATCACACCTTACAATTTATTCATCATAAGCTAAAAACTTTAAAAATAATTCTATTAACCTAATTATAAAAGCTGAATCATTAAATCAGCTTACATTTATTAATATTTTCTCCTTACAAAATAAAATCATTCGTCATCCCTATCTCAAGTTTATGCTAATAATTAAAAGAATCATCTACTCGATTATCTACCCCTATTGGAAATAAATTGATATGATTTTACCACTACAAGAATGGGCGGTCATTAGCGACTGCCAAGCAGTCGCTTGTCTTCAGCGACTGTTGAAGACAACAGCGACTGTTTAGCAGTCGCTAATATAAACAGCGACTGCTATACAGTCACTGTCAAAGTTTGCGACTGCTAAACAGTCGCTAATAGAAACAGCGACTGCTAAGCAGTCGCTATTGTCTTAATGGACAAACAACGACTGCTTAGCAGTCGCTAGTAATTTAAAAATTACTGGGCCAAACATTTTGGCCCCAGTTGGGCCAATATGTGGGCCAATTTAAGGGCCGAATTTACCCTAAATTCGGCCCTTAAAAAATCAGCGACCGTTAAGCGGTCGCTGATTAGGTGTATAAATAAAAAAAAAATCTTTTTTTATTTCCTCATCTTCTTCCCCAAATCAGCGACGGCCTTAAACGCGATTTCAGCGATTTTAGCAAATCAGCGACTGTGGAGCTCGATTTGCGACCAAAAAACGGTCCCTAACTCATAACATCATTTTCCCCTCCCAAAATCTCCGGTATTTTTAAGCTCCGCCTCAAATCTTCCTTGCTCCGACGACTCCGCCGTTCGAAACACCTCCTTGCGCCGCCTCCTTTGCCCATCTCCGCCTCTCACCGCCGGTAATGTTAAATTAGATTAGTTTTTTGAATTTTTTTGTGTTTTACTAATATTTTAATTTAAATCCGAAAATTGCCTAATTTAAATCCGAAAATTGGTATTGTTAGATTGTTAGATTTGTTGTATGATTGTTAGATTTGTTGTTAGATTTGAAATAGAAATAGAAATAGATTTTTGTGAAATTAGAAATAGATTAGAAATATATTATTGTGAAATTGTGAAATTATAAATAGATTAGAAATAGATTATTGTTAAATTGTGAAGTTATAAATAGATTAGAAATAGATTATTGTAAAATTTTGAAATTAGAAATCGATTAGAAATTAGATTAAGGAAAAAAAATAGAAATAGATTAGCAATAGATTAGGGATTAGATTAAGGAAAAAAAATAGTAATAGATTAGAAATAGATTAGAAATGAGAATAAGGTAAAAAAAATAGAAATAGATTTGTGAAATTGATTAATGAATGATTAAAGGAAAAAAAAATAGAAATAGATTTGTGAAAATTAGATTATATATTAGATTAAATTAGATTAGTTTTTACTTAAATTTATTAATTACATTGTAAAAATGAGATTAAGTTTATACTTAGATTCTTTAAATAGATTGTAAAAATTAGATTAAGTTTATACCTAGATTTCTTAAAATAGATTGTAAAAATTGAATTGTTCAATTTGAAATAGTTTTGTGTTAGATTGTTAAATTGTTAAATTAGATTCAAATGTTGATTTGATTTTCTAAATGTTATATTTTCATTTTTACAGTATATAGTGATTTTCGGCATGACGTCACGTAAGACCACTAGTGGTACTGGAGGTCGAGGTCGAGGTCGTGGAGACAGAGGTCGTACTGGGGTGTCGGGTACTCGTAGCGGTGGACGAGTCACGAGTAGTGGCAGTGTAGGTCGTGGCAGTGTAGGTCGTGGTGGTGTTGGTCCTGGTGGTGTTGGCCGTGGTGGGGTTGGTGCCAGTGCTAGTGGCGGAGTAGGTGATAGCGGTGTTGGCCGTGGTGATAGTAGCAGTCGGGGGGGGTCGAGGTAGCCTCGGACCTGTACGGATTGTCCGATCGGCGACTCGTGCATCGGATGGCCATGCAGCCGAGCCATCCGATGCGGCACTAGGGTCAGGTGACGTCTCTACGTCGAGGACACCAGCGTTGCAGCGACAATTATTAGCAGAGTTTGAGACCGCCGAGGTGCCAGAGGTGCCACTACCCCGATCATCAGAGTCCACCAGGTCCGAGGTGCCACGACCACCTACTTCAGCTTCAGTAGGGACTCACGTGCCCCCATCTGCCGAGTCTACCAGACTTCAGACTCCATCACCTGTACACGACATCGGAGCTGGACCGAGTCAGAGGTCGAGTGAGTCACCACTACCGAGCCAGTCTCGCCCACCGAGGGGACCAAATGCACCATGTACGACGGTCCCGGCGGGACAGAAGATTCCGCTTATAGAATTGCATCGGGGTTGTTTTTCCAAGCCCCCTAGTCGTGAGATCTCGAAGGTGATCACTGGCCTCATTCGTCAGTTTATGACTGAGTTTTGGCCCTCCTACACAAAGATTCCCGAGGATATACGGAAGGAGATGTATGCTCGATTTATGGTGAGTTATTAATTTATTGTTTAATATCTCTTAATTTAGTTTATTAAATTGGGGCTTTTTTAAAAAAAATTATGTTGAATTTAGTTTATTAATTTATTGTCGTAATTAATTGTTGAATACTTTTTTTTTTCAGAATAGGTTTGGGATTCGTTACTCCGATAGGGGTGCAGTACACAGGGCATACCAGGAGAAGGCGAGGGAGCTTTACAAACGAGCGATGAACAAGGCGCATAGCTATTACATGGAGAGGAAGGATTTGGAGAAGTATCGCGACAAGACAAAGACGCCGTGGATGAGCGAAAGTATTGAGAAGGCGGCGGCAAAACATTGGGAGACGGAAGAATTTAAGAAGAAATCTGCTAAGGGAAAGAAAGCTAGGAGAGGCGGTAAGGAAGATGGCCCGGCGCCCGCCACCTTTTACGGTGGTTCTATTGATTACGAGGAGATCCGGCAGCGCCTGGTATTTTTTTTTTAATTATATATTTTTAATTGTTCTTAAGTTATATATTTTAAGATGTTAATTTTTTAAAATTATTGTTCTTAAAAAGAAATCCCTTGATTAGTATTTTTAAGATAATTTTAACCCCACTTTTATTTTCAATTTAAAGATAAGGAATCAGTCCGGGGACATACTAAGAAGGTGTCGGGGACTGGGAGAGGTACCGACCAACCCTTGAGGCGGATGTGGAAGTCAGAGGCGACGAGACTGATTTACGTAAGTGTTTCGACTTTTGTACTTGTTTACCCGTTATTAATTCTAATTTAATTTTAAATTATATTTCGAACTAATTCATCTTTTTCATCACATTTTTGATAATTCAACAGAAATTATACAAGAGGGAGTTGAGGAGGAAAAATCCCGACGCCGTGGAGGACAAGGATTTGGATGAATGGGACCCCGAGGCGTGGAAGAAGGCCATAGGGACGATCAGCAAGGGGAAATCGAAGGGTTTACCGACTTATGCCGATCCACGTGACTGGGACATTGAGATGACGCGGGCGAGAAACTGGGATCGGGAATTGCTTAGGCAGGTCCAGTCCGAGAACCTAGAGTTGAGGACGACACCAGACCCGAGAGTCGACGCACTGACGACATGGGCACATGGCTTTGTCGAGGACCAGATTGCAGAGGGCCGACCAGTGCGAGAGCTTCCTAGTGAGTTGTTCATGGGGAGTGCTATTAAGACCGGAGACGCATTCAGGGTTCCGAGAAAGGTCCGTCAGAGAGTTGATCCTTTTGCTCCAGGTACTTCTACCGCCTCTCAGTATGTTGATGATTTTGAGGCTGATGAGTGGTATAGTGATTGTGATGGTGTTGCTGGTGATGAGGATCCCGAGGCCGGTGTTGATGGTGAGGAGAACCTAGATGAGATGTATAGAATGTGGGAGAGTTCCGGTGATGAGGGGGTCGAGTATCCGCCTAGCGATGATGAGGGGGGTGATGTTGGAGACGGTGATGTTGGAGACGGTGATGATTTGGTCGGTGATGATTGGGAGGGTGATGATGAGGGGGGTCATGATGACCCGGCTCATTGATCGGGTGGATGTTAGTGGTTTGTATTTTGTTTGGGATTATGATACTATAGTTTTTTGATTATCGCGTTATGAACGGTGATTGTAATTATTGTGTTGAAACAGGTTTTGAATTGTGATTGTGATTGTGATTGTGTTTGTGTTTGGATATACAAGTTTGTGATTAGCTAGCGATTTGGAAATTATTGTGTTGAAACAGGTTTTTAACTATTATTAGGTCCAACTCATGCCAATTTTTTTTTTATGATTATCGCGTTATGGATATGATTGTGTTTTTAAAAATGTATTTTTTATCGGTTGCAACAGGTTTCCGTTATGAACTATTAGTTGTAGTAGTTTGAAACAGGTTTGTGATTAAACAATGAATATGCAATAAATGAATAAGTATAAACCCATAATACATAAGTAAGTATATGTCTTCATTATATGACATTAGGGACAAGTGATTAAGAGAGGAAAAACGAAAAGAACTAGTCATCTTCTGAATATTCAAAGTCATACTCTTCATCCTCATTCGTATCATTGTCTAAGCCTTCTTCTTGTGCATCATCTTCTTCGTTATCACCTAGCTCATTGACGACCTCGAACTCATCTACCCCCAACTGAATATCCATGTTGAACGAAGTCAGGTCTACAAACATATTAAGACCTAATGGTTCGTCCTCTTGAAACACTTGCTCTGGAACCTCTTGGTCAGAAGGGGTAGAATCATGAACATTGAGCGACGACATGTCGATGATGTGTCGAGCTGGAATATGTGATACTGACCACCATCCCTTTCCCCCCGGCCTTCCATTTGGTAGAGATGGATACTTGGTGTAGTAAGCCTGCATTGCTTGATTAGCACAAATAAATGGTTCATTGGCCCGGAGTATTTTAGTAGGGTTAATTTCCACCAATTTGAACCTCTCGTGGATTTTTTTGCCGTTCGGTCCAATATCATACCACAAACACTTGAAGAAGACAATGGTCAGTGGTTTCAGACTTCTTCTACCTCCCCAATATTCCACTTCTATGATCTCTTTCAAAGTCCCATAGAAATTAGTTGAATCATTGTTTCCCATGTCGCCCTTCACATATACCCCACTGCAGTCACTCTTCTTGGGCCCCAATTTCGTATCAATGTGGAACCGAAACCCATTCACAATGTATCCATCTGAAACGATTGCATCATTTAGTGGACCGTTGACCAACGGTATAACCCGATCGTCTATCATGTACTTTCCACTGCTATACTCTTGCTTGAACCAGGCCACATAATCCTTGTTCCTTTTCCTTTGCACCTCCATGGCATTCAATCTGCCGCACTCCTCTTCTATGAACAAACTGCGTGATAGAAAAAAAATAAGTTAGTCCTAATATAATAAATAAATTGACACTAGATGAAGAAAAATTCTAGTAGACTCACTCTTCCCATCCCTCCAACTCCTCACAGTTAAGAAGTGTATAAAGTTCAATTTGCTCCCTTTCTTCCATCGTTAAGGTCTTTGGCTTCTCCATAATATTAAGCGGTCGTCCCTTTTTTCGAAACAATAGGAGCTCATCATCCCAATCTGTGTTTTCCAAAGTCTCATTTATGTTATATCGCATGTGTGTAGCTCCAGGGGTTACATCGAGATATTGGGAAATCAAATTTGATATCTCTGAAGCTAAATAGGCATTGGCCATGCATCCCTCGGGCCTCGCTTTGTTCCCCACTGCACCTTTCAGATGAAACATTTGCCTGATATACAAAACAAAAATAATTTACTTGCATTGCACATAGAATAAATTAAAAAATAATCATCAAAAATAATAGTGATTTACCTCTCGAATGGATACATCCATCTGTAGTGAACTGGACCGCAAACTCTAGCCTCATACGGTAAGTGAATGGCCAAATGTTCCATAGAATCGAAAAATGAAGGAGGGAATATTCTCTCCAGCTTGCACATGGTGACAACAATGGATTTCTCCAGTCCCTCCATAGCCTCCGCTGATATCTCTGATGCGCAAATTGCCTTGAATAGCAAACTAATCTCCACAAGCGTTTCCCATATGTCTTTCTCGAGGAAGTCACGAAAAGCAATCGGGATCAATCTCTGCATAAAGACGTGGCAGTCATGACTTTTCATTCCGGACAACCTTTGTTGCTGCACATGTACGCACCGTCCCAAGTTAGAAGCGTATCCATCTGGAAATTTTAGCATGCCCAACCATTCTAAGACTTTTCTCTTTTCATCCTTTGATAGACAATATAATGCTTTTGGCTTCTTCGTGTCCCCCCCTCGGGAAGTATCTAAGAAAAGCTCGCTACGGTTGGTCCAGATTCTCAAATCTTTCCGTGACTTGATGTTGTCCTTTGTCTTAGGGTCATCCAACACCGTGTTCGATGGCAATCGAACCAACTTGGTTTACCCCCATTCTCCAACGGAAAGGATTGAGTGTCACTCATACAATAAGGACACGAAAGTTTTCCATGTGTACTCCATCTCGACAACATCCCGTATGCGGGGAAATCGCTAATCGTCCACATGAGAGCCGCACGTAATGTAAAGTTCTGCTTCCTCGAGATGTCGTATGTCTCGACGCCACTGCTCCATAAAAGCTTGAGATCATCAATAAGTGGCCTAAGATAAAGATCCAAGTTCTTTGTCGGACTGCTCGACCCGGAAATGATTAGACTCAAAAAGATGAACTCTTTCTTCATGCAGAGATCGGGAGGAAGGTTGTAAGGGGTGAAAAACACTGGCCAACAAGAGTATTGCTTGCCAGAAATTCCAAACGGTGTGAATCCATCCGTACACAACCCAAGTCGTACATTTCGTGGCTCAGCAGCAAAATCTGGGTGCGTCTGGTCGAAGTGGCGCCATGCCTCCCCTGAAGCTGGGTGAATCATTCGGTCATTAGCCCCATTACACTTCGTATGCCATGTCATATGCTTTGCAGTTCCTATTGTATAATACAACCTCTGAAGTCGAGGAGCAATAGGAAAGTACCATAATTTCTTCTTCCCAACCTTTGACTTGAGTCCCTCCACGTATCTCTTTTCGTCACATATCGGGCACTTATCGTAGTTCTTCGTCTCATCCCCGTAGAACAAGAAACATTGCTTTGGACAAACATCGTACGTAACGTACCCTAACTCTGATTGCAGCATTTTACAAATCCCTTTCGTGTCCTTTGGTAATAACTTCCGAACCTCTGGCGTGAAACCTCTCTTCGCCAATTTATAAGCCTTATCAGAATAAATAGTACTAGCCTTGTGGTGTGTCTTGTACTCCAACCACTCCGACAACCACTGAAGGACACTTATATCATCATCCGGGTTGGAATTCGGATACATGGGCACATTTCCTAGGTGCATCAAGTTGTAGAACGCATGTGCTTCCCGGTTCATTTCCACGTTAGTTGCCTCGTCCTCAAATGATCGACCTCCACGTGCATCCACGACCATGTCTACAAACGGCACATCAACATATACTGGGTTGTCGGGAATACCGGT
Organism: Linaria vulgaris; assembly: GCA_948329865.1. Classification (NCBI taxonomy): domain Eukaryota; kingdom Viridiplantae; phylum Streptophyta; class Magnoliopsida; order Lamiales; family Plantaginaceae; genus Linaria; species Linaria vulgaris. Next base: position 73,184,561 of record OX415251.1, on the reverse strand, counting down.
GTGTGACGAGCGGGGAGAATCGGGCACATACGATGGTATAGTATTTGTTAACGTTTCTCCATGAAAAATCCACTCTGAATATCCATCGATAAATCCTGACTTATGTAGATGTTCCCGTACAACTCTTTTATCAAAAAACCGTATATTATTGCATTTCTTGCAAGGGCACCTAATTTCTCCACCAATATCTACGAATCTAGGACCTTGTTCCGTAGCATATTCAATAAAAGCCTGAACCCCAAACACAAATCTATCACTCAAATAACCATCACTATCGTACGGATCGTACATCCAAGATTTATCCATTATGTAATCCATATTTTAATTATATGAATAGAGTTGAATCATCCACCACAAGAAATTTAAAGAGTTAAATAGAAAGATGAACGTACTTCTTGAAGCGTGAAAAGCGCGCCGCAAGAAAGTTTCGTACACCACGATTACCCTTTGTGTGTGTAATATTACCTATCAACAAATAAATAGTGATAAGTTAGAATCTAATAAAATAACAAAATATATTGAAATTAAAATTTGGGATAATAAGGAGAAAAAAACGTGCATACCTTATGAAGTATGGAAGTTTGTAATGAAAATGAGAGTAGAAGAAGAGTCCTATTTATAGGGCACTGTCAGTCAATAGGGACCGCCTGGGCGGTCCCTATTGACAACGGATACTAACAATAGGGACCGCCTGGGCGGTCCCTAATGATAATAGCCGTTGTCATTAGGGACCGCCTGAGCGGTCCCTAATGATACTATCCGTTGTCAATAGGGACCGCTGAGCGGTCCCTATTGACAGTTCCGTTGTCAATAGGGACCGCTTAACGGTCCATATATGTTTAATAGGGACCGTTAAGCGGTCCCTATTGTGACATTAGCGACCGCTTAGCGGTCCCTATTGTCATATTAGGGACCGCTTGGCAGTCCCTATTGTCAATTTAGGGACCGCTTAGCAGTCCCTACTAATATTCATACATCAAAATTATGAATTTTTTGATGGTTCGAGGTGCCGCGTTGTATGTTTAGTTCATAATAACCATTGGAATAGTTAAAATAACAATAAGTACAACGAGACATTGTGCATCCAAACATTATACAAGGAGAACGGGCCGCTTTGAAGATTCTCATACTATTTTGTACGACGAATGACATAATGACAAATTAATTCGATCTACATATATACGTATAATTAATGAATACTTAATCTAATGATTATGCCTCATAATCGTATCTATGCTAACGTTTGTGAAGTAAATCATAAACACGGATAACAATTACAACTAACTAATTAGTTAGTTGTACATTTGTGAAATATATCTTGAACGTTAATAACTCGATCGATCTCAATTAATCTATTATTTCACAACTAATCTATTATAAGGTTGGTTTTGCAATCATTTATTACTTAAATTTACATAGTACAATGAGTTTGGTTGCTTACAATCACAAACACAACAACATCAATAAAAAAAATCGATTTTTAAGTACGAATATTAGTAGGGACCGCTTAACGGTCCCTATTTTGGCATTAGCGACCGCTTAGCGGTCCCTATTGTCATATTAGGGACCGTTAAGCGGTCCCTATTGTCAATTTAGGGACCGCTTAGCAGTCCCTACTAATATTCATACATCAAAATTATGAATTTTTCGATGGTTCGAGGTGCCGCGTTGTATGTTTAGTTCATAATAACCATTGGAATAGTTAAAATAACAATAAGTACAACGAGACATTGTGCATCCAAACATTATACAAGGAGAACGGGCCGCTTTGAAGATTCTCCTACTATTTTGTACGACGAATGACATAATGACAAATTAATTCGATCTACATATATACGTATAATTAATGAATACTTAATCTAATGATTATGCCTCATAATCGTATCTATGCTAACGTTTGTGAAGTAAATCATAAACACGGATAACAATTACAACTAACTAATTAGTTAGTTGTACATTTGTGAAATATATCTTGAACGTTAATAACTCGATCGATCTCAATTAATCTATTATTTCACAACTAATCTACTATAAGGTTGGTTTTGCAATCATTTATTACTTAAATTTACATAGTACAATGAGTTTGGTTGCTTACAATCACAAAGACAACAACATCAATAAAAAAAATCGATTTTTAAGTACGAATATTAGTAGGGACCGCTTAACGGTCCCTATTTTGGCATTCATATTAGGGACCGTTAAGCGGTCCCTATTGTCAATTTAGGGACCGCTTAGCAGTCCCTACTAATATTCATACATCAAAATTATGAATTTTTCGATGGTTCGAGGTGCCGCGTTGTATGTTTAGTTCATAATAACCATTGGAATAGTTAAAATAACAATAAGTACAACGAGACATTGTGCATCCAAACATTATACAAGGAGAACGGGCCGCTTTGAAGATTCTCCTACTATTTTGTACGACGAATGACATAATGACAAATTAATTCGATCTACATATATACGTATAATTAATGAATACTTAATCTAATGATTATGCCTCATAATCGTATCTATGCTAATGTTTGTGAAGTAAATCATAAACACGGATAACAATTACAACTAACTAATTAGTTAGTTGTACATTTGTGAAATATATCTTGAACGTTAATAACTCGATCGATCTCAATTAATCTATTATTTCACAACTAATCTACTATAAGGTTGGTTTTGCAATCATTTATTACTTAAATTTACATAGTACAATGAGTTTGGTTGCTTACAATCACAAAGACAACAACATCAATAAAAAAAAATCGATTTTTAAGTACGAATATTAGTACGGACCGCTTAACGGTCCCTATTTTGGCATTAGCGACCGCTTAGCGGTCGCTATTGTCATATTAGGGACCGTTAAGCGGTCCCTATTGTCAATTTAGGGACCGCTTAGCAGTCCCTACTAATATTCATACATCAAAATTATGAATATTAGTAGGGACCGTTAAGCGGTCCCTAATTTGACATTAGGCACCGCTTAACGGTCACTAAAATCGTAAATTTTGAATTTTTGGCAAAATTTTTTGGCGGAAATGAGGGGGAAATTTGAATTTCACCAAAGCAATTCTCAACCGTCGATTAAATCCTAATCTACGGTCATAAGTACCCCATCATGTCTTTAACACGGATCGCCATCTCAAACCGTCGATCATCTAAAATCATCCAACGGACAAAAACTAATTGAATCCTATATATAACCTCACCACTCTTTACACCCATTTCATTATCTCCAAAAAATACTATCTTTTTTTCTTCTTTCACCAACACAAAAACACTATCTTTTTTTCTTCTTTTCACAAACACAAAAACACTATCTTTTTTTTCTTCTTTTCACCAACACAAAAACTTTTCTTCTTTTCACCAACACAATCTTTTCTTCATTTTCTTTTCTTTCACTTTCTTTATTTTGGATTTTTATTTTCTTTTTTTGACCAATACAATCTTTTCTTCTTATACTTTTTTTTTATTTTGGATCTCATTTACTATTCTTCACTTTTGATTTTATTCATGTTTTTTATTTCATTCATTTTATATTATTACTTATTTTATTCATATTTTCACATTCTTTTATTCTTTCATATCAATTGTCATTATATTAACTTTTTATTCATCATTTTATTGTTTTGATCTTGTTAAAATTACAATTCTACAAAAAAAAAAATTATATTCCGGATTTAATCCGGAATATAATGGTATATTTTTTTTTTTCTGGAGGTCATTAGGGACCGCTTAACGGTCCCTACTAATATTCATAGTATGAATATTAGTAGGGACCGTTAAGCGGTCCCTATTTTTGATATTAGGGACCGTCAAACGGTCCCTGTTGTTGGTATTAGGGACCGTTCGACGGTCCCTACTAATATTCATAGAAAATCTACGAATATTAGTAGGGACCGTTAAACGGTCCCTATTGTAAAATTAGGGACCGTCTAACGGTCCCTACTTTTTTTTCAGAATATAGCGACCGTTAAGCGGTCGCTATGCTCTGAAGCACATTAGGGACCGCCAAGACGGTCCCTAATGGAGAAATTAGGGACCGCTCAGGCGGTCCCTATTGTAAATAATTAGGGACCGCCCAGACGGTCCCTAATTTTTACAAAAAGCCAATAGCGACCGTTAAGCGGTCCCTATTGAGGTCATTAGGGACCGCTTAACGGTCGCTAAATTGCGGTCCCTAATGACCTCAATAGGGACCGCTTAACGGTCGCTATTGGCAAGCGACCGCTGTCAATAGCGACCGCCGTGTAGCGACCGTTAGACGGTCGCTATTGGTCAATAGGGACCGCCTGGGGGGTCATTAGGGACCGCCCATGCAGTCCCTAATGACCCATTTTTCTTGTAGTGTACTAGCTAGATGGCATCAAGTAAATATATTTCAAATGTTATTTAACTAGAGTTCACGTTTTAAACGAAGTAATACTAACTAATACATATACCTAACGCTAACTTTCAAGAAAATTAATTTTTGATCAATACAAATCTCGTACTATATATAACTACTTAATTATTAAAAAAACGAATTCAGAATATCACTACGAACAAGAAATTAAACTCTAGTCAACGTGATAGCGAGATAAACTTTTTTAGGGTATTAATATTTTTTTCTAATAAGCAAAAATAACTATTTTCTGTAGGGAATTAAATACTTGTTTCATTTGTGCATGCATCAGGTTATTTGTGCTTTCTAGAATAAACATAATTTTCTATTTCATAATTTACTTAGTAGATAACTTTTAATTTTTTACAGTTTATTTTTCTTTTGAAGTTCAAAATATGGTATTATTGTCAGCGTAAAGGCGCCATAACTATCAAAGTACAATGAGTACGCGAAAGACCTCAATCAAAAGCAAAACAAGCTAGCAAACATAAACACTATCTACAGAACCGCAAACACGAGATCATGTGGTTCAAGAAAATTTCCTATCGTCGTACGAGCTAAGTTATAAGCAACTTGATTGGCATCACGACCCACCCACCGAATTGAGAACCCTTCTCTTGGTTCAAAGTAGTGAAGAAAGTCCACAATAATAAGTACGTAATTGGTGTCCTCCTACGTCATGTTAACGATATCGTGAATAATGTTGAGACAATCTCCCTCGAACACAACGTCCCTCCACTGCATGCCAACCGTGAGTCGGATTGCCCAAAGATCAGCCAACGCCTCGATACAAGATGGTGCCAAAGTAGCCGTGAAATATTTCTGCATGCGTGCGACAATCCCTCCCTCGTGATCACGAATCACGATTCCAATCCTAACCGCATAGTTCTCCTTGAAACGTGCCCCATCAAAATTAATCTTGTAACAACCCTCTCATGGTGCTTCCCATTCACTTGTACTCGTATGTGTAAGATGCAAAACCAGTTGTCTAGAGTCGTGCCAAAAGGACCGGTAGATAGTCACAAACTCGGCAATATCAGCGGTTACCCGTGGACGCTCCCCTGCGAGTTAGTGTTCCGATTATGCCAAAGAGCCCAACTCACGGTAACAGCCTAACCTACCCTCTCCTTCCCTTATGTCACCTAGCAGTCGCATGATCCACGCCATTAAATCCTTCGCCGCACCCATCATAGAAGAAATCGCAAAGTGCAACAACTCTCACACTTGGCGCCCAACGAGACAATCAAAAAACACATGTCGAGGGGTCTCCTCTCTATCCCCACACGTCACGCACAAAATACACTCCCATACCTTGCCGCCAGCTAGATTAACCATAGTCGGTAGAATATCGAAACAAGCGCGCCACCAAAATAGCTTGCTTTTATTCGCACAATCCAACTTCCAAATTTTTTTCCACGTGGCCTGCTCGCCCAACACCACCATCCCCTCATAGTGCCAAAGCTTGCAACATAATTAGATGATACGCACTACGAACCGTGTATCTCCCATGCTTTCATAGTGCCAAATAACACGATCGACATGCTCCAGATTTCCCAACGGTATAGAGAGGATAACATTCGCATCCACCTCCCAAATACGTCTCGAATAGTAATAATATCCCACCATCCCGTTGCATCATCAAGCAAATCTCTAACACGTAGCAAAGCAGTTTGTAGAGGATGCGGTGTAATCGGACAAAATGTCATGGGTGGGGGCAACCATGCGTCATCCCAAATAGAGATCTCATTCCCGTTTCCCACCCTCTAACCCACTCCTTTTTTAATGACCACAATAGTTTCTCAAATGCACCGCCAAGAGAACGACGGGTTATTCCCGAGACTTGCGTCGATGAAATCAGAATTTGGAAAATATTTGGCCTTATATAGGTGACTTACCAAACTGTCCAGATAATGAAATATGCGCCATGCTTGTTTCGCAAGCAACACTACATTAAACGCCTTAAGATTTAGAAACCTAGACCGCCATCTTTCTTCTTCCTACACAATTTATCCCAAGCAATCCAATGTATTTTATTCCGTGTACCATTGCCCCACCAATAACTGCTTATAATCGACCCAATTTCCTTGATCAATGAATCTGGAAGTCGAAAACAACTCATCACAAATGTAGGGATTGATTGCATGACCGCTTTGATAAAAACTTCCATACTCTTTCCCAAATAAAATCGAACAACTGAAGGAAGCCCGAGATATTTCTCGTGCCGTTCCGCAACAGCCACACCTAAAACCACCACATCTCTTGCGCCCAATCCTCACTTGTATTCTTACTAAACACAACAACGGATTTATCAAGGTTAATTTGTTGGCCTGAAGCCCCTTCAAAACATGCTAGTATATTTTGGATCCCCAGCGCCGATTCCCAAGTCGCCTCACAAAACAACAATGTATCATCAGTAAATAATAGATGCAACACTCGAGGTGCGTTCCTGCTAACAACCAACCCCTGCACAATCCCTCGTTCCTCTGCGTTAGCAATAATAGCTGAAAAAGCCTCAGAAACAACTAAAATAGATAGGGGGATAAAGGATCCCCCTGCTCATACCCCTCTTGGGTTAAAAAATCGCCGATTCTCTACCATTAATAAGAGTGGAATAAGAAACGGTGTGAATCCCCATCATAACCAAAGACACAAAAATTAGAAGCAAGGCCTAGTTTAAACATTGCCTTTTCCAAGAAGGGCCACTCGACTCGGTCATATGCTTTGCTCATTTCCAGTTCCAACGTCATGTAACATTGATTCCGTGTTCTTCAAGAAGTGATTCAATTAAAAAGCCACAGGGATATTATCTGTGATGAGGCGACCCGAAACAAAAGCAGATTGGTTAGGGGCGATCACCTCATTAAGGAATGATTTAAGTCGGTTGGCTATGACTTTTGAAGCAATTTTAAAACTTACATTATTGAGGCTAATAGGGCGGAACTGCATCATCATATTAGGGTCAGTGCACTTATCAATCAACACAGTATAAGTATAATTAATCACACGGTCAGGAATTCGATCATTCAAGTAAACAAGGACAAAAGTAATAATATCATGACCAACAATGGACCAGAATTTTTGATAAAAGAAAACATAAAATCCATCAAGACCCCAGGATTTATAAGGATACATATCTTTTAAAGCTTTTTGTACCTCGTCAGTCGTGAACTGCTGAAGTAGGCTTTCATTCACTGTTGGGCTAACACGAACGATGATGTCCCGTAATACCCCATCAATAGCATCGTTCAAAGGATTCGTAGAATTAAAGATCGAGGTGAAATATTCAGCGGCGATTAAGTCGACCTCCGTCAGCGTAGACCGAAATGCACCCACTATGTACTGAAGAGCATGAATTTCATTTTTTTTCGATGCTCACTCACTCTACTATGAAAATAAGAGATATTTCGGTCCCCTTCCTGCAACCATTGAACCTTAGCCCTCTGTTTCCAATATATTTCCTCCGTCTCATACAAGTCCTCTAGTGTTACCTTCAATTTCTTCTCCTCTTACTTACTTTCCTGAGAGATTACACCTCGCCTAAGTGCTAGTATTCTGTCATTCAATTTCTTAATCTTTTCCTTCATCGCTACCCCCCCCCCCTCCAAAACTGTCCCAACGCACTAATCCCAATCGGCGATTTTGTGATTTCTCTCCAATCGCCACAGTATACCCTCCATCGGCCCAGAGTTGACGGATTAACCCCTTGCATTATGCCTTCCTTGCCTATGCAGCTTCGAAACGGAACCAATGTGGTTGTCGGGGCTGTGGCACATCATTCAATGCAGATTAAGAATAACACCATATGATCAGAATTTTTAACCCCTGTATTCGTGACCCTTACGGTCGAAAAAAGGTTGCGCCATGAAGAGTCAGCGCACGCCCTATCAAGTCGTTCCCACATAGTGTTGGGATGTGGAGTACGGTTGCACCATGTGAAACGTGACCCTATAAATCCCAAGTCGCTTAACACGTGTCTTCCATAACCTCCGTTGTTGCTCGCCTCTCTTATCTCCCTAATTCAAAATTTTGTTAAAATTCCCCGCACATAACCAAGGTCTAGCCGAGTCTCTCTGAAGTCTTCGAAGAAGATTCCACGTTATCATCCGTTGAGTCCCGTTCGGTTCTCCATAAAACCCCGTATATCTCCAGTCTAATGAACCCCCCAAACCCGAAACTACAACATCAATGTGATTAACTGACATGCTAACAAGTCGAACATCCACCGCCTTACCCCACAATAACGCTAGACCCCCAGACCTACCTCTAACTTCCAAGCAAACCCCAAAGTAGCCAATTTGTCGCTTAATATCCTCTATTTTCCTGATCCGACACTTCGTTTCAGATAGGAAAATAAGAGGGGGTGGTGTTCAGAGACCAATTTTCTCAATTCCCGAATTGTCCAAGGGTCAAGTCCTGACAGTTCCAACATAAAATACTCATTAGGTATAGTCGCCGCCAAAATTTCCTCTGTCATCCCACAACTATGTTCTCCCCGAAACTTCTTCAATATTTGTCCTGTATCCTCCTCATATTCATGTCCTCTCATTTTAAGGCCTGAGATCGAGATGTGCATAAGTTTATCGGTCCCCTCTTGTCCTCTTGATCTTGACCTTGCGGCTTTTACGATGTGCATCGGGTTTTTCAAGAGGTATAAGTTCGGATGAGATTGTTCGCTCAAACCCACTGTAGCCGCCGCGCCAGCTATAACAAGCTCTTTACCGCGCCCCTGACTCTCTCTAATCTTGATTGCACTCGGATTCAGCAATGTACGATGTAAAGAATTATTCCAATGCTGAAGTGCAACGATTTCCTTTCCCATATCCTCCTCAGGTGATCGCTATCCCTATGTCCCGTTGTTCCCTGCTTGTCGTGATGACCAGTTGTCGCACTAACATTATCTGATTGCACAAGTAAAGTGGTGTCATGCAATCGACGCCACGACTGATCCATGTTACATGCGTCTCTTATTGTATGGCCACCACGTCCGTGTGTACCACGGTCCAAGAACCATTGTCTGTAATTCCTCCTGATTTGGTGGTTCTCTTAACCACACCATGTATGGTAGATTAGTGTCATCTGCATCCGCAGGTCGATCGTAATGCTCGTCACAGTTGGCCATAATGTGCCCCAACACCCCACATAGGTAGCAAAAGTTTGGAAGCCTTTTGTACTTGAAGTTAACAGTAAACTCTTGTCCTCCTGTACCCCGAATCGTCATAAACCGTGCAAGAGGTTTTGTGACATCAATTTTAACTCTAATCCGCATGTAACATCCCATGAGTCACTTAGCTCCACGTCTTCTAAGAACCCCAATTTATGTCCAATCAAACTTGCAAACTCCTTTGTTTGTCGTGATAACGGTAGATTATAAATCCTAACATAGAAGCTACATAAGTTCAGATTAATAGTAGCATGGTTCTCGTCCAGGCCAATGTTGCTTAGGATCAGAACTTGTTTATCAAACGACCACGGACATTTCTCTAACGCTTTGTTCATGTCAATCACATGAAAGAATTGAAATAACATGCGGTCTTCATTAACTCTGGAGATCTCAATGCCCTTATTTGCCCTAAACAGATTCTTGATGAGCGTACAGAAAGCCGTGAAGTTGAACGATTTCCCTGATATTAAACGACCAACCAAAACCAGTTTGGATGACTTGGGTACGTTCTGCCATGCAGCGTCCGGCATAACGATACCCTCTTCCCCATCAGTAAGGAGCAAACTCTAACGCAATTTTGTATCAATATCGACCATAATTCCCCGGCGTGATGCACTGAGAAAGTATTACGATAAGTTGTGAACTCATTAGCCAAGCCTTGAATGATCCCCTCCCAACAACAATATGTGGCAAACAAAGACATAAAACTAAATACGATAAGAACTCAAAAAGACCCTAGACGCAACGAGAAAAGGGAAACACGTAAAGGAAATTTGCAATAAAGAAACAAAAAACGAGGGACGGTGAAACCCAATTTCAGGTTTATGGAGACCAGGGGAAGAATTATGAATTGCTCTTGTAGTTAGATGACGGATGTTAACCGTAAAAAATAAACGCGAAACTAAAATGAGATATTATTCCTAAATATAGGTAATAATACATGGACAATACTATTGTCACGAGTACTTCCAATGAGATGTACCCACTCCTAATGAAGAGGTCCCTCGGATGTCGCTCAAATCCATCGGTCACTGACCTGAAGCGGTAAGAAGTGACACCCGAGGAGACATTTAAGCGTCCCTTGGAAAGTCAACGATGAATAAAAATAGATATCGACGCGGCATCGGAAAAAGAGAAAACCCGATGGACCCGCGCGACTTCGATATCCATCAATGCGCCAAGAGGGACCACAACGGACCCAGGTCCCAGAACCTTACGAGAAAACTTCCTTGCTGAACACTCCTCAAACATCAATTACCCTCGGAACATCATTCCGAAGAACAAATGCTAAAATAAAGCTATACCTAAATACTGGAGTCCAAGAAGGCCTTCTACGAGGGCCTGAGTCACAAAAATATTACTTCACGAAGGCCAAGTAAAGCCCTCGGAGACGAAGCAAAACCCTCGGAAATCCAATCAGACCCCTCGGAAACCCTGCCTAACCCACGACCAAGATATAAAAACCTATCGGAGTACACATTAGAAGAAGGCATCCCAAAGATAAACCGCTATCGGAACTACCACAACATCGGACGAGTATTCCCTCCCACTTACCCAACGTTTCCAAAAGTTATAACCCATTGGAGAGAATAAGTCAGAAGAATCAACCTATCGGAGCCCATGGAAGCTATCGGAAAAGATATAATCCACCCTAGTCAGCGCCTCGTCAGCAGATGTACCAAACAGATAAAACTTTATCTTATCTTGTTCACTTTTAAGCGTGTCACGACACATGTATTTACTAGACACATGCATAACGGCACCTGTCCCTAATAAACTCTATATAAAGGGAGGTGATCAAATAAAGAAGAGGACTCAAGACACATACACCAACATATTAACCAAATTAAGGAGTGGAATTTAGTGAATAAAGGAAAGGATATTCTGGTACTGTTATTTTTCATAAAATCATCGTTTTTTGAATCACGGGTAGGCGTTCCAACCCAAAAAAACAAAGTGGCGCCGCATGTGGGAACGCCATAATATCTGCCCTCGAGAGTATTCAACAAACGTGGGAGTAGTCACGATGGATGATCTGTTCGAAAGTGAAAGTTCGCAAACTCGCCGCAACGACTCGGAGGAAACCTTGTCAAACTACCCATCAGGTACTAGAGATTTTATTAATATTCCCCGTTCTGTCTATGAAAGGCTTGTGGATGCCACGGCTATGCCAACACCGCGAAGGAGGGAAAACTTTCGGAACTGGTCATCTGTCTCCCTTGGGCATAGAAACTTCCCCTCGGAAGAAGGTACCCCCTATGTGGGACGGAATCCGACTCCTGTCCTCTGGCACTGCGAACCCCTGCAAGAGTCACAAAGGTATGTTAGTTATGAGAGAACCCCGAGGAGGGGCCGAGGAAGAGAACTTTCCCCTCCTTCGGAATATCGGGGAGATAGTGATCGCACCCTATGGGGAGTGATGGATGGCTTACGCAAAGAATTAAGTGATATTAAGAAAACCATGGCTGCTAAAGAGGATCCCACATTCAAAACCTCCCAATTTTCTCCTGAAATTGCCCTAGCTTCTGTCCCCTCGGGGATGCGGCCGGTTAATATTCCCCTATATACTGGAGAAGCTGATGGAAATGACCCACAAGACCACATCCACCAATACCTGGTCGGAATGGATTTATCCTCGGCCCCGGATCATGTTTTATGCCGTGTGTTCCTGGTTATTCTCGGTGGGCGAGCACAAGCTTGGTTTACTCACCTTTCTTCTAACTCCGTTACGAGTTTTGACCGACTAGCTCACTTGTTCGTGCGGCAATTTGCCTGCAACCGACGATATCCTAAATCCGCTACTCATCTCTTCACGGTCAAACAGCAGAAAGATGAGCCCCTACGAGGGTATATAAAATGTTTCACGGACGAGGCTCTAGATGTCCCGAACGTCAGCCCGACCATATTGGCGGACATACTAACTCAGGGGCTTCGCACGGGGGATTTCTTCCAATATCTCATGGGAAATCGTGTCACGGGCATGAACGAGCTCATGCAGAAGGCCGAGGTATACATTTTAATGGTGGAAGCGGAAGGTACGAAGAAGCGCATGGAACGTGAGGACAATGAGCATCTAGAACGCACCGAGAGGGAAACAAAAGCTCAGAAAAAGAGTTAAGAAGGAAAACCTAACCCACGAAGAGACGAAGTCGGTATAGTTAAAAAATTCCTTCGACCCGTGCCGCTACCCCCAATGACTATTACTCCCCCGGAGGTACTCAACGTAATGAGAGGCAACAACGAGTTGCATTGGCCTCTGCCAGCCAAATTCCCTAATCGAGACAAGGACACGGGTAAGTACTATAAATACCATAAAACTTATGGACATACCACCGAGGAATGTACCACCCTTCGTAGAGAAGTACTTCGCCTTCTAGAAGTGGGATATTTGAAGAATTATCTTAAAGAAAATAATCCCGAAGAACCCAGAACAAATGTATGGGAAAGGTCAAGAAGGGAACAAAAGGAAGCAACTCCTAGCGGTCGGCCCCGAGGGAGAACCACAGAACACCGCCGGTTTCGGGAAAGAACCTCGGAGCATAGACGACCCCAAGAGTGGACAGGGGGGCGTCAGCGGAACTCACGAGAAAGAACGACAGGGCATCGGAACTTACCCCCTCCACCGGAATTGTATGAAGATAACGCCCCGTCGGGACAAACAATCAACATGATTGAGGGGGATATGTCTCAATAGCGCCCCAAGGTAAGAAGAAGAAGTATCTAAAGGAAGCCAGGCGAACAGAACAAGGACCCCCCGTGTGCTCCGTTCAAGGAACACGGCTACCCAACATTACTTTCGGGTCCGAAAATCTGAGAGGTATAATTTACCCCCACGAAGATCCCCTAGTATTCATGGCCGTTATCCACGGATTTGCAATTCAGCGAATCCTCATTGATACGGGTAGCTCAGTAGATGTCTTGTTCCTACCCACTTACCTGGCCATGGGATTGAAAAAAAGAACAGCTAGAGGTAGCGGACGTTCCCTTAGTAGGTTTCTCGGGAGAAGCCTACCACACTCTAGGAACAGTGATCCTGCCAATGTCATGGGGAGAGGGAGCCCTTAGAAGAATGGAGCCCATTAAGTTTTGGGTAGTAGAGGCCTCGTCACGAACATACAATGCTATATGCGGAAGGCCTTCCATCCGAGCCTTCGAAGCGATCCCTTCTACTCTACATCTTAAGGTAAAATTTCCTACCCCTTCAGGTATCGGAGAAGTCCGAGGAAGCCAATCTAAGGCCAGGGAATGCCGCATGAATGCTATTCCCTCGGAGGAGGACGAGTTCCCCCTCGGAAGCAACAAGAAGCGCAAAGCATAAGAGATTCGAGTTCAACCTGTGGAAGAATTGAAAATAGTGGAAATAGTGGAAGGACACCCTGAGAAGGTGATTAAGATGGGCAGCAACATGGAACCCGTAGTGGAAGCCCAACTAACCGCTATTCTCCAACAGTTTCATCACCTCTTCGCGTGGGAGGGAGGACCGCCTGGGCGAATCAGTGACAAGGTATGTCAGCACTTTCTTAATGTGAAACCTGGTGTTAAGCCTATCCAACAAAAAAAGAGAAAGATGGGGCCTGAGCGCAATAAAATCATTCGCTCGGAAATCCAACGCATTCTCAACCTAAAGCAAATTCGAGAGGTCATTTACCCCGAATGGTTAGCTAATGTTGTGCTAGTTCCCAAGCACGGAGGAAGATGGCGGATGTGTGTTGACTTTACCGATCTCAACGGGGCTTGCCCGAAAGACTGCTATCCCTTGCCCAGCATAGATCAACTGGTCGACTCCACTGCTGGGTGTGCACTATTATCAACCCTAGATGGGGACCAGGGGTACAATCAAATTCCGATGGCAGTAGCGGACCAAGACAAGACTAGCTTCAATACCGACGCGGGCACGTTCTGCTACCTGGTAATGCCATTCGGACTTAAAAACGCTGGTGCCACTTACCAAAGGCTGGTAAGTCTCATGTTCGCGGGACTTATCGGGAAGTCAGTAGAAGTCTACGTGGATGATACCATGGTTAAAAGTAACACTGCTGAAGAACACCTCGAGGACCTACGAAAGGCATTAATTATCATGGATAACTTCGGAATGAAGGTTAATCCTAGAAAATGCTCCTTTGGAATCCGAGGAGGGAAATTTCTGGGATTTATGGTCACCGAAAAAGGAATAGAAATAAATCCCGAGAAGGCGGAGGCTATCGTGGGGCTACCCACCTCAAAGACGGTCAAAGATGTTCAGAAGTTAACAGGCAGAATGGCCTCCCTGAGCCGATTCGTTTCCAAATCCGCAGAAAAAGGACTCCCCTTTTTCAAAACACTCCGAAATGTTAAGGAATTCCAGTGGACTCCCCAATGCGAAAAATCCCTCGAAGAATTGAAGAGGTATATGCTGAAGCCTCCCTTGTTGGTAAAACCTTTACCTCAAGAAGAACTCTTCCTTTACCTATCGGTGGGGGAAGAAGCCAGCAGTGATGTATTGGTCAAAGAACAAGACAGAGAGCATCATCTGGTGTACTACGTCAGCAAAACCCTCATCGGAACAGAAACCAGGTATACCCTGACCGAAAAACTTGTCCTAACTTTGATTACCACAGCACGTAAGTTACGTCCTTATTTTCTCTCCCATCCGATCACTGTGTTAACAAAACACCCTCTGAGGGCAATCCTTAATAAGCCTGAGTCATCAGGGCGATTGATAAAGTGGGCGGTAGAACTCACTGAGTACGATATCTCCTACGCCCCGAGACCTTCCATTAAAGCGCAAGTCTTGGCAGACTTTGTAATGGCATTAACAGGCATCGGATCCGAGGAGAAGGATCCTCTATGACATGCCTATGTAGATGGATCTTCTGTAAGCACACATGGGGGGGCCGGAATAGTGCTTATAAATCAGGATGTAAAAGAGGAGAGACTCCACTTCACGGTCAGGATCGACTACCCCCTTTCCAACAACGAAGCTGAGTACGAATCCCTTCTGATTGGAATGAAACTCGCTCGGGAAGGTGGAATTAGAAGAGTGCTCGTCCATAGTGACTCTCAACTAATTGTTCAGCAAGTCAATGGCTCGTATGAAGCGAAGGATGGAAGGATGCAGGATTACCTTCGACTAGTTCATCAAAGACAAGAATGGTTTGATGAGTACAAAGTCACCCAAATCCCACGGGGGGAAAACCAAGAGTCAGATGCCTTATTAAAAATGGCCAGTCAAATGGCTGCGGTCCACACCCGAAGGATCACTCTACTCGAGATCAATAAGTCCGAGAAGACCGTAGGAAAAGAGGTAAATGCCGCAATAGATCCCCCATCCAGTTGGGTGATCCCAATCAAAACTTACTTACAAAACCCAGAAAATTACTCTGAGGACAAGACCATACTCCGCGCTATGTCTAAGAAAATCATCCGATATTTTCTTAAGGACGGGATACTATTTCGAAGAACGTAACTCTGCCCCCACGCCCGATGCCTTAACGAAGAAGAGGCTCAATTAGCCCTAGCGGAAACTCACGAGGGAACCTGCGGAAGCCATACCAGGGGCGAAAGCATGGTCGGACGCTTGATTCGGCAAGGTTATTACTGGCCCACGATGTCAAAAGATAGCAAAGCCTATACCAAAAGATGTAAGTCGTGCCAAGCTTACGCCCCTTGGGTACACCAGCCCGCAGCCCCGTGGGAACCTCATTTGACCCCTTGGCCGTTCTCCAAATGGGGCATAGACATAGTGGGCCCATTTATTCCTGATGCCGGTCAGAAGAAATTCCTACTCGTGGCGGTAGACTACTTTACTAAGTGGGTAGAAGCAGAACCCTTAGCTCGAATTACCGTGGGCGTCGTCATCAACTTCTTATGGAGAAATATTATGTGCCGCTTCGGCATCCCTCGGAACCTGGTAAGTGATAATGGCCTACAGTTCACTAACCAAGAGTTAGACAAGTGGTGTGACCACTGGGAAATCAAACATCTCTTTACCTCGGTGGGATACCCCCAAGCGAATGGACAGGTAGAAAGGACCAATCGGACTCTTCTAAAGAACATGAAGGCCCGGCTCGATTGGCATAAGGCCAAGTGGGTTGAGGAAATACCCGGCATACTATGGGCCTATCGGACCACTCAGAGTACCGCCACAGGCGAAACTCCCTTCAGCCTAGCCTATGGTTGTGAAGCAGTCCTGCCCTCGGAAGTCTCCATAGAGAGTTGGCGAGTCCGAGAGTACGAGGAAGTAACTAACAACTCCAACTTAGCCTTGGCCCTTGATCTACTTGAAGAAAAGAGGAACCGAGTAGCCGTTCGGATGGAAGAATACAAAGCCCGGATGTCACGCTACTGCAACGTTAAGGTAAAACCTCGGACCTTTCAGGTTAGAGATTTAGTGATGAAACGGGTCGGGGCTTCCAAGAACGTAGGCAAGCTTGATCCCCGATGGGAAGGACCCTATAAGATATCGGGGTAAAATAGAGGTTTTATAAATAAAATGAGGACTAACAAATTAAGCCAAACTTGGAGTCCTCAACCAAGCCTACCAAACATAAGAACCAAAGCTAAGGAGGCTTAAAGTTATGCCTCCCAAAACGAGAAAAATGAAGATCGCAATTGGGGCCCCGATCCCCAAGAGTTTCACTGCCGAAGATCACACCTAAAGATGAAGTGTGCGGTTCGGCTTTGAGCTCATGATTTGAGACGTGAGGACCCCAACAAGTGAGATTTCGTGTGCCTTTATCCCCTAAAGCATCGCGGCCAAAAATCACACCCAAAGGTGGAGTGTGCAATTCGGAGTTGCGCTTTTCACGGGACATAAGAACACTAAATCTCACCGTATTGCTAGCATCAAAGAGATTACAATAAAGAGCATATCCCAGCGGATGATACCTCGGAAAGTATATATAGTACAGGGAATTAAGCGAGAAAATAAAGAGGCTAATGATACAATCATAGTCACTACGCACGCATTGTTTATCTTTGTTGCACTTGATGGCGGGGAGACATATGAGGTCACAACTAATATGATCAGTTAGAGAATCGATCCATCTTCCGTTGTCCTCGTTGCCACGGAGGTTGACATGTAAGAGAGTCACTTGAAGATTGTCACCACTTTCCAAAAAAAGCCAAAAAGATCCAAAGTCGGTCTTGAGGACGCACCACCCCTCCAAGCATCTCCGGAACTCACAATAATACATAAAGCAACAATAAATACACCCAATCGATCCATACACATGATCGGTACAGCAAATATAAAAATATCCACCAAGTGTCCGAGTGTTTAATTTATGCAAAACCATTCTATAAAAATATACAACCATATCGAAGCTCACAAAGAGCACGAGCCAATGATCCATATCAAGAGTACGCCGAGAGTAGTGTGCAAAGATCGTCAAATGCCCTTGACCATGAATGAGAGGGAGAAAGCGAAGTTCGGTCAATGGCATTTGAGTGGCCAAAACGCAAAGGTGAATATAACGTGAAATCACAAGATTAAATGTGATTCTATGAAGGCTAAGAATCTGGATGGGATCAGCATGAAAGCAAGGACATAAAATGGGGTACTCCCGAGGGTTCGAGCGGTGTATCTCGGGAGGGGAGATCGAACATCCAAACCTGCAAATTATGTTAGAAAAACCATCCAAAAACAGATTCCTACATAATAATATATCATAGTGGCCGAAGCGTGCAAATATTTGAGTGAAGCCATCATGGAAATGAAGAGATAGTGTATGTAACGCGGCAAAAGAAAGAAAAATGACTTCACTCGTGTTTAGCCGAAATAAAAATGATAGAAGACGTGAGCTACAAGGATTAACAAGTAGCATGAAATACCTCGACCTATAGTGAGGGACGGTCTCGGTAAAAAGGACAAGAATGGAGGCCGTCAATTCGTATTTTTTGGAACCCGAAGATAAACCCATTCTTCCTTGTCTTTCATTACAAGGGACTTCACCTTTAAACTAGCATCATTGAGAGAGAATCTCCCATTAGAACGGTGCGCACAAGCCTCATTTGCTAACTGATCCGCAACAAAGTTTCCTTCACGGAAAACATGCTTAATCGTGCCACGGAGCTCCCGAAGAAAGAATCTTATTTTATCAATAAATTCAATAAGTTTCCACGGACCACCTTGCCTTGCGCTGATCATCGGAAGGGTAACTTTCGCATCCGTTTCAACCACAATGTCAAAGAGATTCAGCAAATAACAATACTCAAGCCCTTTGTAGATCGCCATAATTTCAGCTTCAACATTGGTAGAATTCTCAAGAGCAAGATGATAACACCAAGAGCAGTTTCCTTCGTTATCACGAAGAATACCACCTGCACCGGCAGCCCCCGGATTCCCTTTCGAACTGCCATCGGTATTGAGCTTAAAGCTTCCACCAATCGGCTTTTCCCAAACAACAACAATTGGCGGTTTCATACTATCAAGCCTGATCCGTACTCCCCAATCATTCGCAACATTTTTATATCCACGCCAAAATTTTTCGGGGCACGGGGTGAGTGCGAAAAGATCTCTAACATGATCAATTACTTTGCCAATGATTTTTTTTGCATCCATAGGAATTCTTCTATGCCTCGCATCATTTCTAGCCGACCAAATAAACCATAAGGCAAATATCGGGATCAAAACCCGAATGTGGCCTGCAATTGTGTTTATATTCGAACGGATCCAATATGCAATAATATTCCGCCAAGACATAACTCTAGGCATTTTCATAATAAAGGAACCGAAGAAAAAACCCACACCTCATGCGCAATATTTCCCTCCCAAAAAAGATGGTGATTAGTCTCACAATTTTTACCACAACAATTGCACATCGACACCATAGAATAATACTTGAGAAGCTTTTGATCCGTCGGCAAAATATTTTGAACAAATCTCCAAACAAAGAATGAAATATTAGGCATGATAAATTTGTGCCACAAAAATTTAAACACACCTTGTTCTTCCATTGGTTGTTGTAACACTTTCCATGCGGACTTGGTAGAAAAAAGACCGCTTGATTCGTGTTTCCATATAGGCGTGTCGCATCCAATTTGTGCAGTCGGTCTTGCCACCACTTGTATAAAAGACTCCTCCTCGAGTGCGCTATCAAGCTTATCCATATCCCATTCATTGTCCACCCAAAAATCTTGAATCTTGCTATTAAAGTCAGGCTCGGCCCCATCCTTAGGCTGCAATATACCCGTACCAATCCAATGATCTTGCCAAAAAAAAGCACTACCATTTTTTATAAGCCAAAAAATGTGAGGTTGTGCAATCACCGCCTCTCTCGACAACCTTTTCCAACCGCTCGATTCCCACCCCCGAATCGAAAGAAAATTAGGCCGAGCGGTGTATCTAGCCATCATGTACCGTGCCCAAAGAGAGTTTTGCGCACGAAATCGCCACCAAAGTTTGACCCCAAAAGCGTTCACCATGCTTTCTAAGGATTTCACATTAAGTCCACCTTTGAAAAAAGGCGCACAAATCCGTTCCCAACTCCTCCAATGCATACGTCGCTTAACAATACTTGATCCCCATAGAAATCTAGAGAAAATTCTTTCGAGCTCTTCCAACACACATAGCGGCGGTTCCAAAATTTGGCATAGATAAATCGGAATCGAGCAAAGAATACTCTTAATAACAGTGAGCCGCCCACCAAAATTAAGGAATTTCATTTCCCATCCGGACACAAGGCCGCGGACCTGCTCAAGCCAAGGAATAAAATGCGTGTAGTTTAGGCGACCTCGAACAAGTGGCGCGCCAAGATAAGTGATAGGGAAATTACCCCGAGTGAAGCCGGTCGACTCACAAACTCTTCCAATGTGCGCATTACTCACAAATATAGTCGGAATATAGCAACTCTTCATAGCATTAGTATGTTGTCCCGACACCATTTCATAAAGCAAAAGAAACTCCTTTAGCTTTTTCATATTGTTCACAGTGCCCCGGACAAAAATAATGCAATCATCGGCGTATGCTAAATGCGATACCGGAAGGCCGCCTCCCGTGTTAAGAAAAAGATCAACATGCCGGGAATATAGCTGATCAAGACCCCGAGAAAGAAATTCCGCCGCTATGATAAATAATCCGGGAGAAATCGGATCCCCTTGGCGAACCCCATGTTTGGATTCAAAAAATCCGTTCGCTTCACCATTGACAAGAATAGAGAAAAAACAATGTTCAACACAATTCTTGATATACCACACCCAATGTCGAGAAAAACCAAATTTCATTAGACATTGATACAAAAAATTCCAATCAAGCCTATCATAAGCTTTTTCCATATCAAGTTTCACAATAGCATTATATTGATCTCTTCTTCGACTAAGATTAGAAACCATTTCTTGCGCTAAAAGAATATTATCCCCAATGAGCCTATCTTTCACAAAACCACTTTGAGACGGAGATATGATCTTAGGAAGAATAAGAGCAAGCCGATCATTAAGTAGTTTTGCAATAATTTTATAACTCACATTGCAAAGGCTTATGGGACGATAGTCTTTCCATTCGCGCGGGTTCTCTTTCTTGGGGATAAGGGCGACATTTGTGGCCTTGAACATTCTCGGAAATGCATTGCCTTTGAAAAAATCCAACACGGCTGAATAAAGATCCATATGCACAATATTCCAACACTTTTGGTAGAATAAAGCATTGTAACCATCGGGACCGGCGACACTTTCCGTATTGAGACCGAAAACCACTTCCTTTAATTCATCAAGACTCGGATCACGGCACAACCACTCATTATCATCATTAGAAACAAGGTGAGGTATAAAATTGAGATTATGACAAGCTAAAACATCAATAGGATCAGCGAGAAGGGACTGAAAATACCTTGCCGCCGAAGGACCTATGTCATTTGGATCGTTCATAAGCACATTATTTTCATAGATCTCAAAGATCCTACCCTTTGCTTTCTTCTTTTCCGCCATCGCATGAAACATGCGAGTATTCCTTTCGCCCTCAACAGTCCATTTACAGCGAGAACGTTGTTTCCAATAAGCCGTTTCCATTTTTCTCACAAGCGTGAATTCAACGATACACTTCTGGAACTTAGTGCGAGTGGCGGGCGACGGGAACTGATCAAAATCAGATTCGGCCTTTTTAAGCAGTTCTTCCTTTTCAATAATCTTTTGGAAAATGTTTCCAAACTTCTCACGATTCCACGCCTTAAGATCCTTCTTCAATCGAATGAGTTTAGCACCAAGAATATACATACCAACACATTCGACCGGTTTCTCCCAACTTTCCTTCACAACATCAAGAAAGGAATGATGATTAACCCACATAGCTTGAAATCGGAAAGATGATGGTTTATTTCTCACCACCCTTTCAAAGGAAATAATGAGAGCATTGTGATCGGATTGTTTACGTGGAGAATGTTCCACCTTTGTGGACTGAAATGTCGTGCCCCATTCATGGTTAACAAGAGCGCGGTCAAGTCTAACCCTCGTGCCATTACTGGACCAAGTAAACGGATTATCATCACATCCCGCATCCTCAAGACTACAATCTTCAACACAATCCCGAAAGTCTCTCATGTCACCTTCAAGAGGCGGCGTACTACCAATTTTTTCATCCACGTGTAACACACAATTAAAATCCCCCATCACAATCCACGGTTTAGGCTCATCGTTTCTTCTCAAACCATCCCAAAGAGGCCTACGAAGTAGGCGAGTTTGTTTGGCATAAACAAACGAGCACATAATCGGTTTAGGATATAAACCCGACTTCACAACGCAATGAATAAATTGATCATGTTGTTCAATAATTTCAATCTCAACATTATGATCACCAAATATCCAAATCTTATTGTTAGTATTACGGACAGCCGTGGAAAATTCAAACCTTCTCAAATAACGTATTTCATCAAAGGCAACTTTCGGTTCAAGAAGAACAAGAATATTCGGCCTATGTCTCAAAATCAAATCATAGACATTATCACAAGCTTTGTCATTCCCCGCGCCCCGCACATTCCAGCAAATAATTCTCATTTATATACAAGAGGTTGAGGACTTACTTCTCAATTTACGAGCTGATTGCCGATTCTTAGGAAGAGAATCTTTAATCGCATTGGCAGGTAATGCAACCACGAGATTATCTTTCAGGTAGTCCTTGCGAATTTTACCTCGCGTATGTCTCGACCGAGAGTCTTGCGGATCAGGTTCCCGTTCATCTTCGCCATCCGAGTTCGAAAAATTACGGTTCACATTTTCCTCTTCCATCCAATTTTTACCAAGAAGGCGATCCGGAGATCCATTCGTATCACAAGCAAACGATTCATTTTTGCTTTCATCCTCACTACTCTCTTTATCATATCCACTTTCTTCCATTTGAGGAATTTTATTCGGCTCAAAACTCTTGCGAGGCGATATAATCAGATTTTTCTTTTGGATTTGGGAGTCCGAGAGCCTGCCAAGATCTTCATAATCATTCATAATATCATCTTTATTAGGCACATCAATATTCATGTTGTCCTTTTCCATACCGCACGCATCCTCGGCCTCATCATTGGAATGAGACACCAAATTCACAGCTTCATTGACTTCCTCCTCTTGATTAATATTTTCCTCCACCTCAAGACTAGCAAACTGATTAGAATCTTCACGACGCAGAATTAATGTCGCATCATGGACCTTGTTGTTCGCAGCAGCAAAAGAAACATTTTTTACTTTCTTGGTCAGGCTATAATTCGACGTGCTATGGTTCTTATCAATCGGAACCCATTCAGATTTTTCCTTGCCATGTTGACTGTCCAAATGAGTCGAGGATTCATTAGATTGCTTAATCTTTCCACCGCATTCACCAACAATGTGGCCGAGCTTGAAGCATTTCGTGCAATAAGTTGGATAGTTTTCATAAACAACGTTTTGCTTCACATAAAACATTCCCGGACCTGTCTTGACTCCCCAATCTATAACCTCTTTTTTCGGCTCAAGTAAATTCACTTCAACGCACACACGCGGATTATCAGGTCTCGTCATAGTAAGCGTTCCTTCGTCAACACGTAACGGCTTACCAATATTGCGAGCAATGTTAAACAACGCACTTTTTTCACAATATCTCATACTAAGACCAGGGAAGGCAACCCACATTGCCATGATAGGCGGATCCGAGTTCGGCTTAAACGAAAGAGTCCACTTAATGATACGTCCCGGTAAGTTCATGAATCCAAGATCCTTTTTGAGCCAAAGGCGAGTGTAATCCTCTTCGTTCTTGAGATTAATCATCACATGTCTCGGACCAATCGGTCCAAGATCATATCCACCTATGAGATTCAGATTCTTGATCCTTCTATGAATAAAAGGATATGCGGGAATCTCCAATGTGAAGCTAAGGATCAGAACGAATTGGAGCCTATCGTCAAGCTTCTTGATTTCTTCTTCTTCGAAAACAAGCATAGGTTTCCCTCGAATAGTGTGAAATGGTTTCTCAACAATGGATTCATCGCCAACAAATGATTTATTCATGGCGTAAGAGGTTTTACCATTCACTGCTTGAGCAAAAGTTCCACCCGACATAGGCGGTCTCAATTGGAACGGACGGGGGTTCGCGGGTGCAGCGCGAGGATACATAATCCGTTTGCTTTTATCCTTAATCGCATTCGAAGGTGTTCTAGGACCAAGGAGAGAGGAACCACCTTTGTCAAAGTTGCTGGAAATTTGGGGAAAAGTCCCTCTTAAATTCGCATTCAATACGTTAGGGTCCAACTCGGGGGACGAATTAGGAGCCACGGATTCTGTCCGCTCAATATCAGAGTTGATAGGTGACAAATCATTTGCTAAAATCTGCTCAGCAGCTAATAAGTCATCCTTACTAAGCAAATCCTTGTTGGCTGATTTTGATGATGTGGCGGTCGGGTCCACATCACTAGGACCATCATTGACCGAAGTCAACTGAGCCATTAAACAATTGAGAGAAGATACTCAGCAAATAAACAAACCAATGCCAATGATGGGCAAGGAGAAACACTGCCCACACCCAAAGGGGAACAACAGTTAGTGGGGAGGATAAACACCACTAAACTTAAACCTCCGCCATGCTGTACTTGATAATAAACAATTAGGATCTGGACTTGATGATTAGATGATGAAGAATCCGGCCACCTAAGACCGGAAAAATCAACGGAAACTGGAAATCAACCAAGAACAACCCAGCCGCACCAAAACTGTTCGACAGAACCCGAAGCTGAAGAAGAAAACGATAGGAGACCAATAACATGAACTCCAAAAATTCCCAGCTGCTCCAGATCACAAGATCAACGAAATAGGAAGCCAAAACAACCAAAAAAGCGAACAAAAAAATCCCGGAAACAGGAACCCCACCGCAAAATACACAACCGCACCAGAACTGACCTAGAGAACCCGAAGCGAGGAGAAGAACTCAAGGAGACCAAGAAGATGAACTCCAAAAAATCCCAACTGCTCCAG
The DNA here is from genome assembly GCA_948329865.1 of Linaria vulgaris. Classification (NCBI taxonomy): domain Eukaryota; kingdom Viridiplantae; phylum Streptophyta; class Magnoliopsida; order Lamiales; family Plantaginaceae; genus Linaria; species Linaria vulgaris. Next base: position 73,159,626 of record OX415251.1, on the reverse strand, counting down.
ATCACAGTACTTATGAGATAAGAAGCCAAATCACTCAAAGAATCTAACAAAAACACCCCAGAGACAGGAACCCCAAAGCAAATATCAGAACTGCACCAAACAAGAGCGCAGGAAACTGAAGCGAGAAGAATTGATCAAAAAGACCAAGATGATGAACACCAAAAAATACCAATTGCTCCAGATCACAAGAACAACTTGAGAGGGTGCCAAATCAAGCAAGAAACCAAGAAAAAACACCCCAAAAACCGAAACCCCGCCTAGAACAACAAAAACCGCACAAACGAACCGATAAAGTGAACGAATGAAAGGAGAGCAACCAGGTGAACTCCAAACGAATCCAAAAGCTCCAGCACACCAGAGAAATAACTAGGGAACACAAAAAAAAACAAAAAAGGAGAACCAACAAAAAACACACAAAAAGAGCAACAAAAAGAAGGAAGAACACACAACAAAGAGTGAGCAACAAATGAAGATTAAAGCCCTATCGATGAAACCCGAGAGTTTGCATGGAGCTAAGAACCAAACACGAATTGAGCACTCTCCAATGTCAAGAGGGGAACCCTACGTCAAGTGCAATACAAGCCGCAAGATTAACCTCCCTTCAAAGGGCTTTGTGTTGAAAGAGAAGAGAGAAGAGAAAAACGAAAATAAACAGGCAAAAAAAACACAACCCGCGAACGTGAATCCACAACACTAACCAAAAGAACTCGCCATGGATGAAGAAATGGAGAGGTCTTACACGAGAACAAGGAACACGAACCCCACCTCCCTCAAGTCCAACCGTTCACCAAGAAGTACTCCAACAACCTCGTGAGGAGGAGTTGTGTCTCGATGATACCGGGGATTGTGGGACCCGCAACCTACCTTCTCGCCAACTCCGAGGGTGCAGTACTCCGCAACACCTGGAACTCGGTTAATCTTAGGAAGTACTATGCTTAGTATAATGCAACAGTTGTACATAAATAAAAAATTTGTTTCTGTATATTGAAGGCTCCGATACAAAAACCAAAAGGAAAAAGATTGCAAAACAAAACGATGACTCTATAAAGTCATCACAGCAATCTAACCCCGAGGAGCCATCTAATACAAACAGCTAAAACAAAGCATCTAATACTAATAACGAACCCTCACCCCAGAGGGATATTGGGTCGTATCCGATACAAAATGGCCAACGACTATTCCTGCCTACACTAAGCATCCTCGATTGAACGTTTCCCTTCCCGAACAAGACGACGATGGTGCTCCTCGGAGGGGGAAGCCGGATCACCTAGCAGAACTACCGGATCCTCGAATGCTGAGGAGGAAACTTCCGCAAAAACCCTATGGATATCCATCTCTGGAACGGTCAAACCCGAAGGAAACCCGAGCAAAGCCTGAACAGCCTCTCGGTACAACCGATAACCGATACGGACCAGATGACGCATCTCTTCCTGAAGGGACTCCCGAGGGCTAGATGGACCCGTTATCCCCAACACCGCTTGAACCTGGGCCATTACTAGAGCCACCTCATGGGTACGAGTAGTCTCCAACAGTCGTTGATTCGCCACATCTCTCTCCCTCGTGATATATAACAATCGCTCATCGGAGAATCGAATCTGGTCTCTCAAGGCTTCCATACTCCTCTCTAAACCCAAGACTCGGGCCTTTTCAAGCACCAGCTGGCGCTCCAACTCCCAGGATTTATTCTTCTCGGATTGCAATATTTCTCCCGGGACATCCCGAGTAGTCTCCCTTTCAGCGGTCAAATGAGCTATCTCCTCGTAAGCCTTACACAAGCTCTTCTCTAGCACGTCCCGACGACGATAGCCCAAATCAGCACCAGAAGAGGAATCTCCTTGGGATCCAATGGCATTCAGAACCATGTAAAGCTGCATGAGAACAAACTATAACCACCCGAACGATAAACAAGGTCAGTATTAGATACAACAAATAAAAGTTATTATACCTCGCACAAATCCTTGCAGGCTAGATCCTGAAGGCTGGATAGAGGGAGACTTTTCATTAGCTCACAATCTGGTGCATTCAAGAGGCCACTCAAAAAGTTCCGGCAAAAGTCTGTGACCAAAGGAGAACTAGGGGCGGAACCATGCTCTCCGAGGGAATGAATCTCTGTGAGGAAAGGATTTCCTTCGAGAGGCGGACGAGCAACACGATCCGGGCCCTCCCCCAAAGGTCTGGACCCACCCGGAGCCGAATAGGGGAGATCCTCCTCTACCTCGTTAATAGCACCAACATCTAACCCAGGAGAAGGACGCCGTATCCGCTGAGGAACCGGACACTCCCTCTGGAGAAGAGCAGAGATTGAATCCTCCCCGACAGCGGAAGCTCGAGTATTTACTGGGGGGTTGCGATAGGCAAGCGTCTTGGATTTTCATTCTCTAAGGAATGACTCGTTGCTTCTTCAAAACTTTGCTGGGCTGAATCCCCTTCTTCCGATAAAAGGTAATCATCACTTGATGTTTGTATCAAAAAAGTTTTGTCAAAAGGTTCAATCGCAAACGCGGCCATCTCCGAACATGTCATAACAGAGAACATATTATGAGCCCGAAGAGGATAAAAGCATCAGGGATAGTAAAGATCCGAGAAATAACTTACGAAAATAGAAATTACGGCATGGCGGCTGAACAGGGAGACTAAATGCCTCCACCTTCTTGAAGCCGAGCCAAAATCAGGGATTTGGGTAATTCTAACAACCCGCTCACATCATAAGATCCAGAGAACAACCCGGAGCAAGACAACATCACTACCTCCCGTGCCACAGTCTCGGGGGTGGGGGTAACATACCCTAAACCCCATCGGAGAGGTACTCCCCATAAATTAGCCGATTGGCTCTTCGGACGGACAAAAAAGAACCTCTGCCTCCAATCCCCTCTACGAGAGCAAGGGTTGGATACACGAGTGAAGGCTCTAATGTTTTCCCGATAGACCAGGCTAAAAAAATGAGGACCACCCGGACAGGGGCGCAAGGAGAAAATAGCCCCCACCCGATGAGGAGTCATAGGAAGATTCAAGAGCTTACAACAAAGAATATACCCCCACCAAGTGACGATAGGAGTTTGGTGTTAGCTGACTGGGACACAGTTGCCAATAACGAAAGAGAGTTTGAAGAAAGGGGTGAAAAAACACCTGTAACCCATAACGTACCTGATCGCAGTACATTGTTAGATAACCCGAGGGGGGATCATAAGCCCTTTGATCGTAGAACGGTACAAGTACATTGTACTTGTTATAATCCATGTTATACTCGGCAAAGAGGGTCGTAAGAGACCCCTCGTGCTCGCTGCTCGTGGCTGTCCCGACACAACCCCGCCCTATTAACCTCGAAGGATTTAAATGAAGCAATTCAAAGACTGAAGACTGATCCACCGGGGTGTAGGGTCCTCGGCCCTTGTATACCTCTCGGATGTGATTCATCCTAAGAGAATTAGTGTGAGCAGACCGTACCGATGCTCCCCTTGAAGAGCTGCCCAAAATGTTTGCTATGTCATCCTCTAGACTGTCTCTCTGAGAGGAAAAGCTATCTGGGAGGCGTGGCGTATCCCTAGCAAAAGCGAAGGAGTCCGGACCGAGTTTCGAGCAGAACTATGGGATGAAACGGATCCTCCCCATCTGTAATGTGGGGGCATCATCTCCTCAAGTAAGTGTTTCCTCTTTATTCACTACTATTTAGTTTAAGATTAAGGGAAATCGAAAACAAGGTTAAAGAGATAACCTTACGGAAGAATTAGTGGACTTCTCTTGGTAAGTAGGAGAATATATGATTAACTTTTAGTTCTATATATATTTATCACCTTATGATTAAATAAATCTACCTAATTAAAGTAGAAGACACGTGTCAAAAAGGTTCTCCTACTTAAAGAAAGTACACACTTAAAATTAACATGCAAACTGACACCTCCTGCTTAGGAAAAAACTTAGTCAGCAAGGTTAAATAGTTATCCTTATCACCTCCAGTTATAACTGATTTAGAGAATAAATCCAATATTTATGAACGATAAAATTAAATAAGGCGAAAAACAAGAGGAAGAAAAAGACAGTTGTTTATTTAAAAACCGAGAAGTCCTCGGAAGAGAGTACCTTTACAAAGAGAATTTATTAAAAGCACGAAAAGGGAAGTTACAAATAAATAAAAGCCCTAAACTATGCCCACGTGGTTGAGGGGGGCGAAACGGAAAGTGAAAGAGAAGTCGCCACAGCCACAGTACCCTTCGGAGCCCAACGAGAGATATGAGAAAACATCTCTCCAGAACCACTGAGCCTTGAACTCGGACTACTTGCCGAGCGTATCGGAGAAGGCGCAGGAGAAACCCGAGGAGAGAGCATGCCACCAAACCTTCCTATTAGTGCTCGGCAGTCCTCGAAAGATGGTTTCTTTAGCTTCTGAAGGTCAAAGGTCTTCGAGAAGTCCACGTCCGGCCGTAGCAAAGGCTTCGCCACCCTAGAGCACTCCAGATAACCCCACAGTACATGACCCGACAAAAGCTCCTGAGAGGGCCCCTCGGAGGTTTCCGAATGCTGTCTGAAAGTCTCATGTTGAGCCAATAAAACCGCTGCATCAACTTTGGCTTGTGTCTCCTCGGGAGAGAGGAATGTCGCCAACTTCTTTTCTGCTGACTCCGCCCTATCGATAGCCTGGCCTAACATCTCCTGAAGATCCCTTTCCCTAGCCAAGCTTTCGGCTACCTCCTTCTCAAGGGTAGCGATCCCAACACTGAGGGTCCCCTCAGACTCTTTCTTCTCCTTTTCCACAAGGGCTACCCTAGCCTTAGCAGCCTCATCGGATGCTTCCATCTGCTTACATGCAGATTCTGCCTTCTTCAGCCTACGGTGCAAACCCTCGAGAGGAAGCAGTTGATCTCGGAGTACTTTCACCTTCTCCGTATCCTTCAACCCACGCTGCTCAACGGATGTGACTGCCTCCCGAGTCTTTCCTATCTACAAGAAGGAAAGTAAGAGAAAGAAGTGAGGAAAATAGCACATAACACAAAGAAGCAAAATATAAAAAGAAAAAGGGGAGACTTGGAACTTACCATAAGCCCCATCCAGTTGAGGCTGGTATATAAGAATTGGAACCCCTCGGCAGGTACAGAATTGGAGAAAGCAAAGAACTGGAGGATCTCCTGATAAGCATCCCCCACTGTCCTAGACGAAAGCCGCCCCTCGGGTCCCCGAGGGGGCACGGGTGTTTGAAAAGTATGCCCCCTCGGAGATAGGGTCACCGGAACGGAATCCCTCGAGGGGCTAGTCCCCAGAATTGGCATCACCACATCCAAATCAGTAAACAGAACCCGAGAGCCTCCAGTAGATATAGACGTGCCTACCTCTCCCACCAATGAGCTCAACAACTCCACTTTAACATCTCTGTCTTCAGAAGAGGGATCGAATTCCCCCTGTGTGTCCTCGGAGTCCCCCAGTGAAGCTTTCGGGTCAGGAACCTTAAACTGTGCCAAGAACTATTCCTCTACAAAAGATAGCATATTATTACACAGAGAGGAAAAAACTAGGCAAAAGTGGCTTACCAAAGGAGACACACTCTTCAATCATTAGTGCCTTGCCCTTATCTACAGTAGTTGCACCGGAATCGAGAACATCAGTATAAAAGCCCAGCCCCTTCCAGAAATTTCAGAAAAATCTTAGTAAAGACCGACCATAACTTACCAAGAGGGACGGGCTCGGATACTACTCTCTCCGAGAACTCCGGAGTTGCCGGAGATGAGGGCGCAACTCCACGAGGAGAGTCAGGAGATGGCTCCCTAGAAGATATGGCCACTACCTCAGGTCTCGTGGAAATGGCTTCCTCTGAAACCCTCGGAGAACTTCCTGTCTCGGACCCAGAAACTGGTACCAAAGCTAGACTTAAAGGACCCACCTGACGTAGTGGAACCGCGTTCTGGATTACCCCCGCGGCATCTATAAACAAAGGTGTGTAATCCTCATGAGTTACTCCTACCTCCGGACCAATAGACTCGCCCACAGGAGCATTAACCTCCTCATCATGATCACCCTCATCCGGAACGTCTGAAGCTCCACTCAGAACAGGCTCCACAGGGCCCGACTGCAAGAAATACTTCGCCAAAACAGCCCCTACACCATCTGAGGACCACCAAACAGTTATAAGCCTATTCATATGGCAAAAGAAGAGACGAGAACAAAAACAAGGTACTTACTGAAAAGATTTGGGGCTTCGGGAGATAGGGACAGTGGCTTCTCGACTCGGTCATCGGTACAAACTACATTGTGAAGCCCGGATGTCTCGAACAACCTCGGAAAATCCTCCGACTCCATCAGAAGTTGCTGGGAAATCACCGGAGATAGAACTACCTCCTGATCCAAAGTGTGCACGGGAGAGGCACCTTCTCTCCAGTCAAAGGGCATATCCCAGACACCTTCTGCTGGTTGCACAAAGAAGTACCTGTTCTTCCAGACGCTATGTGAACTTATTGAAGCGTCTAAAATCCTTTTCGTGGAATTCTTGCTATTATCCCGATGGCGAACGTGATAGAAGGGATACCCCCCGGGTGAGACCACTATATCAAAAATAGAAAAGAAATGATCCACCCCGCACTCCAACCCATTTACCTGGTACCAGAAGACATAAATGCAGAGGGCGGCGAATCCGTTCAGAACCAGTTGGCTTGGACAGATGTTACAAGCCTTAAACACCTCACAGAAGAAGGGTGGCATAAACGAACGCCACCCATACTGCACCTGGGCAAAATAAACAGTCAACATCCCTGAAGGTGGATAGCATGCCCTCTGATCCTTCGCGGGAATTTGAAACACCATGTTCTTCTAGAAGGCTCTAGTGGAGTTGAACAAATCCAGCACCTGCTCACGAGTAGCAATGCTAGGAACCTTCTCAATCTTCGCGAAATCGCGAGCAGCAGCGGCCTTCTTCGATTTAGGAACCCTAGCTTTTTTAGAAGACGAAGCACCGCCTTCAGCGATTGCGGAAACTTCGCCCTTCCTTTTACGGGTAAGAACTCCGGTCGAAACACCCCCCGCCCCCACCTGAGGATCAATTGGAGCAGTGACTCCAGAAGCGATCGAGGCGGCAAGAAGACCAGTATTGGTGGAAGAGGCCATCTGGACAAAAAAGACGAGGAAACTTTTTGCCCCGAAAGAGAATTGCTAACTAAAAAAAAAATGAATAGTCCTCCTACTTATAGCCAGGAAGGAACAACGGTCACAAGGGTTCAAAAACGTGGAGCCTAGTTAGAGCTCCACGTAACTACCGCGTACAGACGCCACGTACACGGCCCATTGGACCGTTACCAACAGTTCGCCGTTAAGGACAATCAGGTAAAATCTCTTTGGCCCATTTGCAAAAATATATATATATATATATATATATACGTGCTCCTTCGAAAAAGCACCAAAAAAGGAGCACGTGGAAGATCAAGACTCGGACTAACCCCTCACCTCACTGAGGACGATGAATAAAATTTCCCTCGCCTCTACTAAGGCGATCGAAATTTGGGGGGGGGGGGGGGGGCTAGTGTTAACCGTAAAAAATAAACGCGAGACTAAAAGGAGATATTATTCCTAAATATAGGTAATAATACATGGACAATACTATTGTCACGAGTACTTCCGATGAGATGTACCCGTTCCTAATGAGGAGGTCCATCGGATGTCGCTCAAATCCCTCGGTCACTGACCTGAAGCGGTAAGAAGTGACACCCGAGGAGACATTTAAGCGTCCCTTGGAAAGTCAACGATGAATAAAAATAGATATCGACGCGACATCGGAAAAAGAGGAAATCTGATGGACCCGCGCGACTTCGATATCTATCAATGCACCAAGAGGGACCACAACGGACCCAGGTCCCAGAACCTTATGAGAAAACTTCCTTGCTGAACACTCCTCAAACATCAATTACCCTCGGAACATCATTCCGAAGAACAAATGCTAAAATAAAGCTATACCTAAATACTGGAGTCCAAGAAGGCCTTCTACGAGGGCCTGAGTCACAAAAATATTACTTCACGAAGGCCAAGTAAAGCCCTCGGAGACGAAGCAAAACCCTCGGAAATCCAATCAGACCCCTCGAAAACCCTGCCTAACCCACGACCAAGATATAAAAACCTATCGGAGTACACGTCAGAAGAAGGCGTCCCAAAGATAAACCGCTATCGGAACTACCACAGCATCAGACGAGTATTCCCTCCCACTTACCCAACGTTTCCAAAAGGTATAACCCATCGGAGAGAATAAGTCAGAAGAATCAACCTATCGGAGCCCATGGAAGCTATCGGAAAAGATATAATCCACCCTAGTCAGTGCCCCGTCAGCAGATGTACCAAACAGATAAACTCCATCTTATCTTGTTCACTTTTAAGCGTGTCACGACACCTGTATTTACTAGACACATGCATAACGACACATGTCCCTAATAAACTCTATATAAAGGGAGGTGGTCAAATAAAGAAGAGGACTCAAGTCACATACACCAACATGTTAACCAAATTAAGGAGTGGAATTCAGTGAATAAAGGAAAGGATATTCTCGTACTGTTATTTTCCATAAAATCATCGTTTTTTGAATCACGGGTAGGCGTTCCAACCCAAAAATAATAACTCGTTAAATAGGGAATAATTCCAAACCCGTTAACAACGGAGAATCGTTGTTCTTGACGTTAAAGACCAGCCCGAGTGCATTCACGAACTCGGAGAGGACCTTCCGAGAAAATGCGTCAAACTCCTATGTGAAGAGACCTAAAATCCTCAAAGAGAGAGACTCTAGTAATGTGGGGCCTAAAAATAAAATAATTACTTAATTTGTTGCAGTTTGAAAATCAATACATACGACTAGAGATGGAAACTAGGCCGGGTCAGCCCGGCCCGGACCGGCCCAGCTCGGGTCCAGCCCGGACCGGACCGGTCCGGAAACCCACATTTTATAACCCGGGCTCGGACCATTTTTTAACTGGGCCTCAAATGTGGTCCTGGGCCGAATTGGGCCGATCCTGGGCCTGGGCTTTTAAAAAAAATATTTGGCCCAGATTTTTGTCTGGGCCATATTAACATTGGACCTATTTAATTAGGCCTGAACTTAAGGGCTAATTAAATAGGCCCTAATTAATTGTGGACGTTGCAAATTGCAACGTCCACTTAATAGTGCATCAGTGTCACTGATTCAGTGATCAGTGCATGCATGCCAATATTAACGTTGCAATTTGCAACGTTCAAATATTTGAACGTTGCAAATTGCAACGTTAATATTGACATTAGGGGCTTATTTTGCCGTTACTTTTTCTAATTTTTTTTTCTATATATACCTCATTCCTTCTCTTTTATTCTTCACAGTTATTTATCTACTTTCTCATTATCAATCTAGTCTTCTCAAAATATAATATCATATTTACATAACATTCTCTATACTTAATTAAAATAATTAGCATAACCTTGTTATTGTAATATTAATCTTACTCCTCCTCGATATTATGGCGCATCCATTTTTTCCATATACCGATCATGCCCAATCATCCACTCCTACGCCGCAATCTCGGCGTCCATCTAACAACGAAGATATTACTAATCGTGCTCGTGCCGCCATTAATCAACCCGCACATTCCGATGATGAGACACTAAATTACGACGCGTCGGTGGATCCAATCAACACGGCTCAATTCGAGTCCAACTGGAATATGGGTCTCGGTTTTTCGGAGTTTCAACATAACGACCCCTATTATGCAATGGGCGGGAACTCTCCGGTTTATCCTCCGGAATTTGAAGAGCCAAATGGTGACATGGAAAATGATGAACACTCGACACCTGACCTCGCTACACCAACAGATCCTAACATTCATCTGCAGGCTTCTACTGTACGAGCCAAAAAAACTACGTCCAAGGTATGGACCTATTTTGAGAGGGACAGGGCGGCTCAAACGGCTACGTGTAAGCTTTGTAAGCATTGTTTTGTATTTCGACCTAATGGTGGAACGGGAACGTTGGCTCGTCATTTAGCGACGACCCATAAGAATCGCAATGTTCACGACCAAGGTACGCAATCTAGTTCATCGACTTTTAAGTATGATCAGAAAAATGCACGTGAACTTACCTCTAAGTTTATTGTTCAAGGTGACTTGCCATTTAATTTTTCTGATAATGAACTAGTTGAGGAGTGGATAACTAATGCATTTTGTCCTGAAATGAAGAATGTAAGTAGACATACATGTTATGCGGATGGTTACAAACAATATGTTGATAGCATGATTGAATTGAAGGAAACATTTGGAAATCATGATGGTAGGGTGTGTTTTACTACTGATTTGTGGCAAGGAAATGGTGATAATCACTATATGTGTGTGACCGCACATTGAGTAGGATCTGATTGGGTTATGCATAGGAGATTAATTGAATTTGCTCCCTTAGATCCTCCACATAAAGGAGAAAACATAAGTCGTACTTTAATGAACACTTTAGAAGAATGGAATTTAGTTGATAAAGTTTTATGTATTTCCCTTGATAATGCAAGTAACAATCTCAAGGCTATGAGTTTTTTTCGTGATTTGCTTCCACCAATACTTCAAGGAAAATTATTACATATTCCATGTGTTAATCATATTCTACACTTATGTGTCAAAGCTGGATTACGTGTGATACAAGAACCCATTCAGCGCATTCGAACTTGTTTAAGTCATATTAAGTTTTCTCATTCAAGACTACATTATTATAAGCAAATTTGTAAGCTGAAAGGTGTGCCCTATAAAATTCCTTATCTTGATACACCTCATAGGTGGAACTCTACATATAGGATGTTAATAGAGGCAACTCCAAATGCCGAGTGTGTTATGAACTATTGTGCTTCTCGTCAACGTGATGGGGCACCAATATGTTTTGAAGATGATTGGATTATGTCGGGTATCTTAGTCCCGTTTTTATCACTTTTTGATAGTGTTACAAAGGAAATGTCATCACAATATAAACCAACTTTTAATCTTTTGTTGTGCTATCTTGTTCAAATTGTACAACTCTTAAAGGCAGTAAGACTACCAGATCAGGAAGAGTTCGATGATGATAGCGATGTTGAAGAAACTGATCTTCAAAGAGTAGTTCAAAAAATGGAGAAAAAATGGTTGAAATATTTTCGCAAAGTACCAGACATAACTATCTTAGCTACGTGTTTAGATCCTCGTAGTAGATTAACTTATTGTTTACAACTGTTGGGTGAGTACTATGAGTGTCTCAACCTAGAGTTCGACGCGGATACTGAAAAAACTAGAATATTGTCTATGTTTCATGAATTATATGCTATATATTCTTGTGGGCGTGGTGAACCCGACAGAAGGTGCATCAACAAGTTCGAATATGCACTGTATATTCAAGAAAACTTTAGGTGGCAAGAGGGCCAAGGCGACTGCCATCAGAGGCCTTGATGAGTTCAACCACTTCTTAAATAAGAGTCCTACAGATTTTGATGAATCTGCAAAATTCGATATTTTACAATGGTGGCGCCAAAACGAGCATAATCATCCCGTTGTTGCTCGTATTGCTCGTGATCTACTTTCGCCTCAAATGTCCTCGACCGCTTCAGAGTCTACTTTTAGTTCAGGAAAAAATTTACTTTCAGACCACAGACAACGATTAACACCGAAGTCTGTTAAGTTTTGTATGCTTTGGAAGGATCACCTGGATCAAAAATGGCGTGAAAAAAAATCCCAAGATGCGCCAAGTATATATACTGTAAACGAAGGAGAAGAACAAATCAACTTTAATGGTCTCCATATTTGAAGATTTTTTTTTCCAATCGTTACCATTTTATGTTTTTTTTTTAAAATATAAGTTCGCCTTTTATGATTTCATCACGACGTTGATCTATTTTTTAAAGTTTGCTTTTTATGTTTTTTTAGAATTCAAGTTTTTATAAACTTTACCTTTTATGTATTTCTTTTTTAAGTTAACCTTTTATGTTTTTTTGAATAAAAGTACTTGGTTTAAGTTCCTTTTATTTTCGTACTTGTTTTAAGTTCCTCTTTAAAAAAAAAAAAAAACGGCCCGGCCCAACCCATATTTAAAACGGGTCTGGGCCGGGCCTGGGCCCATATTATTAAAGGGTTAGCTCGGCCCGGTCTATATTTTATCCGGGCCAAGCCGGGTCTGTGCTGGGTCGGCCCGGCCCGGCCCACTTTCCATCTCTACGTACGACCTACATTTTGAAAAGTCGTGTACACGATTTGGGGTTTTAGGAAAACAAATCTATTGGCAAAAGTTCTCAACTTTTCTCCCATGTGGTTAATTCATTAATTATGAAACATTACATATAAAAATTACTCATCTCTTGTAAATTAAAAATATATCTTGATTAGAAAATCTTATTTTTCTTTAGGATAAAGTAATTTATGTTTATAAAAAGTGAATTAAGGCTAGTTTAATCACTTAATAAAAAACTCAATAAAGTTACTTGAAACATAATGAAAGAGATTGTGCACGGAGCTCTTAAAAACTAGAAGAAGGTTTCTTAAAACAAAAATTATCCATTAACTTCCAAACATATTATGAAAATTATAATAAAATAATACCATTGGGGCTTTAGTTTTAGCCAATCTATGTGAATTTACCAGATGGAAAACTTTCTACGAGAAACTGCAAATTATGATCTTACTTTAACTCGAGCAAAAATCTATCTATTGTTAATTAATTTTTTATCATGCATTCACACTATTATTTATGACGAGTTAAAAAAACATTGATGTCATTCAAATTCAATCATCCCTACTGTTTGATGTATCAACTAGTCAAACTGTCAAAGGACAATAATGGTGGACTTTCAACCCCCCACAACCTGGATTGTACATTTGTACTACCCTTTCATTTACTATATCATATTAAATCATATTAATAAAACTCAGGGTTCATAAAGACAAATAATTATACAAGATTTTTGGGGACCAACCTAGCTTAAAAGAAGTGGCCTCCCTCTCTGTTGAGCTTAGAATCCTAATTATGAAAAAGAGCAAACATTAATTTCGATAGTCCTATTAAAAGTAAAATAATATACAACTAAAACATTTTAATTTTTAACATCACCAAGCCTCTACAATTCCTCAACGATAATGTGAAAATTACATAAACCCAAACTATACAAAGCCAAATTGTTGACTATTAGTAAAATTCTTATTTTATTACCTAAGGTTCACATTTTCTAAAAAATAAAGCAAAGCCACTTACTTGTGTTTCTTCCAAATCTCAACATTGTTGTCAGCGGGTGTGACTCAAATTTTACACAGAAAATCTAAGTCAAAAGTCCATTTTACCCCTTGTACCAGGCGACTCCTCCATAAAAGCAACCCCATATTCGTAATTTGACACCTCGCCCCTTTCCTCGGTTCCATCGAATTTTTTTAATACTACAAATTAAATTCACATAAAATTGAGTTCTTCTCTATTTTGTGGCATGCAATACAAAATCCATAAACCCCCAAATTAATAAATAAATAAATTTTAATTTTAATTTGAAGATGTTGCTGAGAGGAGGAGGCGCATTCTCGGCTTGCAATGCCGCCGTCGATTGCCCCTCGATTCTTCGCCCTAGTTTCCCCGCCGCCGTCGTTTCTACTCGCGATCACAAATTCCGATCTCGGAGGACACGTGTCGTGTCGGTGGCCACAAGCAAGCCCAAGGAGCGGAGCCACGAGCCGAGCGTGGCAGACCGGCTCCGGCTCGGCAGCTTAGCCGAGGACGGGTTGTCTTATAAGGAGAAATTCATTGTGAGGTGCTATGAGGTGGGGATTAACAAGACTGCTACCGTTGAGACCATCGCCAATCTATTGCAGGTCTGTCTGTCGCGTGATGTCGAATTTTATCGCACTTAAGATTCGTCGAATAACTTTGTAAAGTTTGTTGATGCATGTAAAGGTTGCTGCTTTACGATGTTTTTTGTGATGTGTTAAATTGAGCAATGTAGGTATGTATAATTGGTCGATGAAACGCAACGCTTGTTTTTGTTGATCCCGTTTTAGTTTAAGCTGGAGTTTGAGTGACATTTTTTGTTTTCGATGGTGATGTAGGTTGTCGTAAATTCTTCTCAAATTTGTCGGTAAATTGATGTGCAGAAATGTGCTTGTCCTGTTCTTCCTGGACAAGCTCAACGTTACCAAGATTTTTGCTAAACGAGAAAGAGGACGTTATTATTAAGCTATAAAAAAAATGTGGTTTTGGTTCAGTACTTCCCTGTGGATTAGGCATGTGATTGTATGTATGTATATGTATGAGTTCTCCAAGTTAAGAATTGGCTTAAAATCATTTCTAAAAGAACAGATCAATTAGGAAATTCTACTCATTATGATTAGATGTTAGAGGTTTGAAATCATACGTCCTCTGTCGTCAGGAACTTTAAGTGGTATATTGTTTCATTCATTTTATTTTCCTTTACTTCACTTAATGTTCTTAACTATATTTGAGCAGGAGGTTGGATGCAACCATGCTCAAAATGTTGGATTCTCAACTGATGGATTTGCAACTACAACTACCATGAGAAAATTGCATCTCATATGGGTGACTGCTCGGATGCACATCGAGATCTACAAATATCCTGCCTGGTAGCATATTAATAACTGATAGATAGATATTATGTAAATTTAAATTTAGTCTGCCTTTTCTTCTTCTATGTATTTATTATGTATTGTTCATGGAGCAGGAGTGATGTAGTTGAGATAGAGACGTGGTGCCAAAGCGAAGGTAGGATTGGTACTAGACGAGATTGGATTCTCAAAGATTATGCTAACGGTGAAGTCATCGGGAGGGCTACAAGGTGAGATGAAATTTCATTCATTGCAATCAAATTTTAAAGCATAGAAACAATTATGTCATCCTATTTTATGCACATCGAGTCACAAAACAGTAACAAAAGTTGAGACTTTTGATCATATTGAGATGATATGGGAGTACTTAAAACCCATATTTTCACCTGTTTATCTTTTTTTAAAGAAAAGGTTATTCACTTGAAAGATCGTAGTTACAGCCCTCGGGGAGGAGAAATATTGTTCGAATTATCTTTCATGATGAACTTTATTTGTTCAAACTGTTTGGAGATTAACAGATTTATGTCCAGCTCATCTATTTTTGGTTGTGTCACTTGTATTTAGGATTAGATCCAATGTTAGGAGGTCTTGGGTATTTTTTGTGTCCATCCCATCCCATTCACTTACAACAATTTTTTGCAGTAAGTGGGTAATGATGAACCAGGACACCAGGCGGCTTCAGAAAGTCACCGACGATGTCCGTGATGAATATCTTGTTTTTTGCCCAAAATCACCTAGGTAAGTTCTTTGTTTAAAACCCCGGGTTGGTAGACTAGACAGTTTTATCTCAGATCATTAGTTCGTAACTCTGGGAATGAGAAAGACAACACAGTTTTCGATTTCCCCTTCACGCACACATTTTTATGCATGCATATGGTTTGGAGCATTTTTATCTGCAAATACCAGACACCTGCTATAAACAGAACACAGAATCAGATTTTTTTTTTTTAATATTTGGCAAGGATTTTGAAGTATAGCGGTGCTGCATTTCAAATTTACACTCTGTTGTCAAGCATGATTGAAACTGTTGACCATGTAGTGCATTATTTTGCTCCCAATATGTCACTCCTTACTGTTATTGCTGTGCTCTAAAGGAAAAAACTTATGTTTTAGCTTGCTTGAAAGCGTTTACTTGGTGGTACTTAAGATGTGTCTAATAAATTATTCGTACCAGAAATTCCATGGACTTATGGTTTGTCTGTGTATATGTCATTGATTTAAAGAACAAAGCAAAACTGGTCGTAACCATTTATTTAGTTTGTCCGTTTACTTGACGCTAATAAACAGTTAGATATATAATGACAACACGTATTTTCATATCTGTACCCAATGCAAGTAAAAGAATGCCAAGTATCCTGCATCAGCCATAAGGTGAAAATGGTTTGTAACTGGGTTTATGGGCATCCATTTCCTCATTTCTAATCTCCCCTGCTCCAAAAAGGAAATCTGTCCGACTGATTTGTCGGTTTTGCCAGGCTATCTTTTCCTGAACCGAATAATGCTAGCTTGAAGAAAATAGCAAAACTGGATGACCCGGCACAACATTCCAAAGTTGGCCTTGTGGTAAGATCACTGAGTGCTATTGACTATGTGAGTGGATTGTTTTTTGTTTCTTTGATGTTTTTAGCATGTTTCCAACTTGGCAGCCTAGACGAGCTGATCTGGATATGAACCAGCATGTCAACAATGTCACCTACATTGGATGGGTTCTGGAGGTTCGTTGTTTGCAAACATCATCCTTCAACTGTTCTAATAGAAGAATATGTGTATATTTGACCAAACATATTCTCCATTTGGTTACTGTTTGTCACTAATTGAAAATTGATTATATCAACAGAGCATCCCTCAAGAGATCATCGACAGTCATGAATTGCAGACTATTACTTTAGATTACAGGCGTGAATGTCAGCAAGATGACATTGTTGATTCCCTCACAACACCTGAATCAGTCGTGGAGGAGAAAGTCTCAGAGCTCAAGGGAACCAATGGATCGCCTGTTGTCAGGAAAGATGATGATGAGTGCCTTCAGTATTTGCATCTGTTGAGATTACATGATGGTTCTGAGATAAACAGGGGCCGCACTGAATGGAGAAAGAAAACCGCAAAAAGATAAGCTTCACTACTTAGCTGTAGCCTTCGTACATTTGCGGTGCTGATGGTCATGCAAGCTTCCGGGCACCCCATATCCCCCCATCTCTGCCTTCCCTTCTTCTTTTTCTTTTACTTTTTTTCTTCTCTTAATTGTATCTGTCTTAGATTCTGGTATTGTATGTTTGGGAACTTACAAGGATTGTTTTGAATTTTGAGTTTTTGTTTTGAACATGAAGATGGACTACATGTGGTTTGTTCTTAGAAAAGGAACTTGTTTAATGTAATAACCTTTATCTGTTGTTTTCAGTTAGTTTACTTTATTTATTTTTGAATGTGTTTCTTTAGCTTAAGACAATGAATTTTTCTAAAATGTACGTAAGGCGGTAGACTTTTCAGATTTTCACTTTTTCATAATAGAAGCATAACGTAAAAAGATCTAAGAATTTACTGAAATTATAGTAACTCTTTCCTTGTCCAAAAAGTTCATATAAGGCTAGTAACAACTGCAGAATTTTATGTAGCATGGAATAAATTTAGTATTTAGGACTTCCTTGTTTCTGAGGATTCTAATAAATATAGTATTAAGTTTCTGTATCTATTACTTGCCAAATAAATGTTCCCAACGTTAAAAAAGATGGGAAGTTATACCCCTCAGGGATCACCCTTAGATTATGTTTCTAAATAAACTGGAAAACCTTTTCCAGTGCTATCTCTTTATAAAAGCTTCAACTTTACATACAGTTGGAGCAATAAAGATGGATTTCTCAGTGATTCGTCGAAAGGGCCCTCCTAAAAAGTCATCACTGCCACATCAAGGCGAACCACCACCGCCTCCTAAAAAGTCATCACAGCAACATCAAGGCAACCCACCACTGCCGCAGCCCCATCATCCTCCCCCTTCCCGTACGACTCCGGCGCCACACGTGGAAGAACCAAACCATATTTCTCGTGTGCAAAGCATGAGAAATCCAGAACACATGAATACCGCTGGAACATTGGGAACGAATTATGACGATAATTTTGAATATTTTCTTCATCCTCGTCGTGGACATAGTTATCATCTTGATCCTTGGCATCAAATGTTTCCCCGACCAGAATATCACCATACTCTTTTACACCCACCGCATATGCCAGACCAGGGACATAATTATCATCACGATCATGATCATCAACATCAAACACTTCCACCACTGGAATACCACCATGCTTGTTCTAACCCGCCACCTAATCACTACAGGGCACATAGTCATTATCATAATCATCAGCATCAAACGCCGCCAGAATACCATGGTGCTCTTCCAAATTCCCCGTCTAATGAGGACCAGGGACATAGTTGTCACCATGATCACCCACATCAAATGCATCCTCCACAGGAGTACATCCGTGCTCTGTCGAATCCACCAAATAAGCATGACGAGGAACATAAACACCAGCATGATCAAATGCTTCTTCCACTGGAACACCACCATGTTTGTTCTAACTTGCCGCCCAATCAGAACAGGGGACATAGTTATTATCATCATGATGAACAGCATCAAATGTTGGGAGAGCCACCGCAGCAGCGCCTTTCTCTTCCTCCGCTGGAGAACCACCGGGCTCTTTCGAATCCACAGCCTACTCGTGGACTTCCTCCATATGACCCACCACAATACTTCTACTATGCGCGGGAACCGGACACTTGCTATATTAATCCAGAACTTGGTAGGTATTCCCTTGAAGAAGATCCCAACCATTGCCACATTTTGTGAGAGGCTAGCATATTTCTCGTTTTCCAGTTTAGTTTTTATGTTAGAGATGTTATTTCTTGACTCACTATTAATCTTTTTTATAATCAATTGGTTCTGAGTAGCACACAATGTGATGGAGGAAGAACCTTTGTCAGTCTGACAATCTTATTATTATAGTAAAATTACATGAATCCAAAGTTTCAAAAGTTTATATAACAAAATTTACAATCTATGAACATGTTAAACAAATAATTCTTCGAGAAGTCTTTGATGCGTATGGTGTTTTGTATTTTTGCTAAGGCCCGCCTAAGGGTAATAGATGAAGTTGAAGAAAATGACGTTTAAATTATTAGCAACAATGTTCCGAATATGTGAATACTGTACAAGCTTGAATTCAAAGTCATGTGATGCCTATGTTGGAGATAAAGTTGGAGATAAAATTGTTAAAGACGTTGGCCGTAAACAAGACGTTTTTTTTTTACTTGCAGATGATTACGTTTTTTTTACTTGCAGGTGAGACATAAGCCATGAGATCCGGGACATAAGTCCAATTAATAATGGTAGTTTAAAGTATCTTTAATATAATATTATAAAAAAATATGTAACAATACAAGAAATGTGAAATCAAGCAAAAAAATAAATTTATATAACCTTGAGAATGCCAAAATATATTTAAGTTAAATCAAATTGCTATAAACAAATATATTTTTGAAGTCCTTACAAAAAGCATTGATAAATGCTTTAACAAAAGGATCATGCTAAAGGAAAAACTAGACGTCATTTGTAAACTATCAAAGTTAATTAATTTTTACATGATGCACAAGTTTACTCTATCACATTCAAACATATCATCATTCAAATTTTCATTTGCAGATTCGCTTGCACTCCTCCATATTAAAAAATAACTATTTTAAATCTCGTTGTCATTGTTAAGGGTTTTTTTTTTGCTCTTCTCTTTTTATTTTTTCTTGGTAAAAAAAGCAGCTTAAACTAAGTTCTAACTATAATCAGTATCTAGCAAAATCAAACACCGAGACGGCGGAGTATCCTAAAATACTTTCTGCTAACACCTATCTCTATCTTTGCAAGATAATCTGCGACCCTGTTTGCTTCTCAAGGTATCCGTCTTAACTCCACATCCCAATGAAGTCGAATGAGTTCTCGGCATTCTTTAATAAAGCTTGAATCTTGTCTGTAAACCTTTTCTAAGAGCCTCAAGTTCCGGTTCCTCCACCGTGGGCGAGGAAAGCTGTTTTGTAAATCTCCATATCTAAGCGCTCGTGTCCGACCTAAGAACACCCTTAGTTGCACCTTGATTCGACCGAGAACAACTCACCACATCAATATTCAGTTTTGTCCAACCGTTCTTTGGCTTACTCCACTTGCGTACCATTGGGTTTTTGGATTTTTCCTTCCGCACCGTAAGGAGCTCAACACTAAGTTGCTTTATTTGATGAATACGAGTGCTGACATTGTCGTATTTCCCTTGGAACACCCATTTGTTTCGTGCTTTCCAAAGTCACCAAATTGTAGTGGTGAATACATACTCCCACTTCACATTGGCCAAAATTGTACTTCTAAATTCCATCTTCTTTTAGTTCTTATGCACCCAAACCGCATCCACCAATTTGTCGAATTGAGCCAAGTCCAATTTTGACAACAGTTTCCTCTAGATTTCCCGAGCCTTCTTGCACTCTCAGAGAATATGTAGGAATGTTTCATCAGGGCAATCACACGTAGGGCAATCAACCGATTGAGCTATATTCTGAACCATTCTAAGTGGTTAGTTGATAATAAGCCACACCAAATGTTGTATCTTATAGCTTAAGTTAGTCTTCCAAATCCACCCGTATTTAAGCTTCCCTAGCCTCTCAACTCCATAATGCCTAGTGAATATCTTATATGCCGAGTGGCACGTAAAGACTCCATTCCCCCACTTACTTCATATGGTTGTGTCCTCACGATCACTAAGAATGATATTCTTCCTTCGAATAGTCTCTTGAATATTTAGAGAAATAGAAGTAAGCAATTCCTCTAACTTCCAGCCATCTTGATTCGAAAACACATCACAAACTCGTAACCAGGCTTCTATCGGAACAATGCTTGAGACCACCTCGCAAACCCTTCCCTCTCCCATCCAATTGTCGAACCAAAAGGATGTCGTTGAGCCGTCTCCAAGATTCCAACGCAAGAAAGGTTTCATCAAATTCATACATATCATAACACCTTTCCATGTTGCACTTGTCGTAGCCCTCGGTGTATGATTAAGAAACGAATTTCCCTTCAAATACTTGAATTTGGTAAATTCACTCCAAACCGTTCTTTCTTTCTCATAATCTTCCAAGCAAGTTTAGACAAAAGGGTTTCGTTGCTTGTACGGCTATTTTGGATCCCCAAGCTCCACTCATCTTTCGGTCTGGTCATTTCATTTAATCCCATGTGATGGATCTTTTTGCGAGCCATATATGTGGACCATTAAAAGTCCCTATTTAATTTATCAAGTTTCTCACAAACGTGCTCTGGTAGCCAAGATGCTTGCATATGATAAATCGGCATAGCTGACAACACTGATTGGATGAGGGTTGCACGTCCCGCAAGGGAAAGAAATTTACTCTTCTATCCACTAAGTCATTTCATGACCCTGTCGAGCACCTTTGTGAAAATCTTCCTTGACACGCGACCATGAATATGTCTCTCCCCAAATACTTCCTAAGTTCCTTTTTTGTTCGAACCTAAGCAAGCTACTAATATGTCATTTCAAACCCGCCCCTTTACTCCTGGAGAAGAAGATTTTGGATTTTTGGGGACTCAGTTTTAATCCCGAGGCCTTAAAGAAATTACCCAAAACCCCGTTAATGGTGCGCGTCGTGGCTTTGGTGGCCTTTCCCATTAAGATGAGATCATCGGCGAAAAAAAGATGTGATAGTTGAGGGCCCCCTTAGCAGGGGACAATCAGCTTCCACTTTTTGTTTGCCACTTTTTTTCAATGAGGTACGAGAGCCTCTCCACATAGAGAGAAAAAATGTAGGGAGATAGCGGATCACCCTGATGCATGCCACGTGAGTTTCGAAAGGTGCCAAAGGAGAACCATTCCAAAGCAATTTTGTTGTTGTGTTTGGCACAAAGAACATTATGAGATCAACCATGGCCTCCAGTAATTTGAAAATTCGCAGAGTATCTTCCAAATAATCCCAATTCACATTGTCGTAGGCATTTTTTAGATCGAGTTTCATGATCATATCTCATGTTTTATTTTATTTCTTGGATCTCAAGGAGTGTAAGATTTCTTGGAGGACAAATATGTCATCCTGGGTGCTATGTCATTTGATGAAACTCGACTGGGCCAACGCAATAATCTTCGGCATAATTTCATTTGCTCTTCTTCTAAAAGGATCTTTTAAATTTTCTACTTTATCTTCATCAATATCCGAGCATGTCTCACTACTTTTCACTATGCTAGAGGTCAGCCTAATCAAACAACAATCTCGCATGTAAATAATATCTTAAACTAATACATTATATATACAGAGAGACGTAAGATAAGAAGCTTCAATTGTCTTTGTTTTCTTTTGTGGTCTACTTGAAAAAATATTAGCACTAACTGAGATATTAGGACGAGAAATACTCTCCATATCACATGCCTCATCGTGAATGTACCTAAGCACTTCTACATAAACTAAATTATCATCATCAAGCGACGACATATAGTTAGGAAGTACTTGGTCTTCTTTCTCGATAATTCACAAATCATTTGAATCAACCTCCCATCAATTTCTTACAATTTTCTTCTAATACCTTTCACGTAGTATGGTATAGTACGTTACATAAACTAAAGGATTTAGTCTTTTGTGCTCAAGCCTTTTTTTAGGGTATGAATCTAAAGAAGAAAAAATAAGAATGACATACTAATGAATAGACTATACAAACAAAAAAGTATTTACCCTTTTAAATAAACTCCAATTCTAAACTCCAATTCTTTTCACGACATAAGAATCCAAGTTAGGTTTAACACACGAGTTGTAAATTTAGTCAATTCTGGCGTTTTGTATCCAATCTTAACCACCAATTCCCTATCTAACAAATCAAAAACAAGGAAATAAGCAACACTTTAAAAGTATCACATAAACATAAGAAAAGTTGAATATTTTGATTGAACTAATGGAAATAAAATAATTTACCTGATGAACGCAACTTCCTTGAATTAATTCAATACGAGTCCAAACCCCACATGTTGTATTATCGAATTGATCTAGTTGGATGTCGGCCTTAGGCCTATCCCTGAAATTCAACATCATGTCCATACACTCAAACAACCCATCCTTTACAAGAAGAAAATGTATCCTTAACCGACGTTGATGGTTCAAATAATACTTACCAGTATGCAACGATTTGGGTAGTTGTGGCATCCACCTAGCATCAATTTCATTGCATATAGGTATGTACTTCTGCACACTGTAATTATAATTATAAATGATTATTTCTCCAATTCCAGGCATCAACTCATATATAAAACACATTGCAAGCCTTCTCTCTTTTTCAAATCAGCCTCTCATAGCACACTGATCGGTGAAATTACACTTTGAATACAATATTTAACATGACATCACAATGATCGATCAAATAACACAATGATTTGAGCTTTTACACGTTCTGATTTTTTTGTCCACACGCTCAAATACAATTGTTCTCGTGAAAACATGCTTTGCATAGCATGTTTATGTCTATAGATTCTCTTCAAACATGCTTTTGCGGAGTTTGTTTGTGTTTGCAATTGTTTGGTTTAAATTCTCTAGCTTATGTAATGTACAATACTCGACCTCGTGAGAGAAGTATTAGAAGAAAATTGCAAGAATTTGATTAGCGTGTTGTCGAGGTTGGTTCAAATGGTGAGTGGATTATTGAGAAAGAAGAGCCAATACTTTTGAATGATTCATCGTGGCTCGATGATGATAATATTTTTTGATGTGGATTGGATTAAGAGAGTTCTTGTTGAAGCATATGATATGAAAAGTAGTTCTCGTGCCATGTTAGTGGTACCGTTTCTTCAAGTCGACCACAAAAGAGAACAAAGACAACTGAAGTTTCTTGTTGTACACTTCTCTCTATATACATATTGATAATACAAGGAAATAAGAATCCTCTTACGAAGCGGTATTTAACGCATTAAAAATGGAGCTGACGAGGAGCCCCTCGAAGCCTTATCTTATTTCAAGATTAGTACGCATTAAAGACGGAGTTGACAATGAGCCTCTCGAAGCCTTATCTTATTTCATGATCAATACGCATTAAAGTCGAATTCGACTTAGGAGCTCCTTGAAATTCTCATCTTCTCATCAAGACCCACGATACGTGTGAAAATCTGATTATTTACATGTGATATTTAAAAATCCTCTTGAAAAGAAGAACAAATGAAGAAACAACCACACTAAACAACATTGGAATTTTAAATTATCCTTATACGAAAGAAAATGAAAGAGTGAGCACAAATCACGTAGAAGATAATTTGTATGATGTTATGTTTCAAAGTGGTTGAGCGCTTGCCTAAACCCATATATTATGTAAAACTTATTTAAGCTTGGTAGTACACAAATCGCAACTGTTATTATTTCTTCTGGCGTGGTTTTTTGTGAAAGCATTTAACGATGCTTTGTTTAATACTTTGCAAATATTTTTGTGCATGTGCAATTTGATTCTACAAATAGTAAAACTAAATTTCACTTTATATGCATAGACTAATGTAACAAAGTATTTTTATGTTAGAAAAATATAAACGTATGAGAAAACGGTTTCACTTATCTACGAAATTAAGAAAAGTTAGGCCATTCAATGAAATAATGGTATCGTTTAATCTACAAGGCTTTGAATAATACATAAAACTTATATAATTAGAAATACTTCACTACACTACAGAACATGGTTTGAATTATGTTTTGGTCTTATTTCGTCACGGTAATAGAACACAATAAATTGTACAAAATGAGATCAAACAATGCTATCCAATATTATTAACGGACTAGCTTGGTCCGGAACACGTAATACAAGCTTTCTAGACAGAATAATTAAATTACAATGTTAATGAAACGCATCGAATTTCAAGTATTCGATACTGACGTGTCGAATGAGAGTCGATTCGATGCGGTACAATTGTCACCAACTGAAAAGCAATCTGAAAGGTATCGAATTCGATACGTACTGTAGATGTCGAATTCGATGCGTATCAAGGTATCGAACAGAGATACAATATTTCTGTGCGTGTCGAATTGAGCTTGATTCGATATGGGTCGTATCGAATGAGGATGGTTCGATGCTGACTGTACTAAGCTGGTTCAGTTCTCGAAAAGTCCCTTTTGAACACAAGGGGACGGGCTATTTATAGAACCCGTCCCGTGGAGCCCACAATCCAATATAGTAATCCGTATCGAATCACTGTTGTTCGATACACGCATCGAATCAGGCGTATTCGATGCGCTGGTGGGCTGGCCCAGTTGGGAGAGCTTATACCGCTGATTCGATGCGCGCCTCGAATTCTCCCTATTCGATGCGCTTTTGGGCCGGCCCAATAACGTTATATTGGGCCGATCCTAAATTACACCCATCATATAGTCCCCCCAGTTTGGGAGACGATATCAATTTAGGGATCGTCTTCCAAACTTTCTAAAATATAAATGTACTGATTTGAGATATTTCTAATCATAGTAAAATCGGATCAGCTCAACGTTCTTGTAATAAAAGATAATAAGATGATTTTAGACGCATCGAATATTTTACTATTCGATGCGTCAAATAGCGCGCATCGAATTTCAGTTATTCGATGCGGTTATTCGATGCGTCAATATAGCTGGGCCTGGTGGGCCTGTCGTCCCCTATATAAGGGGGTGCTGCCTCGGCGGAATCATTATTCTGCTGTCAGACGCCGCTCTTCAGGTAAGACGCATCGAATCTGCGTCATTCGATGCGTTCCGCATCGAATCATAAGTGATTCGATACGCTCAGTATCGAATTGTAAAAATTCGATGCGTTAAAAAGTTCGCTCCTGCTCACTATGAGCTTATCGTCGCGTGATTCTGATTTGCCGTTTTTACTTTGTGTAGGATACAAGCAACTAAGCAAGACTTTCCTTTATCGAGAATATATTTGAGGTAAAAATATTTTGTTTTTATTGTATCTTATCATTTAGTTTTTAACACGTTCGGTACCGTATATATATGAGTGATATACGAGAGTGTGTAGTGACGTATTCGTCCTTAGTCAGTGTCGTGTTTCAAACATATTTCAGTTAACTCTTTATCAAAGATGGTGAGCATTGAGACCCAATCCGGGAGTGATTCGAGTTCAGGTTCTAGCTCCAGTTCGATTAACAAAGAGAATCCCTCAAAAGCACTAGCAGTTCCGACCGCAGGCGATACAGATGTTTGTGACGATATATCTATCGATTCTCCGGCGGATAATAATCCTGCTCCAGAATTGAACCCGACAACTGAGGTTAATAGTAATGAACCTTCGCCCTATAGAGATAACCGTGCTGCGAGCGAGGGTGAGGAAGATGTAGATTACATTAATAAGGAATTTGACGATCATATCGAGGTCCCAGGAATGACCTATGACCAATACGTGTCTCGTCTCCAGCATAATCGTAGGGGATTGCGCGAAAAATTTAATATTCCTGACAAGTATAAAATTGTCATTCCTGGCCCACATGACCGGATGCATAATCCACCACCTGGTCACATCACTGTGTTTGTCGGCCAACTTTTAAACGGATTGCGCTTTCCAATTCCTTATGAACTGAAATGGCTTCTGCGGAAGATAAATGTCGTTCCTGCTCAACTCACGCCAAACTCTTACGGGAGCATGATTGGTTTCATCATAGTGATGAAGGCTCTGGGCGAACGACACAGTCCCAATGAATTCTACGCGCTATTCGAGATTGCAAGACGCGAAGAAGGCTTCTACCATATAAAAGCTCAAACGAATCGAAAGTTTTTAAACGGTGGAGCAACCGGGTACGGAAAGGACTGGAAGAGACGATACTTCTTCATTAAGGAGAGTTATGAAAATGAGTTTTTGGGATTCCGCCGGGAGTGGTTCACCGGTTCAAGGGTAGCAATTCCCAGTGGGGTTTCCATAACCCTGTGGAATTGCGAGTTCATCCCCACCCTAGTTAGAGAACATCAATTTGATGTTAAGAAACTCGTTGAAAATCGAGTTCTTTCTTTGGCTGGGTTGTCACCAGTGAAGTACAAGGGAAAAATGACCCTTGGTACATATCTGACCTTTTTGATATCCTTGTTTTACGTTTATTATGCATTCTAACGATTTGTCTTTGTTGCAGAAAAATACTTCATGAGTCGACACGCAAGGATGAACCGGGTTCTCGATGCGGATATGGAAAGTTCGCAGACCGAGACTGCGCGTACAATTCCTCCTCCGCGGAAGAGAAAGAGTAAGGGTAAAAAGAAGGTGTCTGAACCCTCAACTGCTACTGCAGCTGCTGCTGCTAGTGCTTTGCCGGTTGACGCTTTTGAGGACTTGGTCGGAAGTAATCCTGAGGATAATCCAGGCGGTGGCGAGGAGTTGGAAAGCAGAGCAACCGAGACTGGCGAGGATGTCGGCAATCTTGTTCATCGTAAAAGACGAAGAATGCCGCAAAATTTATCGCAGACTGCTGGGGTTGCTGCTACGACTAGCCAAGCTGCCAGGCCAAGTTCCTCTAACCCTCCTGTTGGTGCATCCGGTCCAAGTTACGCGGCTGGACCTAGCCAGGGTCCTCGAGCTCGGGTCGCTGGGTACCAACTATCGGAGGCCGAGACCATCGAGCATCTGAAGGCAATATTGCCTGGTTTGTCCGTCCCTCTTCCGATTTCCAACGAAGAGAGAAAAAGGCTGGAGCGTAATACATTGCATCTGCTGACAGCGGTAATGATGTCTTGTCTGACTTACATTTTCTGTGATTTTGCTCTGCGAACTTTTATCTAATCATTCATGTGTTGTCAGGCGGGCGGCTTCGTGGATGTTATGGCCTCAGCCTTAATGGATTTCAAGGAGACTGCCAGTAACGCTGATAGCTCTGCACTTGAGGCTGCCCTCGATGCCAAAGAAAAAACTTTGCAAACGGCCAAAGAAGCTCGAGAGCAAGCTAAAAAAGTCGAAGAAGATCTTAATCAGCAAATTTCTGCGCTGAAGATGGAGGTTGCTGCAGCCAAAGAGGAAGCTCACAATGCTGACATCAATGGCTACCTTAGAGGCCTGAAAGATGTAAGATATATATTATTCCTAGAATTTGACATCTATTCTCTTATTTTCAATCTTATTAATATCTTTTTATCCTTCTAAAAAGGTTT
This sequence comes from Linaria vulgaris, assembly GCA_948329865.1. NCBI lineage: Eukaryota > Viridiplantae > Streptophyta > Magnoliopsida > Lamiales > Plantaginaceae > Linaria > Linaria vulgaris. Next base: position 73,131,942 of record OX415251.1, on the reverse strand, counting down.
CCTCCGAGCAATCATTGGAAATTGCTGAAAAGTTCCTTCGGGGCAATACGTTTCAAAAGCTGTGCGCTCGTCGAGATGATCATGTGGCTCGAAATGCTCAAGCTCTTACGGTACATCAGTTCTATACTTCTGGCTATGTTCGTGGCAAATTTGATCCAGAATGGTTAGACTTGTCCCTGGGGCCAGACTTGAAGAAACGTCCACCCCGTCAAACTTCTGAGGCTACAGAAACTGATGAGTTTGCCTCTCTACTGGATAGGGAGGATCTCGTTTTCGGAGGGTTATCACCGTCGTTAGAAATGCCTGAACCATATCCCTCATCAGAAGATGAAGACTGAGACTGGTCGTTATTCAGACTGTTTATTATTTCTGTTTTTATAAACAATTTTCATTTGTTACTTAATTTGTGTAGGGCGCTACGTCGCCCTAATGTGCTTGAAACAATTTAATATCCGTTGCTTAATTTGTGGGATACTGACTGTTGTCTTTTCTTTCAATTTCTTATCTCAGTCCTTTACTTTATTTTGACAACCTGCTGGTTCATTATTTTTCATCGAAAATTGTTTATCAATATTTTCCGTAGTATCTGCCCTCTACTTCAATGACCTTAGTCATTTTGGGGCGAAATGTTTGTTTCAATTTGTTATTCGTGATTTCCTGAGTTTGTCGCAATATAGCACGTCCCTCCCTTATTTTGTTTTAGGGGTTTATGGTACCTCATGGTATTTTGAGCAGGTTCTTATCCTTTTCGTCTTGAACTTTAGTTGGTATCTCGTGCCTCTTTGGGGTAGAGTCTCCGTTCTGTATGTTGTCTTTGACTTCTAACGGTATCTCATGCCACTTTGGGACAGAGTATCCGTTTTCTTGATTGATTTAGGGATTTTCGGTATCTCTTGCCACTTTGGGGCAGAGTTTCCGTCCATTTGTTGCCTCTGGCTTCTTTCGGTATCACTTGCCACTTTGGGACAAGGTTTCCGTTCTTCCGATTTCTTCGGGAATTTTCGGTATCTCGTGCCACTTTGGGGCAGAGTTTCCGTTCTTGTGATTTCTTGAGGGATTTTCGGTATCTCGTGCCACTTTGGGGCAGAGTTTCCGTTCTTCTGATTTCTTCAGGGATTTTCGGTATCTCGTGCCACTTTGGGGCAGAGTTTCCGTTCTTCTGATTTCTTCGGGGATTTTCGGTATCTCGTGCCACTTTGGGGCAGAGTTTCCGTTCTTCTGATTTCTTCGGGGAATTTCGGTATCTCGTGCCACTTTGGGGCAGAGTTTCCGTTCTTCTGATTTCTTCGGGGATTTTCGGTATCTCGTGCCACTTTGGGGCAGAGTTTCCGTTCTTCTGATTTCTTCGGGGAATTTCGGTATCTCGTGCCACTTTGGGGCAGAGTTTCCGTTCTTCTGATTTCTTCGGGGATTTTCGGTATCTCGTGCCACTTTGGGGCAGAGTTTCCGTTCTTCTGATTTTTTAGACCTGCACTGATTACATTATGCAAAGTATACAGAATTTACGTAAATCAATTAATTCGACATAATCTTCTTTGAATAATTCAAAATAGATTATGTAAATTGAACTGAGCTTTGATCACTGCTCATTTGCATGACTTCCAGTGCTGTCCTTCAGATCCAGGATTTGAGGTACCTGTTTTAAGTTCATACATTCTTGTCCCTCATGCGTATTATAGCAGAGAGAACGAATAAAAACGTGTTCAAAATACTCAAAATGCTAAAAATACTTGTAAATTTCAACAGAATATCTATTCAATTTGCTCCATATGCCCCGGAGCCAAGGCTATTGCTGCATTTTCTTCTGGTTGCTGCCGTGTTCGGAGCGAATTTACATAACACTTCCAACCTTCAATGTGATCTGCAATGACTTCTCCTGTGCCAGCAATGGTGGGGAATTTTATCATCTGATGGTAGGTGGGTGGTAGCGCTCGAAATGCATTCAAAGCCGGCCTTCCTATGATTCCGTTGTATGCAAAGTGCATGTCAACGATCACATAGTTTTCCAAAATCGTCGTTCTCTTTGGAGCTGTCCCCAATGAAGTTGGGAGCTTGATCATTCCTAGCGGCACTATTGCTGGATCTCCAAAACCATGAAGTGACGTTCTCACCGGTTGTAGTGCCTGGTTGTTCAATCCCATTTTGAGCAACGTAGAGTTGAACAGTATATTTACAGAACTCCCATGATCCACAAGCATTTTGGTGACTCCGAAATTAGCTATATCAACAGTTATTACCAAAGGGCAATTTAAATCTGACATCTGCATAGCTTGTGCACTTAGTTTCCGTAAGTCTGCAGTGGAGAAAATGATCTCTTCGTGTGGCATTTCTTCGATTCTCAGCATATTGGCCATATGAACATAATTATCTGCTTCAATACACCTTGTGATCTTTCTACGGCCGTTGGTAGAATCTGCTCCTCCTGGTCCTCCTGCTATCATATTGATGATGCCCCTCCTGGTGTTTCCATCCTCAATCTGGGGATACTGAAAAAGTTGCGGTTCATCGATTGCCCTCTGCTTATCTTTCCTAGGAGATGGAGTTCTCTTACGGTTGGAATTGTTTTCTTGTTCTTGCACCTTCTTGACAAATTCCACCAATTTCCCATCCTTTATCAACCGCTCAATCTCATCCTTTAAATTTATACATTCCTCTGTGTTGTGCCCCTTCTGATTGTGGTACTGGCAGAATTGATTTGAGTACATCGTAGCCTTGGATTCTCTCATCGGTCTGGGATCCTTTAACCATCCTTTTTTCTTTGCTGCCCCAAACACTGCCATAACGTGAGCATTCAATGGGGTGTACCTCCGAGGCGAACTGTCCCTTTTGTAATTTTTGTTCCTGTTGTTGCTGTTGTGGCGATTTTGATCTTCTCTACCTCTCTCCTTATCCCTTACAGCCACATTGCTAGGAACTTTGGTTGCCATCATTTCCTCGAAATGAACCACATCTTGAGCTATCTTGTTTATTGCTTCAACGGTGGTGGGTTTTTGTTTCAGCAACTCACCACCAAACATAGTGTTTGTAGTTGCACGAAAAACTATACTTGCAACCATCTCTCCCGTCGGACTATCAATCCTTAGTAGCTCTGTATTGAAGCGTTTCATGAAGTCCCTCAAACTTTCATTAGCTTCTTGTTTCATCGTGTATAAGTGGGAGTGATCCAAAACTAGTCTAGACTGACTAGAAAACTGATCCTCGAACATCTTTCTCAACTGGGCATAACTCTCAATTTGCCCATGAGGTATTCGATTAAACCAATCAGCAGCCACTTCTGATAAAGTCGTTGCAAATATCCTGGCCTGCATATTGTCCCTGAAACCATAAAGGGATAACTTCCTGTCTAACTGAAAGAGGTGATCTCGGGGATCAGATTTTCCGTTGTATGTTTTTAATTCTGGGATTTTATCTCCTTGTCCTAGAATTTCCGACTCTATCTCCCGGCAAAAAGGACTGCGATTCAAAGAATTGTCCTCCCTTGCCGTTTGAGTCTCGGCTATTGCTTTCCCCTTTTCCAATCTTCCAACGTTCTTTCTTATTGTGTTATGCTTGCCGTGCAAATCAAGACCTTCTGGCTGTCTTTGGTCATCTCTACGTTTTCTTCTCCGCGATTCCTCTCTATGATCCTCTTCCTCATTCCTATCTCTCCTGGAATTACGGCTCTCCGACCGTCTTCCGTCTTCTCTCCTACTTCGTTCAGCAGCACATTCTGCCTTTCTTTCCTTTTGTATCTTCTCATGAGGCCTTTTCGATTGTATCTCTACAGATACCAGCTTCTTTCCTCGCTCTTCATGAATTGATTTCCCTCTGCTGCCCATCCTTTCCGAAGTATGCTTACTTCTTCGGTCGTCTTGCTGTGACTCTTCCTTTTCCTTCCCTTTCTGCTTTCGGATAGCTGAACCTTGCTCTCTCAAATTCTCAGAATACTCAATAGGAGATGGTATCATAGTGGGTAATGCTGTAGGGAGCACCTCAGCCACGACCGCTTTAATCATTGCAAATAATTCACTTTTAAATTTATCTGGAATTGCAGCATTTGTCGCTGAAGCTCCACTCACCTCGGCTTCATTAATGGGTACCTTCTCAGCTTGAGGTCCTTGATTTTCTTTCCTAGCCGGAGTTGGTACCGCCGGTGGTAATGCTGATGGTCCAATTATATCTGGCATAACCCGCTCAGGTGTACCCGATTGTTCTTCTCCCGTATTACCTTCCAGAGCTCTACTCTTAGATCGAGTTATTCTAGTCATACTGCCTATAATGCTAATATAGTTTGTGTTCCCACAGACGGCGCCAATGTTTTGGTCTTATTTCGTCACGGTAATAGAACACAATAAATTGTACAAAATGAGATCAAACAATGCTATCCAATATTATTAACGGACTAGCTTGGTCCGGAACACGTAATACAAGCTTTCTAGACAGAATAATTAAATTACAATGTTAATGAAACGCATCGAATTTCAAGTATTCGATACTGACGTGTCGAATGAGAGTCGATTCGATGCGGTACAATTGTCACCAACTGAAAAGCAATCTGAAAGGTATCGAATTCGATACGTACTGTAGATGTCGAATTCGATGCGTATCAAGGTATCGAACAGAGATACAATATTTCTGTGCGTGTCGAATTGAGCTTGATTCGATATGGGTCGTATCGAATGAGGATGGTTCGATGCTGACTGTACTAAGCTGGTTCAGTTCTCGAAAAGTCCCTTTTGAACACAAGGGGACGGGCTATTTATAGAACCCGTCCCGTGGAGCCCACAATCCAATATAGTAATCCGTATCGAATCACTGTTGTTCGATACACGCATCGAATCAGGCGTATTCGATGCGCTGGTGGGCTGGCCCAGTTGGGAGAGCTTATACCGCTGATTCGATGCGCGCCTCGAATTCTCCCTATTCGATGCGCTTTTGGGCCGGCCCAATAACGTTATATTGGGCCGATCCTAAATTACACCCATCAAATTATTTAGTAATAACATATATAAAAGAATAAAATTGATTTGAATGTACTGATTGAGTAGTTAATTAAACAAGATTTTCTGACAAAACAAAATTGAAGAAGAATTAATTTACGCCGTCTGTGGGAATCGAACCCACGACCACGTGGTTAAAAGCCACGCGCTCTACCAGCTGAGCTAAGACGGCTGTTTGGATATATCGGCGATATATTTTATTATTAATACAAAACCTTAGCTTTTGAAAAGAATTTGATGGTTTGAACTTTGAAGAAAAATTGGAATAGATAGATGCAAAGAGTCATTTGAAGTCCGTCGGAGATGGCTGCTGAAATATCTGAATCCACCTCTACTCCGCCGCCGCCGCCGCCGCCGGAGTTCGACTCCAAAAAGATGCGTAATACTAAACCAGGATTCAAACGATTAGCCGTTAATCTCACTGTCCTCTTCTCTTTCTTCTTAGGTAATAATACAAAAGCCCTCGCATTCCGTTACTTTTCATACTGATTTTACTTACTGTATTTAATTCAAATGCAGGAGCTCCTTTTCTACTTAAATCGATTGAAATTTACAGATCGCCACTCCCCTTCCGCGAAATAGATGAATTCTCCGCCGCAATCGAGTCGAATCCCCTGCTCTTTCCTTGCCGATTTCACGCTGTTTTTGTTGATTTCGATACTACCTCTGCTGATGACTTGTCGCTTTCAATTCAATCTCAAATGCGAAAACTCAATGCCAAGAGTTCACCCTCCTGTGGTGCTTGTAGTCATACTTCGGCTGTTAGTGTAACGCTTGATTCGGGTTCGAACTGTGTTCGTAGCGGTAATGATGTGAGTTGGAAGTGTGGATCATTGGATAAGCTGAAAAACGATGACCGTGATTTGTTGGATGATAGTTTGGGCTCGTTGTTAGATTATAGTGATGGATTAGGAAAGGTTTACACGGTGATCGTGGTGAGGAGGGAGGAAGAGGAGGAGGTGAAGGCGGTTGTTGGTAAGTATCGCCATGCCTGGGTTGTCGGGAGGGTTTTTGAAGACGAGGCGGTGAAGAAGGTTTCCGAGATATTTGTGAATGTGTTTATGCATGGTGGTAGGGATGAAGGGTCGATTCGCGGGGAGTTTATGCCAGTGGGGGCGGATGGGAAGATTGTGCTTTCGTTCAATTTGCTGAATTCTAATCCGCATGATTGGATTTATGATTGGTTAGTAATTTATTAACCAAGTTAATGATGTTCAGGTTATGTCTTTTTTCTTATGAAGAGTTGTAGATTTTGCTGCTTATCAAAGGGTATAGTCACTCAATTCCAGTTTTGGGTGTCGAGTTGTTTATGATGAAGTTTGATTACCTGATGAAGCCTGGTGGATGACTTTATATGGATATTAAATATGTATGCTTGCCAATTCTTTATTGGTTTCTGCTCTCTATTACTTAAGCCGTTCATGAGTGTCTTTCAAGACTCATTTGAAAATATTTTTGGGGACTGTCGTTGTGAAGGTGGATTTGCTCATATTGTATTATCTACACCGTGAATATCTTCGTTTAAACTGGATATGTTTGCAGGGATTTCCAGGAGGTAGATGATACTCTCTTGGCTCCTATTATTGAAGCTCTGGATCCTATAGCAGAAGTTCACGTGGAGAGTCAGGTCATACCATCATTCTACTTTTGTGTTCGTTAAATGCATCTGGATAATATAATGGATAGTTCTTCTAGCTTGTTCTTAGTCCTGTTCTAGCATACACATCTTATCAGCATAATGGATTATTTTGGTGAATGTACAGGTTCTATACCACACTCCAAAGTCTTCATTTTCCTATTGGGATCACAAGCTGCAAAGCAATATTTTCAGGACGAAAGATCTTCCTTTCTTTGTAAGTTCTCTCAGAAACTTTCTCATAGCTTAAATGACATAACAATAAAAAAATGGCATCATATGCTGTATCAGACTTGGATTACCTTTATGCAATCAATATATGCTAGTTATATGAAACAAGTGCTTAGATGCAGACCCAAATTTTTTCATTGATAATAATTAAGATTACCAGCAGCCACATGTTCGTCATCCGTATAACTCCTCTTTCACGATAGCGCAATAATATCCAACAAATCAAAAGAGCGGGTATTTCTGTCTACGTGAAAATCTATTCCCTAAATTTGATTCCAAGTCGCCAAAAGAATGGCTTTAACAGAACACAAATAAACTTATGTATATAGAGTGCACCGACATTTAGTTACAGTTATTTATCCTTAGTCTATAGCTAATAGCATTAACATACTTTTCCTATTATTTAAGCTGTTCCGACATGATTTCATTAGTTAGCTTTACTGATAATTTGCACATCCGTGTCCTCTGTTAAGATTGCTGATGATATCAGTAGCAACATAATTTAAGCAAACATATTTCTGCTTTTATTTAGCCTCAAAAAGTGTTAATCTGGTTATTGATTTTCGCAATTGTTATCAAGTACCTCTGCTTCTTGCTCAAAGTCCCTTATATGTCGAAGTGTTGTAGGTAAACTCAAATGAGTGGCATTTGGATACTTCAGTTGCAGCAGGAGGGCGTTCGAAGATTCTGCAATTTGTGGTGTATGTGATATACTTATTATCACGTTCATTTTTATTTTTCTTAGAGAGTTATGGAAGGGTTTTTGCTGCCATGTTGTCTGTGTTAGGTCTTGATATGCCTTCTGTTGTATGTAATTATCATACTTACTGTTCTGAAATAGAATTAGCATGGTCTAATATCACACATATTTCTAGTTTTATCAAGTAAGAAGACCCGTGGAGGTCATAAAGATTTTATCTGCCATTGCTTAATCTGGTTGCTCTGCGTTATCAGTAATTAACCTTTATCTACTGTAATCACAACTAAATGTGATTGTTATAGCAATTGATATGTTTATCACAATAACAGATACATACCATCTGCAACGGAATGCCCGCTTCAACTGAAGCTCGAAAATGGAGAGATTTCCAGAACAAATGGCTTCATATCTCCCGTGAGTTACTCGCTTATACGTTATTTTGTTTCTGTTAAATCTTTTGCTCAGCAAAATGTCGAACTTCTTTGCATGTCAACTTTGTAGATGTGGGGAAGTATCTTTGTTTGGAACCCTCCAACTTGTTTGAACAAGTCGAAAGTGGTGCCTCATGTCAGACACAAGATGTCTCCTGAGGTAAGTTACCATATTAGTAGTTAGTGAAAGTTGTTAGATTGAGTACAAAGCCAACGTAATTTATATATATATATATATATACATCGGTAAACCTTGATTTTAAGTTTCATGTTCTTCTTTTCACTCCACCTACATGGGAAAATGTTGCACTAGTTTATTGAACTAAGCGCCTAGATATGAAGAAAAATATTTACACGAGCTAAATAAACACACCTTCTTGAAACAGGACTTGAGGAAAACTTTTGAAGTTTTCATTGGACAGCTGAGGCAACTCTTTGGTTTTAAGTCCGATGGCTTCTCTGGGGATGTATCAGGAACTTTACAACTTTTGACAAGTGAGAGAGGCTTCACGGAATGGTGAGGCATTGAGCTTAGCAGTACATAGTATTCTGATAGAGAAAGCTCAGGTTACACGTGGCGTTATGCTTACCGTTAGTTCCAAATGCTGTTCAAGAGATTTTTCAGTTTTTAATTTTTCTATCTATTTAAGGGGAAAGTTTTGGCAAAAAAGATACCTTGTTTTTGGCAGTTTATGTGCCCCATAGATCTCTTACAGTCATAGTATGAATTCAAACTCGGGTTTTTTTTTTGTTTGATCTGCTTGGCCAATATCTGGATCTTGCTTTGCCTACTTAATCATGTTTTCAGGCTTACTTATGAGATTTTTTAATGTCCCATGGGATTCCGATTTAATGTTGTGGTATTGAATGTATCATTAACTAAGAGCTCTTTTACAAAAATCAACCAATCTCTTCAGAGCACTTTTAGCAGCTAAAATATAAATTATAAACTTTTGGTGATTTGTGGGTTTAGGTTTATTGTTACACGGTGCCATGTTTCCTTATGTGAAGTTCTGTGCTGCAATATTGGGGCCTCTTTTGGAAACTAAAAGCATACATATTTTCTGACTTTAAGGGAATTGGATATGTTGTCACGGAAACAAACATGTTTCAACCTTCTACAGTGTGGCACAACTCTTGGATCTCTTTCGCGACTGGTATGCCATAATCTTTCAGGTATTTGTTTTCTCAAGTGCTGGGTGTGACAAGGTTATTTATGCAGGTTCAGTCGCTCCCCAGAATGATAATTAAGGATGAAATAGGAGAACAGGTATGTATGCGTTAATTTCATGTTCCTTGTCATAGAAATGGTTGGTTGCTCTTCTTCAGATGCTGATAGTCTTCGGTATATATTAAAAAGAAATGCACTCTAAATAAGAGTACCTCGATTAGGAGTACGTTGATATATGTCTTCATTATGTCAAAGATGCCTTGTTTGCTTTATAGTATGATTTATGTTCACACTCAATAAGACGTGATTTCCAAAATATACCTTCTTCTATGTGATGAAAGTTTCATCTATCATTTGACTCGAGTAAAGTCCATAAGCTTATTCATTCCTCTGCTTCCGATTATGAATTGTTGAGCAGGTTAAGTATTCCCTCGAGGCTGCAAAATTGGCTTTAAGCAATGTGTCCATTGGAGCATATGATGCTTCTTCGGGTAGGTTTATATAAATAAACATAGAGATCTGACTACCAGCACACCCTTTTCTCTGCTTCACTGCAGAAATATGCTAATTAGGTAACTTTTTTGTGCCAGTGTCCTCTCGACTATCAAGATCCTTTGCAGAAGATGCATTTTATCACCCGTCTATGATGTCCGTGAGCTACTACTCCTTTGAGCACTGTTTTGCTGTGTATTCGGTTCGTCCAACATCTCTTGGCCTCGTCACTCTTCTGCTTCGTAATGCGAATTTGTTTGTTTCTAAAAACTAGAGATCTTATTCATTATAGATTGCATGCTCTCATTAATTAGCTATTGGCAATGTCAAATTCTTTTGATTGATCTCATTAAACGGCCGCAGGTTAACCTAATAATCTGTTCTGTTTTCAGCCCTTCTTTCTTCCGGTTTCACTTCATGTGATTCTGGCCGCTGTCAGAGAATTGAAAAGATACAAGCAGGAAAGCCAGAAATATGGTAAGTGGAAAGCCAAGTTAGAGTAGCACTGATCAAATTAGCCTTTATAGCAAAACAAAGTCTACACGGGAATGTCAAATACCAGACGACAATGTTTCTCTAGTTTAACGTTCTTGGACGCTCCATCTGTAGATCAGTTTATGTACCTATGTAGGATGACCGACCCACGAAAGTTTATGTGCAGAAGGTAATGTGTTATTCTTTAGAGCAAATGGCAGGTGATTGCCGAATTTTTGACGGAAAAGTTTCTGCTTCTCTTTTTCTTTGGGTGATTTAATTAAAGTATAATTCAGTTTTCAATCTCTTAACATCTGAACCTCTTTTTGTCATCATTGATTAGGCGTGTGGAAATTATTAAATGGTGTTGGGTTGATGGCTACGAGCTATTTTCATGTAGATATCACTTATCAGTAATATCTTCGAAGTTCAAGTCAATTCTTTGTTAATTTGAAAAGATGTGCATTCTGCCATGGATCTTTTTAGTTCTCAATCCAAGAAACGAATGTTTACTACATAAGTAAAACAGAAAAAGAAAACAGCCGTGTTTGTTGTTGCTAGTACCCTACTGATTAATTTTTAAGCAAACATCCATTTGAATCTTCAAATATAAGAAAAAGACAAGAAAAAAGAAAGCAACGAAACTATAATTTATTCTAGTTGTTTGCTGTGGTAGGATTATCCAATGTTGAGATTTTTACTTTATGCGCAAACTGCTTAATAGTGCTGTTTAGGCGACGGCAACTAGGTGTATAGTTATGTTTAGTTGAAAATTAGTTAAACGGGAAGTAACTTGTTTAAGCTAGATCCAATCTTGTGAAAAAAGAAAACCCACCCAATTTTAAAGATTTCAATTGAACGAAGAGTTTAATGTACACTATCGTAGTATAATTACTTTTTTAAATCATTCACATATAGATATATGTTTATTACGAAGTCTGGAATTGCAGAAATAAAAACGCAACACATACATATGATGTTTGATTATAACTGTCAGAAATAATTCATATTTGAGCACATTATTATTATAAGTATACAAACTGGTGTATTAGTGACGTAATTCAACCAACGGTTGAGGATAAAGTAATTTATATAGATTCTAGAAAATAAATATACCATAATCTCACTAGGAACGTGTATTTATGAAAATAGCCTATGATTATTATATATCTGATTTTAATACAAAGAAGAAAATAGTATAATAATAATAGAGGTAATTATTAATTAATAACGGAAAATATATCTGATTTTAATACAAAGAAGAAAATAATATAATAATAATAGAGGTAATTATTAATTAATAAAGGAAAAAAAAGACGAATAATTGACTTTCTGGATCCTTCCATTAGAAACACGAAAAGAAGCTTCTCACCCTCAAAAAAATAGTTATAAATAACTGGATTTGTCCCACAAATTCTCGCTGTAACAAAAATCTTCAATTAACACCATCCACAACAATCACCCTCTTCATATCCTCCTCATCTCCATCAGGTATTAATTAATTCCGACGAATTTTGGTTTATTGGAGCTCCTTTTTTTGGTTTTTCTGATTTAGCTTCTTTTTTATTTGATGTTTGTAGAGCGCGTTTTAAAAAATTGTTTGGTGGTTCGAAGAATCGAGAAATATGTCTCATATCCTTCCGATATGTTTCTCATCTCTGATTTTAGATCATTTTATTTTTCTTAAAAAAAGAAAGAAAATAATTGTGAAATTTTGGTAGATTTTGTAGTATTTGATCTACTTTTGTTTGTTTGTTAAACCTTAATTAAAGCTGTTACGGGGGAATCAAAGAGATCGTGATCGTGAGAGAGCACAAGCCAGATCTGGCAATAAACCCAGGAATCCTAAAGAAGATGGATTAACACCTGAACAGAGACGAGAAAGGTTGGTTGCTTTAATGTTAAATCTTTTTTTTTTTATTTTTTTATTTTTGTTATTATTATTAAATAATATTTACTTTTGATGTTTGCTGTTGTTGTTGTTGGCAGGGATGCAAAGGCTTTGCAAGAAAAGTTAGCAAAAAAAGCTGCAATGGCGGGTGCTAATGGGAATAATAATATTAATAATAAGAGTAGTATGAAGAATAATAAATAATGGTTGATGTGATTTATTTATAAGTGTATAGGGTAATTAAGAGGTGGATTTGTATTTGTGGGATTTGAGTTCTTCGTTTCATGTCATTTTTTGGTTTACTATTTTGGTTTCTGGATTTGTGTGTTGTTAATGCATTATTATTATCTGGTTCCAATTTCTTGTGTTGATTCATAGCGTACAATGGTGTATCATTGAAATTGCGTAAAACGTTAACTCGGCAGCACATTGAATCTCAGCGATGAATTAATTTCCTTCAACTTGAACTTTATGTAAGTTCAGTCTCGTGCCTAATCTGAATTAGCTGCAAAACAATGTGGTTGGAAATCGGTCCAGTTGAATGCAGATTAGGCGATTTTACTCCCCTTTCCTTTTCTTTTTTAATATTTGGGCTCTATCTAGGAAAAAATATATGTACAACCGTTTTATTGATAATATGGCTAGCATACTGTTGATATATATATATATATATATATATATATAGTTTTTTGGATAAATACAGTATTCTGGATATTAAAAGTACTTCCTCAATTATAAGAAATAATTATCCATAGCCCCCATCTGGCCATCCATATGAAAATTGATAATAATACTCAATTCGATGTTTTACATTGTGTAATGTCTGTACCTAATAATTTTCTTATGCATAATTTCAATAATATTGTATTTATCCACTATCTTAATCATTTTCTCATGCCACAACTGAGATAATCATCAACCATAGCACTCCTCACATAAAACTCACTACAAGAATTATAGGCGTTAGCAACTGCAAAGGCGATCAATCACCCATGACCTTCTGGCAGTGGCTAAAGACCCATTTGTGACCGCTAAAATACATTGACCGTTGGGTTGATACTGATAACCCTTTGCGATTGTCGTGGAGTCGCAACAGACACGGCTACGACCAGACGGTCACCAGTCATTAGCGACCGCAAGAAGGTCGCTAATGATGAAAACTCATTAGCGACCTCTCGGGTGGTCGCTTATGACTTGGGGGATCAATAGTGTTATGACTTGGCAGTCATTATGTTTTCGCTACCACTAGGCGGTAACTGATAAGGCGCAAGTCATTAGTGATACGAATCTTGTCACGAATTACTTGATTCGGTAATTTATGTGCCCAAGATCTATATAAGAAAATGATAGATGGATGGAAACCTCAACTCCTATTTCATGAAAAGACAAGAACCTTAGTATAAGAACTTCAACCCTAGCCTTAAACGAAAATAAGAACCTTAGTATGCGGAGACGCCACAAACGGAGATGAAAATTCGTTTGATAAGTCGATAGTGAACGCCACGATTTTTTTCCCGATAAGTTCATTCTTCAGAGAACCAAGCGAATTAATCTCACAAATATTTCAACAACAAGACTTGTTCTTTTCCATTGAATAAAAGACCCTATATATACTAGATATTACATGAATCCTAATAGGAAAGAAGACAGGGTCCTTGAAAAAGAAAACTAAATAAACTAGAAAACTAAGGGGGTGTTTGGTTTCGTATATAGTTTAATACGAAAGTTTGTAAAGAGTCGTCATAATTTACGTAATAGGTAATATAAGTGCGTTAGTCTCATTTTGGGTCGTGTTTTATTATTTCGTATCATTGTTCAGAAATTTTATAAAACGAGTTTGGTTTGCTGGACTAATTCATGTACGTGAATAGACCGAAATGTCCTCAAACCAAGTGATTTCATGGGCCATTAGGGGTATTTTTGTCTTTTTGCAAAATGACTAATCTCCGCATAAGTTAATCTCTTGAGTGGAGCTGTTACTATTATCCGTGGATTCGACCCTTTCGTACCGGACTTTACTGGGCTATAAAAGATTTGGTAAAACCCCCACAAAAATTATCATTCGAACCAAAATGCGGATACGATCTTTTTCGGTTTGGATTAAGGCCTTATCCAAAGAACAAAACACCCCCTAATTAAATAAAGAAACTAAGACTCCTAAAAAAACTAAATACTCTAGGAAGCTACCTAAATAAGAAAACTAATAAATAAGAAAACCATTTAGGGTCCTATGCTTGATCTTCAAGTAACTCCAATACTCCTGGTGTAACTACGAGTCTTGTTCTTTTTAAGTTTGCTATATCATTGCATCTTTGTGGACTCCATGGGTTATGCTCGAAAACCCATAACAATTTCTCTTTAGTCCAATTTTCTTGATTTAGCCAGTTAAGTATTTTCTTGTAGTTCTTTCATTAGACTCTCTCAATTAAATATTGAAATAAGTCTTTTGGAGCCTTGCCATGATTCTCATCAATTAACGACCGCCAGACGGTCGCTACTAATGTTCAAAGAATCAATAAACGCTAGAAGGTCACAACTAATGTTCAAAGCAACAACGATAGCCTGAGCGTCGCTGATATTGTTTAATATAATTAAGAAAAAAATAATAATATATTGGTAATTTTTGAAATCACCGGAATCATATTGTTTTTTTGTGAAGGACAAATACATTAATGTGGTGTTGAGCAAAGAAATAAAGATAACATAAAAGAAATATTCAAGTTATCAAAACAAAAGAAACCTATGTTATTCTGCGATCTTTTTCTTTTTATATTTGATATGTACGTTTTTGGTCTGTTACGTTTTAGGGAGTAGTGAATTCTACAAAATCCACAATCATTGTAAAATATTACAAATCACCATTTTAAGAGCTACCCAAGAATCCTATGAAACTTAAAAAGAAAAAAAAAGTTAATAGCTAGAAGATGGACCAGCTTTTGTTACATGAAATTATTTGTTAGTTATGTAGTATGATAACTTAATTTGAGGGCTACATTTCTTTTATTCTAATTTATGGTTGCCTTTTTTTACTCTTGTGTTTCTAGTTATTTACCATTAAACCTCCAAGACGACAAAAAGAACTCCATAAAGCATAATAAATATCTTAAACTTTGAAGAAAAATTGTAAATGCACGAAAAAGTTATACCTAAATGTTGAGAGTATTGATTGTACATATTAGTTAGTTAATTCTTTTATTCATTCCCGTTTATAAATATTGCAGATTATAGGGGTAGTTTAGCAATTTCCTAACTCGGTTAGTTATCCACGTATCTGTCGAGTCTGTTATGCCGCGCACATATATAATCATTGTACAACTCTCATTTTCAGTTGAATTGAATGGAATAATTCATTTTCCACATGGTATCAGAGCATTTAGTGATGCTGACTGGGGCTCCTGTCCTGATACAAGGCGCTCTCTGACTGGGTTTTGCATTTTCCTGGGTGATTCCTTGGTTAGTTGGAAAACCAAGAAGCATGCCACAATCTCCAAATCCTCCTGTGAAGCAGAATACAGGAGTATGACCACTACTACTTGTGAGCTGCAATGGATTTCATACATGTTGCAGGACTTTCAGCTCATGTTGCCTGGTCTAATACCTCTCCATTGTGACAACAAGTCTGCTGTCCACATTACTCATAATCCCATTTTTCATGAGAGAATCAAACACCTTGATATAGACTGTCACATTGTCAGGGATTGTTTCAAGAATGGCTTCCTCACTCTTTTGCACTGTCCAGGCTCTTCTCAGCTGGCTGATTTCTTTACCAAGCCATTAGCTACTCCCTTGTTTTCCCACTGGCTGTCCAAGTTGAAACTTGCTGATCCTCTATGCGCTCCAACTTGAGGGGGGATGTTGAGAGTATTGATTGTACATATTAGTTAGTTAATTCTTTTATTCATTCCCGTTTGTAAATATTGCAAATTATAGGGGTAGTTTAGCAATTTCCTAGCTCAGTTAGTTATCCACGTCGGATAACAAACTCTGTCGAGTCTGTTATGCCGCGCACATATATAATCATTTTCATTTTCAGTTGAATTGAATGGAATAATTCATTTTCCACACTAAATCTATTAAACTTCATAATTTCACAGCAACCTCGTATAACACGTCAAGATTTTACGTTTTTAATCGCTCTGCTGGGACGATATGGTCGAAGTTTTTCCAGGTCTTGGATTTAAACGCGTATTAAATATAAATTACTAATTATTATATGCTCCTTTTATATTAGAAACACTGAAGATTAAATATATATATATATATGTTAGGAATTAGAAGATATAACCAATAGAAATAATGTTTGAAGTGTTTAATGAAGAATATGAATATATATTATATATATATATATATATATATATATATGCACATGTTTATAAATACAAATAAAATGTATAAAAAAATATGATTATTGTACAATGAAGTAATAAAATAGGAATCTACATCATACGCATAAAAGAATAATAGTACTATTTGCACTTTCTTTGGTAACATTAATAATTAATAATTTAATATATTTATAGGAAAAGAGATAAATATAAATAGTTTGGGACAAAGTTTGACGGTTTTGTAGAGAGGAAATTTCTTCCGAGATTTTCAGTAATTTAAATGGCTTAAAAGTTACGTTGCAACAAAATACAACCTAAATAGATACTAATACTATATAAGGACGTAGAATTAAAGCTATTTGTAAAGCTCCTGCTGATGTACTTTTATTTGCCCCTTGACGGAGTAATTGCCCGACGGACGATTTAAGAAAAAACTCGGTTAGGTTCCTTCTCCTCTTCTTTATAATTATAACTGTTTCCCATTCTAATTTGTGTTTGAATTAAAACTGTTGAAGAATATTCTTTTTGTTGTTCACCTTTGTTCCTCTGTTTTGTATAACTTTAGTTGCTTGATTTTTGTTTTGCATTCAATCCATTACTAGTCAAAGTTCTTACATTCACAATAATGTTATTTTGTAAATATCTGTTTCGTTGACGATGAGACCAAATTGTTACATAAGGAAGTTATTAGTCGGGTCTGAATTTGATTGCACGGTTAAAACTTTTTCTTAAGATGTTTTCCCTGCCACTGAGATTAGTTTTGGCATCGGTACAGTACTAGTTAATCAATCAATCAGGTGTAGAAACAGCTTGAAATCACATTCTTATATGAAATAATTCATCGTAACACTAATCACCAACAATGATATTGTAATTTTACGACGTCAATGATCTTCTCTCTCATTCTTTTTGGCAAATTGTAATTTTCTCTATACTTCTCACTCGTTCTCATATATATATGTTGGTAGGTATTCGGCATTCTACCATTTGAGCATGGCACCAGGGGAGATATCTTCCCACCGCACAATTCCTGGAGCTCATCATAATGTGAAGCTTGCAACGCTTAATGATGCGAAGCTTGCCATACGCGAACAACTTGAATGCCCCATTTGTACGGATTTTATGTGTCCTCCTATTAGTCAGGTAACTTCTCTTTAATTTAGTTTATAAATGTATTCAAAATACTCCTTTTTTACTGAGAAGCTCAAGTAATTGTTACTTTAGCTGCATTCATTATAGCCAAGTAAAAATGATGGAGTTCGACTACCCCTCCCCAATGGAAAGATCATCGGAGAGCTTAGTACGTCAAATTTGCATGATACTCTACTGTGCCTGTCACCATGTGCTTTCTGTGTATATATTGTGGTTGAGAAAATGTTTTCCCACTTGTTTTAGTAGATACGATGTTATCCTAGTCTGATCAGACAGTAGTTTTCCTTATCATATAAATTGTATTCTCGCTGTCTAAAGTCCTCTAAAAGAAATTAGAACATTCACTTTTACCATGAAGTATTGAAAAAATCAAAGCAGACAAGCTCACCATTTAAATTGCAGAAGAACATTCAATTAGGTTATATAAAGTGCAGCTGCTTTTCATCTACCTGAAAACTACGCAATACGCGGAATTGCTCGAAACTGTCCTTCATTGAAAGTACATAGGACCATAGAGTTAATTATGTATGATGCATATCATAGCAGAAACAAGTGTGGCGTACGTATGGCATTTCAAACTGCTTTATTTGTGTAGTGCAAGTTTTTTTTTTTTTTTTTTTTTTTGTGTCGTTTAAGAAATGCGAGTCAAATCTGATACTGACTCTCAATTGTATGATATTACCTGCAGTGCCCGAATGGCCATACTTTATGCTCAAACTGTCGGTCGAAGGTATATTCCTGCCCAATTTGCCGTGGTAGTCTTGGGAATATACGGTGCTTAGCGTTGGAGCGAGTTGCAGAATCACTCGAGCTGCTATGCAAGTGCCAGAATTCTGGCTGTCAAGATCTATTGTCTTCTGAGAGCAAGCTCAAGCATGAACAGAATTGCAGGTTTCGTCCATACAACTGCCCTTGCGCCGGGGACAAATGCCCTGTCACTGGTGATATTACGTTCCTCGTGTTACATCTCAACAGCCACCACAAAGTTGATATTCTTGATGGGCCGACTTTAAAATTAAGATTTACTAATCCCCAGCGTTTTGAAAATGCGACGTGGTTGAATGTAAGTGCTCTCTTTGTCGCGTTTTTATGATGGATAACTATTTACACCCTCTAAGGAAACACCCTTTAAGATTTTGAAAAATATACAGATCCCCTCTTTTTCAATGCTTGTACCATACAAAGCATAGCTTTCAGTTTATTTGAAATTATAATTTGATTCGTGGTCTTCAACTTTGGTGTCAGGTCATCAAATGTTACAACTATAAATTCTGCTTGCACTTTGAGGCATTCAATCTAGGAACCACACCAGTTTTCATGGCGTTCATTCTTTTCATGGGCGAAGACAGTGATGCTAGAAAGTTCTCTTATAGCTTGGAGGTCGGTGGATATGGAGGAAAAATGACATGGGAAGGAGTTCCAAGAAGCCTTGGTGACAGTCATTTGAAGGTTCGAAACAGCAACGATGGACTAATCATTCAAAGAAACATGGCACTGTATTTCTCAAAAGGTGACAGGAAAGAACTGAATTTGGACGTGGCTGGCAGAATATGGAAAAAATAAGCCTAGTAGGTAAATATAGAATGTCGATAGGATTTTTGAGGCCCCTTGAGTTTTTTCATATGTAAGTGAACTACAACCTAGTTCATCCTGAAAAGTTGCCCTGGAATCAGGTGGCCATTTGCTTTTTTATTTTGAAGCAAAAGTTGAGTTGAATATTGTTCACAGAAAGTTTATTAATATGGAATACTTCGGAGTTCGGAGTAATGCAAAAAATAGCCTTGTTATCTTTAATTAACCATCGATCCTATATATATATGTTGTTTTTATTGGCAAACCCCGCGGCACGTGTTTTTCAGTTAAAACCAAAAATGTCACTCCTTTCATAAATTATCATACTTTGGCTACTTGATATTTTTTTTGAGAGGTAAGCGTAAGACTTTATTAAGAAAACGTGCAAGTTGCACAAGTGATTACAAACGAATAATGTGGCCAATTCGACCAAGTCATTAGCTATCTACCACTAATAATCACTTAATGAATAAAAGTAAGATCATCGGGCACAAGAAGAACCCCCACCGCTGTGCGAGCAAGATCATGAGCCATCGTATTTGCTTTTCTTCTCACCCAGCGAATCCGATGCCCGTCTCTAGGACCAAATAGGCGGACAAAGTCCTCAATAACATTCAAGCACCGCGCCTCTCACCGTGTCTGGTAAATAATATCATGAATAATATTTAGGCAATCACCCTCAAACACGACCTCCGTCCATTGCATTCCCACCGCCAATTTTATAGCCCAAAGTGCAGCTAGCGCCTCAACACACATCGCGTCCATCATAGCAATAAAACGTTTTTGCGCCGTTCCAACTGTAACCCCCTCATGGTTTCGCACCACCAAACCCAAACCAACTGCTCCCTCATCCACAAACACCGCACCATCGAAATTTATTTTTAGACATCCAATCTCCGGTGCAATCCAATCCACGTCACCACACGGCTCAATTGCTCTCAATCCCACCGCGGTCTCGCACCACTGCTGCGCGCACGAGCTTGCAAACCGCGCTATCTCCATCGGACTTCGCCGCCCATCCCCCGCCAATGCTGAATTCCGATTGCTCCACATCGCCCAGCAAAGAGTCACCATGATAGCGAGCTCCACCTTGTCCATCCGCTGTCCAACCCGCACAAACCACCCGCCTAACGCCTCGTTGTCCTTAATATTCAGCACCACCGTAATGTGGGCTAGCTCCCACACTTGACGCGCCACATGACATTCAAAGAAAATATGTCTCGTCGTCTCTTCCCCCTCCCCGCAGGTGACGCAACTAATCTCAATACAAATGCGACGTCGCGCTAAATTCATTCGAGTCGGCAATATGTCCATGCACACCCTCCACCAAAATATTTTAATTTTGTTGGCGCACTGGAGCTTCCAATTTTTTTTCCATGCCATGCTTCCACTCGACTCCGGTTCTTCCTCCCCATTGATATTCGCCAACCCCTGAGTTAGGATCAAATAATAGGCGCTACGCACCGTAAAATCACATTTTTTTCGCATAGTGCCAAATTTGATGATCATCGCGCGCCAAATCCCCCAATGGAATCGATAAGATGCACTGCACATCCACTTCCCAAAAAACCCCGTGAATTAGATCAACATTCCACCATCCCGTATCCTCGTCAATGAGGTCACACACTTTATCAGCCACCCCGTTAGGCACCCGCACAGTGATAAGACGAAAAGAAGTTGGGCGGGGCAGCCAACCATCCTCCCAAATAGATATTTGTCGTCCGTTCCCGACACACCATCTCACCCCCGTCGAATCACTTGTATCGTCTCCCAAATGCAACGTCAAGAGAAAGAGGGAGCATAACCGACACGCGCCTCTAAAAACTCCACCGAGGGGAAATATTTTGCCTTAAATATGCGACTAACAACGCTGCTCGGATTCATAAAAATTCGCCACGCCTGTTTAGCAAGCAATGCCTTATTGAAAGCCTTGAGATTACGGAATCCCATCCCACCATCATCCTTACTTTGACACCATTTTTTCCATGCGACCCAGTGAATCTTATTCTGCGTACCACTCCCCCACCAGTAGTTACAAATAATAGATTCAATTTCTCTAATTAATGAATCCGGAAGGCGAAAGCAGCTCATAACAAATGACGGAATTGCTTGCATAACCGATTTAATTAGTACCTCTTTTCCCACGGTTGAAAGAAGTTTGCCCTTCAAACCCTGTGCTTGTTTCCATACCCGCTCCCGGATAAAATCGAACAATTCTTTCTTGGATTTCCCCACCACCGACGACAAACCCAGATATTTCTCATGGCGTTCCGCAATAGCCACCCCTAAAATCGCCCCAATCTCATTCGCCCGAGCTAGACTCGTATTCTTACTAAACACCACCACTGACTTCTCCAAATTTATTTTTTGACCAGAGGCCGCCTCATACTTATGGAGAAGATCCCGAATCCCAGCTGCTGCGTCGTGTGTCGCCTCACAAAATAGGAGAGTATCGTCAGCAAAAAGAAGATGGGATACCCGTGGTGCAGTGCGGCTGATAGTCAGTCCCCGAATCGACCCTCTGTCCTCCGCTTTTGTAATAAGCGCTGAAAAAGCCTCAGAAACAAATAAGAAAAGGTAGGGGAGAGAGGATCCCCCTGCCTTATGCCCCTCTCGGGGAAAAAAATATTTGATTCACGACCATTAACTAAAGTAGAGTAGGACACTGAGCGCACTCCCATCATAATTAATGACACAAAAGAAGGAGAAAAACCCAACCTAATCATTACCTTTTCCAAGAAGGGCCACTCGACCCGATCATATGCCTTCCTCATGTCAAGCTTCAGTGTCATAAAGCAACGATTCCCAGTTCTCTTATTCTTGAGAAAGTGGTTAAGCTCGAACTCCACCAAAACATTGTCAGTAATCAGCCTTCCCGGAACAAAAGCGGATTGGGTCGGCGCAATTACATCTTGTAAACACGGACTATTGGCAAGAACCTTGGATGCAACCTTGAAACACACATTGCTAAGGCTAATAGGACGAAATTGTGTCATAAGCTCAGGGTTAGCACATTTAGGAATCAAGACTATATGAGTAAAATTAACGGCAGGGTCAAGGACACGATCATTCAAATAAGCAAGCACAAAACGAATAACATCATCCCCAATAGTAGACCAACTTTTTTGATAAAAGAAGACAGAAAAACCATCCGGTCCTAGGGATTTGTAAGGATACATCTCTTTCAACGCCAAACGTACCTCATCAGCTATAAATTGTTACGAAAGCCGTGCATTTGTTTCCGTGCTAACCCACCCCTCGATGTCCTGTAATACCTCGTAAATCACTGTGTCTGAGGGATTCGTGGACCCAAAGATCGACGCGAAGTATTCAGATGCAATCGAATCAATCTCTCCCAGAGCGGATTTGAGCACACCCGTTGGATCCCGTAGAGCCCTAATCTCATTCTTTTCCCGCCGCTCACTCGCTCTGATGTGGAAATAGGATGTATTTCGATCACCCTCCCGTAACCACTACACCTTTGCTCTTTGCTTCTAGTATATCTCCTCCATCTCCAGCAACCCTTCTAGTTCTACCTTAATCCTATCCTCTTCCTCTTTAGCTTCAACCGTGATGTCCCCTCCCCGAAGCTCCAACACTCGTGCCCGAAGTTTTTTTATTCTTCGTTTCATATCAGCCCCACTTACTCGGTTCCACTGCATGAGCCCAACTCAAAACTTCTCTAATTTCCTAGCCATACCGTCACCTCCTTCTCCCCATAATTGCGCAATCAGCGCCCCACAATCAGCCTTTTGTGCCCATGACGCTTCAAACCAAAATTGCGTGTGTCTCACGCTGCGCACTACCTCCGAGTTAAGGTCAATAACGAGAGCATGGTGATCTGAATGCTTGACTGGTGTGTTTGTTACCCGTGCTGGCAGGAACTGATGTCTCCATGCCATGTCGCCACAAGCTTGATCCAACCGTTCCCTTATGGTGTGAGGATGCAGGTTACGCTTGCACCATGTGTATTTCGGCCCCCGAAAGCCTAAGTCACTCAACCCCGTCTCCACCAAAACCTCGCGGAAATTCCTCATCAACCAATTTGGCCACCGCTGCCACCTTGCTTTTCTCCCTGACTTAGGATTTCATTAAAGTCACCACGCATAACCATGGTCGGCCTACATCACCCCTAAGTAGACGAAGCAAATTCCATGTGTTCATGCGAAGAGCCCCATCCGGTTCTCCGTAAAATTCTATAAATATCCAGTCCTCCGTACTCCCAATTCTCGACACAACCACATCAATATGATTCGGCGACATGCTAATCAAATGAACATCCACTTCCTTTGCCTATAACAAAGCCAATCCCCCTGAAAGACCACTCGCCTCCACACTAACTCCAAAATAACCCAGTTGACCCTTAAGAACCTCTATTTTCCTATTACGACATTTTGTTTCACAGGAAAATTAGAGGGGGGTGAATACGTGAGACCATCCGTCTCAATTCTCGAACTGTCCAAGGGTTCCCCAAGCCCTGATAGTTCCAACTCAGAAGACTCATTGGGTGGGGCGAGGCTGCTCCTCGGCAACATCCGCCAATGGTGTTAGATCCTCAATCCCATACGCATGCTTTTGCTTTTTGCACCACTGCACTATCTCATCCGTCTCGACAACTCTTTTCCTACCCAAGTAAACCAGTTCAATTTGAATAGACGTGATTGCTTTTCTCCGTATGATCGGTTTCCTTCCCCGTGCACGCACCCCTTGTTGGCCCAAATTCAACACCTGATCCGACGTCACTGTTCTTTCCGAGCCACTCTCGGAGCCCTGGTCAACCCGTGTGTTCAAAGATACCGTTGCCACCTGCATGCCGTTTATCCGTTCGTCCGTACCCGATATCTCCCCCACTGCTCGGATTGCATTTCCAGTCGGAGTTCCTTGACCACGGATACCGCTGCTACTAGGGGAAAGTTCTCGCCGTCGCCATGATTGCTTGAAGTTACGTGCATGGCTACCCGAGAAGCTCCTTTGGTAATTTCTATTCGGCCCTCTATCCACAAAGCGTTGACGTGCTAACTGACCCGGTGATGTCATCTCCCTTAACCACGACCCGTACGGTAAATCCCTGTCCATAACCCCATCCTCCAAGTTATATCTCTCCTCACAATCAGCCTTGATATGACCAAGTAAGCCACAAATATAACAGAAATTCGGCAACCTCTCGTACTTGAATGAAACCGTAAGTTCCTCTCCCCCCTGCTCTGTATTTTCATGAGTCTAGCCAACGATTTTGTTACATCAATTTGCACTCGGATCCTCATGCTCAGCCCCCTTGACTCCCCCAACTCCACATCCTCGAAAAACCCGAGTCTATGGCCAATAGAGCTTGCGAACTCCTTAGTTTGTCGCGCGAGCGGGAGGCCATAGACACGGATAAAGAAACTGCAATGATCAAGGTTTACCGTGGCTGGGTTATCATCCGTAGCTACATCTCGGAGAATTAGGATTTGCTTGTCGAAGGACCACGGACATCCCTCGAGAGCTGTTTTTTTATCAAGGCGATGGAAGAACTGAAAGAGCATGCGGTCGTCATTGATACGAGTAATTTCAATGCCCTTGTGCGCCTTAAATAATCCTTTAACGACTGTGCAAAACACTGTGAAATTGAAATTCCGCCCCGTTAGTAACCTGCCAACAAGAACCAAATCTGCTGTCGCATTCGTTCGCTGCCATGCGTCGTCGGGGATCACAATACCCTCCTCCACATCCGTGATGACCAAATTCTTTTGCAACAAATCATTAACGTCGTCCATTGAGCCACATGACTAGTTGATGAGGTATTACAAGACTGTTGGTAGGCGGGAGAGAGCGGTTACAACGACAACAACGCGATAATCTGCAGCAAACAAGGAAGCAAAAGACGTGAGAGTGATGGAAGATAACAATGGAACGTGACAAGAACGAGAAAAGAGAGAGGGACGGAGCGATAGGATGAAAAAGAACAAAATTTGAAAGTGCAGCCCTAGAACCCGAGAGGGGAAAGAGGACAGTCCCGACGACGCCGAGCTCTCCCACAATGACGACGAGAATCGCTGCTTGTTGCCACCAAAACCAAGACAGAAGACACAATCGGGATCGAGAAGACTTTGTCGGAGGGTAACCCTAATGCTAGAGACCTTGATTTTATTGCATCTTAATTGTAGTTGTTAAATAAACTACACAATTATGCAATTGCTTAAATGATTGTGTACTTATGCTCTATAATATAAAATTCAAACAAGTTCATTTAATTAAGAAAAAAACTGAAGTTTTAGAACGTTTCTAATTAAAACATTGAAATATTTTTAAATTAAATTATGAATAACTAAATTGGGGTTTATTCAGGTTTTTAATGTTTCTTTGGGGGTGTTTGCAAGAGCTTATAGAAGCTCCTTCTTCCAAGCTTTTACTTAAAGTCATTTAAAGCTCATTTTGACTTAAATCAATGAGCGTTTGCGAACCTTCTTTAAAAAACTGCTTAAAACAGTTTAAATTGATTTTGTAGTGTTTGCAATAATGGGTGAAAGTAGTTTTTTATAATGCAATAAGACTTAAATACCCTTATTTTTCAAGCATACAAATAATTAACATGCACCTAATTTAGATCAATATTCGTTCTAACAAGTATATTTAAAAATAAAACAATAACTGTTTGATATAATTTAATCAATATTTATGATTATTACATCAAAATGCATAATTAGTTTTATAATTACACTCAAGTATTCTATATTCTTAAAAAGTCCATCTTATTTAGAGATGTTAATGTTTTAATATCTATATGTTGTGGTTAAGTAAATTGGGGTCCAAGATAATATTTTATTTTTTATTATTTGAAAGTATTGTTTAATATTTTTTTTATTCTCATTATATTTCAAAGATTAGAGAATATATTGTTTCTTAATTCTAGGGGTATACATTATATTTGAAGGAGATTAGGAGAGAGAAACATTTAAAAAGTAATAATAATTAAAAGCTCCTTATAAAAGACCCTCTACCCAACTTTTGTGCTTGTATTTACTTTTTTTGCTTATTTTAAGACAAGGAGAAGCAAAATCCCAATTGTCAAACACTATTTTATAGCTTCTCTATAGCAAAAGCCTATAAGCTCCTTTTAAAGGCATTTGCAAACACTCCCTTTATCGTATGAGAAGGTAACAATGATATTTTGTATTAGGGCAAAGCTAGAAACTAATTTAGGTGTGCAAGTAGAACAATAATACAAGGGTATTTTGCTAATTGCTAACAAAAATAACATAGAGACTTCCACAATTAGAGATCACTACTAGATATTTGATGAATTGTGACCGAAAATTAGTGACCGGAAAACGGTCGTTACTTACGTTAGCGACGGGATTCCGGTCGCAGAATTACGTAGCGATGGATTTCCCATCGCAGAAATACGTAGCGACGGATTTCCCAATGGGAAGCACGTCGCTTTTGAGTAGTGACCGCCTGCCCGTCCTACTTATGTTAGCGACGGATTTCTGTTGCAGAAATATGTAGCAACGTCGCTACCATTTTTAGGGAAACACTAAAGTTGCCCTAACCCAACTGGGTTGCAGCTGGGCCACAACTGGGCCCAAGTAGCGACGGGCAGCGCGTCGCTAAGGGGAGGTATAATTATAAAATATACCCCCTCCCCAAAATCATTCACAATCACAAATTTTTGTCCCCCCCCCCCCCCCCCCCCCGCACTGCCGCCAACGATGGCTCGCCTGGTATAGCTACTGTTTTGCCGTTGTACATTCGGAATATGTAAGTCTTTGTTGTTTTCTTCAAATCATAACTTGTTTTTTATGATTCAATCGCAATTTCGTATGTGTAACTAGGTAGATCTTCGATTATGCTTTATGAATCGTTAGATCTTGTTAAATTTAACAAAAAACGAACGAATTGTAACAAATTCGATGGAATTTCTTCAAATCATGTCTTGTTTTTGATGATTTAGTTGGAATCTCGAATGTAATTAGTTAGTTCTTGTAGATTTTGATAATTTCGAACGAATTGCTTTAGATTTCAACTATAATTTCGAAAGAATTGCTTTAGGTATCGTTAAATTTCGTAAGATTATGCTTCATTTACAAGATTATGCTTTAGGAACCTTTAGGAATTGATATTGTTAGATTTAGTTGTTAAACATCGACTAATCGTGTTAGATCTTGTAGATTTCATGATTGTTACATTTTGTGATATTTAACTTCAATTTGTCAATTATGCTTTAGTCAATTATGCTTTAGGAACCTTTAGAAAATCGTTGGATTTCATTGAATTGTTAGTTGTTAAAAAATATTTACTATGCTTTATGAATCGTTAGATCGTGTATCTTTAACGATTGTTAGATAGATTTCGTTAGATTTAACTTTGATTAGTCGATTATTCTTTAGAAACCTTTAGGAAATTGTTAGTTTTTGTTAAATTGTTAGTTTATATTAAATTGTTAGTTTTTAAACGTTGATTATATATGTCATGCCTTTAGGAAATTGTTAGTTTTTAAATGCTGATTATATATGTCACGCCTTTAGGAAATTATTAATGTTTAAATATCGACTATGCCATTATATTTTGTTATATATTGTACAATTGTTAGGTTTTAAACATCGATTATATATGTAACTTGATTAATTGGACTAAGTTTTTATGATTTATTTGATTTAATTATGTTTATAATTAATGCTATTATATTAAAAAAAAATTGGTGAAATGTTTTTATGTATATTAGTTAGATCTCATGGATGCAGTTATTAGTTTTTAAACATTGCCTATGCCTTAGGGAATTTCTATAAATTAGACATTATTATGCCTTAAGGAATCTCTATAACTTAGACATGATTATATATTTAGGAAATCTTTATAACTTAGACATGATTATACCTTTAGAAATTCTAACTTAGATTTTGAATTACTACGTAGTACATAGATCTTCGACATGTCAGACGATCGTACACGCCCTGAGGGTAGCGATGAACTCCTTACACTGAGGGGTCGTGGTATTTTAGGACCTAATAGGCGCATAAGTTTGTTTGTCTACTACTCTAGATCATGCTTGTGCCGATGCAGCGGGTTCATCATCTACTCCACGAGAGGCACGCGGTATGGATCACGTGGTGTTAATGAGTAGCTGATGACTGTGAGATCTAGTAGAAATGTTAGGTGATGCCTGAGTCCCACTTGGGATCTCACCAATTGGAGTATGAGATGACGAGGCTCGAGGAGACTTGACTGGATGTGCGCTCGTAGCACTGAAGGACCGATAAATGCCCATAGGTTCGCCGACCGTTGATCTAAACATCGTCGAGGCAATATTAAACTCCTTGGACGTAGGAGTATCGCTGATGGGCATAGTTTATGGTAGTGCCGTGGAGGACGGTCAACCTCGCCCTTGCCCTCGACCCCCAACTGGTGCTTTCCGTTTTCCTTTTCCCCCTCCCCTTGTATATTTTTATTTGGCATATGGAAAAATGACAAAGTTACAGATTATAAACTATAATTGCAACAATTAAAATGATATAAACATTTACAATTCTAATACTAAAATTTACAACTTTAAAGTTTGAATCATCAATTTTAATCATATACCGACAATTTATATGAAATAATTATTCTACCTTAAAAATGTTATCACCTTTATATTTTATAATTCTAACACAAATCTAAAAAGTTTAACATTCTTACGCCAAAATTTGGCCACTAATCTCGCCCCTGAAAATTCAAATATATACAAAACAAACTCCTAAATTTCAACACCAAAGCTTTTAAATATAACAATTCCACCCCCACTTGAAGTTCAATTTCTACATTCGATCCTAAAGCACGTAATTACACTTTTTACCCTAAATTAATTCCTTCTAAATGGAAAATGGTTTGCAACTTAAGCCTAAATTTATCTCCTAAAAATTACATTCCTACCCAAAAGTTTCACAATACCACAATTTTTACCCTACCAAACGTTCAATATGTAACATTGAATCCTAAGGCACCTAATTGAACTTTCTGTCCAAAATTTTCACTAAATTTTAAAATTAACTTAAATTATCCAAAAATAATAATCTATCCCTAATTTTTTGGCAACACCACTTTAAACAATCTAATTATACAAAAAAATATTTAAACAATAATAACTACAAACTAAACAAATAAAAAATTTAAGCATTCAAATCAGACGGGATGTTTTCATGGATGAAAATTTATAAACTATACATCAAAATGATCTTTAGGAGATATAGATCACTTACCCTTGATTAATTTTTGAACAAACGGTCGGATTGAGGCGGTGCACATCTGAATTGCAGTGATTTTCGGTGTGTCTGAGTGTGTGTTGATTTGGGAAAGAAGGGCTTCGTACTCAGATACGTTATATCAAAAATAGGAAAAAAAGAATCGTTGTCGCGTGGGAACGAAAAGTTTCGTTCCCATTTGTGAAATAGGGACGGAATTCGTGGTATCCTACATGGTGGGAGGGAAAATTTAGTTCCCATGTCAACGCAGGAACGAAACTTCTCCTTTCTCCCTTTGACATCAACGTTTGACCCAATTTGTCTTTTTTTTTTTTTAATATATGGGAACCAAAATCTCTGTTCCCAAGCTTAAGGAAACAAAATCTATTTTTTGGTTCCCACATTTATATTGTGTAGTAGTGCGTTTAAAGTTGTATTTAAGTATTTTAATTTAATTTTTTTAGTTTCTGCTTTTTTAGAATTTGCAAAAACCACATTTGAATGTGTATCTAAAAATTAAAATAAATTATGTACCTAGTGTGATTTTTTTTTTTGATAAATAAGGAATAAAACATAGAGTTTTACATCATGTCAATGTCACTAGTAATAAGGCTAGTAATAAAACTAGAGGGAGAACTATCCCAAAAGATAACACTCTCTCTATGAACTACATTAAGATGGCTAAGAGCATCTGCCGTTTTATTAGCAGCTCTCGGAATCCAATTAAAGGTAGCATTCCAAGGCTTGTTAAGAAGACTTTGACATCCCCGAATAAGAGTAGCCAGGTCACAAGGTGCTGGTTCGACCCCTGAAATCCACTTGTAGGCCATCAAGGAATCAGTCTCAATGGATATATTATGCGTTCTCCGTTCCCATGCGATCGACATGCCTTCCTTCAGAGCTGCCAGTTCCACCTCATCCACAGTAGGGGACGGTATAGTCATTTGGAATCCCCATTTTCATTGCCCTACATGGTCCCTCAGAACTCCTGCTGCCGTTCCTTTGTTAGAATGAACATTCATGCTACCATCGGTATTAAGTTTAAACCAGCTAGCCATAGGTTTCTTCCAAGGTACAATTTCCTTAGTAGGGCCTGATTTCCTTCGGCATAGAGATTGCTCATAGCTCAGCTGTTTCACTTGCATTAGTCTGCCCTCGAGGTTTGTCTCTTTCTTGTGAAATACTCTGGAGTTACGATGCTTCCAACAAGTCCACACAACTGACATAAAAATCCAATTCCAGTAAATAGTAGGACAAATAAGATTGTTAAAAGACCTGGTTGTGAGAGTTTCTTTCAGCCATGTAGCATCAGACATATCATCAAAAGCTGTAAGATCATCTGGCGAGAGGACTCGTTTCCATAGACTCCGAGCCGCCAGGCAATGCCTGAGTAAGTGCATGCCACTTTCCTCCACTGCATTGCATAAAGAACACATAGCTGTGAGAGTTATCTGTCTTTGAAATCTGAGAAGATTAGTAGGGAGCCGATCCTTGTAAAGAAGCCAAAGAAAGTGTTGAAACTTATAAGCTTATATCAGACTTCCAAATCCATGCATGATTTCTTGTTGAGGACTGATCAGCATTGTGTCTAGCCTGAAACAGACTGTAAGCTGATTGACAAGTGAACAATCCGATGGAAGTGCCATCCCATAATATCTTGTCCTCTTGATCAATCAGTTGGATCCCACTGTTGGAAATATCATTCATGAGGTGCAGAGGGAAGACTGTTCTCAGTTCTGACAGTCTCCAGATTCCATCTTCATCCAGTACATCTTTGAGTAGTAGATGTTGATCAGCAGGATGGATGAAGTGGCACTCTTCACTAAGAGCTCTTCCTCCTCTCCAGTTATCATACCAGAATGAAATCTGGTCTCCCCTACCTATCCTCCATCTCAAGTGAGGCTTCATAAGGTCCACACGATGAATAATTCCCTTCCATGTAGGACTGTCAGTCGGTTTGATTTGATATTGAGTGAGCCTCTTGTTTTTCAAATATTTTGCAGCCAATAACTTACTCCAGATGGTCTCTTCCTTGTTGAGTATTTTCCAAGGTATCTTAGCTAGCAGTGATTCATTTATGGTTCTAGCTATTCTGATTCCTAGACCACCTTCTTTTTTGGATCTAGTGACTTGCTGCCAGTTAACCAGATGGAGTTTTCTTTGATTGACATCTGATGACCAGAGAAAACTTCTATTCAGTTTATTCAATTTCTCACATACATGTGATGGAAGCCATGCTGATTGCATTGAATACACTGAAATGGTGGAGGATACTGAACCTATGAGAGTGTCTCTGCCAGCAAGATTCAAAAGTTTGCCTTTCCATGTTCCAAACCTACCCATAATCTTATCAAATAACCCCTTGTGAGTGTCTCTTGTTATTCTGCCATGAACACTCCTAGATACCTACCAAGGTTTACTGTTTCATTGATTCCCAAAATGCCAGATATAGTTCTTTTAAGACTAGAACTATGAGATTTTGAAAAATAAATCTTAGATTTTGGTGGGCTGAGTTTGAGACCAGATGCAGGACAAAAGCTGTCCAGGACCTCCTTAATACACTTGGCAGTACCAAGGGTGGCCTTACCCATGATGATTAAGTCATCTGCAAATAAGAGGTGGGAAATAGCTGGTCCTCCTCTGCATGGAATAATTGGTTTACAGGAGCCTCTGTGCACCTCTTCTGTAATCAAGTAGGAGAGCCTCTCTATGCATAAAACAAAGAGGTAAGGAGGTAAAGGGTCTCCTTGCCTGAGTCCACACTTATGGTTAAAAGCCTCTAAAGAACTGCCATTCCATAAAATCTTGGTAGATGCACTGGTAACACAGTGCATGATTAGTTCTACTAATTATGGAGGGAAGGAGAAGGCATTGAGAGTTTCTTCTAAAAATTTACAGTTTACCTTGTCATAAGCCTTCTCTAAATCCAGCTTCATGATCATAGTGCCAACCTTGTTCTTTTTCTTACTCCTCAAAGAGTGCAAGATCTCCTGAAGCAGTAGGATGTTGTCCTGGGTACTCCTGCCCTTGATGAAACTAGACGGATGAGGAGCAATGATTCTAGGCATGAGATCCCTGAGTCTTGAGGTAATGCATTTGGTTATGACTTTGTACAGAACATTGCACAAGGCAATAGGTCTGAAGTGAGAGATTCTCTCAGGATTCTGGATTTTAGGAATCAGACAGATGAAGGCCTCACGGATCTTCTTATCAAATGCTTTCTCTTGGAAGACCTTCCTGACAAACTCCACCACTGAGTCTTGCATCCAACTCCATCCCTTCTGGTAAACAAAGGCTTGAATCCCATCTGGTCTAGGGGCTTTCAATGGATCCATACAAGAAATGGCTCTGAAGATCTCTTCTGAGTCAATATCTGCTGTCAAAAGAGTCTGCTCTGAATTCTCCAGTGTAACTTGAAAAGGTGAAACTGGAAGCAGTAACCCCTGCTGTTGTTGGCTAGTTGCATCATTAATAGAGAAGAGTTTGATGAAAAAATCCCTGGAATGAGCTTTCAGAATCTCCTCATTTTCCCCCCACATATCCTCTATCTTTAGCATGAGAATAACATTCCTTTTCCTTCTGATTAGAGTGGATCTATGGAAGAACTTTGTGTTCCTATCCCCATCCTTAAGCCATTTAACTCTAGATTTCTGGTACCAGAAGAGCTCCTCATTTTTAAGCACCTGATTGAATTCCTGAATCAGTGTCTCCTCCAAAGCAGCAAGGTGAGGGTTGAATCTTGCTGTTAAAGCTCTCTGAATGCCCCATATTCTGGCCTTCAACCTTCTTTTGCATCAAAAAATGTTACCAAAGGTGGACTTGTTCCATGGTACCAGCACCTTAGGCACCTCAGCTATACCCTCCAGTAAGTTATCCTTATTATTCCAAATGTTCCTCAGAAGAAATGAGCATTCTTCATGTGAAAACCACATGGCTTGGAATCTGAAAGGTCTGTCTATATAGAATTGATCTCTTCCAAACAACCTGGTAATCACAGGGTGGTGATCAGAATGTGTTCTTGGCAGGTTTTCTACTTCATAGGCAGGGAATTTCTCCATCAACTGGTGGTTAACTAGAGCTCTATCCAGTCTAGCTTGGATTAAGGCAGTCCCTTGTCTTTTGTTGGTCCATGTAAATTGGGGGCCAATAAATCATAAATCAATAAGATTACACTTCTCTATGAAGGAATTGAATAAGTGTAATCTACTTATGCTTCTGGTTTTGACACCTGTCTTCTCATGAGATAGACTGATCTCATTAAAATCTCCTGTAACTAACCAAAGCAGAGGTTCAGACCTTGCCTGTCTAACAATGCCCTCAAAAGCAGTGATCTTTGCTGCTTTCCTTGGTTGTACATACACTCCTGAAAGTCTCCATCTGTCTGCTGAACTAGGCCTGATTATTGCATGAATGGCTTGAAACTCTGAACTAATGATCTCTACTTCTACATCATAATCGTTCCACAGCATCCATATCCCTCCAAACATATCATGGTTTGGAGCTATTTCATATCTGTTAAAGCCTAGAAATGGTGTAATCTCCCAAGCTTGCTGAGGAGTACCTCTAGTTTCTAGAATAAACACCACAGAGGGTTGATGAAGTCTTACCAAATCTCTGAGGTTTCGCCTGAACTCCTAGTCACCTGCTCCTTGACAGTTCCAACTCACAACTTTCATTGAAGGATGATGCACATGAGCAGGGTGGACATGGTTCTCAACTGGAGTCCCTCTCCATGTCTGTACAAGTTGATTCGAAATCTCCTGTGCCAGAACATGTTATCTATTCTCTTCCCATTCTGTCAATCGAAATTTCTGCCACCAGTGATGGTTGTCGTCCCATCTGTTCAACCTGTACGCAATTGTTTCTATCTCCCAGACAGTTGATGGAATTGATGTCACTTGGAGTAGCCTGTCCCAGATTTTTGTTAGTGACATCATCAAGGGGGTTTGAAAGTAGTTGAGATTTGTTCCAAACTCCCAGGGCTGGAGTTCCTGGTCTTCCTTTAGGTGCATGGGGAAGCTGTGAGCCATGAGAGATTTGGAGGATGGAATTTTTTTTATCTGAATCAGGAGGTTCAGAAGAGGTGGTAGAGAGAATAGCAAATGAATTATCAGAAGGTAAGTGAAGAGCCTTATTAGTCGAAGTTAAGGGGGAGACTCTTGGTTTCCTCTTAACTTTTGTAACCGTCTCTGGTGCCAGCATGGCCACGTTCCTCCTTAATAGTGGGTTGAGGGATGCGGGCAGAATACTCTTACCATTAGAGTCCTTCTTTCCCTCCTGAGTGCCAGAGTTCTGAATCTTAATGTTAGAAACCACCTCATTTGCTTTGGTTCCGTTGATAGCACTCATGTCAGTTTATTTTCTATTCTGGGCATTACTTCTTTTATTAGCATTCTCCTTCTTCATGTGATGGACAAACATCCAGTCTCCAAACTCCTTCCCTTTGGCTTTTTCTACCAACCAATCAGTGGACTTACTCTCAATAGCTGTAGAGGGAATGGATGGATTAGTAGCAGTAGCATTGCTGTCTTACAGTTACCTTTGGCATGTCCAATTCTCCCAAATGCTTGGCATAACACGGAGACATTCTCATAGACCACTTGGTATACCTTATTATCTATCCATATACCAAGTTTGAGGGGCTGATTTGTCTGAATTTGAACATAGAATCTGGCATAATTGCCTCTACAGGCAGTATAAGTATTGCCATCTATTTTTATTGGTTCTCATATGCATGAAGCCAAAGTTTGGATCACTGACTCTCTTAGGTATTCAATTGGAAGGTTGAGAATTCTAACCCATGAAATGGTACTGTCAATGACATATGTATCCGCCCTAAAGTTAGGACTCCATTTTCTAATCGAGAGAAAGTTGCCAGCAATCTGCCATGGCCCCTGAGTCAGAATCATCTCCCTATTAATATGAGTAAGCCCTTTCATGCAGTAGCAGCCCTTTCCTAAATCAATCAAATCAAATTCTCCATGACATGGAGTCTAGTCTGGTTTGAAGGGCTGTGAAGTACCATGGCTTGCCCAGAATGTTGATGATGATTGAGTCCTCCCATTGCATTCGCATTCTGTCTCGCAGTTCCGGTTGGAAACAAACTTGCTTGAAAGGAATGGACTAATCAGCCTCTTTGATCATAATCATTTCCCTTTCCTCTGCTGTCTTGGCATCATTCACACGGACGTCGCCAGGTCTGACTTTGTTCATGACGATTCCAGCGTATGATGACTTGAGATTGTCCTGGTTCTTGTCATTCAGTGTCTGGGGGAACGCAGTGTCCGATAATGGAATGTCGGGTTGCCGTTGCCTCTTTTGGTTGCGCCAATGTGGTTTCTCTTTGGATAAAATCCGTTGTGCATTGAAGACAGGGAAGTCCAGATCCGGTGGCTGTGGCGGAATAGGATCCGCCGCCGCCGTTTCCATGGCTGTTGCCGGTTCGTAGATGACGGTTTTTCGCGCGGGAAATTCAGTTATTTTCTTTTCGAATTTTGCGGAGCTTTTGAGTTTTTGGTAATATTGTTCTTTTGAAATACTAGTAATTTATTGCTATGTACCTAGTGTGATTAAGTGGATGGATAGATATGACATAAATCATAAATGCTTTCTAAAGCATATATTAGAGAGTTAAAAACATTTGAGATCGGAGGGAATGAAAATCAAAAGAGATTCTAATTTGATGAAAAATTTCCACCTTTTGTAGGAAGAGCCGAAAAATGAAAAATTTATTTATAGGAAAAAGAGATAAATATAAGTTTGACGGTTTTGTAGATTGGAAAGTTACAATTATATTTTTTCGGCGAAAATCTTAAAGATGGTTTTAAGGCAACATTGGCCGATTTAAGAAAAAATAACTCAAGTTGCTTTTTAGGGTTTTGGGTAATAACCTCGGTTAGGTTTCTTTTCTTCTCCTCTTCTTTACTTTTTGTCTGCTTCAATGTTGTACTTTTTCCCATTCTAAAAGTGGCACAGTTGCAGTTATTGAGGGAATTTTGTGTTTGAATTAGAATTGTGTTTTTGTTTGGAAGAATACTCTGTTTCCGATTCTTTTTGTTGTTAAATTCTATTTGTTGTTCACCCTTTGGCTCTGGTTCCTCTGTTTTTATAAGTTTAGTTGCTCCAAAATTGATTTTTTGAAAAAGATAGTCGTTTAGTTTTGCATTCAAGGTTCTTACATTCACAATAACGTTGTTTTGAAAATATCTGCTTCGATGAGACCAAATTGTTACATAAGGAAGGTATTAGTCGGGTCTCCAGAGTTTTTTTGGCGCCTCAATTTGATTTACCTGTGTTTGTGTCACTGGGATTATACTAGTTAATCAATCAATCAGGTGTAGAAACAGTTTGAAATCACATTCTTATATGAAATAATTCATCGTAACGCTAATCACCAACAATGATATTGTAATTTTACGACGTCAATGATCTTCTCTCTCATTCTTTTTGGCAAATTGTAATTTTCTCTATACTTCTCACTCGTTCTCATATATATATATATATGTTGGTAGGTATTCGGCATGGCACCAGGGGAGAGATCTTCCCACCACACAATTCCTGGAGCTCATCATAATGTGAATCTTGCAACACTTAATGATGCGAAGCTTGCCATACAAGAACAGCTTCAATGCCCCGTTTGTACGAATTTTATGTATCCTCCTATTAGTCAGGTAACTTCTCTTTAATTTAGCTTATAAATGTATTTACAATAGTCCTATTTTACTGAGAAGCTGAAGTAATTGTTACTTTAGCTACATTCATTATAGCCAAGTAAAAATGATGGAGTCTTCTCCCTTTCGACTGTTCCCATCCCCAATGGAAAGATCATTGGAGAGCTTAGTACTTCAAATTTGTATGATACTCTATTGTGTCATGGACTTAATATCGTCACCATGTGTATTTGGTTGAGTAAATGTTTTCCGACTTATTTTAGTAGATACGGTGCTATCCTAGTCTGATCAGACAGTAGTTTTCCTTGTCATATAATTGTATTCTCACTGTCTAAAATCCTCTAAAAGAAATTTGAACATTCACTTTTACCATGATTTCATTTTTCTCGTAAAAGTAATGAAAAAATCAAAGCAGACAAGCTCACCATTTAAATCGCTGAAGAACATTCAATTATGTTATATAATATGTAGCTGCTTTTCATCTACCTGAAAACTACGAAATACGCGGAATCGCTGGAAACCGTCCTTCATTGAAAGTACGTAGGACCATAGACTTAATTATGTATTGCCCCGTTTGTACGAACTTTATGTATCCTCCTATTCGTCAGGTAACTTCTCTTACATTTAGCTTAATGTACTTAAAGTAATCTATTTTACTTCAATGTATGCATACTGAGAAGCTGAAGTAATTGTTACTTTAGCTACATTGTAGGCAAGTAAAAATGATGGAGTCTTATCTCGTTTTCCCTTTCGACTGTTCCGCTGCCCAATGGAATCTTGATGATCATTGGAGAGCTTATAGTAGTTTAAATTTGCATGATACTCTGTTTATGCCATGGACTTAATACTGTTGCATGTGCTTTCTGTGTATTGTGGTTGAGTAAACGTTTTCGGACTTGTTTTACTAGATACGATGTTATCCTAGTCTGATCAGACAGTAGTTCCTCATGATATAATATTATTCTCACTGTTTAAAATCCTCTATAAGAAATTAAAACATTACTTTTATCATGATTTCATTTTTCTCGTAGAAGTAATAAAAAATCCAAGCTCATCATTTAAATTGCAGAAGAACATGCAATTACCTAGGTTATATAATATGCAGCTGCTTTTCATCTACCTGAAAAGTATGCAATACGCGGAATCGTCCTTCACGAACCATTGAAAGTAGGACCATAGAGTTAATCGTGTATGATGCATGTCATAGCAGAAACACAAGTGTGGCATACCTATGGTATTTCAAATTGCTTTATTTGATTAGTGCAAGTTTTTGATGTATCGTTTAAGAAATGCGAGTCAAATCTGATACTGACTCTATTGTATGATATTCCCTACAGTGCCCGAATGGCCATACTTTATGCTCAAAGTGTCAGTTGAAGATACGTTCTTGCCCAATTTGCTGTGATAGTGTTGGGAATATAAGGTGCTTAGCGTTGGAGCGAGTTGCAGAATCACTCGAGCTGCCATGTGCGTTCCAGATTTCTGGCTGTCAAGATGTATTGCCTTTTCAGAGCAAGCTGAAGCATGAACAGAATTGCAAGTTTCGTCCATACAGCTGCCCTTGCACCGGGGACAAATGCACCATCACTGGTGATATTCCGTTCCTCGTGGCGCATCTCAAGAGCCACCACAAAGTTGATATTCGTGATGGGCCTACTTTGAAAGTAGCATATACTAATCCCCAAGATCTTAAAAATGCTACGTGGAAGTTTATTGTAAGTGCACTCTTGTTTGTCCAGTTTTTATTGGATAATATAGTTACACCCTCTATGAAAACACCTTTTAAATTTTGAAAAACATACAGATCCCCTAGTTTTTCAATGTTTTTAGTTTTTACTACACAAACCATAACTTTCAGTTTATATGAAATTATAAATTTATGACCGGTCATTAACTCTGGTGGCAGGTCTTCAATTGTTACGACTACCAATTCTGCTTGCACTTTGAGGCATTCAATCTAGGTACAACACCAGTTTTGATGGCATTCATTCTTTTCATGGGCGAAGACAGTGATGCTAGAAAGTTCTCTTATAGCTTGGAAGTTGGTAGAAATGGAAGGAAAATGACATGGGAAGGAGTTCCTAGGAGCATCCGCAATGGTCATTTAGAAGTTAGAGACAGCAATGCTGGACTAATCATTCAAGAAAACATGGCACTGTTTTTCTCGGAAGGTGACGGGAAAAAACTGAATTTAACAATGGATGGCCGAATATGGAAAACCCAAGCTTAGCAGGTAAACGGCAGAATGCCGCTAAAATTTTCGAGGTCCCTTAAGTTTTTCATCTGTAAGTGAACAACAACCTAAATGACCCTGAAAAGTTCCCCTAGAATCAGGTGGACAGTTGCTTTTTTGTTTTGACGCAAAAGTTGAATCTGGTTCACAGAAACATCAGCCTTTGCTTTCTTATGTTGAAGCAGAAGGTTATCAGTTTTTCTTAATGAAAACTTTATTTATCTTTTATATATTAACTTTATTTGCCTAAGTAAATTTTCAACCACAATTTTAACATCTTGCCGCTTGCTCAATCAACAAATGTAAGATAATGGCCACAAGGTGAGACAATAAGTAATTTAATGTACACAAACAGTGTTGACTATTGTTTTTACAATCTTAACGGAGCAGTTTATATTTACGAAGATTATTATCTACTGATGTTCCATAAGACAGGAAAAAGTGCAACTTGAATCAAATTCAAAAGTGCATGTACTTGAATCAAATTCAAAAGCAGTAATTCTGTAGCGGAAATTTTGTTATATGAAATACTTGGGAGTAATGCAAAAAGTACCGTTGTTTTTGATTGGCTAAAAGTCTAAAACCATCGATCTTATGTTGTTTGTATCGGCAAACCCCGCGGTGTTTTCAGTAAAAAGCAAAAATATCACTCCTTTCATAAATTGTCACACTTTGGTTCCTTGATTTTATTTCATCTTAGTGTTAAACATACTAAAAAAATATTCCATTGTTTAAATTATTGTGTACTTATGTTTTATTGAAACTCAAACAAGTGCATTTAATTAAGAAAAGAATGAAGCTTTAGAACATTTCT
This sequence comes from Linaria vulgaris, assembly GCA_948329865.1. Classification (NCBI taxonomy): domain Eukaryota; kingdom Viridiplantae; phylum Streptophyta; class Magnoliopsida; order Lamiales; family Plantaginaceae; genus Linaria; species Linaria vulgaris. Next base: position 73,091,972 of record OX415251.1, on the reverse strand, counting down.
AATTAAAACATTGAAATATTTTTAAATTAAATCATGGGTACTCTTTTTTTTTTTTTTTTTTTTTTTTTATAAAAAAGATTATATTAAACTAACAAAAAAGAAATAGTGTGCCTCCATCACAAAGGCAACAAATAGGAATATTTGAGTTACCAAAATAAGAGGACCAAGAGTTTATAGCGGCCTAATGAGAAATAAGAGGACCAAGAGTTTATAGCGGCCTAATGAGCAAGGTTGTGCGCCGCTTTGCTCGTATTTCTATGGATGTATTTGAACTTCCATTTAGGCCACACTTGCCAAAATTCTCGGATAGCAAGGACGATGGTTTGATACCTTAAGGAATGTCACCACGGGGATCTATAATAGCATAAAAAAGACTGAGACAATCTGTTTCAATAATCGTCGAATAGAGTAGAGCATGCTTGGATTGCGGCAAGAGCTTCACTAGAAATGGTGTTGGAGCAAAGTCACTGTTAGTCGAGGCGCCAATGACTGTCCCCTTGTGGTTGCAAAATATACATGTTGTTGAGGCTTTTTCGTCCATGAATGCAGCGTCACAATTAGCCTTGGTCCATCTGGTCGATGCCATGAGGAAGAACAATTGGTACTATGTTGGATGCTTTTGCTTTTTTGAGCTTGCCAATGTTCTTATGTAGACTTACAAAGCTTGCTAAGAAGGACCTGCCATGAAAAAGGAGTGAGGCCGTGCACAAGAAGGTTACGTTGCTGCTAAATAATATCACAAAGACAAAAAAAAAAGACATTCTTCTCTAATGAGGCTAGAAGAGAAAAAATTCCCTTTGTTGCAATGTAAAAGAGTAAGCCATTCCTTAGTGCTCCAATCCTTGAAAGGATGTATGTTAAGCGGCCATTTAATAGTTAAAGGTCAGTTAAGAAGGAGATGCTCCCTATTTTCAACATGAGAGTTACAAATAGGACAACTAATATATTGAATAGGAATATGTAATTGAGGCGAGAACGAGTAGGCATAATACTATGCATAAGTTTTCAAAGAATAAGTTTGTGCCTATTGTGCAATCTAGCACTCCAAATCATATGGAAGAGAGAGGAATCATCATTAGAGATAGTATGAAAGCGGTGAATGTGGTCTGTAAGGTAAGCACTCTGTGTAGAGAATTTTCCCAACGTAAAGGGAATCAAAAGAGGTAAAGAGCTCAATTTTTTCAAAGGAATTTGAAGTTTAAGTATTTCTAACATTGTAGTGATATCAAAGACGGTATTAAGCTCGTCAATATCCCACATAGTTGTATTATCAATGGTAAAACTTTTAACAAGATAATGGTTGGCATTAGAGGGGATGTTTGAATTGGCCGACTTTGGCACAAAGTTCTTGATGGTGGGGATCCAAGGTTTCTCCCAAGTAATAGTGTTGGAATTTGAGGAGATGGGGAAGCAAGTTTCCTTGGCAAGAAGATCCCTAGTACGAAGAATATCCCTCCAAATCCACGAGGCATTAGGAGGGTTAGCTTTGGCTGTCAGGAGGTGGCAAGATCTAAGATATTCGTATCTAAGTGTTTCAACCCAAATGCAACTTTGGTAAGTTACAACTTTCCAAGAAAGCTTAGCAATAAGAGCGCGATTGAAATCCGCCATACGGCGTAAGCCGATGCCTTTTTTGGATTGGGAGAGAAAATGTTAACCCCATGCCAAGAGGGCAAGAGTATTGTCTTTATCCTTTCCACCCCATCAAAGTTTTCGAAAGATGCTATCAAGTATGTTGCAAATAAATATGGGGAGGAGAAATGTAGACATAGGATAGGCGAGAGTACATTGACCAACGGTATTGACAATGATAGAGCGGACCGCTTAGAAGAGATTGCTAATTTTCCAAAGAGGAAGCTTAATTTGAATTTATTAACATGGTTGTTGAAAGCTTCTTCATGGGAATTAGTTTTACAAAAAGAAAGCCCAACGTAGGTGACTTTATGATTGCATTCATTCAAAAAGACTCACTATAGAAGTGCAGTTCAATGGATGGGTATTAGAACTAAAGTGAACGAAAGACTTAGAAGAGCTAATAAGTTGGCTAGACCAATTAAAAAAAGTGTCAAGACTACTCATGATCGTGAAAGCATTAGAGGTCGTGGCCGAGCCAAAGATGACAAGATTGGCAAAAAGTAAGTGAGAAATAGGAGGGCTAGTCCTAGACACTTTGACAGCTTTAAGATTACCCTTGACCTCTTGAGGAAGGAGAATGCGGGATAAAAGCTCGGTGTAGAGCACAAAAAGGTAAGGAGAGAGAGGATCCTCTTGGCGGATATGACGAGTTGGTTTGAAGAACACATAAGAAGATCTATTGATAAGCATGGAGAAGGAGATGGTAGAGATACACTACGAGATCCAACCAACAAATTTCCCATTAAAGCCTAATTGAGAAAGAATACGAACGAGGAGGTTCCATTCAACTCTATCAAAAGCCTTTGCAAGGTTAATTTTGAGAGACCGTTCTGGCCCTTGCGGTGGTGAATATAATTCATGATCTCATAGGAGAGAATGGAGTTATCATTAATGTGTCTACCTTTTATAAATGCCCCTTGATTTAAGGAGATAATGTGATCAAGAAAGATTTTAGACCCATTTTCAATGATTTAGAACATATTTTATAAGAAATATTGCAAAGGCTAATAGGTCTAAAATCTTCAACATGACAAGCATTGGCCCCTTTTTTGGAATAAGAACAATAAGAGTGTTATTGAGGCTTTTAAAAAAAGATCCATGCCGGAAGAAGTCTTGCACGACAAGAATAATGGCATTGCTAGTGGTGGCCCAAAAAGATTTAAAAAAGAAAGCAGAGAGGCCATCCAGGCCCGAACTCTTTTCCAAACTGAGAGAGAATAGAGCTTTTTAATAGCTAAAGGAGAAAGCATAGCACAAAAAATACATTATCATCCGCATCAATCACTTTAGGAAGCAAGTTTTTCAAGTTAGGGGGGAGAGGGGGATTGGTGAGCTTAAAATCCGAAGAGAAGATTTTTATAATAAGCACAAAAAGAGGCACTAATATCTTCCCAGTTGGTAACACGAATACCATCACTTCTATCAATAAAATCAATCCTATTAAATCGATTGTGCAGGATGGATTTAAGGTGTAAATACTTAGTGTTGGCATCTCCATCCTTAAGCCACTTTTCTCTTTGTTTCAAAAAACTATTGAGGCGTTTAAACCAAAGATCCAGATAAATTTAGAGCCCTTTTTGTTTAGCTACATTCTCAACAGATTGAGTGCCTGCTTGTAAAGACGATATGTGAGATAGACTTAAAATTAGTATGTATGTTACGAAAAATATATTTATTCCTATGACAAAGAGATTTTTTAACAAAATTAGTTCTACCATTCAATGGAAAGGTCACGGTACCTAAAATCAAGCAATTCCAAGAATGATCGATCACATATGCACATGATGAATCAGATAACCACATATACTCAAGCCGGAAGGGTCTACGACCCTTAAAATGATGGTTTTGGGTGGTAAGAAGAATCGGTCGATGGTCGGATGCGATGACTATAAGGTGGGTGACTTGTGCCGATTGATCGGAGATACACCATTGAGCATTTGCCACCACTCTGTCAATTATTTGCCTAATATTTGCATCACCGCCACGTCCATTGTTCCAAGTGAAGTCGTCTCTTAAGAATCCACGATCAAAAAGTGAGAGATGATCAAGATTAGAGCGGAGAGTATGATCAGAGGAACTAGCGAAAGAGCGACCCCATGATTTCTCCGGTTGGTTACAAATGTCATTAAAATCGCCAATGGCGGCCAAGGACAATTGATGGCGTTGGACAAATGATCCATATGGTTCCGAAACTCAATTTTGGTAGCTGAGTATGGTGAGCAATTAATAGATGCCAGTGAGGTGCGAATCTGAATCAATAGATTGAATAACAGTGCCAATGAGGGAGGAATTATGAAATCCAATGTTAAGGTTGACATGATTGCACCAAGCCAAGAAAATCCCACCCACTAGTCCAACGGGCAATCAGATTATTAAAAAGGAAGTGAGCAGCCAGAGAGGATAACTTCGAGGTTTTAATCTTGGAAAGAAATACAACATCAGGTTAAGCACTCGAAGGAGTGCTTGAAGAGCTCGGACTGCCGCAGGCTTTGCGAGCCCTTGACAGTTCCCTACAATTATAATCATGCTTACTGGTCATTTGACCCTTCGTCAGATGAGAGGTCTCCAAGTTTGGATGATATTTCAGCATCGAATGAGGCAAGACTAATCAATAGGCATGGGAACTTGGGATCCCGCCTGGACGGGAGTAGGATTTCAATTCCCGTTCCCGTCCATGAGGAGACTGGATCCCATCATGGAGGGATTCCTCACGGGAATCCCTCCATTTTCCAGGGGACATTTTTTCGTCCCCTGGAGCTGGAGGGAATAGAAGTGGGAAAATTTAAGAAAAAGTTCCCCACTTCTTTTCCCTTCAATTTTTAGTCTCGTTTCTGAGTTTTTATGACCTGTATACAATATGAAATAGATCACAAAAGCACCCTTTGGCTCGCAATCGCAATTCACAAGTACAAAATATCAAATCAAAACGCCACACTCACACAAATCACCAAAAATAAAGCTTCACGGCTCAAATTACAATTTCACAAGTACAAAATATCAAAACAAAACGCCACATTCACACAAATCACCAAAACAAAGCGCCACGCCTCAAATTAGTCGATTACAAATCGTCAAATACCACAAATCCACAATTCAAACAATAAGATATTGTTCAAAGTTCAAACGCTATAAAATGCCTCCACTTGACCACTTCTATTATGAATTTATGCTTGAACGAAGGATGCGTCGAGCCCCATTCGTGCAAACACTACAAAATGCCAAAACCAACAAAAATAAATGAAGATCAATATTGATATTAATATTAGGAATGCAACATACAATTAATTTTAGTTTACAAATACCTGCTTCGCAACTCTCCAACTCCACAATTGACTCTTCTATGTCAAGAGGCTCGGAATAACCGCTTTCGTCGCGTAGCACTTCTTGGGCACAAATAACGGCTTGAACCACTTGAGGACTCAATGAGCTCCTAAATCGGTTTAGAATGCGCCCTCCTGTGCTGAACTCAGACTCCGACGCTACAACGGAAACGTGAATACATCCCGAGCCATTTTACTCAAGATCGGAAACCGTAACGAGTTTGCCTTCCACCGTGCCAAAATGTCGAATTCATCGTCCATCTCACATAATTCTTCATTGGCATTGTCGATGTATCTTTCGTACTCACTCTTCGGTTTAGCCCGATTTTGCGTCCTCATACTACAAAATACAATTGCATTTTAATTGTAAACGGTTATGAAAAATTAATAAATTGACATTAAGTTAAGATTGCAATTTAAATGATTAAACAAATAGTAAATCACTAACGTGACAAATGACAAGTGTCTCGTGTTCTTATTCTTCTCGTTAACGGGCTTCGGAGGAGGGCATGTCAATGTTGAAGGAGTTGCGTCGTACATTCTCTTGTACTCCTTGTACAACGTCTCAAACTCTACCCAAAGCGTCAATACGAACACATAGTCATTCGGCACCATCTCCTTGATATACTCGAACTTGAAACGGGGATCCAAAATCGCCGCAAAATATAACATATGGTTCATTCTCTTTTCTACGACGCCCCAATATTTGTCATACTTTTCTTTCATCTTTATCGCCATGAGCTTGAGTTCGTGGGGCTCCTTCCCAAGTGGAGTTTCTTTGTCTTGAAGATTCATCCAATCCCCCAATATCTCATCGATTATGGCAATTTGACCCAACACCGAATTCGAGGTAACGTAGGATGTTCCTGAGATGATTTCGGTCAAATTATTAAACGGCCTCAAGAATTTGATGTACATCTCCGGCGTCTTCCAATCATTGTATAGCGGTTTAACGTCCTTCAAGTCCTCTTTATATTGATTATCGCGAAGTTTGAAAGAGTTAAAGCCCGTTTTAAGCTCCAAAGCCACCTTTAACATAGAGTATGTCGAGTTCCATCGTGTAGGCACATCAAGAAAAAGCAATTTCTTACTTTGTACACCTTCATCGTCGAGATATTGCTTGAACTTCTTCAACCTCCCGGCGGAACCATTGATCCACTTCACCGCACCTCTAATTCGATCCACCGAATTACCTTCGATGTTCATTTTCAACCCATATTGCACCACAAGATTAAGGATGTGTGCAATGCACCGTATTTGCACATGGATCCCGTTCAAAAGGAAGAAATCACGTTGCACCGAAAACTTCCTCACTAAGTTCGCAATCCCTGAATCATTCGAAGTAGCATTATCCACCGTGATTATGAATACTTTCTTGATTCCCCAATCCTTCAAACACCCCTTAATATCTCAAGCGATATATTCTCCCGAATGGCCCGAAATCAAGCAAACATTAATGATGCGCTTCTTCAACACCCACTCCTTATCAATGAAATGCGCGGTGAGGACCATGAACCGCCTAATACAAGTCTACGTGTCCGTGGTTAAGCAGACTCTCTGAGCATTTTATTTGATAAACTCCTTCAATATGGTCTTATCGTCCAAATACATCTGCACAATCTTCTCCCTTATTGTCTTGCGACAAAACAATCTCAAGTTTGGGCATCCTCGCCTCCACATCTCTCTAAATTTTGGATGATCCACCGTACTGAACGGTTGTTCAGTCGCAACCATCCACTCCATAATCCCTTTCAAGATATATTCCTGATCAAATTTCCATGTTCCTACTTGATGAGACGCTTTGTCGAAGTTCAAACGAGTTTGGACCAATAGCTACTTGAGGGCTTCGATTTTTTGATAAGCCTCTATGTGCCTCTTCAATCCGGATGTCCCTTGGCCACCACCATCACAACCAATTTCTCTCTGGCAATACAAACATCTCCCCTTGATTGTACCTTTAATTGGACAACAGAACGGCTCAATGTATGCCCACCACGACGACGTCAATTTAGTCGTTTTGTAGCTAACGTGGACGATTTTACCATCTTGCCCAACATTGTTGACTTCCTCATGGAATAATTTTTGATACTTTTGATGTTTCTTTCCTTTGTCGATGACGATGTCCCTCTCTTCAACAATTTCAGGCGGTGGTACTGAAGGCCCCTCCTCTTGTGGTTGTGGTGGTTGAGAAATTGGTGGTTGTGACTCAAGGAGTCCTTCGACTTGAGGATTCAGATGTGTGTACTCTTGGAACGAGTTATATGGCAAAATATGGGCCTTTGGCTCATCCCGAGCATTCGAAGATGAAGGATGTTTTGACGTAGTTGGAGCATCACGTTCACGTACGAAAGTATAAACATCGGTCACGGTGCATTTGCGAATACCACCCGATTTCTTTTGAGGTATTGGTTCCTTCATTGCCTCTTTTTTCTTCATTTCTACATTAATCAAAAACAACGACAAACTCAATATGCAATACCAACTACCTCCAGGCTCAAGTTAACCAACCCAAACTTAACTTAATTAGTTAATTAATCAAACTCAATTCTCAATAAACTATTCAAAATTCAAAGTCTCAACTCAATAAACAATCAATATGCAATTCCAATTACCTCAAGTCTCAAGTCTCAACTAAATTTAAAGTCTCAACTCAATAGTCTAATTTCACAAATTTCAATTTAATTCAATAGCCCTAAATCCTAATTCAAAAGCCCTAATTCATAGCCCTAAACCTAATTCAAAAATCTTAAACCGCAATTCAACAATCAACCATTTAAATCAACACTTATAAGTTTCTAACAAAATGGGGGTTCGGAAATACCGTGTGTTGTAGCGTCGGTGAGGTGGTGGCGGGTTCAGACAAAATTCTGCAGTGCTACTCGTCTAGTCGTCATGTCGCGGTGTGTGTGGGTGACGACTCCTGTCGGGTTGCATGGAGGCTCGGCGGCGACGCAGCGACGGAGCGTTACGTCGGATCGGGTTTGAGGTGAAAGAGAGTTGGGAGCAGCGAGTGGCTGGTTTGAGAGAGAGAGAGAGAGAAAGAGAGAGAGAGAGAGAGAGAGAGAGAGAGAGTGAATTAGACGGGTTTTAGTTTGGGTAATAAGAGAATTATTCTCTTATAATTGTGGTCCATAAACTTTCTTTAATTTTAAAACTATTCTATTATTTTTTTAAACATATTACCCCATATATTAATATATATATACATATATATATATATATACACTATTGGGAAGGATTCCCGTTTTCGACCCGTGAGAGGCGGGAATTCCCGTTCCCGGTGACTTGTCGAAACAGGGAAATGCGAGAAAAATGGGTCAAGGGAAATTCCCTTACCCGTTCCCACCCCTACTAATCAATGGGTCAATGGTTATGCCTTTCAAAAAAACCGCCATGCGACCACAAAGTGAGGAGCGCGTAAATTTAGGAGGATTATCCATGGTCCGGGGAGGGGGGGGGGGGGAGGGGAGAGAGGTTGCGTGATCTTTTAAGAGAGGAAGGATAAGGGGGAAACAGTAGGTTGCGCATTAGGTTTATGATAAGAGGTTGAGGTGAAGAGGTCATAATGAGGTTTAGTGTTTGGGGCTGTATCAGGATTTGGGTTTTTTGGAGAGTGGAGAATGTGGTCGGAGTTAGAGGGTTCAAGAGTGGTTTTCAGGATGGTTGGGGTAGGTTTCAAGGATTGAGGTTCAAATATATGGGTTTATGGTTCAAGTGTTTGGTCTTTTGGTTTAGGCAGTAGGTCAACTGGTGTGGGTATAGGGTTTTTTTGTTTGTTCAGTTTGGATAAGGGAGGTGGTGTATTTGAAGTTGTGCTAGGGTTGATGGAATTTGACAAGAAAGGTTTTGTGGGTGGAGTTAGTTTTTGGTCTAGGTCAATGGGGTTGGGTTTGGGGAATAAAAATGGGTTTAGGATGTGTTGGTTCTCCTATTTCAGCCATGGTCCTCGTCGACATGGGTCGAAGGAAGGTGTTAGTGGTTCATTGCATGCGGTGTAGCGATGTCCAAGGTAACAACAATTGAAATAAATTCTCCTAGTCGCTCGATTCGCACTTTGACAGTGTGAGATTTATATTTCATTGTTTCAATGGTAACTTTTTCGGGGAAGGGTTTCAAGACATCCACTTAAAGTTTTGCTCGAAAATTTTTCTTCCATTACTTGTAGGCACCCGGTTTTGCCATTTCCAATAGTGTTACCTATTATTTCAGCAGTACCAAGGTTTAATGAATGAATCGTGTAGGAACGAGATTCTGCACCAGAATGTCGTAAAGGATGTGTTGAGTTCCATGAGAGCTTTGTTAGGTGGCCATTGTTTGAGGAGAACTTGGTGTTCACTGAAGGTCCACGGGAACACTACAAGATTTAATGGTCTACTACACCCGCATTTGCGGTTGCAGAAAGCCCTGATCCGGTTGCTAAAAGTCATCTGCAACCGCATTGTGGTTGCAGAACGTTTGGCTGCTTAAAGCCTCGGTCGCTTCACATTAGAGACCACGTCGCAGTTGCTGTTGAGGTCAACTGCGACCAAAAATTCTGCAACCGCATCGCGGTTCTAAAAACTTTCAGCAACCGCAATGCGGTTGCAGAAAGCGTTCAATTTTCTGCAACTGCATTTTGGTTCCAGATATTTGAAGACTTTCTGCAACTGCATTGCGGTGTCTGATAGTATTCATATTATCAGAGACCGAAATGCGGTTGCAGAAACTCAAAGACTTTCTACAACCGCAAAACGGTCTTAGATAATATTCACACTATCTGAGACCGCAAGGAGGTTGTAGAAACATCAAAGAGCAATCGCAACCGCAACGCGGTCTCTGTTGATATGCAACTTTCAGCAACTGCAATGCGGTCTCAGATAATATGAATATTAACAGAGACCACTTTGCGGTTGCAATTGACCTGCGAACGAAATAAAAAAAAACCAATAATATTCCGGTAAGGTAATTTACCGAAATATTATTAGTTTTTGTTAAAATTACATATAGATAATGACAACAAAACAATATAGTGAATATACAAGAACAAATATAATTAAATAACGAAAAACAATGAATAAAATGAAATGAGAAAGGATAAAAAGTTGAACAAAAAAGCATAAAGTAGAAGAGAAATAAAAAAGCAAAAAAAGAAGTCTTAGGTGTTATTTGTTTTGGATTTGGAAAAGAAATAAAGAGAAGTGTTGGGTGTATTTTTTTTTGGATTTGGAAAAAAAGAGAAGTGTTGGGTGTATTTTTTTTTGGATTTGTATAAGAAAAGAAGAGAAGTGTTGGTGAGTTTATTGTAAGACTTTGGAAAAAAATGAGAGGATAATTGTGGGTATATATAGAAAATGAGGTGAAAATTTAAATTTTCGCGAAAATTCAAATTTCTCCCCAAAACCCGCCTAAAATTTAAAAAACTTTGAACAAATTACAACCGCAAAGCGGTTGCTAAAAGTTTTAAAAATGTGAAATAATAGTTACTGAGACCGCGTTGCGATTGGAAAAAGTATGAATATTAATAGGGACCGCGTAGCGGTTGCAGAAAGGTTGAATTTTTTTAGCAACCACAACGCAGTCTCAATGGACCCTTTTTGAGAGCGCTTTGCGGTTGCAACTAATATTCGTACATCAAAATCACAATTTTATAGAACTATCTCAATGCATTTCTGATTTTTAGCAACAAACATCAATGCTACATGTGAAATAAACTAATAAATGGTTACAAAACAAGTAATTGAGGAATGAAAGAGTAGATTAAATGTGAAATGATCGAAGGAGATATTATTAGACCATGAACTTATTGTATGTTATATCTACTACTCATCATCATATTTATTCTTGTTGATTTGTTATTATGATTTGCTTCACTAATAATATGATTAATCGGTTGAATTAGTAGATAATCTTTCACATTACGTTTATTTCTATATGTATCTAGGCATTATATATATATATATATATATATATGAACGTTATCGTTTGAAATCATAAGAATCTTCATCACGGCTTGTCCCACATATATAACGCTTGAAATTGTTATGAGAAATTGAAATTATGGTTAATTTTACCATTATTAGGATAGTTATCAACTAAACTAACAACGTGGTACCTCAAATCATCAAAAAAACGTCATTTTGAAGTATGAATATTTTCAGCAACCACAAATTGGTTACAAATACTACCAATGGCAACCGCAAGGCGGTCTCAATAGGTGCTATTGAGACCGCGTTGCGTTTGCAGAAAGTATGAATATTAATAGGAACCACGTTGCGGTTGGAGAAAATATGAATATTTTTAGCAGCCGCAACGCAATGTCCAAATCTAGTTTCTGTAACCGCGATGCAGTCTCAATAGACCATTTCTGAGACCGCTTTGCGGTTGCAACTAATATTCATGCATCAAAATCACAATTTTCTGGAACTATCTCAATGCGTTTCTCATTTTTAGCAACAAACATCACTGCTACATATGAAATAAACTAAGAAATGGTTATGAAACAAGTAATTGAGGAATGAAAGAGTAGATTGAATGTGAAATGATCGAAGGAGATATTATTAGACCTTGAACTTATTGTATGTTATATCTACTACTCATTACCATATTTATTCTTGTTGATTTGTTATTATGATTTGCTTCACTAATAATATGGTTAATCAGTTTAATTAATGGATAATCCTTTACATTACGTTTAAGCTAACAACTTGGTACCTCAAATCATAAAAATGATGTCCTTTTGAAGTATGAATATTAGTTGTAACCGCAGTTCAGTTACAAATACACTCAATTGCAACCGCTATGCGGTTCCAATTGGGTTTAATTGAGACCGCAATGCGGTTGCAATCGACTCAGTTGGTATCTGAGACCGCAATGCGGTTGCAATTGACTATGTTGGTATCTGAGAATGCAATGCAGTTGCAATTGACTCCTGTGGTATCTGAACATTAAACTATCTTTAACACGACAAAAAATCTTTCAAATCAGTTTTAAAACTTATCATTTCAATTTGATTGTTGTTAATTTTTATCACTTAATATTGCAATCCCTTAATTTTATCTATACTTCTTTCTTTTTTTTTTTGATTGCATAAGAGTTCCAATTTCTTTCTTTAATTTTTATCACTTAATATTGTAATCCCTTAATTTTTTTTATAATATGCTGAAAGTCAGGGACCGCGAAGCGGTCCCTGAAAGTCTCCCTCGGCGGTGCCGAGGGAGGCGCCCAAAATAGGGCTTACAAGCCCTAATTTTGGGCAGAACATTTGGCCCATTTTGGGCCAAAAGTTCCGGCCCATTGACTGAAAAAGCCCAGCCAATGGGCTTGGCACCGCGTTGCGGTGCCTGATTTCTTTCAGGACCGCGTTGCGGTCTCTAAAAGTCTGCAACTGAATTGCGGTTGTGGTGCGGTTGCTGTTGTCCCGCAACCGCATAGACTCGGGAATCTTGTAGTGGAAGATGAGAGCTCGATTTAGATCAGCCTCATTGTTGAAGATGTAGGCGGAAAGATTCGGACTCACGCGGCTAAAATGCGTGCGTCGATTCGGAGTCTAGGCATGGCTGAGAGTGTTCTTAAAGGCATTTTGATTAATGTTTTTGTTAGTGTAGATTCTTGCCAGAAGGGTGAGTTGATTTTGGGTAATTTGTGAGGCAATTTCTACATTTTCAATTGGGCATTCAAGGTTGGTGTTTTGGAGTAGATCACTGAGGGGTTTAGGATCTGTTGAGGAAGAGGGATTTTTTGTGATGTTTGCCGTGATAGAGATGAAGGGTTAGGAGAAAGACGACCGGCAGTTGGTAGAAGATGGTGGTGGAGGTGGCTAAGAGATGAGAAAAACCCTAGCAGGGTGCTCAGGTGGAGTACAGAGCAGAGAGAGAGAGAAATCTCAAAAAGTTCCGTTGAAAAAATAATGTTTCTATTATTAAAATATGATTACTAAAATTGGGTTTATTTAGATTTTTAATGTTTTACATCATATGAAATGGTAACAGTGATATAGTTATATTTCATATTATGTCAAAGCTAGAAACTAATACACGTAGACTTCCACGATTTGAGATAACACGGGCGTTTCTTGTATTTTACTTGAATAGTTGGTACATAGTTTGCTTCATGCACATGATAAATTGGCTTCCAATCTACTCCTTCCAGCAATACCCGAGCACATATATTTGTGAACATGTCCCTAAAATGAACTCTCAGTCAATATTCTCCCGAACTTAGGACTACTCTCTATTCTTTTATCAAAATTAGAAACATCAACCATATTAATGCTCATGTTATGAAGAATCATACACAATTTCTACCAACTCCAAACAACAGTTGATCCAGAGCACGATCATAGCGAAGATGAAGCTTGTTATCGATGAATCTTCTCCAATAATTGTGCTCTAATCCTATTTTGACTCTACAACCCACAAGGTAGTCTGAATCATAAAGGTTCTTGTTCATTTCAATGCACGGATTACGCTAGCCAACCACTAACCATCAACCATTGGACTTCATGCATTGGTTTATAGGGTGTAGGTTACACTCAGTAACTCTCTATTTACTCTAAATGCCTTAAAGATCATTTTCCATCATAAACTGACAGAACCGTTGTTGTGCTCATATCAAAGACGAAACACAGTCAAGGGTCGTAAACTTCAACATAGCATAATGTTCTTTCTGATAGAAATTGAAGCTCATATTTGTCCACTTAAAAGGCTTTATTAAGTGGAGGGGGGACTTCTCTTTATTAAGCATTATCCAAGACCATGTCCCATCAATGTGAAATATTTTCTCAATACGCTCCCTCACGTGTGGCCCGGTATAATCTTCTCTGTCATCACGGGGGTAGGTCGCGAGCCCACATACGTCTTGGGTTGGCTCTAATACCATGATAGAAATTGAAACTCATATTTCTCCACTTATACGGCCTTGTTAAGTGGAGGGGAACTTCTCCTTATTAAGCATAATCTAAGACCATACCCAAACAATGTGAGGTACTTTCTCAACACTTTCAATTTGTTTACATTCTTCTTCAACAATTGGTGGAGTTTTACGAAATGAGAAATGTTCCATTTTTTTGCCTTATTCCATTTTATTGGAGAAAACACCAATATGGAGTTTGAAGTTTAAAATCCTGAAAGAGGATTGGTGTTGAGGGTCTCGAGACAGTGATATTAGGGTCAACAATTAGGGTAATATTTAATATTAGTTTTTACCTTAAATTAAATTTGTTAATTTGACAAAAGAGACATATGCCATTATATTTGTTAATTTCTTTATTAATTATTTAAAGATTTTTTAAAGTAATATCTAATATTTATTTTAATCTTTTGTTTATGAGTAGTATTTTATTTTAGTCTTATTATTTATTTTTTATAATTTTTTAGGTAAGTATATAATTTTAGGAATATATATATATATATATATATATATATATATAATGCATCGGGGCTTCTTACTAATTAGAAATAACATGTGGATTTATTTTTGCTAATAAAAATAACTTAAGGGGCAAACAAATAAAAATCCAGTGAAAAATTTGGTCAGATGACCAAAATTTGATAAAAAATCACAATAAAGAACCAAATATGGATAAAACCGCTATAAATGACTACTTTCATAACGAGGCCACGATAAAGGACCATTTTTTGAAAAAAAAAAACTTGAATGTTAGTATCATGCATATTTATCATAGTTATTTCAACTATAAATATTTTCTATGCATAGTTATTTATATTTTTTGTATAGTTATATTAAAAAAAAATTGTGATGAAGAGTTATATTTATATTTATATTTTTCGTATAGTTATACTGCAAATTTAGAGAGAAGAGGAGTATATAGAGGAAGAAGAGAGAAGGTGATGAATGATAAGTGAACGGGTGTGGGGTATTTATAGTAGAAGGTAAGCAATTTTACATTGCAAATTTTTCATGCAGGCTTTGCTCTTAATATACCTAATCGGCGTGAGGTGGGATACTCGGCTGGGGGCTAGAAGGATGAATCTCGTCTCTAAGCTGCTCGTACAACGTCTGAAGTTCTGGTGCCAAAATGCCAAACTCCCCATCAAGCTGCTGCTGCGTTGTCTGCTGTAAAAATGCATCGGTGTCCTGATCTGCTCGAACTGGAGGACTCGACCTACCAACATCCTGATATTGCACATCCCCTCGCACCTGAGACCTTGGCCTACCCACCTCCTGATGCTGCACATCTCATCGACCCTGAGACGGCGGCCTATCCACCTCCTGATACAGCACATCTCCTCGACCCTGAGACCGCGCTCTACCCACCTCCTGATACTGCACCTCCCCTCTCTGATAAATCCTCAGCATACTCATCTCAAGGTATTGCGCATCCCCTCGACCCTAGTGTGGTCGCTGATATGTCGTACGCTGGGGCGGGTGCTGGTAAGACGACTTCTGGTGTGCCCGCTGGCCCGCTGATATGTCGTATGCTCAGGCTCCCGCTCTGGACGAAAGATACGTGACGTGTCTGGGTAGTACACACCACCCTCAGGGTATGTGTCGTAGTCATCATGATGCGGCAAGAAGGATCTCGACAGCTGTGTTTACTGTGTAGTAGCCTGAGGAGGTGGATGCGTACGCCGTGGGGTCTGAGAAGTGTGAGGCTGCGAACGCTCGGTGGGACTCCCTCGCCAAACGGGCTGCGGCGGATGGTGGCGCTGTGTAGGAAAACTACTATACAAAACTATAGGAGAGCGAGTGACCGGTGCATCATCACCATGAAAGGGATCGTCTAGGCCCTCTGGTGGCTCTGGCCTATCCGGGTACGACAAATCTGGGGGTTCCTGTCCGTTTTGCCTCGCAGTGTTTCTCAGATGATCCGTGAGTAGCTTGCTATGCTCCCACTATCGTAACGAGTTCTCGTACGACCTCCTCAGCCCAGCCTGATACCTCGCATAGGCCCGATGCTGCTCATCCCTCATCGCAGCAATCTGCGCGCGGTGCGCCGCCTCTCTATCCGCATATGCACTACAACTACTAGAGGCATCACCTCTAAAATGCGAATGGGGTTCTACCCCCATAACTGGACCAACTGCTGTGGTAGAAAATAGTTTTACCTTATTTTTCTTCATTGGTTGAGTCTTGAACCAGGTGTCGAAGTCCCACACAGGACATTTGCTCTTGCCCGACCCATATTTCCTCTGCAGCTCTTGCAGATATTTAAGCTGCAAAAAAAAGGCCAAATTCTAAAAATTCAATAAGTAAATTGTGGAATTTCTAACTCCTAAATTATATTTATAGTATTAATAGATTACTTACCCAAGCCTGGTGAGCTTCATCTGATACCCACTCTTCCGTAAATCCTTCACTCGGCCAAGCTTGTAAATCCTCGCTATCGGCAAGTCCTTAATCGTAACACCCTCATCTTCAGCCTGTTTCACAAAACAATTTAAAAATTAATATTAGAGATTTTAAAGGGACAATTTTTAATACGACACCCTAATATGTATTTTAACGACCAAATACAAAAAAAATTACCACTTTTTTCTGCCATTTGTTGGCCCGAACGCGTCCCACCAAACCAGTTCTTCTTCGGAGCCTTCTCCTTGTTGATCTTCAGAGCCTTCTCCCAGTATTTCATGAATTCATGCTCATGTGTTTCTAGAATCCATATATCATGTCTACTACGGTCTTCGTGTTTGTCCCTTATCTCCATCAATACTCCCTTCAGTGAGTTCAAGCATTCGCTATAACGCTTGCTGCCAATCGTTTCCAAACACTCCTAACTCTATACTTGTCGGCTTCATCCCACTGATATTGGCTCTGCGAATTTTAAATAATATAAACAATTAAAAAGAAAAATATATGAAAAATAAACAACAATAAATGAAAAAATACGTATTTTAATTAACTATTTTTAATATCTAATAATAATTTCATTAAAAAACTTATTTTAAATTCGTCCCATGCGCTGTCCCTGTCAACTCGAGGAAAATCCTTGAATCGAAACCACGGGCCCTTACACAACTTCTTCAAAGTAGCAGAAATCTACGCACTAATGGACGATTGGTTCCTCAACCCTCTAGTATATGGACAAAATGTGATCCAGTCCCTATGATCGCGATTATTTGGTATAGGTGCCCCTTTGCCCTGCCCGAAGATTTGTCGCCTCATCGTCATCGGGGGAATGTGATGGTCCTAGATCGGTTGGCCCTCGTGACGATGTCGGCCTGTCTGAAGCAGCAGACGATGAGGATAGAACTCCACACATATCAGAACCTAAGGCATGCGCCGAGCCATGCACCGACTTGGTGGTGGCAGTGCTGATCGGTGGAAAAGGTTCTATCTCGAGGTCAGCAATAAAGCCATAAGGGTCATAATCCGTAGGGGGAACTGTCATATCATCATCATCATCAAGTGGGTTAAACGGGTGCATCGGGGGTCTATGTGGTTGATGATTAGTAGATGCATGTTCTTTCCCCGGACGCCTCCCCCTGCGACCTCCACCCCTAGATGATCCCTGATCTCTATCTGTCATCTAAATTATCCGATAAATTTATCAATATAATCGTCCCTAAACTTTACTAACTTATATTTCAACACTACAAAAATTTTATTCTTCACAACTCGGTCCTAATAAGAAATATAATTAATTGGAATTTCCAATCGATCTATATGTTTTCTCTTAACTCACTACATACTCCAAAATAACCCCAAAACTTCGAATTAATCATCTTATTCCTACAATAAAGTTAATATAAACTACATTTTCTAAACTACTATATAATATTAACAATCAAATAAGAACTAAAACCATCTAATTGCTTTATACTCTATAGTTTTCCAAACTCCCCAAATATTTCCATTCAAACTTAATTTTTCTATTTATCATATCCCTATAAGAAAGTTCTCCAACAATTACATTTTTGCCATACAAATACTTTAAACAACACAATTGAGTCCTAATTTTTTTTTCAACACACATTTTCTAAATTACAAAGTAACCGCTAAAGTTCAATATTATAAACCAAATAATCTAGATATTTACAAACAAGCCCAAATCTTCTAATTAATTATCTTATTCCTACAATAAACTCTAGTAAATACATTCAACACCACAAATTTTTAAACTTCAAATTGAGACCATAAATTTCTCAAAACTACTTTATCTACCCTCAAGTTTTTTTAACTACAATTTATACCCCAAATCTTTTGTTAAACTACAAATTAAGGCCTAAAATCTCAAAATTTCAAAATTGGCACAAAACTATTTTAAGAATTCAACATAACAACACAATAATCCTACTCACATTAACAAATAACAACAATAATCAAAATTATCAACAATTTTAAAATCGCACAAATGTAAATAATGGATGACAAATAATAAAAGTTTCATCAAATTGATCCTTGAGTAGAGGAGAATTGCTTACCGATGATTTTGGATGATTTCCGGTGGCGGTAGGGGCGGTCAACGACAGAATTGACGACGGTGTGTGTGTGAGGCAGCGTGAAGCCAAAGACGAAAGTTTTTTATTTTATTTTATGCATCGGATTTATACGATGCAATTCACTTTAGGGTCAATTGCATCGGATGGTTCGGATGCAACTACGTAGGCTGCATCCAAAAAATCCGATGCAAGCTTTGCATCGGATATTTCCAATGCAGCCTATGTAAGCTGCATTCGATTTATCCGATGCAAGCTTTGCATCGTATTTTTCGGATGCAGCATGCGTTGTTGCATCCGAACCATCCGTTGCAATTAAATTGCATCGGATAAATCTGATGCAATTGACCGTAAAGTCAACTGCATCGTATTTTTTCGATTCTATATGGCATGCATCCGAAAAATAAAAATTCGGATGCAAGACTTTCCATGCTACTGCATGGTTTTGTTGTAGTGTTGTCAAGGTCCCTATTGGTTTTTCGTCTGTAAGTGAACTACATATTATATTCCAGGGAATCATTGCCTTTTGTTGTTGAAGCAAACATTGAATCTTGGTCACAGGAACGTCATCTTTTACTTTTTTTGTATCGAAGCAACAGTGCATCACATTTTCTTAATGAAAACTTTATTATCTTTTATATGGGAAAAATGCATAAATCCATATGTGGTTTCAAACCCCACACCAAACATCCATGTGGTTTAAAAATTGCACCAAATCCCCTCGTGGTTTACAAAATACTTTATCAAACCCCCAGTGGTTTAAAAAATCCTACAAATAATTCCCATTCTGTCAAAATCCATTAGCGAGTGTATGGGCGTGATATTCTTGGCCCTTTTCTCTTGAAATAGTCTATAATGCCTGGTACGGATCCAAATTTAGGACGAGAGGTGAGGAGGGATTGTTGTATTTCGTGTTGGAGAAGAAGAGCATGTTTAGCTTGATTAGGGTTGTTTAGCTGTATGAATGCAAATGATGCGGTGCACGAGGGACAGGTCAAAAATGGCCCTCCGCTGGGAAATGGGCCGCTGCAGGAGTATTTTATGAGAAGATGAGGCGGGTGAAGATGAATGGTGGTGGAGAGAGGATGAAAGTGCTAGGGCATCCGATTAACGGAGATGGGGATCATCTACCGAGGAATATAGCCAGAAAGTTTGTCGTCAGAGATAAGTTGGTGTAGAGTACGGCTTTCGACTTAGTTGAGGCGATGCAATACTTATTGGTGCGGATAATGAAATCTCGTGGGTTGTCGCATAGTGAGAGCCTACACGTGAGGATACGAATGTTGAGGAATTTGTTTTGGTCCGAGTCGCCAATCAACGGTGGCGGCGACAATCAGTCGATGAATCCCAAGTGGCAACATGTGTTTGCTATAGGGTACAATAAGGAAACGACGGGAAACTGTACGTGTGCGGCAGAGAGAGTAAATTCTAGGAAGAATTGTGCGTAAAATGATTGGTTTATTGGTTTATTCATGTCGATGTGTGCATTTGTGAGTGATGTTTGATTTTTGGTTTTCTTTTAATTATTTATTTTCTCCAAAGAAAATAAGTAAAAATAAATAATTATAAAACTAATATAAGGATAATTTAGTCATTTTATTAGCTAAACTAACGACGTTATTGAGATTTTATTGGAGGGGAAAGTGTGCAGGGTTTTTAAAACCACAAGGGGGTTTGGTGTAGTTTTAGAACCACAAGTGAATTTAGTGCAGGTTTTTAAAACCACATGTGGATTTTATGTTTTCCCCCTCGTTTATATAGAACTGTACTTGGTTTCAACCAAAATTTTAACATGCTGTTGCGTACTCAATCAAACAAATGTAAGATAATTGCACTAAGGTGAAACATGTAACAAATAATTAATGTACATAAACCATGTTGAATCCAGAGCACGAAATAGCAAAAAATAAAGCTCGCTGTTAATGAATAATCTCAGCCGAATATGCCACACGGGAGCACGTGCCTGTCGAAACTCAGACTTTTTGAATTCCCACGTGCAAATTCGCACGTTAAAAAGCCAATTTTGATTTTTTTTGATCCAAGAGGTCAAACCAACCCAGTCAAACTTTAGCCCCCCCCCCCTTTTATTTCATTTCTTTAATTACCCAACCATTTGTACAACAATTGAACCGAACCCGATTGGAGCTTTACCTCACCAACTCGTCACTACGCAAACACACACACATACACAAAATCGGCAATCCCAAAACTCCCCAGATCGACAAACCGTAATGCCCAAATCGTGAGGAACCCTAATCGCCAAATCCCAAATTGAATTAAAATCTTGTGTCCCCACGTCCCAAATCTTCAAAATCGCCACCAATTCCAATAAAGAATGTCGTATTCATCATCTAACGCGAGAAAGAACTCTAATTATTGTATGACGATGGTGGAAAATCATCTCTCGACTCATCTTGTAATCGCCAAGTTTGAATCATCTTCAGTTTGCATTTTAAAAAATGTGGTCAATTGATCTCACCGATTGGACTCAAAATTTGAAATAACGTGCGAGGATTATGAAAAATACATAATAAGCTAACGCGATTTGAAGATTTGGGGGTAGGATTATGGCTTATCGATTTGGTGGTTAGGGTTTTGGTTTGAGAGAAAATTGAGTGATTAGTGTGTGTGTATGTTTTGCGACCGAGTCGAGGTGTATATAGAATGGGGTGGGTCGGTTCAGGATGTGTAAATGGATCATTGCAATAAAAAATAACAATATTTGACCAGGTTGACTGGGTCGGATGGGTCGTAATTAAAAAAAAAAATTTGAAATCTGTTGCGCATCAATACGATAAACAGAAAATCATATACGAACGAAAAGCAAGAAAGACACGTTATTTGTTTACCCAGTTCGTTGCCTACATCTGGGGCCATACCGAGCCAATATTTTCACTATGTGTTATGTTTTAGGGTTACAATTACAAGAGATGCTATTTATAATAAGGACACACTCCTAATATTAGGCAACTCCTAATTATAGAATTACTCAAACTCTGCAATTCCCAGAAAACTAGGTCTCTACTACTCTCAGTTAAACTAGGAAACTTTGGTAATTCAGGTTCCACAAAACCTAACAATCTCCCACTTTGAGACTAATGTCATCGTAACCACATCTTCACTCTTCCCCATAACAATCCTCTAACAGTGGTACTGCCATCTTTGGACTCTTCAAGCACCAAGTCCAGTTGAAGCCATGCAAAGCTTCAACTTTTCTAAGGTCACAACTATTGTCAACATATCAGCAGGGTTCTCACTTTCCGAAATCTTCACAAGTTGGAAAGTCTTATTTTCCAAGAGATACCATATGTAATGATACTTCAACTCAATGTGCTTTGTCCTCGAATGAAACGCCGGATTCTTGGCCAAGAAAATAGCACTCTCACTGTCACTGTATAGAATACTATTTGTTTGCCCTTTTTCTATTTCACCCAAGAAATTCTACAACCATACCATCTCTTTACTAGCTTCCATCACCGCTACATATTCAACTTCTGTAGTAGACAAAGCCTCAATCTTCTGCAACTTAGATCCCCATGAAATAGTCGTACCACCCAATGTGAAAACATAACCAGCAGTACTTCTTCCATTAAGATCACCCGCCAAATCATCATCTACATAACCTTTCAAGTTTGTGTGTTTTCTCTCAAAACACAATGACCTATCACAAATACCACGCAAGTACCTAAAGATCCACTTCACTGCTTCCTAGTGTTGCTTTCCCGGACTAGTCATATATCTACTCACAACTCCCACTGCATGCACAATATCCGGTCTTGTACACACCATAGCATACATAAGACTCCCATCTGATGAAACATATAGAGCTTTCTTCATCTCTGCATGCTTCAAATCACTAGTAGGTGACTGCCTTAGAAACTGACTACCTAAATGAGTGCTTACTGGCTTTGCATCTTGCATACTGAATCTCCTCAACACTTTATCAATGTAATCCTACTGCGAAAGATACAACTTACCCGCCACCTTGTCCCGATTTATCCGCATACCCAAGATTTGTTTTGCCTCGCCAAGATCCTTCATGGCAAAACGTTTAGATAGTTGCTTTTTCAACTTGTACACTTCTTGAACACATGAACCTGCTATCAGCATGTCATCAACATATAACAACAAAATAATAAAGCTGCTATCAAACCTCATAAAGTAACAACAATGATCATCATTGCATCTACCAAAGCCAATCTCATGCATGAAGCTATCAAACTTCTTGTACCACTGTCTAGGAGCTTGTTTCAGACCATACAAGCTCTTTTCCAATTTGCAAACTAGCTCAACATTACCTTCAAGCACATACCCCTCTGGTTGCTGTATGCAAATGTCTTCTTCAAGATCACCGTGAAGAAAGGCTGTCTTCACATCCATCTGTTCTAACAATAAATTCTCCGCTGCAACTATGCTCAAGACCATCCTAATAGTCATCAACTTCACCACGGGAGAAAATATGCCAGTGTAATCAACCCCTTCTTTCTGTTGAAAACCCTTCACAACCAGCCTAGCTTTGTAACGTTTGCTACCATCTGCTTCGTCTTTGATTCTGTAACCCACTTGTCATGCAACGCCTTTTTCCCCTTTGGAAGCTCAACGAGATCCCACATGTTGTTCGACTTCAATGAATCCATCTCATCATCCATTGCAAGCTCCCACTTGCTCGAATCAACACTTTTTACTGCCTCTGCATAACAATCTGGCTCACCACTATCAGTTAATAACAAATAATGTAAGGCAAGGGAATACCTCTCAGGAGCACGATGTTCCCTACTTGATCTCCTCAAAATAGGCTCTGGAGTACGTGGTTCTTCCTCATTAGTCACCTCGTTTTCCAGAATCTTGTCTTCACCAGAATTGGAGACATCCAATTCCACAATCTTCAGGTCTTTAACCCGAGTATCAACACCCACAATGTTTGATGCACCCAATCTGTCATTGTACAAAACCTGTTCATTAAACACAACATCTCTACTACGAATAAACTTACTGTTTTGGTCATCCCAAAATCGATACCCATAATCATCGCCGCCATATCCAATGAACGTACACTTCAAAGATTTCTCATCTAACTTGCTCCTAGCAGTAGCATCAATATGAACGTAAGAAACACAGTCAAATGGTTTAAGGTAAGATATGTTTACCTCCTTTCCTCTCCAAGCTTCCTCTGAAATGCCGTTTTCCAGTGGAACGGATGGTCCTCGATTGATCAAGAAAGCCGCAGTGTTAACTGCTTCTTCCAAAAACATCTTAGGCAACCCACACTTCAACCTCATGCATCTAGCCCTCTCATTCAAAGTTATGTTCATACTCTCTGCAACCCCATTCTGATGCGGTGTTTCTCTAACTGTCTTCTCCATGCGAATGCCATTATCTACACAATACTTTTTAAACTCTGCAAGTTCATACTCACCACCATTGTCAGATCTCAGACACTTCACACGCAGACCAGTTTTAGTTTCAACACATGCTCTCCACTTCTTGAAAACCTCAAACACTTCATATTTCTGTTTCAAGAAGTAGACCCATAATTTTCTTGTTGCATCATCAATGAAGGTCATGTAATACGAAGCTCCACCAAGATACGTGACAGGGGCTGGTCCCCACAAATCACTGTGCACCAGCGCTAACTTATGTTCATTCAGAGTTCTGCCACCTTTTACGAAACTAACCCGTTTCTGTTTCCCAAACACACAGTCCTCACAAAGACCCATATGAACTGTTTTCAGACTCGACAACTTACCCTTCGAACACAAATGCTTCATTCTTTTTTCACTCATGTGGCCAAGTCGATAATGCCACAAATAAGCGTCACTATGTACTGCAACAACTCCAATGCTATCATGTTTGATGTCGGTCATATACAAAGTGCCCTTTTTCAAACCCTGAGCTACCACCGTAGCTCCATTTACTATTTTCCAAGCACCTCCACCGAATTTAACATTATAACTGTCATCATCCAACTGCCCTACATCGACCAAATTTCTCTTAAGACCAGGGATGTGCCTCACATTGCGCATCGTCTAAACGGATCAATTAGGAGATTTAACACGAATATCTCTCTTTCCCAGAACTCAGTTGTTGTGTAATTACACTGAATTCGTTCAGATGATCAGATGCAGTTGTCTCTGTCATCTGAAGATGAAACAGACGCCGCATCAGATTTACTTTGCTGGCTGCTGACGGCTTCTCGAACATATCTGCTAGAACCTTCAACACACCCTTCATAATCGTTTCTTTTGCAGTTTGAAATGCCAAGTTTAGCGACAACAATAACCTCACCGCGCTCATCGCCTTCATATCTAGAACCTTCTAGACGTCATCTTTCATGTCTGCCGGTTTATCATTCAGAGGTTTCCAGAGATCCTTGTTGTACAAGTAATCCTCAATCTGTATCCTCCAAAACCCGTAATCAGACCCATCAAACTTCTCGATTGATTTCCCTACTTCTATTGTAAGTGCTCCCACGGAACCTGATGCTCTTGATACCACTTGTTGCGCAGCAATATGATAACCATAAAATCATACACGAACGAAAAGCAAGAAAGACATGTTATTTGTTTACCCCGTTCGTTGCCTACATCTGGGGGCAATACCAAGCCAGGATTTTCACTATGTGTTATGTTTTAGGGTTACAATTACAAGAGATGCTATTTATAATAAGGACACACTCATAATATTAGGCAACTCCTAATTATAGAATTACACAAACTTTGCAATTCCCAAGAAACTAGGTCTCTACAACTCTCAATTAAACTAGGAAACTTTGGTAACACTACAAAAAAATCGTCTAATGTGACAATTTTATTTTGTCGCAATAAGCTATAAAATCGTCACTATTGACATATTGTGACGAAATTCGGCACCATCATGTTCGTCGTTATAGGCACATTTGATCCAAATAGGTGCACAGTGAGCCGAAATGGTGTAAGATCTGGCGGGAAAGTTGTGTCGTGGAAAAGCCATGTCCGTCCATTCAACCCCAAGGCCAACTTTCGTAAACTATAAATAGCCCCCCTACTTCTTTATTTTTCATTCAATAACAAACATTCTTTCTTTCAGTCTGTTTTGTTCCGAGAGTTCAAAATAATATTTTTTTGGTTCGCCGTTTCTTAATATTCGAAGTACTGCCATATTAAGAAGATAGTCGTTTCATCTTGGAAAGCGATTGCTGATCAAACCGTAAGCACCGAGCGGGGCAAATATTATTTTAAAGAGAAAGAGTCCAACTCTTGCCTCGACTTTAAATCTGGTTTGTTTCTGTTTTACACCCGGTACGTTCAACATTATTTTACTTGTATTGTTTGATTATTCTCGTTCTTGAATATGATTTAATTACTTTGAACGCGGCACTTTGACACCTGCAGTCTTGCATATTAAGAACTCGTTAGTCACTGCACAAATCACAATCAAGTCTTGATATTCAAGAAGAACTTGGTTGTAGAACACTACAACAAAAGGCTTATTGCCAATGAACATTGCCTAGGAAAGCGTAAGCAATAGGGTTTTCCCCATTGGGGGCGGAATCTGTCGGCCATGGCGATTTTAAGAATTTCTTTTTAAAAAAAGAAAAAGATATAGGGTGACGCTTTTACCACCCTTGGTCAAAGGCGACGGACAAGCGACGATCCATCTCTATCGACTAAGAGCGACGGTTAAAGGGGAACGGGCGCCACACATTGCCCTTGTTGATTATTTAAAATAATTATCTATAAATACACCCAATTTCTTATTGAAAATAATTTGCAATATATAAATGCATAATTTGCCACCATATGCAAATACGGAAGAATCTGGAAAATCCAAGATTAGATATTATCAAGTAGGTTAATAACTTACATAATTGAAAGATATTATAATAAAATAATGATGTCTTGTACAATATGGCGGTTTATATGGCCTATATATATGGGATTGTAATAAGTGGTAGACAAGCAAAAAGAAAAAGCAAAAGCAAAAGCAAAAGCAAAAGCAAGAAAAAGCCCTCAACAAGCTTGAGCCGTGTACCTGCATATCAATAATAAATATTGCATTGTTATATTGCATAAAATTCCTCCAAGTCCTTCATATTCCTTATAAGTCCCAAAATACTTTTTATATATTCCTAATATCTTTAACACCCAACATATTGTGGTATCAGAGCCACCCCTGGCTCGATATCTTTCGTAAAATGAAAATATGAATTCAACCCTTTCCAACGAGCTCGCCTTCGCCTATTCCCAACAAGGAGTGCCTATCTTTGTTGGACAAAATTATGGATTATGGAGCGTCCTAATGCAGACGTTATTCCAGTCCCATGAGCTATGGGATGTTGTCGATCAAGGTTACGACACGTATATGCCGGAGGAAGAAGCAGCGTTGACGGCAACAAAAAAGAAGGAGCATAAGGAGAACAAGACCAGAGATGCTAGAGCCTTGTCCTTTATGCAGCAGGGGGTAAGTCGATCCATACTTCCGCACATAATGGGTGTTAAAACATCAAAAGATGCATGGGATGTTTTACAAAATCAATTCGGTGGCTACGATAGAGTTATCTCCATTAAATTGCAAACTTTATGGCGTGAGTTCGATAATTTTTTCATGAAAGAGAATGAAAATATTCAAGAGTTCTTTTCAAGGGTCACAATAATTGTGAACCAAATACGTGCATACGGAGATAACATTCAAGACAGGAAAATTGTCGAAAAAGTGCTACGGAGCGTGCCAGCTAAATTTGAGCATGTAGTCGCAGCCATAGAGGAATCTAAAGATTTATCAAAATTGTCTTTAGATGAACTCTTGGGGTCATTAGAGGCTCATGAAAAAAGAATGAGTCGGTGTGCGAATCAGAATTTGGAACAAGCTTTCCAAGTCAAAGCCACTACAGGCGACATAAAAAATGATGATAGCCACCAGGAAAGAAGAAATGCCTCAACATCAAGAGGGGGTCGAGGCAGAGTACGAGGTCGCGGAAGAAACCAAAATTTCCAATGACTCGATCCATACAAAAGAGGTGATAATTAAAATTCAAATTATGAGTCGAGTTGCAGAATATGTAGAAGAAATAATCATGCCACGAAGGATTGCCGATTCAAGTGCAAAAGGTGCAAAAATGCCAACCATTCCGACAGAGATTGCTGGCATAAAGACGACGACAACACTAAAGAATCCAACTTTACTGAAGAGGCAAACAATAACCAGGTACTCTATTCATGTTTCAATTCACAACAAAAAACTGAAAGTACTTGGTATGTTGATAGTGGCTGCGGCAATCACATGTCCAAAAATAAAAATATATTTGTGGAGCTGGACGACTCATATTCATCAGAAGTAAGGCTCGGTGATGGCAAAGAGCACAAAATTATCGGAAAAGGCACGGTTGCAGTAAAGACAAGAAAGGACGTGACGAACTTCATCAAAGACGTCTTCTATCTCCCAGGTTTGACCTAAAATCTACTCAGTGTCAGCCAATTCCTACGAAAAAATTATAAAGTGTAGTTCAATAATGACCACTGTGTTATTATTGATAAAAAGAAAAGTCTTGTTGTGGCAAAAATAAAAATGACTACGAACAAAGTGTTTCCACGTACCTTATCGTTGACAGAAAAGATGGTAATTCAAAGCACCACTGATGATCATATGATTTGGCATTTGAGGTAGGGACATCTAAACTATAAAGACTTAAATATGTTGAAAAAGAAAAAATGGTTCTTGGCCTTCCAGATATTCCAGACATTCCAGACAGGGACAAACCATGTGAAGGATGCATTTATGGAAAAATGCATCGCCTGCCATTCCCAAAAGTTTCTTACAAAGCCAAAGCTCCTTTGGAATTAGTCCACGCCGATGTTTTTGGACCAACTAAGACACCATCACTAAACGACAATAGGTACTTCCTTCAGTTTGTCGATGATTATACAAGAATGATGTGGATATACGTTTTGAGGCAGAAATCAGAAGCATTTCCCAAGTTCTTGGAGTTCAAGGCAAAGTCGAAAATCAAAGTGGTAGAAAAATAAAGACCCTGAGAACTGATCGAGGTGGAGAGTTCATTGGAAGAGACTTCATGAAATATTGCAAAGAGAAAGGTATCCATAGGAAGTTAACAGTTCGCTATAGCCCACAACAGAATGGAGTTGCCGAACGGAAAAATCGCACGATTCCTGAAATGGCCCGGAGCATGATGACAGGAAAAGGACTTCCTTAAAGTTTTTGGGCGGAAGCTGTGACAACGGTGGTTTACATCTTGAACCAATCACCAACTAAGGCCTTACCAAGCAAGACGCCATATGAAGCGTGATTTCACCGAAAGCCACATGTACATCATCTCAAAGTTTTTGGATGCATTGCTTATTCTCATATTCCTTCCCAGCTACGTGAAAAACTTGATGAAAAAGGAGAAAAGTTAATCTTTATTGGTTATAGTGACGAATCAAAAGGATATTGTTTACTAGTCCCAAGAACAAATAAGCTTATCATTTCTAGAGATGTTATATTTGATGAAAAGCAGTCGTAGAACTGGGAAGAGAATACGAAGACAAATAATGTCTATCAACCACCGCCATCCTCATTTGAACAAAATGAATCAAGTACCAGTCCAAGTGCAAGTCCAGACCAAGGTCCAAGTCCAGGTGCTGCATGACCATTCGGAGAATTCTATCCAGAATCAGAAAATCCTATCAGAAGGGTACACAACTTACGAGATATTTATGAATCATGTGATGTAGCATTCTTCACCGTTGAGCCGCAAATATTTGACGAAGCCGCTAAAGAAGAAATCTGGCTAAAAGCAATGGACGACGAAATGGCGAGTATTGAAAAGAACAAAACATGGGAGCTTGTAGATCTTCCCGAAGGAAAAAGAGTTATAGGCCTTAAATGGGTGTACAAGAAGAAGTACAATGAAGATGGCTCAATTCAGAAACACAAGGCACGCCTAGTAGCAAAAGGATATTCACAGCAGACGTGGACTTCAATGAAACATTTGCTCCAGTTGCACGCATGGAGACTATAAGGCTCGTGCTAGCTCTAGCTGCTCAACTATAGTTACCAATTTATCAACTAGACGTGAAATCAGTTTTCTTGAACGAAGATCTAGAAGAAGAAGTCTATGTCGAGAAACTGCAAGGTTACATCGTCAAAGGAAAAGAAGACAAAGTTTATCGACTCAAGAAAGCGCTATATGGGTTAAAGCAAGCACCAAGGGCATGGAATAGCAAAATTGACAGCTATTTCCAGAAGACTGGATTCACCAGAAGCCAAAGCGAACCATCACTCTACGTAAAGAAACAAGGTACTAAAAATTTTCTTATCGTTTGTCTTTACGTGGATGATTTGATATACACAAGCACAAGTGCAGAAATGATGAATGAATTTAAAAAGGCTATGACGCAAGAGTTTGAAATGACTGATCTCGGGCTTATGAAATATTTCCTGGGAATTCAAGTCCGCCAATCCTAGGAGAAATATTTATTTCTCAAGAAAAATATCTTGAAGGAATTTTGAAGAAATTCCAGATGCAGAACTGCAAGCCAATATCCATACCACTTGCAGTCAATGAAAAGCTGATGACGAATGACGGTGCTGAAAAGGTTGATCAGAAAATGTACAGAAGTTTAGTTGGCTCCCTGATTTATCTAACGAACACAAGGCCATATATTGTCTATCCAGTCAGCCTGATATCAAGATTTATGCATGATCCAAGCAAATTTCACTATGCAACAGCAAAAAGAGTTCTAAGATACCTACAAGGTACGAAGAAGTTCGGCATCAAGTATGTCAAGGAGAAAGAGAATAATCTCATTGGCTATACTGACAGTGATTGGGCTGGATCAGTTGACGATCGTAAAAGCACGTCAGGATACATATTCTTTCTTGGATCAAAAATAATATCGTGGACGTCAAAGAAGCAGAAGACGGTATCACTTTCATCTGCAGAAGCAGAATACATCGCTGCTACAGATGCAGCGCGAGAAGCAGTCTGACTCAGAAGGATTCTTGAATATTTGCAACAGAAGCAAGAAACTCCAACAAGAATCTATTGCGATGACGAAAAATCAGTTTTTCATGCAAGATCGAAGCATATTGAACTTCGACATCATTTCATTAGAAGTCTTGTGCAAGACCAAGAAATTCAGTTGGAATTCATAAACACCAAGGAACAACTCGCGGACATTTTCACAAAAGTAGTGGCTACGGAGAAAATTACTCAGTCTCGAAATGAAGTGCGGATTGCAAATTAAGAGGGGGTATTGAAAATAATTTGCAATATATAAATGCATAATTTGCAACCATATGCAAATACGGAAGAATCTAGAAAATTCAAGATTCGATATTATTAAGTAGGTTAATAACTTACATGATTGAAAGATATTATAATAAAATAATGATGTCTTGTACAATATGGCGGTTTATATGGCCTATATATATGGGATTGTAATAAGTGGTAGACAAGCAAAAAGAAAAAGCAAAAGCAAAAGCAAGAAAAAGGCCTCAACAAGCTTGAGCCGTGTACCTGCATATCAATAACAAATATTGCATTGTTATATTGCATAAAAATCCTCCAAGTCCTTCATATTCCTTATAAGCCCCAAAATACTTTTTATATCTTTCTAAGTATCTTTAACACCCAACATTTCTAACATTTTATTTCACCAATTCACAACACAATCTTCTAAATTAATATATACCATATTTCTCTATATGAAACATTAGTGTTTTCGTGAAACGACGAATAACAATCCTCCCCCTCCCCCTGTTTAGTCCAACAATATTGTCGAGCCAGAGGTAGCTGTCATTACAAATCCAATGATGATGCCCGATCAACAAGGTACCTCTACCACTCTACCCATTTCCACCCTACCTCACGGGCTGGTGGACGAAGCATCTGAAGACTCAAACACTGATGAGCAGCTAGGGCGCCCTTCTCCAAGTTCACATTGTTCAAGTGCTGCTAGTTCGAGTATTCATCTGGGTAGGGCTTTACGATATGCGACCAACCGTCGAATGACTTGTCGAACCAAATGCCCATATCCCTTGACAAGCATGGAGAATGGCAACCTGATAAACATTGATTTTCGAGGACTATTAGTGCAATTATGAGAATGTTGATAGAAAAAATGGCGCCAACCTACGAGAAGATCGACGGAGCTGATAAAATTGTTTTTTGGAAAAGGTTTGTGGTAATCAAATATTTAATTTTATTTAAAAGCATTTATCTTAGATTATATTTAACCTTTTCCTTATAAAATTCCGGTTCGATTTTGTTACAAGTCTATGTATATGTAACTTCCCACTAATGATGAAGCGATTATGGATGCATTCACAAGAGATGCATCAGATCAGTTTGATGACACTCTTCCTCAGCCAAGAAGTTGTACTTCAAAAGGAAAGATTATCGTAGATATGTCAGTCGACCTTTATCTTGGTTGTCTTTCAACTTGATTGGAAACTACAAACCTTATTGGGACGAGGTAAAGACTAAGAAGATTGTCGCACAGGAACAAACGGTCGGACTTGAGCCAATTAGACAGCAACTCTGTAACTTCAACATATACAGATGGATCCATTAGCGCTATGCAATATGTATAGAGAGTGGTATATTAATTACGAGTTATTAATTTTCAATGATCTTATTAATTCTTAAATTATATAATATTATTATTTTGGCCTTTAAACACATTGTTGTACAACAATTTTTATGGAAGGAAGATGAAATATATATCATGTTTTGTACATGTGGCTTTGGGAGGAAAATGATGCAAACGGCGAACCCAAAGATTGTTGGGTGAACGAGGATTAGGCACTCTAATGCCTGAGTTAGTTTATGTCCATTGAGTGGTTAGACTATAAATAGGTTATAGCTCAAATACGATGTAGATAGAAAATAGTTAAGTAAGTCGAGCGTATGGGCTAGATTGGGAAAAAGCGACATGCGGATTGAGAGTTTGTTGATTTCAGACTGAACTTGGGACTAAGACAAGTTGCCTATTGTTGACACTCATTATATTTCACTCTAATAATTGAGTAATCAATGATTTAAATTCGTAACGCCCTACTCAAATTTCACATAATTATGATTTTTTCTAGACTATTGATGATGAGAATGTAGCTAAAGATTGGGGGAGTATAGGAATAGTTGATAATTTTATTCGACTTGCCACTCATGTATGGGGGTGTCCACTCTATTTATAGGAGGAGTATTGGGACATGGTCAATTACATGCCCTATTGCATTGACAAGTGTTATGCATGCACCTTATTGGCTAATTAACATGTCTAGTTTACTGACAATTGGCCTTTACATGTGTCATGTCTTGGTATTTCATCACGTGGTCCATTCCAATGTCCATCGTGTCACATAGCTCATATCGTGTTTAATGATACTTATTAGGTTTCATAGAGTCATTTAAGTCTCATAGATCTCTGTAAATCATCATGTTCCCTTTGATGTATCGTGGATGTTTTACCCTCAAGGCATCGTGAACCCTTGTCGCGAAGTCATTCAAGACTAGTAGGTCCTTGTAAGGTATCGTCGTGCTTGTGGGGTATCCAGACTTGTAGCATGTGAGGTATTGTGGATCCTTGTAGGGCCTCTCGGAGCTTTTAAGACTCGTGGGGGCCCCAAAAAGATATATTTATACCTGTAAGCCATTTTATTGGTGTCGTAGATCCTGTAAAGCGTCATGGATCCCGACGGGGTATCATGGAATCATTTAAGATTCATAATACCCGATGGGATACCGTAGAGCTTATAAGGATTCGTAGACCCAATGTAAGGCAGTCTTATCCTGAGGGATGTCACATTATTGAGTCTATTATGGACCGATGGCTGAGATGAGAGGGGTTAACACCTGCGTATATCTTTAGAGAATCAAGCAAAACATAATTCATAGTTTCTCTGTGGTTGCCGATCATGGTCGTAAGTGAAGGTCGAACATCTGAGGCCGGGGCTTTGCACATCAGATACAGTTGACGACCTAGTATTGTGTGGCTATACAATTTTTCTCAAAACTCTTTAGTAAGAGGTCCGAGCGACAAATCGTTTGTTGATGTGAAAACTAAACTCGGAGGGTGATACGATATCCACCAATGATGAATGGTATTCGTATGCTAAACGTAGGATCGTTATCTTCAGATTGTTTGGATGGAACCTCGACCCGTTGCCTTAGTACAAATAGGAACCTTGGTATGGAGACCGCGACCCGCTACTTGATACAAAACACGAACCTTGGTATAATGAAGACGCCACAAACGGTTATGGAGGGTGCCGTTTGATAAGTCGGATTTGAACGCCACAAACGAGGGTGATGAACCCGTTTGATAAGTTCGGAAATAGTTCTTCAAAGAACCAAAGAGAATAAAATCTCACAAAGTTTTTAAATATAATAAGTGTTGTCTTACAATGAAAATGGTCTCCCTAATTTATAGGAGAGACAAACTTGGTCACTAAGACATCACTATGACCTTCCAACTACTTCTAGGAAAAGCAAAATACATTAACTAGACTAGAAAATGATGAAAGAGACTTCTAGAAAAATAAAATACATAAAGTAGACTAGGAAATGATGAAAGAATGGTCAAAACTCGTCTTTGACTTTTGACCATGTTTTAAAAGGTCACTTGGATCAGATTTGACCATCTTTGTTGCTCATTTGGGCCTCCTTTATCATTATGGACCAAAACTTGGTTAATTAGCCCATAAAGAGATGCTCCCATCTTCTTAGCAAGCCCTCTTGTGATTGGCCCATTTAGAGTGCGAATTTGGTCCATTCTTGTGACATCTTCTTCATTTGAATTCTTGTAATCTTCTTCTTTTGTCACCGTGTCCATATTTGCATCATTCCCCTCCTCTTGAAAAGGATTTGTCCTCAAATCTGTATCATCTGCATTAAAAGGACTCAAATCAGACACATTGAAAGTAGTACTAACATTATACTCACCAGGAAGATCCAACTTGTAAGCATTGTCATTGATGCGCTCAATCACTTGAAAAGGTCCATCTCCTCTTGGCAATAATTTGGAACGTCTCTTATCGGGAAACCTTTCCTTTCTCATGTGCAACCAAACCCAATCTCCCGGTTCAAAGATCATCTTTCGACGCCCCTTGTTCGCTTGTTTGGCATATTGTTGAGTTCTCTTTTCAATATTGAGCCTTGTCTTCTCATGTATCTGCTTAACAAAATCAGCCTTTTTCTTGCCATCTAAATTCACATACTCAGAAGTAGGTAATGGAGTTAAGTCCAATGGTGTCAAAGGATTAAAGCCATAAACAATTTCAAATGGTGAGAATTTAGAAGCAGAATGCACAGTTCTATTGTAAGCAAATTCAACATGTGGTAGACAATCTTCCCAAGTCTTAATATTCTTCTTTATAATTGCCCTCAATAGCATAGACAAAGTCCTATTTACTACTTCAGTTTGACCATCAGTTTGTGGGTGACAAGTGGTAGAAAACAACAACTTTGTACCTAACTTACACCACAAGGTCTTCCAAAAGTAACTCAAAAACTTTGCATCTCTATCCGAAACAATGGTTCTTGGCATACCATGTAATCTCACAATTTCTTTAAAGAACAAATCAGCAATGTGAGAAGCATCATCAGTTTTGTGACATGGAATAAAATGTGCCATTTTAGAAAATCTATCCACAACCACAAAAACAGAATCTCTACCATGTTTTGTTCTTGGCAATCCCAACACAAAATCCATAGAAATATCAATCCAAGGTGTAGTAGGAATTGGTAAAGGAGTATACAAACCGTGATTTTGCACTTTGGACTTAGCTTGTTTACAAGTGATGCATCTGCCGCATGTTCTTTCAACATCCCTTTTCATGTGTGGCCAAAAGAAATGTTCTTGCAGAATTGCTAAGGTCTTTGAAATGCCAAAGTGTCCCATTAGTCCTCCTCCATGAGCTTCCTGCACAAGTAATTCCCTCAAAGAACAATTAGGCACACAAAGTTTATTTTCCCTAAACAAAAATCCATCTTGTCTAAAGAACTTACCACTAGCATGCTTTTCACAATCTTGATACTCAACTTGAAAATCAGAATCATCCTTATACAAATCCTTGATGTACTCAAAACCAAGCAACTTTGAATCAAGAGTAGTAAGTAAAGCATACCTTCGAGAAAGGGCATCAGCAACCACATTCTCCTTACCTTGCTTGTATCGAATGACATAAGGAAATGTTTCAATGAATTCTACCCATCGTGCATGCCTATTATTGAGCTTGTGTTGGCCCTTCAAATGCTTCAAAGATTCATGATCCGTGTGAATCACAAACTCCTTAGGCCAAAGGTAGTGCTGCCATGTGTTTAAGGCCCGAACCAAAGCATACAACTCCTTGTCATAAGTTGGATAATTCAAGGCTGCTCCTCTTAGCTTTTCACTAAAGTATGCTATGGGCTTTCCATCTTGCATAAGAATAGCACCTATTCCAATTCCTGAAGCATCACACTCAATTTCAAAAGTTTTAGAAAAGTTAGGCAAAGTAAGTAAAGGAGCATTGGTTAACTTTTCTTTGAGTAATTGAAAAGCCTTTTCTTGTTCCTCTTCCCACTTGAATCCAACGTTTTTCTTTATCACTTCGGTGATTGGTGCAGCTATGGTGCTAAAATCCTTCACAAACCGTCGGTAAAAACTTGCCAATCCATGAAAACTTCGAATATTTCCCACACTTGTTGGACTTGGCCAATCTTGTATTGCCTTGACTTTCTCTTCATCAACACGTATACCCTGTGCACTCACAACAAATCCTAGAAATACAAGATTATCCGTGCAAAAAGTACACTTTTTCAAGTTAGCAAACAACTCTTGTTTTCTTAGAACATCCAAAACAAGCTTCAAGTGTTCAACATGATCACCCAAGTTCTTACTATAAATCAGAATATCATCAAAATAGACAACTACAAATTTTCCAATAAAAGCTCGCAAAACATGGTTCATCAATCTCATAAAAGTGCTAGGTGCATTAGTTAAACCAAAAGGCATCACTAACCATTCATACAAGCCATATTTTGTCTTGAAAGCAGTTTTCCATTCATCTCCCTCTCTCATTCTTATTTGATGATAACCACTTTTCAAATCAATTTTAGAAAAAATGCAAGATCCATGCAATTCATCAAGCATATCATCTAAACGAGGTATGGGGTGGCGGTATTTTACCGTAATATTGTTGATTGCTCGACAATCAGTGCACATTCTCCACGAACCATCCTTCTTTGGGACCAAAAGTACAGGTACGGCACAAGGACTCATGCTTTCCCTCACGTACCCTTTTTCCATGAGTTCCTCAACTTGCTTTTGCAACTCCTTCGTCTCCTCCGGATTCGTCCGATATGGTGGGCGGTTAGGAATCGCAGCTCCAGGTACAAAATCAATTTGATGTTCAATCCCTCGAATAGGTGGCAATCCCGGTGGTATATCTTCGGGAAACACATCATCATAATCCTGCAAAATAGATGCAATAGAGCTTGGCAAGGAAGGAGTTAGTTCGTTAGTGCTCAAAAATGTCCCCTTGTAAAAGAGTGCAATCATTGGTTGTTTCAAGAACATTGCTCTCTTCAACTCACTTGTTTTTGCAAAAAAACTCTCTTTTTTTCTCTCTTTTTTTCTCTCAGTTGCCAAAGCTTCAATTTCTTTTTTATTGGCAATTTTCTGTTTTTCACTCATTTCTTTTTGTATACTCTCTTTTTTTTGCTCATTTTCTTTCTTTTGGAACCTCACTTGATCCTCAAATATTTCTTTTGGTGATAAAGGAACAAGAGTGATTTTCCTCTCATTGTGGGCAAAAGAATACTTGTTCGTAAAGCCATTGTGGTTAACTTTACGATCAAATTGCCATGGACGCCCCAAGAGTATATGTCCAGCTTGCATTGGAACTACATCACACAAAACTTCATCCTTGTACTTCCCAATGCTAAAAGAAATCAGCACTTGCTTGTTGACTTTCACTTCGGCACAATCATTGAACCATTGCAACTTGTATGGTCGAAGATGTTTCATCGTGGGCAAGTCAAGCTTCTCGACCAAAGTAGTGCTTGCAACATTAGCGCAACTCCCCCCATCAATTATCACACTACATACCTTGTTAAGAACATGACATCTGGTGTAAAAGATGTTCTCTCGTTGCTCACTTTCCTCGTCCTTTGCTTGCACATTCAAAATTCTTCTTGTAACCAAAACATAATCTCCATGAGCAGCCCCTTCTTCATCATTATCATCCCCCGAGGACTGTATTGATTCATGATCAGCCTCGTCATCGGTTTCAAACCCACCATCTTCTTTAATCAACATGACTCTTTTATTTGGACATTGGTTGGCAACATGACCCCTGCCTTGACATTTAAAACATTTAATGTCACGGTTTCTAGAACTTGAAGGGTCAATTTTACCTTGCATTCCTTGGCTGGTCGGTTCTTGTTTGGCATCGGTCTTTGACTTAACCATGGGCTTTTCTTCTTTTCTCGGGTAGTTTGGTTTCCAAGCGGATGAATTTGAGCCTTGAGATGCACGGGTGCCTCTTCTTTTGAGTTGTTGCTCAACCTTGATAGCCATATGCACCATGTCTTCTAGCTCCACATAATGTTGCATTTCTACTCTATCTTGGATTTCTGGATTCAACCCATTCAAGAACCTTGCCATTGTAGCTTCTCTATCTTCTTCAATATTTGCCCGAATCATAGCAATCTCCATTTCTTGATAATAGTCCTCCACACTTCGATTGCCTTGTTTAAGCCGCTGCAGCTTTTGGTACAAGTCCCTATAATAATGACTAGGAACAAACCGCCTTCTCATAACAACTTTCATTTCTTCCCATGTTGCTACTGGACGTTCACCATTACGTCTCCTATTCAAGGTTAGTTGATCCCACCACACAATAGCATAATCAGAAAATTCAATAGCCGCAAGCTTAACCTTCTTCATTTCAGAATAGTTATGGCAATCAAAAACTAGTTCAACTTTCTTTTCCCACTCAAGATAGGCTTCGGGATCATTCTTACCTTGGAAAGATGGAATATTCATCTTTATACTTCCCAAGTTGTTATCTTCTCTAACTCGTCTTTCACGCCTTCTAGTCACCACCGTTGACAAACTATCATCGGAATCATCATCATATGACTCTTCATCTTCTCCCCTTCTACGTCGAGTACTTTCATTACGTGGCTGCCTTTGTGGAGACTCCCTTTCGACCCTATCCAACCTCTCATTTAATGGCTCCAATTGATATTTCATCAGATTTCCCAAATAACCCATCAATGCTTGAACTTGAAGTTCACTCATTATTGGTGGTGCTCCTTCGTTGGTGTTTTCTCGAGACATAATAACCTGCAAAAAAATTGTTAGAAAGAAAGAAACCTCACAACACTCCCTTACGTGTTTACTCTCAAGGTATTTTTTTTTCACTCAAAATATGTCACTCGTGTATCACTCAAATATATCGGCTTTTTCCCTTTAATAATCTCACACTCACTGCCTTTTTCCACTCTTATATTCTCTATAGGTTCTTCTCGAACTAAATCGAACAAAATCAAACAAGGTGGCGAGAAACACGATTCTGGTTTCAATGTTGACCCGCGATTGGCTTAACATCCATCCAACATTGCTTTCAGAACTTTTTTTCCAACTATTGTGACGAGAGTCAGGATTCGGGTTTCAATGTTGACCAGCAATTGACTTAACATCCATTCAACATTGCTTCCAGAAGGAAATCAACAACAAAAGAAATAAAGTTGACACTTTTTTTTTGGTACCACTATATTTTTCCTTTTTTTTTGGGTACTCTTTTCTTTTCTTTTCTTTTTCTTTTTTTTTTTTGGACGTTTTTTTTTCTTTTTTTTTTTGTCCCTTTTTTTTTGTTCTTTTTTTTTTTTTGCTAAGAAATGAAAAAAACACAAACTAAAGATAGATGTTATTGGTAATCCGAAGATTAAACCAAGAACGGATAGGACCTGAAAGATAAAACCTTTGCTCTAGATACCAAATGATACGATATCCACCAATGATGAATGGTATTCGTATGCTAAACGTAGGATCGTTATCTTCAGATTGTTTGGATGGAACCTCGACCCGTTGCCTTAGTACAAATAGGAACCTTGGTATGGAGACCGCGACCCGCTACTTGATACAAAACACGAACCTTGGTATAATGAAGACGCCACAAACGGTTATGGAGGGTGCCGTTTGATAAGTCGGATTTGAACGCCACAAACGAGGGTGATGAACCCGTTTGATAAG
Source organism: Linaria vulgaris (assembly GCA_948329865.1). NCBI lineage: Eukaryota > Viridiplantae > Streptophyta > Magnoliopsida > Lamiales > Plantaginaceae > Linaria > Linaria vulgaris. Next base: position 73,052,420 of record OX415251.1, on the reverse strand, counting down.
TTCGGAAATAGTTCTTCAAAGAACCAAAGAGAATAAAATCTCACAAAGTTTTTAAATATAATAAGTGTTGTCTTACAATGAAAATGGTCTCCCTAATTTATAGGAGAGACAAACTTGGTCACTAAGACATCACTATGACCTTCCAACTACTTCTAGGAAAAGCAAAATACATTAACTAGACTAGAAAATGATGAAAGAGACTTCTAGAAAAATAAAATACATAAAGTAGACTAGGAAATGATGAAAGAATGGTCAAAACTCGTCTTTGACTTTTGACCATGTTTTAAAAGGTCACTTGGATCAGATTTGACCATCTTTGTTGCTCATTTGGGCCTCCTTTATCATTATGGACCAAAACTTGGTTAATTAGCCCATAAAGAGATGCTCCCATCTTCTTAGCAAGCCCTCTTGTGATTGGCCCATTTAGAGTGCGAATTTGGTCCATTCTTGTGACATCTTCTTCATTTGAATTCTTGTAATCTTCTTCTTTTGTCACCGTGTCCATATTTGCATCAGAGGGCTTTCCATTGGTCTGAGACGTATCAGTTCGGTCACTGAGGGATAGGTCATGAATATATCATTCACGAAGAGATCGTTCACGGAGAGATCGTTCGTGAGGAGATTGTCTGATAAAAATGTGTCTTTAATGATGATTAGAGGGGGTATTTATACGATGAATATTTCCTTAATTTGTAGGGGTCAGTCACATGGGCCTTGCATGGGCTGGGCCCCCAATGAGATTATTAATGGGCAAAGAGATCGTTCATGGACCAAAAGAGATCATTCCCAACCCAAAAGAGATTGTTCATGGGCTAGTTAATTGGCCTAAAACTGCCATGACTGATTTGGGTCGCTGAATCTTGTCGCGTTGTTCGTTTCGTTGTATACGCCACTTATCACATTGTGATTGGTTGCTATATTAGTACGAAATTATGTCACACCAACTATATTGTGTTTAACTGCTTTTTTGTATACATCTCAACTGCACTTTCTTATGGTCTCCAAAGCCAAATAAGAGTCTATTCCTTACTTACATATTGTAAACATGATTTTTATCTTTCCTTACATTATAATTTGATCATATTTTAGATAGGTGGGTTCGGCTAATGTTACAGTATAACTTAATCATAGTTTTCAAGACTTGCATTCTTGCCACCATGATAACACTCATAATACATTATTGTCTTCCTCGTAACAATTCGTGCATACTAGGGGATAATCAATATGGCCATGTATATATTGCATAGTAAACTTTGCTAGCATTTCTTTCAAGTTGATTAACTTAGAGTTTGAACATGGAGCAATTTCTTTTCCTTTCTCATAATTTCATTCACCAATTTAGCAATACAATTAAAAAATATATTTAAAGAACCGAAGGACGCCGTACTCTACTTCTTGGTGCAGGAAGTGAACTTGGACAGTTATTTATTTTCTTATCATACAAGTTATAATTAAATTATTGCCTACTATAATATTATATTTTATATAACTTAAAGGTAACAATAATTAAAGAGATTGACTAATTATAAGATGCCAACTTAAAGGTAACGTAGAACGCATTCCTACTAAACATGCCATCATTCACAATCATACAAAAGAATTAAGGATACCACAAGAATCGAAAATAACTTAGATCTACAGTTCCCACCATGTATATTTACTAATATGGAGTAGTTAAATTTATAGATTTAAGTTGCTACTTGTTAAACTTCACTAAAGAAAGGCAAATTATTTGCTGCAATTGCATTTTCTCCAACCATGATATATGATGTTTGTATTTATGCTAAATATAATGGAATTGTATGTATATTATATAAAAAGAACAATTGTCCTAATGCTTGCACGTAGCCTACCTCACGTGTTTTGAAACGTGCACACATTTAATTCATGTTAGGCTCCGTTTGTTTCTCCGTAAAATAGGAAAACGAAAATAAAAACGGAAAATAAGAGAAAATAAGATTTTATAGGCAATTTTTAAGGAAAAATAAATTTACTCTTATTTTCCAGGCGTTTGGGTCATAGTGATTTTCCGGGAAAAAATATTATTATGCATAAAGGATTTTTCTCTATTTTTCAAAGATTTTCTAGATTTTCTCTATTTCCAAAGATTTCCTAGATTTTTCAGAAAAATTTCGAATTGCTAAAGAGTAGGAAAAAGAGACACTTCTTTATTTTTTTTCGTTTTTCCCTATTTTTCTAGAAGACAAGCAGAGCCATTAATTAAAGTGGAGCGGAAAGAAGATAAGTGAGAAAAAAGAAAGGGAAAGAATTACTTTAAACCTTGTTAGTTGGTCTATACTTAACCCCTGAACAGTAGATTTTATCACTTACCTCCATCAACTATGCTAATCACATCACTTCACTCCTTCTCCCCCTCGACGTAATTAGCTAGGCCTTTAAATAGTCACGTATGCTGCAGTCGGCCAATTAATCTTGGAAAAAAGACCATTTTAGTTAGGGGTGAGTAATAATCGGACATAGTTCGGGATCCAAACTGATTCTTTTTTTTAAACAAAACACTATATAATAAATAAAATTAATTCTTCGATATTTATATTTATATATTAAATAAATATATTCTTAAAAAATATGCTTATATACCTAAAAGGAAATTTTAAATTTTATGATTATAATCCTAATATTTAAAATATCAATAAAATAGTAGTAAAATTTGATGAGTTTTAATTTCTATTTTTAACACTACAACAAAATGCACCAATTGCATGAAAAACATTCAATGCAATAGGCTATATTTTTCACGCAATTGATCAATTGCATTTGATGCAGAGTTTCCATGCATCTGGTATACATGCAAGAGCATTGCATCGAAAATTTTCGATGCAATTGGCCCTTGCATTTGAATTGCATAAAAATATTTCTATGCAATATATTCCGCCACTTTTGATTTTTTTTTTCTCTTATAATAGTATAAATAATTCATTTAAACTATTTATATTTTAAGTTTTAAAGTATTTTTCTTATGAAAGAAACCCGTATTTTATTCTAATTTATACGTGTTTCTAAAATACGTATTGATTAACTTTTCAAAATATACATATTGTATTTAAACTATACTTTTAGAGTATTATTCCTTTGAAATACGCATTTGTAAAATACTCCTATATGATTTCCCATACGTATGTATTTATATTATTTCGTATAAATATAGTATAAATTTATAACAAAAATTAAAAAATTATAATGTATTAACACATATTTTATAGAGAAGAGGAGTGGAGAGGAAATGTAATTAGTAGTTGGTGATTGATAAGTGAATGGGGTGTGGGGGTATTTATAGGAGAAAGGAAGCGATTAAACTGCGCAAAATTTCCATGCAAGTTCTACTCTACATGGAAAAATTCCAATGCAATTGGCACAGGCAGCAATTGCATCGAAATATTTCCATGAAAAATATCCTGCATTGTAATTTTTCGATGCAGCGTATATATAGTACACTTTGCACGAAAATGTTCCTATGCAGGTAGAAATAGGTACATTTCGGATAGAAATGTTTCTATGCAATTTTATTTGCATGAAAATATTTCCCTTCATATATTTTATTACTATTTACAAAAAAACCATACTTATTAAATTTAAATTTACATTTGTGACTCTAAACGTATTTTAAACGTCAGCAATTTTGACACATTTTAAATGTACATGTGCCTCATAAGTGTTATTAAAATAGTGGTTAAAGAAAAACAAAGTTTTGATGTTGTTTGCCTTCTTTTGCATAATTAGATTTTCTACACCAAATATTTTTTAAATGTCTTTCTTTACTCCATTTTTGACGAAATTTTGAAGGACACGTTTTTTTTTAATAACATAGGGTATGGTAAAAAAAAAATCGAGGATTGGAGTTGATTGACACTCCCTACATGTGAAAATACAATATTGGTTTAGTAGAGTATATGTGTATACGGTTTAGGATTTAGGGTCATATAGTGTTATATGGTTACATTGTTTATTTTGCGTCTTTCGTTACTCCATTTTTGACGAGATTTGAAAGAACACTCCTAATTATTGTTTATTTAAATGTTGGTGAAATAAAAAGTGAATTTCGAGTTGTTTTGCAATTTTTGAATGATTACATTTTCACCCCAAAAGGTTTGTTTGCGTCTTTCGTTACTCTATTTTTACGAGATTAGAAAGAACAATCCTACTTATTATTTCGAAAATGCTGGTGAAAGAAAAAGTGATTTTACAGTTGTTTTACAACTTTTAAATAATTCTGTTTTCACCCCGAAAGGTTTGTTTGGGTCTTTCGTTAATCTGTTTTTGACGAAATTTAAAATAACACTCCTACTTATTGTTTGGAAAATGTTGGGGAAAGAAAAAGCGAATTTTGAGTTATTTTGCAACTTTTGAATAATTACATTTTCACCCCAAAACGTTTGTTTGCATCTTTCGTTAATCCATTTTTGACGAGATTTAAAAGAACACTCTTGCTTATTGTTTGAAAAATGCTGGTGAAAGAAAAAGCCAATTTTGAGTTGTTTTGTAACTTTTGAATAATTATATTTTGACTCCAAAATGCTTGTTTGCAACTTTCGTTACTCCATTTATGATGAGATTTGAACGAATATTCCTACGTATTGTTTAGAAAATGTTGATTAAAGAATTAGTAGACTTCAAATTGGTTTACAACTTTGGGATAATTACATTTTCACCCGAAAAGTTTGTTTGCGTCTTACGTTACTCCGTTTTTTATGATACAAAGTGGTATGGTAAAACGGTGTTCGATATAATGTACGAAAAGTGGTATGGTGAATCGGTGTTCGATATACTCGTACAAAAAGTGTTATCGTAAATCAGTGTTCGATATAGTGTACAAAAAGTAGGTACATAAATTGGTGTTCGATTTACTTGTCGAAAATCGATATGATAAATCGTGTTCTTTTTACTTGTACGAAAATTGGTATGATAAATCGATGTTCGATATAATGTACGAAAAGTGGTATGGTGAATTGGTGTTCGATATACTCGTATTTAAAGTGGTATGGTAAATCGGTGTTCGATATAATGTATGAAAAGTAGGTACATAAATCGGTGTACGATTTACTTGTACGTAAATTGGTATGATAAATCGGTGCACGTTTTACCTGTACAAAATGTGGTATGATAAATCGTGCTCGTTTTACTTATACAAAAAGTGGTATGATAAATTGCGTTCGTTTTACTTGTATGAAAATTGGTATGATAAATCGGTGTTCGATATAATGTACGAAAAGTGGTATGGTGAACTGGTGTTCGATATAATGTACGAAAAGTGGTATCATAAATCGGTGTTCATTTTACTTGTACATAAATTGGTATGATAAACTGGTGTTCGATTTACATGTACGAAAAGTGGTATGGTAAATCTGTGTTTGATTTAGTTGTACGAAAAGTAGTATAATAAATCGGTCATTTTACTTGTACGAAAAGTGGGTACATGACGGTTTGAACTTTTTTTCAAAAGCCTATGTGTTTATCGATGTTGTAATTTTGTAATAATATTTACGTAATTGGCAATGTCTTTGGATAATAATTGAAACATTTACTAATTTTCCACTTCAATTTCTTAATTTTCCTAATTTATTATGTGTTTTTACATATTTTCCTTAATTTTGGTAATTGTTTTAAATAATATAATTACATATTTTTTTTTGCATCGAAAAAGTCTGATGCAATTGCCCTAAAAGGTCAATTGTATCCGAATTTTTGGATGCAATTGACTTTAGATCAATTGCATGGGAATTTTCGGATGCAGCCGCGCAAGTTTCATCCAAAATTTCATACGCAATTGACCCTAAGGGCAATTGCATCGGATTTTTTCGATGCAAGATGTCAAGCATCTGAAAATACAAATTCGGATGCATGGCTTTCCATGCTAATGCATGGTTTGTTGTAGTGTAAAACGATCTTATTCTCCCATCTTCTCTCTCACGACCAACTCTTCTTCGTGTGGATGACTTTCCTACTATGTATTTCACTCGTACCGCCGAAGGCGTTTTCAGCGAACCAAATCTGACTCTCTCAATGCTGTCAGACGAGTTAAAAAAAACATGTCTTTGGTAAATGCACAACAACAGAAGGTAGTGATGTGGTGAGAAATGGCAGAGAGTGGTAGAAGAACTGGGGTTTAATCTATGTTGGATGGATACTGTCAAAACTTTCTCGTATCCGTGTATAATACGTATCAGATACAGATACACCTCATATACGTATCTTATATGTCATGTGACGTATCCTAATTAGAAAATAAATAAAAAATCTATGGGCACGTATCAGACACGTAATGAGGGCGTATTCGATACACATCCGTCAAATAATAAGACTAATTAGAGTAATAAAAATAAAAAAGGTCATGTAAATTTAACTTTATTAATATTATTAGCGTGTAAAATTCATTAATATTCTTGTTGAATATGTTTGACACATTAGCATTTTGAATATTTAATTTGGTATTTCGAGTTTATGTAGAAATTGTGGATATCCTTATATTATATAGGCTTGCAACTTTTATTGTGTTTAAGCTTGAATATATTTCATATTAATATGTTACTACGTTAGTGAATTAAAATACCATGTCTCATATTTTTATTCAAATTACATTATTTTATCTAAATTTATTATAAATGTAAAATATTCGATGTATCAATATTTTTTTTATAAATTAAAATATTCGATGTATCCGGAGACCTAGACGTACTATAATGTGTATTTTGTCAAAAACTAGTATCCTAGTATCATATCATGTCCGATAGTTGCCCCCGATTGGCCAATCCTCGTCGGTGCAACATAGGGTTTAGTGAATGAGATATGTCTAGGGTTCATCCACTACAACAATGCTTCAATATAGCTGCTGGATATGGGAGGCGATTTTAGGCCTCCTACAGTAGAATGCAATATAGAAGGCGATTACAGGCCTTCTACAATTCAGGAGGCCCATATTCGCCTCCTCTATCTCTTAAGCTGACAGCCCAGTCAAATGGGCGAGAAGCTTCCAATCAGAAGCGGCCACGTGGCGGGAGGCGAATTTCCGCCTCCCACAAGTCCGCAAAACCTTAGAAAAAAAAGGAAAATGGCGATTGTATTCTGAAAACAAATAATTTAAATTAAAAATTGGTGGGAGGCGAATAATTGCCTTCTCTTTTTTTTAATTTTTTTTTTTTAAAAAAATAACAAATTTTTAGGAGGCGAATAATTGCCTTTTGTTCTTAAAAAAGTAAAAAAAATTAACAAAATTGTATTAACTAGCTAGGCGCCAAGAAACACCAAAATAACAGACTCCAAAACCAACCTGCTGCCTGTACACTCTAATAGCAAACACAAAATACCAAACTCTAAAATTCCTACTCCAAAACACCAAAATTCATTTTAACAATAATACCAACTAAACTCCATAATTCATTCAACAATTCTACGAAAACATAAATATCTTGCATATAACAAGATACTAACCACGAGATCAAACCAATTACCAAAATAAGGCCAATTCCAAAACCAACAACTTAAATACATCACAATACATAAAAGTGAAACATTGTTCAAAAGTTACTGAGTTCTAAAAGGAATACAAGTTCACTGGCGATCAACGGCTGACATGTCCGGATAGTAGGGTACTGTCATCGGAGCAGACCCGGTAGGTGATTGTCCGATACCGGATGATCCTGCCGTTGATGGTCCAGCGGGCGATGCTCCAGCAGTGGCTTCATGTTCAGCTGATGGCGGTGCGGCTTCAGGTTCAACGAATAGACCAGCAAACTCGGGAGGACTCGCTAGACGTTGCATCACGAATATGTCCTTCACCACTTGCTTCAAGGACTGGTGCCTCTTCAATTGTTTGGCAATTTGTTCATCCTTTGCCGTATTCGCTTCAATCAAGCATGCTATAGCTTCGGTTTGCTTTTCAGGCAAGTCTCTGTACCTGCCGATATGCCTGTATTTAGGCTTCACCCTTGTCTCGAAGCCGACGAACTCTGGGTCGCCACACTTTGAAAGGCCTAGAACAAAATTCTCCTTGGCACCATTCACATCACGCAACCAGGCAACTTTATTCCACGGTTGCCACCTGGTCATATTAGCGGTGTGATCTATTATAGACTCACGTATATACCTCAACTATCCAACATCAAAAAAATAAATTAATAACTGTTAGAGATCAAATGCAACACACTATTCACATAAAATGCATCATAATACTATACAAATTTCTCGTAAATACATGAAATACAAGAAATCAGATTAATGCAACATAATAATCCAGCTATATCATTCAAACATACTGTTCTTTATTAATACTAATATAATATACTAATAAACATTCTATTTGAGATAGTTTTAATAATCACTTACATAAATATCGCGCGCCCATTCACTACCCCACTTCACTACAGTGCCGACAACCTTGGAATGTGTTTTTAGCCAAACCTCTGGAATAAGGACATCTTCGGGGTGTATCCCTCTTGCTTCCGCCTGAAAATTAAGATTAAAAATCAATATACCTCTACAAAACTTACAAGATTACTATAATAAAACATACTAATTAATAAAGTCTAACTATACGTACCATTTCATGTCTATAGGCTGCTGCACTTTTACACCCGCCGATATAGAGAGCTCCTTCCCTCTTGGCTTGATTGTCCTTCGAAGATTTAGCTCTATCCTTTGATTTTTTCGTGTTCCAGTACTTTATGTAGGATTCTAGCCACTTCGTAGTTGCCCAGGTTTTGTGATTCTCCGAATGGCTTTGGTCTTTCCTGAACGCCAACCAAAATTTCTTGCAATTTGTGATCATGCGTGAAAAATTGGCCTGGGCCATCTTGTGATACGTCGCTTCAATGGTCAGATAATGCTTCTTGTCCCACCGATAACATCTCTACAAGGCACATAAAAAATATTGAAATTAACACAAAAATATAATAAATTAGCCGAATCCAGTTGTGGTCTGTGCCAAAACCCTCCACAAATTCGCCATTGTCTCCGTATTCAATTGGAGGTAGACAGTCAACCTCATGTTTGATTTCACGACCCGATTTTCGAACTATTGGTGCATCGTAATCTTCCTCACCCTTTCTGAAATTAGTAGTGTTGGAACGAAAGGGATGAAAATGAGGCAGAAACCTGCGATGACACTCCCACCAACATGGTTTCTTTCCATGATCAAGACGGAAAGACTTTGTTTGTTTTATACAATACGAGCAAGATAGCTTACCGTGCGTACTCCACTGGGATAACATTCTGTAAGCTGGAAAATCACTAATCGTCCACATCAAATGCGTTCTCATTACAAAATTTTGCTTCCGGAATTAATCATAAGTTTGAGCTCCAATCCTCCACAACGAACAAAGTTCATCGATTAGGGGTCTTAGCATCAAGTCAAGGTTCTTTCCAGGACTCCTTGGTCCACGGATCAACAAAGACAAAAATATATATTCTTGCCTTATGCACATATCAGGAGGGAGATTGTAGGGCGTAACAAAAACCGACCAACAAGAGTATGAATTACCAAAGCTTCCCCATGGAGTGAACCAATCTGTACAAAGACCAAGCCTAACATTTCTAGGCTCGGCAGCATAATCTGGATACTCTTCATCAAAAGATTTACACGCCTTACCAGCAGCTGGGTGAGTCATCCTATCATTTTGTCCTTTGCATTTCAGATGCCACGTCATGTGTTGTGACATTGCTCGAGATATATACAACCCTTGCAATCGAGATGTCAAAGGAAAGTACCACAATTTCTTTTTGGGAATACGTTTGGCCCTTGGATTTGTACTCTCTCGGTCCTCGAATCTGTCTGCTTGGCACACTAGACATTTAGTATAACTGCTAGCTTCGAACTCCCCGTAGTACATGAAACAATTATTCTCACATAGGTCATAAGTCTTCTTTTCCAAGAAAAACCGTTTTAATACAAGCTTCATCCCTCTAACATTCTGTGGAATTTTTTCGCGGTCCTCTGGAGTCAACACTTTGTGCAATTGGATTAGCCATTTGTTACAACTAGCTTTAGTCGTGTTGTGCAAAATCTTATCTGTCATAAACTGGGACACGAATTCCAAAGCCGTTTCACAGTCGCCTGTACTTATTCGCGTCTCTGATTGTCGCAATAATTCATAGAAGTCTCTTGCCTCGCGGGTTGGCACCTCCTCTGCCTCTTGATTAGACTAAACATTCTCATAACGACCACCAAACACATTGTCGACCATTTCCCTATAACAACCACCAAAATTTTCATGAGGAGGTGACTCCACTGGATTATAAGAACTCGACGCCCCAAATGTGTTACCAAATGACTCACCGTGCGCTACCCAAACATAATAATCTGGAAGAAAACCCCGCTCGTAAAGGTCATACTTAATTCTGTCCGTTGTATGATACTTAGTGTTACAACATTTTTGGCAGGGGCACTTAACTTTGCCCCGATTGAGCAAGTTAGTCTGAGAAGATGCATATTCTACAAACCTATCAACACCATCAATAAAGCTCTGGTTGACATAACCATCCGTCAATCTATCGTACATTCAACTCCGATGTTCGTTGTTATACATTTTAGATCTACACCAACAATCAGAAATCGATTTTATTGTCTAAAAATAAACATTACATGACAAGTCATTAATATTACTAATACTAACAATAAACATTACAATCACAAAAAATCTACCCTAATTAAACCTTACAAATAATATTTACCACAATATTAAACTAAGTCAATAATAAAAAAAATATATGTAATGTATTAATGAACTCGTAATTAAAGACTTAGAAAAAAAATTACATACCTCTTAATGTTCGACTTTTGTAGATCTAATGATACATATACAATTCCGATGTTTTGTTACAAAATAAGGGGCAAGTTATATTTTTTTTTTCTTCTTTTTTGAGATGTGCAACAACAATAGAGGAAAATGAAATCTGAAGATGGTGAATAGAGGGTGAAGGGAAAGATTCTCGTGCAATAATTTAGTTGCTTTTTATAGAAGGGGATTAATCCTTTTCTAAAGTGAATGTTATTATTTTAGCTTTTTTTTTAAAAAAAAAAATATGGGAGGCGAAATTTCGCTTCCCACCAACAAAACCACGATCCGCGTGATAGGTATCTTGGTAGGTCTGGACCGTTAGATTTTCTCAATCAGCACATATCAACCGTTTAAATTTAACCATGTGCTGACATATGGGAGGCGAAAAAACGCCTTCTACGCCTGAAAAAAAAACTACTTATGCGGTTCTTCCCACATAACATCAACAACAAAAACAATCCAACAACTATTTGCAACATTCTTCTTGGTGTTCATATTCAATCTTCACCAACATTCACAAGATGAAGTTATTACCAAAGATACAAGGAAGAATACAAGGAGTATTAATGCAAGATGAAGATGGTGTTCATATTCATCTTTTTTTTTGCTAGCTAGTTTTATTCATGAACACAATAAATAGTTTTTTTTTGGATTTATTATGTAATGTATTGGAATATAGTGATATATGTTGCAAGTTAATTATGTTTGTATTATTCTATTTACATGTCATAGTATTTACCAAATGTAGCTAAATAATATTATGATATTATATGAATCTCATCATTTTGTAATGTTAGTAATATTTTTTTGTATATATTAATGTTGATGAATTAAATCATGTTGTGTTTCAATTTTAATTTTTAATTTCAAAAATAACCAAATTAGGAGCTATTATTTCAAATGAAAATTTGTGAAAAAATTTAGCGGCAGAATTTTGCCCCTGTTTTTTTCACAATTCTGTAAATGGTAGGAGGCGAATAATCCCCTCCAACCATTCTCATATTTTTACAATAATTAGAAGTCGAAACTATATTTAAATGATAAATTAAATATAGGCGGCGAATAATCGCCTCCCACCGTTCTCACATTTTTGCATTATATTTAAATGATAAATTAATTATAAGAGGCGATAGATCGCCTCCCACCACAATATAATATATTAAACAGACGTCTGACCCCACTTAAACTGCAGTGGAGTAATCGCCTCACATCCCTAAATATAGGAGGCGACTTATCCACTCCCACGCGCCTTCAGCATTCTGATGGCAAATAATCGCCTCTTATATGGTAGAAGGCGTCCATATAAGAGGCAAGCGGTGGCTGGCACTTAATCGCCTCCTATTATTTATATAAGAGGCGATTACGGGAATATAGGAGGCCATTCCTCGCCTCCTATATACAAGAATTGTTGTAGTGATCGTCGACATTTCATATATTTTGTTGTGGTTTAATTACATGATAATTTTTAATTTTGGGAATCTTATGTTTTTCTAGGGTTGAGATTTATAGGACGCTCCATCGCTAAAGATTGTGGGTTTTAATAAATTGGAATTAAAGCCATGGATTCTACTAAATTCGAATTTGACATTTTTAAATCCGATTTACTCTTCTTAGGATAATGTTTATGCAATTTTTAGACTTGTTTCTTTTGCGTAATTCACAGTAACTAAACGCTTCTTATAGTTTCAACTAGAGAAAATTAATACAATTACAAATATAGCTGAGGGAAGAAAATGATTTTTTAATAAATTACAAATGTAGGTGGGGAAGAAGATGACAATTAAAAAAACCACAAATTAAAATTTGTGAAAATTAATTTAGGTGTATAAATATATTTTAAGAGTAAATTTTATCTTTTTTTTGGATACAAATATTTAAGAATTAATTTTGTTTTTGTTTTTTATACACCTTTTAAAAAAAATTACTTTAGACTCTGAACTATGACCGATTATCACTTACTCCCGAAGTAAAGAGAAGGTCTATTTACCCTAATTAATCGGTCGCGTGAAACACATGTGCCTATTTAAAGGCATTATCACGTTACGGGGAAAAAGTAATGTGATTAACATAGTTTAGAGTGGTAAGTTAGAAAATTAATAGTTCATACTTCAGAGGTTGCTGAGGGTGTTAAGTGATTTCACTCAGGCTCAACTTCTATTATCTTTATTCCCTAATTGTAAATTAAATCTTGTATTTATCATTACGTTACTTAAAGACACCAAGATTTTATTCACTAATTATAATTTAGTCTTGCATTAAATTATTTATAATATTGTAAATATTACCTTAAAATGGAAATGCTAGTTTAATAATTTATGTTAACGTCCAAAAATAATTTGAATTATGTGTGAGGAGCACACAACACTTCTTTCTTCGAATAATGACTACAAGGTTTTTTTTTTATATAGTTTCAATTGTATTCTAAACAACGTTGCATTTTATTCAACGAATAAAAAAGAAAAACTCAAATTCAAAACAAAAAAAAAATGAAAAGAAAATCGGGTGGCCCGAAATCATATACCAATGTATTCAGAGTTTTAATAACAGTCTTTAAAAGATTAATGTAAGTGATACAATGCAGCGTGCGTGTATATGAAAGCTGGTTTTAACGATTGAGGGTCCCACCTAAACACGAAAGCTTACTTGTCTTTGTTTTTGGTGGAGTAATGACGCTCAGTAATCGTTTATTACACACCAACACAACATTATTCGGTTCATTCACAAATAAATCAAATCATTTTTTTTCTTGTCTTTTGTCGCGCCGCTGCAAAATCCTAATTTTGGGGTTTTGCTTCTGTTTAGTTTCTCGGTAAGTTTCTTTCTTCTCCTCTTCTATTCTCAAAGTTGAACAAGTTACAAATTTTGTAAAGCTGAACTCGGCTCATATATATATATATATATATATATATATATTTTGTTGTGTGGAAGATTTTTCTATTGTTCTATTTGTGTTGGTAAAATTAAGAATCACACTTTGCTATATGTAATTTTAGTTGTTCGTGCAAACCGTCACTAGTCAATGTTGTTAAATAAATTTACAGCCTTATTTGAAAATTTCTGCTTTGAATTTCGATATGACCCTATTGTTGCATTGCATACCATATATTTAGATTTAGACTCTCTCTAGTTGTGTAACAGCTTTTGTGATGGAACTTTTTTTTTCCGTTTTTTAGTTTCTATGTCATGGCATAAGAAGGGATATGTTACTGAATGAGGAAGTTGGCAGTAATAATTCATTTTTTTTATTTTTATACACTCAAATTAAATATTCACTGGGATTTTATGATGAAAGGTTTTTATCGAGATGTGTTTTGTAGTCACTGGGGTCTGTTTTTGCATGAGAAGCTATCAGGTTAATAGAAATGAGTTTACATTGGAACCATTTTGAAAACACTTTTCGGTATGAAGTTCTTTGTTACAATAATCACCAATGATTTATAAATATTACATGTCGAGGCCTTCTGCTTTAACGCCTTCTTTTCGTCCAATTGTTCTTTTCTCTATTAACCTTTTTCTCGTTGGCTACGTTGCTAGGTATTTGCAATGCTACCCTTTTTCAATAAAAAGGGAAGCATGGCACCTGGAGGTAGCGCCTCTGAGCGCGCAATCGAGTCCAGCAATGGTGAATCGAGGAGGATTACGACTCTTAACATCGTGAAGCAACGCAGAGAAACTAATACCTCTGTAGAGGAACTGCTTGAATGCCCAGTTTGTAGGAATGTGATGTGTCATCCTATTCATCAGGTGACTCTCCCTTTAGTTTAGCTTGATGGATTTAATAATACAATTCTATTTCAATATGTGTATACCGAGCAGGTGACCTAATTGGTTGATTAACCTGTCTAGTTTACTGACAACTGGCCTTTACACGTGTCATGTCCTCGTATTTCTTCACGTGGCCCTTTCCAATGTCCATCGTGTCACATAGCTCATATCGTGTTTAATGATACTTATTAGGTTTCATAGAATCATTTAAGTCTCATAGATCTCTGTAAATCATCATGTTGCCTTTGATGCATCGTGGATGCTTTACCCTCAAGGCATCGTGAGCCCTTGTCGTGAAGTCATTCACGACTCGTATGTTCTTGTAAGGTATCGTCGTGCTTGTGGGGTATCAAGACATGTAGCATGTGAGATATTGTTGATCCTTGTAGAGCCTCTCGGAGCTTTTAAGACTCGTGGGGCCCCAAAAAGATATCTTTTTGCCTGTAAGCCATTTTAATGGTGTCGCAGATCCTGTAAAGCGTCATGGATCCCGACGGGGTATCGTGGAATCATTTAAGATTCATAATATCCGATGGGATACCGTAGAGCTTGTAAGGATTCGTAGACCCAATGTAAGGCAATCTTATCCTAAGGAATGTCACAGTATTGAGTCTATCATGGACCGATTGCTGAGATGAGAGGGGTTAACACCCGCGTATCTCTTTTAGAGAATCAAGCCAAACAAAATTTGTAGTTTCTATATGGTTGCCGATAATGGTCGTAGGTGAAGGTCAAACTTCTGATGCCGGGTAAGAGGTCCAAAACTCTTTAGTAAGAGGTCCAAGCTGTAGAGAATTGTTTTCAATGGTATTTTCATTAAGTTGTTTTGTAACATGAATTACAAGGATATATACACAATACAAGTGTAAACAATAAGGAAAGAATCTTCTAGTTAAATATGGTAAAGTTGACTATCTAAGTATGGTAATGATAGGGGAGAATCCCTTAATCAGGGGAAGGAGATTCGATGGTATCTTTCTTCCTAATATGCCCCCTCAAAATTGTCGTTCCATCGGCTAAGGCAATTTTGGAACGCAAGGAGATGAAACGTGGCCGATTGAGGGCCTTTGTGAGGATGCCAGCAAGTTGAGCATGAGTGCTGATATGAGAGACCCGGAGGAGCCCTTTGGAGACGACATCCCGAACAAAGTGAATGTCAATAGCGATGTGCTTCATCCGTGAGGGTAGAACGGGATGTAGAGAGAGATGCGTAGCACCAATGTTGTCGCAGTAGATGGTCGGTGGTGACGATGGTGAGAAATGAAGCTCAGACATAAGATTTTGAATCCAGCGAACTTCCGATGTGGTAGTCGCGAGGGCCCGATATTCGGCCTCGGTTGAGGAGCGAGCTATGGCACGTTGCTTGCGAGAGCTCCAGGAGATTGGAGTGTGGCCGAGAAAAATGATGAAGGCTGTGGTGGAGGAGCGGTCAATAGGGTCGCCGGCCCAGTCTGCATCGGAGTAACCGCGGAGAGTAAGGGGAGAGTCACGCCGGATAAGAAGACCATGAGTGATAGTACCCTTGAGGTACCGTAGGACCATCTTGACCCCGACCCAATGTGCCTCAGTTGGCTTAGAGACGAATTGGGCAAGGCGATTGACTGGGAATCCAATATCCGGGCGAGTGAGAGCAAGATACTGAAGTTCGCCAATGGCTTAACGAAATATACCGGGATCGCAGTTGGGCGAGGATTCCCGAAAGACAGAAGCAACATTAGAGGCCATAGGGGTGGAGACAGTTTTGGCACCTTCCATATGGTGACGGTGAAGAATGTCACTGATATACTTATGCTGGGAGAGGAGAAGACCTTCCTTGCAAGGCAGAGCCTCAATACCGAGAAAGTACGAGAGGGAACCAAGGTCCTTAATGGCGAAGGACGACTGAAGCCGACGAATGAGAGATGAGATAAGATCGGGATCCGTGCCAGTGAAGAGAATGTCGTCCACATATACCAAGAGAAAGAGAACGGTGGGGCCTCGGCGAAGAATGAAGAGAGAGGTGTCAGATTTGGACTGAAGGAATCCGAGAGAGAGAAAAGCATCACGGAGAGCATGAAACCAGGCACGGGGAGCTTGTTTGAGTCCGTAGATGGATTTCCGAAGGAGACAGACGTGAGAAGGGCGAGCCTCGTCCTTGAAACCCGGGGGTTGCTCCATAAAAACTTCTTCAGTGAGGTCACCGTGAAGAAAGGCGTTGCTCACATCAAGTTAACGGATGGGCCAAGAGTGCACAACAGCGAGGGTGAGAACGAGGCGTATAGTGACGGGTTTGACAACCGGGCTGAAAGTGTCAGTGTAGTCAATCCCAGGCCGTTGGTGAAAGCCTTTAGCTACGAGACGGGCTTTGTATTTGTCAACGGATCCATCGGGGTTGCGTTTGATACGGAAGACCCATTTGCACCCAACAATATTAGAGGCCCGATGAGCAGGAACGAGTTCCCAAGTCCCGTGTTGAATAAGTGCATTAATCTCTAAGGACATGGCATCACGCCATTGTGGAATCTTGAGAGCAGCGGTAACAGTAGTTGGCTCAGTGGTGATGTCAATCGGATACTTGGTGGCAAGGTTGAGAAGTTTTGGATTAAAAATGTTGTTTTTGGACCGGGTCGTCATAGGATGACAAGGTTCGGACGGATCTGAGGCCGGTGGTTCGATGAGGGACTCGGAAGTGATTGCGGGCGGTAAGGGACGCTGGGCCAAGCGGTCGGGCGACGGGCTTGGCGAGGAGCCGCGTTCGGTCATGCGGTCGGATTGGGGCGCGGGCGCTAGAGCGCTCCGGGCGGAGTGCTGGGCCGGTGGGCTGGGCGCTGGAGTGCGCTGAGCCGGCCGCTGAGTAGGCGGGCTGGGCGCGGGAGCGCGCGGGGCCGACGACGGAGCTGGTGGGCTACGAGGTAACGATGGGCCCACAAGTGGAGGAGGGGCCTGGCAGAGTGATGGTCCAAGTGTAGGGGTCACCGGTTTGGCTATGTGGGACGGGAACTTGTCTTAACAGAAGCGAACATGGCGTGAGATGAAGAGCCTGTTTGTGTGAGTGTCCCAACACTTATAAGCGCTCTGTGAAGTTGAGTACCCAAGAAATAGGCAGGGTCGTGACGGGAAACTTAATTTTCCTGGTTCATACGGGCGGAGCCATGGATAGCAGAGGCACCCAAAGACACGTAACTTGAGATAATTCGGGGAAGTCCCAAATAATTTCTGAAACGGTGACAAATTGCCAATAACAGAGCATGGCATGCGATTAATGAGATAGACCGCGGTTTGAAGGGCAAAGGACCAAAATAGAGGTGGTAATTTGGCATGATGCAATAAAGCCCGACCCGTTTCAACTATATGGGGATGACGATGTTGAGAAATCCCATTTTGTTGTGGTGTATGTGGTGCAGTTGTTAACCAGCTTATGCCCGACTTTGCAAGAAAAGATTTAAGTGCCAAAAAGTCACCGCCGTTATCACTGTAAAAGTTCTTGATATTTTTAGAAAACTGTTTTTCCACCAATGGCTTGAGTGGATAAAAATGTCATGAACATGTGATTTAGCGACCAATGGAAATAACCAACAATATCGAGTACATAAGTCCACAAAAATCACATAATGACGAAATCCATCAAGTGAGGTCACAGTGGGACCCCAAACGTCCGCAAAAATATAATGTAACGAATGTAATGCAGTAAAGGAAGAGTCCATAAACGGTAAACGGTGAGACTTGCTGACATGGCAAGAATCACAAAATAAATCCTGCGCAGAGGAAGTAGTGTTTAACGGTAAATTAAATGACGAAATTAAAGATGAACTGGTCTTGGAGGCCGGATGACCAAGACGGGAATGCCAAGTGTGGAACGTTGTTCGGACTCCCAAGGTAGCCAAACGAGCAGCGGACTTCATATAGTAAGAGGGAGGCCGAATGTGGTACACACCATCACTGCAAAGTCCCTTCGCCAACAAATCCCCCGACGGTTGATCCTTAATGACAAAATAATCATGAAAGAATTGATGCACAGATAAAAGATTATGCTGAGACGAGGGAACCCTCAAGACATTGGACAAGGTAAACGTGCGTGGAGGGAATTTTAATTCAGAAGAACCAATATGAGTTATTTCCATACCATGTCCATCAGCTATGTGAACCTCGTCCGTGCCATCATATTCCGAGTGAAAGTTCAAGGTGTTGAGATCCGGGGTGATGTTGTGGGATGCTCCGGAATCAACAAGCCAACCACCATTACCATAGCGGTGAGGAGTGCGAACGGTGTTGGACTTGATGGATCCTAGTTGGTAGCACCGCGGTGCATTGTGACCATGGCGACCGCAGATCTGACATTGCACGTTAGAATCATGAGTATGTGAGGTATTGGTCATGGAGTTATAGTTACCTTGATTGCGGCCACGAGAGTGGCGGCCACATAAGTTGTTAAATCCACGACCACGAGGTTGGGAGGCACGGTTGGAATGATGAGGAGCGGAGTTGCGTGGTGCATGGTGAGGGGCGGCCGTGTTGGCCGTGGCCACAAGGGTGGTGGTGGTCTGATCCAGGCGCCGAAGGTATGCCTCGTGAGAGACGAGGGCACTGTGTAATTCGGCAAAAGTGAGAGATTTCTCACGCAGACGGATGGATGTGGCTATGTCCCTGTACGCCGCACCGACTCCATTGAGGACATAGAGAGTAACGTCATCCGGGTGGAGTGGGCGGTCAAGCATTGCTATCTCGTCAAGCTTGGCCTTGATGTCAGTGAGAAAAGCGGTGACGGAGCGTGAGCCAATGGTGGAGGAATTGAGGGCATCTTTGAGTGCCATCACACGCGTGCGGTCGGGACGTGCAAAATTATGCATAAGGCAAACCCATGCTTCAGATGACGTGGTTACATTGTGGATGAGAGGAAGGAGGTCATCCGAGATGGATCCGACGAGGGCACCAAGAAGTAGCGAGTCTTGTTGAAACCATAAGGTATAACCCGCGATGTCGGATGGAGGAGGGCATGGAAAACGTCCCTGAAGATAGCCTAGGAGGTTTAGGCCGTTTAGTTGTGATACAACTTGGAGCCACCATGATAAGTAGTTTGTGGTGGTAAGTTTGAGAGGGAAGTGATGGGATTGTGTGACGTGGATAAGCGTGGTGGGGGCGGGTGGTGCGGTGGCAGTGTCCGCGGTGGGGTTGCGGTTAAGGGCGGCACCGGAGGAGGCGGTAGATTCGGTCGACATTGTGGGGGTGGCGGATGAAACTTGAGAGAAAAAAAATATTATGAGAGGGGAGGGGTGGCGGCCGAAATTGAGAGAAGAGAGGAGGGTGGGATCTTTTTGATCTTATGATCTTTTAGTTGCTCTTGATACCATGTAGAGAATTGTTTTCAATGGTATTTTCATTAAGTTGTTTTGTAAAGTGAATTACAAGGATATATATACAATACAAGTGTAAACAATAAGGAAAGAATCTTCTAGTTAAATATGGTAAAGTTGACTATCTAAGTATGGTAATGATAGGGGAGAATCCCTTAATCAGTGGAAGGAGATTCGATGGTATCTTCCTTCCTAATACAAGCGACAAATCGTTTGTTGTTGTGAAAACTAAACTCGGAGGGCTTTCCATTGGTATGAGACGTATCCGTTCGGTCACTGAGGGATAGGTCATGAATATATCATTCACGAAGAGATCGTTCACGGAGAGATCGTTCATGAAGAGATTGTCCGTGAGGAGATCGTTCACGAGAATATTGTTCGTGGTCTAATAGCTCTGATAAAAATGTGTCCTTAATGATGATTAGAGGGGGTATTTATACGTTAAATATTTCCTTAATTTGTAGTAGTCAGTTACATGGGGCTCGCATGGGCTGGGCCCCAATGAGATTGTTAATGAGCAAAGAGATTGTTCATGGACCAAAAGAGATCATTCACAACCCAGAAGAGATTGTTCATGGGCTAGTTAATTGGCCCAAACTACCATGACTCATTTGAGTCGATGAATCTTGTCGTGTTGTTCGTTTCATTGTATACGCCACTTATCACATTGTAATTGGTTGTTATATATTAGTACGAAATTATGTCACACCAACCATATTGTGTTTAACTGCTACATTTAAGAACTACCAATGTTTACTCGAGATGCTTGATGATAGCTTGAATTTTACATGTATAATGTATAGGTGATATCTGGTTGGACCTATCCTAAATATACAATCTATGAGTCTGTAATAACCTATCTCCTTAGTGGATTCAACCCAATTGTCAGTTGTTTTAGTAGATATATCAAATATGCAATCCAATTAACTCATCTTAATCGTGTAACATAAACGTACATAACCAAGATTAATATAGTTTGATCTAGGGGTTGATCTAGGGCTTGTGCATCAGTTGCGTTAGCATACTAAAGTCACATATCACACATACACACACACACCCATATATATATATATATATATATATATATATATATATATATAACTAGCTTAACATCTTAACTTTGGCGGTCCCAAGGTAGTATCTTTTCATGTAGATCTTATTTGTTTGACTTATTAGTTATGATTGGTAATTTAAGTTACTTGTGATGACATGTAAGTATGTAAAATAGAGACACATGGATTTTATAGTGGTTCGTCATAACAGACCTAGTTCACTCAATATAGTACATGACTTGACTCACTCAGGATTTTACTTGATAATCGTAATCTAGATTGCCTCTAATTACTTTCTTAATACCTGACGTGACACCTTAGTATATAACTCTACTTGAATTTAGAAATACTCAAGTACACACGAAGTTTCCTTCGCCTTGATATTTCTTACATAAACATTTGCAAATTGTGTTTGACAGGTAAACAAATAAAAATGACAATCGATTGAAACTCTAATCTCTTGTCTTAAAATGTCTTCGAGTCTTTTGCTTTTATAGAGTGCAAAAACTCTACGTGAAAGAACATTTGTTACACCATATCCTTGATCTCTTGATACAACTTGCAAAACTGTCTTAATTCATCGAATTTGACTGTGCATACAAGTAAGCATAATATCTCAATATATATGCATATAAACACGTCAAGATCCATTGGGAACAAATCGGATGATATAAAGACAAATAAATGAGTCAATAATCAGCTGGATTTTCTTTCCTTATTTACCCTGGCGCGTCAAGATCTTACTAAATATGGAAACACTAAGATTCACTTCCAAATTCTCGCCAACACACATTCCTTAAATATCCTGATATGACATGATTATGAATAACATGGAAAGATGTATAAATATTATCCAAAACATAATGAACAATAAACGACTCAATCTAAGGATAATTAGACTAAAATACTCGGTTCTAACATTCTCCCCCTTTGATTTTGTTTTGACATCAATAATATTTTCCTGCAAAACAGAGTTAGGTATAAAAAAAATAGCATGGAATATTACTAAGCTGTCTTAATGTTGCATAAAACATGGTATCCAATTGCATATGAAATACAACATTACAAACCAAAGCAAAAAAAATAGATTTTTCAAATTTAAAACAATGCAGAAACAATTTTTTTTTTTTGCAGAAACACTGTAACTCCCCCTAACTCTATTATCTCCCCCTTCTTGTCACAATAGAATCAAGGGGCAGGAACACGACTCACAATGCTGGCAATAGTTGCTTCTATGGGAGACTGACGACTGTCGAGATTTACCAGAGTGGCAGCCATGTCATCAATCACTAATTGCATCTTCTCCTGTTTCTTATAGTGGCACGACATCTTTAGATATCCCATCAAGGCCATTGGCAGATGACGTGGCACTTTATGGCTTGGTGGACTTAAGTGCATAGGGTCCAGTCTTGTCTTTGACATGAGTAAGCTTATGTGTGCATTACACAACCCTGGGTGAGGCCCTCGTATCCCTGGAGGTGTGGTTTCTCTCAAAAGTGGTAGCAGGCACCAACTGTTATGATAAGACACGATAAATCAAGGAGGGAGACCCGAGAAATAGTTTAACTTTGCGCGAAAAGGCCTCCAAATAGATGTGATCAAAGAAAAGTTTCCCCAATGTTACGGGAATGTTCTTCCCCAGGCAAAACATGATAGATGCAACTGTAGCATTTATAGAGCAAAGGCAAGTAGCAGGCATCCACTGAGATGAAAGAATTTTGAAAGAATTTTGAACAGTAGACTGTACCTCATTGGAAGTTTGCTGCTGGGAAGAGAACCATTAAGTGGCCAAGCCATGTGTAGGTCTGTTAGCTCAATGTAACAACGTCCATGTCAGCATCATGTTGCAACTCCCACTTGCTCTTGTGGTTCACATGTGGAGTTTCTGTGTGAATGTTGAGGAGCTTAGGGGAGAAATCATATACATGACCAGCACGAACAACATACTATGCCTCGGCAGTGGATAAGGTGATTGAGTGTTGTATATTACTGAACTAGGAGATAATTTTGTTCCAAAGTAAAAACATCCATATGTGGTGCTTTTTGGATCATCAACACAAGCTGCCCAATCAACATAACTATATCCTGAAGGCTGCAAGATGAGAGTTAGTTTTAGGGTTGTAACACAAGCCAAAATTAGTTGTTCTTGAGATGTATCTGATAATATGCTTAACAACCTTAAGATGTGACTCTTTAGGGTTGGCTTGATATCTAGCACACACCCCTAGATTGAAACAAATATCTGGTCTCCTTGTCGTAAGATA
Source organism: Linaria vulgaris (assembly GCA_948329865.1). Classification (NCBI taxonomy): domain Eukaryota; kingdom Viridiplantae; phylum Streptophyta; class Magnoliopsida; order Lamiales; family Plantaginaceae; genus Linaria; species Linaria vulgaris. The sequence goes on along the minus strand of OX415251.1, from coordinate 73,029,219 downwards.
TATTATACTTTCTATCATGCCTCTATATAGACTTGGTTCAACGAAGTTGCAACTCTCATATGTTCTAAGGCGTTCATTTGTCCCCATACGAGTTTGCATGGATTTTACTTATGAGTCCAAATATCTTCACAAGATTCTTGGCATAGTGGCCTGTGAGATGAATATTCCATCAAGTTCTTGCTTAACCTATAGACCAAGGAAATAAGTTAGTTCTACAACCATACTCATTTCAAAATTAGTTTCCATGACATAAATGAATTGTTGCAACTCTGAGTTAAAGGTAGAACCCAAAATTATGTCATCTACATAAATTTGTGCAATAATGAGATTTTTGTTTAACCTTTTAATAAAGATAGTTCTATCAACTCTACTTTGCGAGTATCCTTTATCTAACAACAGACGTTCATACCATTCTGGAGGGGCTAGCTTAAGACCATACAGAGCTTTCGTAAGTCTAAGCACATGACGCGATAAGTGGGGATCTACAAAACCTTTAGGTTGTTCGACAAAGACTTCCTTATTGAGGTAACCATTTAGGAACACACTTTTGACATCCCTCTAGAACAGTTTAAAGTGTAATAGACAAGCAATAGATAACAATACCCTAATTGATTCTAAACGTGGGGCATGAGAAAAAGTCTCCTCAAAATCAATTTCTTCAATTTGAGTATAACCGTGTGCAACAAATCTGGCTTTATTTTGAATTACATTACCAAGTTCATCTATTTTGTTCTTATTAATCCACTTGGTTCCAATGATGTTGGTGTTCGGCGGTCTAGGTACCAGTTCCCATGCTTGGTTTCTTTCAAACTAATTCATTCTTCTTGCATAGCACCAGTCCAAGCTTCCTCAAGGATAGCTTATTTTTAATTTTTAGGTTCAAATTTGAAGGTATTACACGCATAGTTTATCATTTCATCATACCTTCTTCTGTGTATATTTTTTGTTCTTATACCTTCCTTGATTTCACCTATGATTGTTGTGATAGGGTGATTCTTCTTTAGTCTAGAGGATGGTTCTCTTTGTGATAATCACAAACATCTTTGGTATCTTCTGTCACGTCAGGAATATCAAGAATCTCTTCAGACACAACTGGTGGAGTAGTTGATGCTTCTATAGCAGCTGATGCAACATGTATCCTTAGTCGTTGATCCTCATCTGGAGCAGTGTTAGATCCTCCTTCTATCAGCTCTGTGATTTTTGCTTTTGTTAAAACTGTAGCAAAGTCTCTGGAATCATCAAATAAAAAATTACATGATTCGTTAACAGTTTACGTTCTCATGTTGAAATCACGATAGGCCTGACTATTACGAGAGTAACCAACAAAAATTCCCATATCACATTTTGTCATGCAAGACATAACAAGTACACCCAAAAATATGGAAATGATGCACAATGGGTTTCTTACGTTTCCAGACTTCATATTATGTTTTGTATACACTGTTGATGATATAACAGGCTGTATGGACAGCTTTGACCCAAAAATAAATGGCTAACCTCTTTGATTTTAGCATCACTCGAGCCAATTCTAACAATGTCTTGTTCTTTCTTTCAGCCACCCTATTTTATTGCGGCGTTATAGGTATTGAAAATTCATGAAAGATACATTTCTCATTGCAAAAGGAATTAAATATAGCATTTTTAAGTTCTTTTCCATAATCACTTATAATTCTTTTAATGTTTAATTCCTTATGTGTCACAATAGTATTACATAAATTCGAAAAGCATTGAAGGCCTCACTCTTTTCTTTTAAATATTCAACCTACGTAAATCTGAAAAAGTCATCAACGCAAACAAAAATGTACCTTTTACTGCTTAGACTTTCCTTCTGAATTGGTCCAACCAGATTTATGTGAAGGAGGTCCAGGTTACACGCAGAAGGTGTGTGTTGCAATAGGATGTGACTACTTTTCTCTTATTTTCTCTACATGCATGCTTCCCACTTGCCTTTTTTTCTAGTACCAACACGAGGAATCTCCCGGGCAGCCTTTTGAAAGTGCAGGTGTTGTCAGGAAGTGTCGGTCCAACATTCTGAAAAGAGATGTTGGCACAACACTGAACTCAACACTACTCTGTTCGATTTATTTAAGTTGAATGTTTTATTTTGCCTTTATTCGTAAACTCACCTAGTTCCACAAATTGTAGTTATCTATGATTATTTCACGGTGTTAAGGATCGTGAAGATCTATGCGAGGAACGAAATGATAAGCCGAAGATATTTAAAGTTACATGAAGATAGTATTAGAATATCTTATGAAGATAACATCAAAGGAGATTTTGGAGTTATCCAATAAAGAATAGAACGATCACTAACTCGTGTCTATCACGCCACGGAACAAGGACAATCAAATCCTATAAGAAGGCGTGCTCGACATCAAGACTAACAATAAGACTATAATTAAGTTCTGGGTGCTTAGAATAAATTCTTGTATTGTATTGGTCTTGTTTTACTGAGTTTTATCTAGCTAAACTATAGTTCATAGATTAGTTAGTGTTAGGATCGGGTTCCTTGCTCATTTGTATTTGGTAAGACAATTAAAATAACATTTAGTGAATAACCTGATTAAAATTCGTCTCACTATGTTCTTCATTCCGCTGCATTATTACTCTACAATGAGTATTGGGACAACACCGAATACGATCAGTGTTGGCACAACATTCAGTGTACACACAGTGTGTGAATCAACTAAAAGGGTACCAATCCCGATCCATACATTTACAATTGGTATCAGAGCCAAGAACCTAATTTATTGGTGTTTGGATTTGGTACCATGCCATGGATAATGTGAACCCTAATACAAACAACATGTTTTCAGTGTTGGATGGGACAAACTGTGCTTACTAGAAGATCAGGCTGAGACAATACATCAAATTCTTAAACCTAAGGGTATGGAAACAAATCATTGATGGGTACACTCCACCAATGACCGCCAGAGACGATGATAATGATGTACACATGAAGCCTGAAGCTGACTGGACTCAATCAGAAGTCATTGAAACAGCCAATAATGAGAAAGCATTGAATGCCATCTTCAGTTGGATGGATCCACATATGTTCAGGTTAGTACAATTATGTACAACTGCTAAACAAGCCTGGTTGCTCCTACAAACTCATTGTGAAGGAGATGTCAGTGTCAAAGAAGCTAGACCTCAAATTGCCTTACAGAAATTTGAGAGCATTAGGATGGGTGATGATGAGTCTGTTACTTCATACTTTGCGAAATTAATGGATTTATCTAATGAATGTCAAAGTCTAGGTGATCCTCTAACTAATAAACAACTTTTTTCCAAAGATATGAGAACACTGTCTCCTAGGTTTAAGGTCAAGAAGATTGCTATGCAAGAAGCCAGACACATGTCATCACTTAACTTTCACACTCTTCTGAATGTACTACAAGAATTTGAAATGAACTTAGTACCCATTAACAAACATAGATGCCTTGCATTAAAAGCTACGGAAGAAGAAGTAGATGATGAAACTGAAACAAGTGCCTATCTAGGTTCAGTGGTGAAAAGGTTCAATAACACTGCTTTAAATGATAGAGTCAGAAAAGAGAAAAATGTTCCTCATAATCTAAGAAGGAGTTTTCCTGGTAAAATGGTTAAGTAATCTTTCAAAAAGCCCATTGAGAGTGACACTAAGAAAATGAGAGAACTCGAATGCTTTGAGTGTAAAGACCTCGGACACATGTCATGTGAGTGTTCTAATACTTTGAGAACCACATGTAGTTCTAACTAGGTATACATAGATGATATTGATGATGAGACAGGTTTGGATGAGTTACCAGAAGAACAAGTGTCTGAAGAAGTCCACACAGCAGCTCTGTCTGCGCAAGTCAACTGGACAGAGTGTCAGGACAACATCAGGACAAATGGATGTTGGCTCAACGCTCAGACAGATCCAGAAGAAAAGAAAGACTACTTTGACAGTTGGGAGGATGATGACGATATTTCTAACCCTCAATGTTTTATTACTGATATAAATGAATCTATGGAACATTATAACTTTGTTTGCTTTGGTGGATTTATAGATTTGAATGAAGAGTACTTCCTTGAAGGGGAAATGGATCAAGACAAGGTGGTTGATGAGCTGAAAGTTGTTTACAGGGAACTTGTTGATCAGGTAAAGAAAATCGTAAAAAGGGAAACGGAGCTCACCAGGGAGAACATTTTCTTAATTGAAACTATAACTGAATTGGAGAAAAACCTCACTAGAAAGGAATGCCAAATGGAAAAGATAGAGATGAAGCTGGGAGAAGCAGAGAGAACCTTTCCCAAGTGGAACTCTAGCACAAGAAGGCTGTATGAAGCACTAAGTGTTGGCAATGAAGGAACTACATGTTTAGGATACCAAGAAAGGTCAAGTAAACATGATAATGTTATACCTCATTTTGAAAAGGCTGTTTTTCGCAAAAATAATGGCCACTCTAATCAACCTATGAAAGTAACCTATATGTGCCAATATTGTTTTCAGTTGGGACATTTGAAACCATACTGCCACAAGTAGGATTTTTGGCAGTTTTGATCCTTTATGTATACCACTCTGCAGTTTTAATTTTTATATGTACCGTGCTCAATTTTAGTCCTTTATGTATACATTGTGCTCAATTTTGGTCCTCCAGCTAAATTAATTTTAAATATTGTTAGAAACGCGAGTCATGTGATGTTCGATACGGGTCCAATATAACTGAAATTTTAAGAAAAAGGGTAGATCCGATAATAATACGCCTCCCTCCCTCTCTTCGTCATAAATTATGGATTTGCATCATAAAGAGTTAGATGTATCTTGTATTCATGGTTTCAACTTGGGATAGTGAAAAATAAAAATATATTACATGTTTGTTTTATTTATTTAAATTCTAAAGTGATTACCAAATGCATAGTCTCAAAACGATGACTACCACACTTTTTTTATTTTTATATTTCAAGATTGATACACAATCAATAAATTACCACATTTGATCATTTGTAGCAATAGAAATGTGAAGGAGAAATCATATTTACTTTCCCCCTTCTATTTAGTGGTTAAAATGGGCTCATACTTCTCATCTTACTAGGTCACCCCTCATATTGTTTTTAACGAACCCCTGTTTTTTTCTTAAATTTTAATTTAACGCATAAATAAAAATAATAATGGGACTATTTTTAGGTTCGCGTGACTCGCATGCGATGTCTTTTGACAAATTTTAAAATTAATTTGGCTGAAGGACCAAAATTGAGCACAATGTATACATAAAGGATTAAAATTGAGCAAAGTATATACGAAGGACTAAAACTGCAGAGTGGTATACACAAAGGACTAAAACTGCCAAAAACCTGCCATAAGTACATAAAGTTCTGTGAGAAATATAATTATGATAGAAGTAATGCTGCATCGGCTGTTAGGAAAACATTGGGTCGCTCAAATATTGGCTCAACATTCCGAAGCAACACCAGGGAACAAAACAACAGTTTTTAAAAGAACACACTTTGGTCTCCAAAAATCAAAATTATATGTAATGTTGTGTTCTGAGCTACTCATACTCTTACTGGTGACTGGTATTTTGACAGTGGCTATTCTATACATATGACAGGTACCATGACTAACCTTATGATCTTGTGCCTGTATGGTACTGTTACATATGGTGGAGGAAGCAAATGAAATATCATAGGAAAATGGGTTCTCAATGTGGATGGTTTCCCTCATCTTATCAAGGTTCTGTTGGTGGATGGTCTAAAGGTTAATCTCATCAGCATTAGCCAACTTTGTAATGAATCTAAATTTGATAAGTATTCCTGTGATGTGTTTGATGAATCTAATAACTGTGTTATGTCAGGGAAAAGGTCAAAAGACAATTGCTACTTGGTGGATGAGGATGCACAATGCCTACATGTGAAGGTTCATGAATCAGTAGTTTGGCACTGAAGGCTAGGACATGTCCAGTACAGGAATATGGAAAAAATCATCAAGCTACAAGCTGTGAGAGGCATACCTAAACTTTCCAGTCTAGGTAAACTAGTTTGTGGTGATTGTCTGCAAGGTAAACAAACCAAGACGACACATACACCCATACATGTGGAAGGTCAGATCTCTAAAACCTCTAAATGCTTTGAATTATTGCACATGGATCTGATGGATCATATAGAGGTTTGTAGCCTTGCTGGTAAGAAGTATGCTTATGTAATTGTTGATGACTTTTCTAGGTATATATGGGTTAATTCTTGTGGAGACTTTCAATATACTAGCTGATAGTATTAAGTTGATCTATAATGCATGTGTTATTAGGATTCGATCAGCTCATGAGAGGGAATTTGAAAATAGAGAGTTTGATGATCTGTGTGATTATAGAGGCATCTCTCGTGAATACTCCGCCCCTATCACTCCCCAACAAAATGGAGTTGCTGAAAGAAAAAATATAAGGGTTATGTTAAATTCCCGAAAGATAACTAAAAGAATTTGGGCAAAAGTACTTAGTACCGCATGTTATATTTGGAATAGTGTTTATCTTAGACCAGGCACAATCATGACACCTTATCAAATAGTTAAGAAAATTAAGCCTAACTTGAGTCATTTTCAGGAGTCTGGTTATGCGTTTTATATTTTGAAGGATAGACAACCATTAGGAAGGTTTGATGCTAAAAGTGAAAAGTTATTTTTTGTTGGATATTCTGTGAATAGTAGTGTTTATAGAGTGTTTAATCCTAGATTGAATACTTTCCAAGAATAGATAAATGTTGTGTTTGATGATCATGGTGTTTCTGTAGGTATCACTGATTGCCAACTGAGACTGCCCCAGACTGGAGATGTGGTGCCAACACCAGCAGGAGACCATGTTGACGCAACACTAGGGATTGACAGAGAAGACACAAGGAATGATGATGTTGATCTGACATCGGCAGATGCTGATGTTGGACCAACACCAGAATACACAGATTTTGACACTAAAGAATTCGTTGGAAAAAATATTATGAGGGACATTCCTGCCAGAATACAAAGGGATCATCCCACTTCTCTGGTTATAGGAAATCTTACTGAAGGTGTAAGCAACTATTCCGTGACAAAAAAGAGTTACGTGCGCTTTCTCTCTCTAAGGAAAAAGCTCTCCCTTCTCTCTAAAACTTATCATCTTTTTTGAAGTTTTTTGACAAAGGAACAGGGCCGCCGTTTCAGCCTCCTTGAGGTTCCGACAATGGTGCTCGGCTGCCCATCACGAGCAGCCATCGTTCCCGTCATCAACCTTCAGTTCCGATGAACGTTTGAAGGAGTTGGGCACTTACGGTCAGTTTCATACTTAGCAGCATTTCCAGTTTCGAGTTTCACTTTCTTGGCCGTTGTTTCACCTCCCAGCAGTCATCCTCTTCGTCTCCGTTGTACTTTGAGGACGCAGCAGTGGCGGTGTTGAAATTTTGGCCATCTTTGTGCGACTTGTGTGCTTGAAGATTCAGTCGGATTTTGAACAGATCCCGCCGTTACTATCACTTCCAGTCACTTGCGTCTCATCAGGCGAATCAACGGTCATCTTCTCCGGCGGGTTTGGAAGGATTCAGCCAGTGGGGTCAAAAGGCACCTAGATACGACCGGTGGGCGTGGGGAGCAAACCGGCAGTGGGTGCGCCTGACACTTTGTACTTTCTGCCCCCCACTACTAACAGTCCTAGTCACACCCACCGCACGACGTTCGTTAGTGGGTATGGCTGACAACGTCTGACACCGTCCAGGTCCTGTTCCCCGCCACTGCCAGTACATGTCAGAGCACGCCAACGTCTTTGGGTGCGTCTGACTCCGTCAGATTTCTGTCGCGGCCAGTCCGAGTCAGCCGATGACGCTGGGTTTCGATTTCCCGCCTATTTCAGCTAACTTTGAACCGAATTCAAAGGTTAGTAATCAGTCATCATCCCCGCCACTTGTCAAGAGGAAGGAGATCAATAATGTCAACAATGGTACTTCCGTTTGGAACAAGCCGCAAGGTTCAACGGTGGAGCCTAAAACATTTGCTCAAATTTTGCAATCAACATCAAAGGCAACCAATGATTGGAAATTTCGCAACGTTAACAAGTCTCTCGTGGACGGAGCGGATGGAAATCGCGAGTTCGTGGCTCGCAAGTCCTTCACCATGATCGACGACAAACCGATGCTGATTTTCAACGAAGCGGAATGCGACAAACTGGATGCCCGCTTGGGGAGGTCACTTATTTGTAAGTTTCCGACCATTATTCCAAATTATACATATGTTAAGCATGCATTCGAGCGACTTAGGCTCGTTGGAGATTACACCTATGGCCCTCTCGGTCCAAAACACTTGCTTCTAAATTTGGAACTTGAGGAGGATTATTCGAGACTGTGGCATAACAGTACACTGAATTTCCTTGGTATTGCTAACGGTATCATTTTCAAATGGACACCGGAGTTTGAGATTGATAAAGAGCCGCTGGTTGCTCCCATTTGGATCGCATTGCCAAAACTGCCACTAAGGCTCTGTCATCGGGAATGCTTCATGGAAATTGGGAAATGTTTTGGGAAACCATTGCGCATTGACGACGGGGCAGCGCTACTGTCTAGGCCGTCCCTTCCTCGAATCCCTGTCGAGGTTAATGTCCTAGAGCAGAAGCTGGAACACATCCAACTTGCTACTACTCGCAAAGGTCGAATCACTAAGATAAGACAGCCGGTGGTGTATGAAGATTGGCCGGCGTATTGCTCGAAATGTTGTGTTTTTGGACACGGGGCCGATACATTTGTTGTGGAAAAACATGGAACTGTCATCGATGATGACACATATGCGGAGCTCGCAACATACCACAACCAACATGCGGTTAAAAAAGGGACATTCAAAGCACGTTTTGTACAGTCAATGCAGCTGCGGCCTAACAAGGAAACTGATTGTGTCAACTTTTTCAATGTTCTAAAATCGGATACTAAGGCACAAGATACATCGACGGTGAACGAAAGTAGGGTCGATGATTTGCCCGTTAAACTTGCACAACATTCCGACAAAGTTGCCAATACATCCCCGCACAAGCAACAAAAATGTATTACACCGACGCCGGTCAAACCTGCCAACCCAAAACAGGGCAAAGAACAGAGAATAAAAGTAGTGGAACGACAAGAATCAGAGGCAGAGGCACATAGTAGTGACAAAGAAGAAACCGATGAGGAGGAAACCGATGATGAGGAAATTGAGGAGGAAACCGAAGAAGACGTAGCCGAAGAGGAAAAATCATACTCAGAAATTAAGGCGGCAGAAATGATTCACTGCCTTAGGACCGAGGAGATGACGTTTGAACGCCTTCATCAAATTGACAAAACTCTTGCAAACTATCTCGAGCGGAAGCCAAACCCGTGTTGGGGACCGGTTATCGTGGAATTCAATAAGCAATTAGAACTTGCCAGAACACGAAGAAAAGAGGCAAAAGCGACAAGAAAGAGGTTGCAATAAGAACAAGAAGCCGGTGATGAGTAACCCTTGGCCGTGGACTAGTGCATAGGAAACCGATTTACTGTTTTTCCTTCGCATTTTGTACTTGTTTGCTATTGTACTAGCTATTATGGACTGCCTTCGTAGTCCTTGTAACCCACGAGTGATTTAGCACATCACTTGTTATGTTTGTTTGCTTTGTATCGGGGTCATGCTTGGTTGAGGGCTCGAAGCATGACTTATTCTGTATAGCCCTCCGTTTCATTTATAAAACCTTTATTTCTTCTCTTCTTACTGAAGGTGTAAGAACCAGAAACAAAGAAAGAGTAAATTACAAAAAAATGGTTAAACTTAGTGTTTGCATGTCATATGTGTGTAATACTGTTACTTGTTTTGTTTTTGCTGTAGAACCTAAAAATGTTAATGAGGGTCTTAAAAATTCTCACTGGATAAATGCTATGCAGGAAGAACTCATGCAATTTTCACCCCCATCACCCTGACTATGTCTACAAACTTGAAAAAGCTTTATATGGTTTGAAACAAGCTCCTAGAGTTTTGTATGAGAGGTTAACTAATGTCTTACTATGTTTTGGCTTTTCAAGGGGTGAAGGTGATAGGACATTGTTTATCATGAGAAAAAATAAAGAAGTCTGTATAGCTCAAATATATGTTGATGATATAGTATTTGGCTATTCTATGAAGTCCGCCTTGGATAAGTTTGTTAGTACTATGACAGGTACAAGACTTGACATAGTGTACTCTGTGTGTGTGTGTGTGTGTGTGTGTCAGGTATCATGCAGCACCAAAGGTATCTCACTTAATTGCGGTAAAAAGAATCTTAAGATATATCACTGTAACTGCTGAGTTGGGAATCTGGTACTCTCATTATACAAGTTCAAACTTGGTTGGCTTTAGTGATAGTGACTGGGTAGGAGATTTAGATGGTAGAAAATCCACTAGTGGAGGTTTTTTATCTAGAAAATAATCCACTAGAGACAAAATTGTGTGTCTTTGTCTACTGCAGAATCAGAGTATATTGCAGCTGGCAGTTGTGTAGCCCAAGTGATATGTTTGAAACATATGCTTTGTGATTATAGGTTAACTAGTAATACTCTTCTCATGTTCTGTGATAACTTGAGTGCCATTAGTATATCTAAAAATCATGTGTAGCATTCTAGAACCAAACACATTGACATTAGACATCACTTTTTAAGAGATTTGGTTGAAGATAAAATAATCACAATTGAACATACTGAAACCAACAACCAACTGGCTGACATGTTTAAAAAACCATTAGACAATGAGAGGTTCTTCAGTTTGGGGAAGGCTCTCGGCATGAGTGTGTTGTGAAGACACTGTGCATACATGTGTTGTCTTAACATCACAGGCGAACACTAGTGACTGATTGTGGTGTACCCTGATTGTTCTCTTGTTTGTTTGGTTAGTTCTTCTAATTTCCTTGTTTATCTCATGTTTGATTTTCTGCATTCTTGAACCTTGAGAAGTCTCACTAGCCTGTCAGCATGATTAGATAGCTTACTCTTTACAAATTCTTTTTGCTTATCCTACTGTGTTGTCAAGATCTTAAGGGGGAGTATCACTGGTTTTCTTCAATTCATAAATGTCATATGCAAGGATGTCATTTGCAAGGGCATATCTCCTAGGTTGTTAGCTGCCAGTAACACACAAGTTTGTTTCTCTTTTTACTATAGGAGCTTAATTATCTCTGTGATGTTAACCTCTTTCCTGTTTACTTAGTGTGTTTTTCTGTTGTCTAAGTCCAACTCATGTTTTAGGTCTATGGAAAGCTACTGTTTTTGAATGGTTCATTCTAACTCTTGCAGTTCCAGGTATCTTGGTGAGATTCTGCTTATGATAGTATGTGAAGAAAACCTTGGTAAGTCCTTGACCACACAGACACTTGGCTCAGTACATAATGTTGAGTTCGAATGTTATGCCAACACTGCTACTCTGAATGTTGCCTCAACACTCATCACAACACCGTGACTTATAAGTTATACGCATTAACTACTATGGTCACGTGTCATGCCAACACGTTCAGCATGTGCTGACTCAGCATGGCGGGAATGGAACACGTTCTTAATATTTACCTGCCCATTACTCCTATATTAAATGGAACTTTCCGTATTCATCCTATTTATATTTTATCTTATTTTTTGCAAAATAAATTAAACCCTGGATTCTTACTTACTTACTAATTTACTCACGCAGGCTACAATGGGAAAGGAATCCACAATTGCCGATGTTACTAACGTTGCAGCTGCTATGTCTTCTGATGCAGAGGGAGTTCGGCCCTGTAGAAGCACCTGCAACGCGGTGGTGACTACTGAACCACCAAAAAGAAAGGCCCAAGTTTATACCAGAAGGAACGTAAAAAGGGCGCTACTACCAGTGTTGAGCTAACACCAGTTCCAGAAGATGTTTCGCCAGCACATAAACCCACTAATGTGGTCACAACACCATCACCAGAGAATGTTGTCACCACACAGGAACCTGCAGACACAGATGCTACTCTGAAGGCACCCAAAATCTCTTAGGATGTCCCTTAACTGATGAACAGGTGAATCCAGGGGCAGAGGTGCCTGAGGAGAATCAATCCCCTACTCCTCCTTCTGAAACTGATGGGGAGTAGGAAGAAAAATAAGCACAAGATCAAGAGAAAGCTGCTGAGGAAGAAGCAACTGAGGAAGAAGTTGCTGCTCAAGAAGAAGAATCCTCATCTTCTCAAGAAGATGATTCTACCGATGAGGATGAGGAGGAGGTTCAGATGAAGAAGAGGATGAGGATGATGAAGAAACTGAGGAAGAAGCTGAGGAATAGAACCAGCTTGATGTTGTGCCAACATCAGCTGGGCAAAATGTTCGACCAACACTCACTGATCAGAATGTTGATCCAACAACAGCCGAAAAGGATGTAGAAACAACACTGGAATGTGAGGAGGAATCTGAGCCTGAACCACCAGAAACATTTAAGGCCGATTTTTTAACTGAACGTCATAATAGGTGTTTCTTGAACAAAACTGCAAGTGACAACCTTGATATTATGACTGATAGGAAGATTTGGGCTGAGGGGAATATTGTTGTTGATGACATTAAAAAGTACAAGGTGTTTGTATTACTTGAGTCTAAGAGCATGTTATATTCCTTGATTGAGGTTGTCCCCTATGTCCCTGATGTAATTAGGAAATTTTACTATAACCTGTCTAAGTTTATGCATGCAAAAGGGTCCCCAAAAAATGGGAGAGTATTTGTGAGGGAAAAGTTCCACAAGTTCAATCCCTCTATCATCAATAAAACTTGGAGGATGCCTAGAGGACATGAAAGAGAGGAGGAAATTGATGATGACAACATGATGAAGGAACTAACAGGTGGACTAGAGAAGAAGTGGAAGAACAAGCAGAAGGTAACTAGACTCACATCCCTCACTGCTGTTATGTGCAAAGCTGCCTCCTACAACTGGATACGCTCAACCAACTCCACAGTCCTCACTCATAAGATGGCTGTGTTGTTATACGAACTGCATAACGGGGATCCAGTGAACATGGGGGAAAGAATTTTCAGGATGATTGGTGAGGCTGCACACAAGAAGGATGCAATCTTGCCCTTTCCTGCCTTGATCTACAAAATTCTCACTGATCAAGGATTCAAGAAAGGTGAAAATGAGACATTTGTGGACAAGACTGGTTAGCTACCCATCACCCATGGATGGATCCACATGCTCCAGAAAGTAGTGGTGCATAGCAGGGGAAGAAGAAGGCACACAGCTTCATCACTGCCTTAGTTCATGAGGATGATTCTACCCCATCTAAGGCTATCAGCTCTGCCTTCATTCAAGAAAAGGTGGAGTGGTGTGATAGGATGGTTGCTGACAGGAGAAGAGAGATTGTAGACAGGGAGGAGGAGATTAATGAGCTAGACACCATCATAAAGCACTTGTTGGTGACCAGTTTTTTGTTTCTTGTACTTTTAAGTTATTTTGAACAATTAATGTTTTGGCACATAGAGCATGTTCTCTATTTTTTTTCTGATGGGATGTAATCAGAATATTGTTCGGCACATTGTTAATTATTCTAGTTTGCTTTGGTTTGTACTGTTGAACAAACTGCAGGTGTTGAAATGACAGATGGAAATGTTGGGACAACACAAATGTTGACTGTGTTGGCTCAACGCTGCAGTTCTTCATTCTTAGAATAAGGGGAGGGGGCAAATAAAAAAAGTATGTGTTCTTATATTCTGAAATACATGTACTTAGGCAAAATTGGTAGTAGGTGGAGTTTTGTGAAAAAAGGCAAAAAGAGGGACATTGAAAGTGTAGGTGTTGTCAGAAAGTGTCGGTCCAACATTCTAAAAAGAGATGTTGGCACAACAATGACTGGATCACTGCTTTGTTCGATTTGTTTAAGTTGAATATTTTATTTTGCCTTTATTCTTAAACTCACTTGGTTCCACAAGTTGTAGTTATCTGTGATAATTTTAGGGTGTTAAGGATCGTGAAGATCTATACGAGGAACGAAATGATAAGCCAAAGATATTTAAAGTTACATGAAGATAGTATTAGAAGATCTTATGAAGATAACATCAAAGGAGATTTTGGAGTTATGCAATAAAGAAGAGAACGATCACCAACTCGTGTCTATCACGCCACAAAACAAGGAAAATCAAATTCTATAAGAAGGCGTGCTCGGCATCAAGACTAAAAACAAGACTAGAATTAAGTTCTAAGTGATTAGAAAAAAATTCTTGTATTGTATGTGTCTTATTTTACTGAGTTTTATCTAGCTAAACGATAGCTCATAGATTATTTAGTGTTAGGATTGGGTTTCTTGCTCAGTTGTATTTGGTAAGATCATTAAAGTAACATTTAATGATTATTTGGCCGTAAGGCTCGGCAGGTTATATTCATATAAACTACTTAAAATTCATCTTATTGTGTTCTTCTTTTTGTTGCATTATTACTCTACAACGAGTGTTGGGACAACACCAAATATGATCGATGTTGGCACAATATTCAGTGTACACATAATGTGTGAATCAAGTAAAAGGGTACCAATCCCGGTCCATACATTTACACCTTTGTTTTTGAGAGTTTGGACAAGGTTCTGTAGTTGATGTAATCCATTCTCTAGTGCATTAACTCGGTCTGTGCATTAATACTAAAGTGACATATCGGGATATTTTCATGAATATCGTGTCCGATTAATGTGTAGTAGTTATCTTTATTTCTCAGTCCCTGTAGGACACACCTGTCTTCTTTGTCGATTACTTCACATTCATCCTTGGTGAATCGGACGAACATGATATGATCGTACAATTGACTTATGCTAATGAGGCTAGCATGTAGTGCTTCCACGTAGAAGACATCCTTCAGTCGAGGGAATCCTTTTACATTCAGGGTCCTTCTTCCAACAATTTTACCTTTGTTTCTATCTCTAAAAAAATATCTCACCTTATTTCATTAAAAAAATTGATGAGCATGTCTTTGTTCCATGTCATGCGATGGGAGCATCCATTGTTAAGAAACCATTAGTTAGTAGGATTATAGAAAGTGGACCGATTAATGACAAAACAATAACATTTGAGCTTTGAACCCAATTTTTTGTTGTGCGATGTGATTTTGTTTATGAACATGAGTTATTATCTTTGGTGTTGCAACAACAGTTGTTGTACCTTTTTTTCATGTTCTTACAGGGCTTGTTGTTCCTTATCTGTGGCACGTGGCCTTCACACAGTTGGAAGCAATAGGACTGGATATGTCCTTTCATTCCACAATGATGACATACTGGCTAAAAATTTTGAAAGTTAGTAACAAAAGATTCATTAGAAAAGTTTTGCTTCATACCAGTGAATCTCCAAGACACATAAGGTTGATTATTTTCTGATAGAGGTTGGGGAATTAATTTCCAGATTTCAGTTTTTAGAGGGGCGAGGGAAAGAATAAGAAGAACGAGAAGAGAACAAAGAGAAGACAACAATTGCTCGGCAATTCAATATCAATAATCATCCATAACTTGTCCAATAATTAACCCTTAGCCTCATATTTATAGGCTAGGTAATAAGAACCTACCAAAGCTAGAGTTCTTAATAAAAGCAACAATATAACTTAGAATCTTAAACTTACCAAACTATTATACTATAATTTAATAATAATTAAAATACTAGGAAAGTAATACTAAATAATATTCTATCTATAATCTCTATCATTCTCCCCGGCTTGCAAAAACTCGCCCCCGGAGAGTTTGGAAAATGTCTTTCTTGAATCTTCAATGGAACTCAAATCATCGGGGGTGACCCTTCCAACGAACAAGATAGTCTTGAGGTCCATCAATGAGACCACCAGGATTTGCCTCCGAGGATAGGGGCGATGTAGGAGACAGTGTAGGCACTAAACTTGAAGAAGTCGTGGAACTCCCTGAAACACTAGCATAAAAATAAGAAAGCAAAATATCACGATAAGCGGTTAAATTCTTAATATTGATAGTAGGAATCTCAAGGCAAGTTCAACAAATTAGAGTCAATAGTTGGAGCCATAGGTTAATGAGTCATGAGAATAAGCCGAGGTTGTGTCCCCACTCTCATCATCTTGACCCTCCATATTGGTATCTTCTTCAAGTGATTCCACAAGTATCTCTTCATCATCTTTGTGGGTCTCATGTGAAACCAACAGTGAGTGGTGCGAACATCGGGAAGCAATATGACCTATTTCATGGCATTTATGGCACACTATAGAAGAGTAAGATCTTGAGCTTTCCCGATTAGACTGAAACTAACAGACTTGGTTTGTTTAGACTCCCCAACTTGTGATCCGTATGCAGACGAAGATTTGTGATACCGCTCAACCTCTAATGCCTTTTGATAAGCATCAAGTAAAGTGTCTCGCTCATGTAACTTCACATCCCTTTGAAGATCATCCTGCAAGCCATTAATGAATCGAGTCACAGTGACCCGATGCTCTTCTCTAACTTTGCACCTAAGTCTCAAATCTTCGAACCGATCAAAATATTCAGCCACACGTGAGGACATTTGCTTCAAATTTAACCAATCATCCATCATTTGTCTTTTGTAAAAAGAAGATTTTTTTTTCAATTTATGCTTCATATCTTCCCACAAAAACAATAGGTGGTTCATCAGCTAGCTCCACTTCTCTTACAATACTTTGCTAATACTTCTTAGCAGACCCAACTAACTTCATTTTTGCAAACCAGACTTTATAACTATCAGTCATGCCATAAAAATTAAAATAATCTTCCAAACAATCTAACCAAACAACAAAGACAGTATGACCATGTCTCCCATAAAAATCGGAGATATCAACCTTAACTTTCCTAGTTATGTCATAAGGATCATCGTCAGGTGGTTGACGTCTACTAGGTCTACCCACGTACCTCTCCCTGGGTTGATAAGACTGAATATCTTCATGGTCATCAAGATAATGATCATATTGATTAGGCTCAACATGCATATTCCTATCATTCCCGTTATTATACGGTCCTACTCATCTATGTTAGTAATGAATATCAGGTTTGGGTAGGATTCCTTTACCGTTATTCGAATATGGTGAAGAATTACTTACTAAATTTTGACATTGAGACACATGAGCATCCAATTTACTATTAAAACTAGTCTCTAATGTTGTGATCCTTTCATTGAATTCATCTATCATTGATTGAATCGTACCATTCATTGCATCAATCTTACTACATAATTCTTCAAGTTTCTTATCCGTCATTGCTCTTGTAACGATCATGCAAAACTTGCCAACAAAAATTTAAAAGTCCTAAAATCAATAAAAAGAATAAACTTTTACCGATAATATGAGCCAACCAAATTTTTGTTGTAATCCAGGCAGCCCGCTTCCTCGACAAAATTAGGCTTTAACTGGCTCTACATCACCTGTAACCAAAAATTAATTGCAGGTCAAATATGAGGATATCGGCAACTTAAGGATGAAACTCACAATAACCCAAAAGGAATAAGGTTGCAATATTCTGTCTCTTTCGTTAAGAGTGTTTTGGGACTCGGACTGTCGGAACCCGGGATGGTCTTTATTGCTGAAGACCTGGGTGAGCGCAACCTCCGGTGACGGTGCTTGCTGGTGGTGGTGGAATCGTGGTGATGGAGAGGCCGTACGGCGTGAAGGAGGCGGTGGTGTAATTGCAACGAGTGGCAGCTGCGTTTCGTCTGGTGGTAGTGGAACTGAGCACAGAAGCGGTGTCGCGGGGTGTTGAAGACCGCAATGGTGGTGACGGGTATTGCAGGCGGATGCGTGGCGAACGACGGCCGTGGAGACGCAGTTGAACGGCGGCGACTGGGCTTAGGGTTGCCGTGCGTGAGGTTTTTTTCTTTTTCTTTTTTGTTTTTTTTAAATTTGGAAATTACAAACCAAACCCTAAACTACCAAAAATACTTTTAACTGACTCTATTATTTTTTTTCTTTTCTTTTTTGTGACGTAAGAATACAGCGGAAAAATGAGGAAAAAAATCTTATGGCTCTGGTGCCAATTTGATAGAGGTTGGGGATTTAATTCCCAGATTTCAGATTTTAGAGAGGCGAGGGAAAGAATAAGAAGAACGAGAAGAGAACAAAGAGAAGACGACAATTGCTCGGCAATTCAATATCAATAATCATCCATAACTTGTCTAATAATTTACCCCTAGCCTCATATTTATAGGCTAAGTCATAAAAACCTACCAAACCTAGAATTCTAAATAAAAGCAATAATATAACTTAGAATCTTAAACTTACCAAACTATTATACTATAATTTAATAATAATTAAAATACTAGGAAAGTAATACTAATTAATATTCTATCTATAATCTCTATCATTTTCATTTTGTTGTCCAAGTTCTTCTTCTGAATACACATAATGGAACTCATTTTCTTTTATTTCCAGATGTTGATCTGGTTCCTTTTTGATTGGTTGCTACCAAAGACTGTAAGACAAATTAATTAAAAGTTATTTAAGAGATGGATTTCATTAATATCGGATGCATGTATTTAATTGACAAAATACAAATTACGCATATGCAAGCCTCTACCTATTGATGATTGTTTTGTTTCCAAGTTGATGTGATAAATTAGCCACCTTTCGTATGTAGTAAAGAACCCTCTAATCCTAATGATGTCAGGCCGTTAAGCACTTTTCCCTTGCCAGAAGTTCACCATATCATTGGAGTTGTACAACGCAATAGAAGAGAATTAAAGTTACCAACTATAATCTTGATTCCACGAAGCACGTTAATGTCGAAGGTCTAAAGATTTATCTGTCCGATCTACTATGCTAGTGTTGCATTAACGATCAGTAATGCATAGTTCAACATA
The DNA here is from genome assembly GCA_948329865.1 of Linaria vulgaris. Classification (NCBI taxonomy): domain Eukaryota; kingdom Viridiplantae; phylum Streptophyta; class Magnoliopsida; order Lamiales; family Plantaginaceae; genus Linaria; species Linaria vulgaris. The sequence continues at coordinate 73,010,484 of OX415251.1, read as the reverse complement.
ATACAGGGTTGATCCACATCACTACTCTGGTTCATAGAAACGCGTGTATCGAGCATATATACCAAGTAACATATGCAACAAATAATATCCAACAAAACAAAGTCATCAATAAATATAATCAAAACATAGGTTCAAGGTGCACTCATATGAGATTTAAAAGTCCTCCTCTCAGATACTGAGAGGATTAGCTACAACTAGTCATATTCAAATCACAACAATTCACTATAGATTCAATAAGGAAAATAAAAGATTATACTCATGATCTCCTTAATGCTTTTCTCTACACTGATTGTTGACTCCTATTGCTCGCATTTCTCCGTCAACAATGATTGTAGTGCTACGAGCAATAGAATTTATGCTCTTCTAATCCTAGAATGCGTTTGTAAGTGTTTGCAAGTGGATTCTAAAGCGGTATCCTAGTTCGGGATCCAAAGTGATTTTTCTAAAAACATATAATAAATAGAATCAATCCTAGATATTTATATCCAAAAATAAATAAATATATTCTTAAAAAAATATGCTTATATCCCAAAACATGAAATTTAAGTTTTATAATTATATACATAAAATATAAAATATTAATAAAATAATAAAAAACTGATGAATTTTCATTTCTATTTTTAAAATGATACTCTTTTCCCATCTTCTCTCTCTCGACCTATTCTTCTCGCGTGGACGACTTTCCTACTTTGTTTTTCACTCGCACCGCCGGAGGCAATTGGCAAATGAAATCTGATTCTCCCAATGATGCAAAACGTGTCTATGGCAAAGGCGCAATTACAAAAGGCAATGATGTGGTGAGAAATGACGGGGAGTGGTAGAGGAACTGGGTTCAATGAAAGAGAAGATATGGCTAGGGGTCATCGGCGCCATTTTATATATTTTGTTGTGGTTTAATTAGATAATAATTTTTAATTATGGGAATTTTGTGTTTTTATAACGTTGAGATTTGTAGGATGCTGCATCGCTAAAGATTTTGGGGTTTAATAAATTCGAACTAAAGCCATGGATTATATTAAATTCGGATTTGAAAATTTTAAATTCGATTTACTCTTGTTAGGTTAATGTTTGTGCAATTTTTAGACTTGTTTCTTTTGCGTAGTTCACAGTAACAACATGCTTCTTATAGTTTCAACCAAAGGAAATTAATTCTATTTAATATTACAAATATCATGACGGAAGAAATTACAAATGTAGTTAGGGGAAAATGATAATATAAAAAGCCACAAATTAAAAAATTGTGAAAATTATTTTAGGGAAATAAATATATTTTAGAGTAAATTTTATTTATTCTTAGGATATTAAATTTTCAGAATTAACTCTTTGTTTTATCACTTTAAGACCCTGAACTATGATCAATTATCACTTACACTCCGAGTAAAGAGAAGATCTATTTTGTCCATAATTAATTAATCGGTCACGTGCAACACATGTGTCTGTTTAAATGCCTAATTAAATCACGGGGAAAAGCAACATGATTAACATAATTCAAAGTGGTAAGTGATAAAATTAATAGTTCAAATGTAACATATAATCGTCCAATAGCTGAGGGTTTTAAGTGATTTTTTTCACTGTGGCTTATCTACTATTATCTTTATTACCTAATTGCAAGTTAAACCTTGTATTTATCATTACATTACTTTTTTTTTCGAAACTCACGAGTAAACCTTTCATAAAACTAGCAAAAAAGCCAAAAAAAAAGTATGCATGTAAGAACATGCCACATCATACACAATGGAAAATAGAAAAAACAGGGAATCATAAGCCCACTTCAAAATAGCTATTGCGAAACACGCTAACTTGTGTGTCTCAGAGTTGCTCTCGCTCCGAATCCAGTGAATGAAAAATTCTGATTGTGTGCGAAGAAGGTCACGAATATAAGCTATAATGTTACCCCCTTCCGCACCCAACCAGCTTCAAGTTAATAGCGTCAAAGACTTCTAAATTATCTTCCTCAAAAACAATATTACGCCAACCATGCTCAGCAGCAAATTTAATAGAATTAAACGCTGCCATAATTTCAAAATCATGAGGGCCAAAATTACCCGCAAAATGCCTTTGGATTCTACCAACAATTGCCATTCAAATCGTGGAAAATCGTCCCCATGCTCGACTCTCCCACCTCCTCAATAACCGCCCCGTCAAAATTGCATTTGATCCAATGTTTGCATGGTGGTATCCATGGGCCAGATTCTATAGGATTATTTTTTTTTGCTCTATCAAGGGTGCTGTAAACCTCATGCCATTGACGATGATAACTGCTACGAAACGCGGCAATCTCAAGTGGCCTAGACTATTTCTCACCCACGAGGAATTTAATGCGGTTTCCCCAAAGCGCCCAATATACAATAATTGTTCTCGAGAATTCGACTTTGCCAAAGAGACAACCGACCCGAATGCACCATTCCATAACACTCTCCCCCTCCAAAATCATAGCTTTGATAGGAAATCAAGATAGCGCCCAAACTTGTCGTGCCACATGACAAAAGAAAAAGCCATGACGAGAATCTTCACCAAACTCATGATAAACAATGCCTACGGCTCGGAAGTTAATATAATTCTATATTCACTTCTTAAACTTGGTGTTTGTTTATTCCGTTGCACTATTATTCTGGTCTGTTGTTAAAGTAACATCGCTGAAGTAACAACATACAAATCTGTTGTTAACCCTCCAGTGTTAAGGTAACAACAACAACGTATCAACCCGATCCACAGTTTCACAAAATATAACCACGTGAAGATTATGGAAAACATAAACCTTGAAGATCACGGGTGAACTGAGTACTTGAAAGTAGTTGAAATCTGCGTGATGATCGGGTGGGGCATGGGGTTTAATATTTTCGACGCGCGTTAATTGTAATGCGGTTGAGTAAATGTCCTCTGCCTTTTTATAGTGCATATAGTTTTGTCCTTCTGTTGCGAGATTACACCTTATCATATACAACTGATTGCATTATACACTACAAGATTTGGGGGTCAATAGTGACCGAAATGCAGTCACTATTGACCCCCCCGGCCCATGTGGTCCCTGATGGTCAATAGTGACCGCCTTTAAGTCGCAGATGACCGGTCACTATTGACCTCGGTCACTTGCCATCAGTGACCGCAATTAGGTCGCTGATGAGGGTCAATAGAGACCGGAAGATTAGTGACCGCTTTTCGGTCCCTGTTCATTTTAAAAAATTAGTGACCGCAATTAGGTCCCTACTAATATTTATGAATATTAGTAGGGACAAAATTGCGGTCACTAATATTAAAAACAAGGACCACAATTCGGTCCCTACTAATATTCATAGATATCTATGAATATTAGTAGGGACCGAATTGCGGTCACTATTGACCTGTACGAAAAATAAAAAAAACACTAATATTCCGGATTTAATCCGGAATATTATTGTTTTTTGTTGTAAAATTATGATTTTAACAAGATCAAAACCATAAAATAATGAAGAAAAAGTTAACATAATGACATGAATGTAAAAAGATGAAAACAAATGTCTAATAATCGAAAATATAATATGAATGAAAACAAAAAAAAATGAATGATTAAAAAAGATGAATGAAAGCAAAAAGACTAATGAAAACAAAAAGATTAATGAATAAAACAACAAGTGAAAGAAAAGTAAGAAAATAAAGTGTAGATCCAAAACAAAAAAAAAGTGAAAGAAAGAAAGAAAATAAAATATAGATAAAAAATAAAAAAAAGTGAAAGAAAGAAAGAAAATAAAGTGTAGATCCAAAATAAAGAAAGAAAGATAATAAAGTGTAGATCCAAAATAAAAAAAAATAGTGAAAGAAAAGAAAGTGTAGATCCAAAGAAGTGAAAGAAAAGAAAGTGTTTTTTGGATTTATGTTGTTGTGTTGGTGTGTTGGTGATTTTTGGAGAAAAGAAGAGAGTGTTGTTATGTTGGTGATTTTTGGAGATAATGAAATTAGATGTGTAAGAGTGGTGAGTATATATAGAGGGGAGGGTGAAATTTTCAAATTTTCGAAGAATTCAAATTTTTCTCTCAATCCCGCCTAAAATTTTCGCCCAATTTCAAATTTTTGGATTTCAATGACTGCATTTAGGTCACTAATATATATTAGGGACCGCTATTAGGTCACTAATATTTTGTAGTGAATGCAGTGCGGTCCCTGTTGCCATATCAGGGACCTAAGTGCGGTCCCTAATAATATTCATCCATTTTAAAGTATGAATATTAGTAGGGACCGTAATTCGGTCCATGTTGAGTCAATAGGGACCGCAATGCAGTCCCTGTTGAGTCAACAGTGACTGCATTGCGGTCCCTGTTGACTCAATAGTAACTGCGTTGCAGTCCCTATGGTCTCCCATACTTTAAAATTAATTTTTTTTATTGATTTTGGTGTGTTTGTGATTCTTAGTAACCAAACTCATTGTAACATGTGAATTGAAGTAATAAATGATTGCAAAACCAACCTCATAGTAGTTTAGTTGTGGATTAATAGATTGATTGAGATTGAACTAGTTATTAACGTTTGAGATATATTTCATGTTCTACAACTAATCATCACTAGTTAGTTGTAGTTGTTATTTGTTTTTATGCTTTACTTCACTAATGTTAGCATATATATGATTATGAGGTATAAATCATCACATCAAGTAATCATTATACTTATATGTATATACAATTAGTTTGTCATTATGACATTCGTCGTACAAAATAATAAGAGAATCGTCAAAGTGGTCCGTTCTCTTTACATAGTGTTTGGATTTACAATGCGTCGTTGGAATTATTGTTGTTTTAACTCTTAAAACGGTTATTATGAACTAAAAAACAACGCGGCACCTCGAACCATCTTAAAATATCGGTTTAAAGTATGAATATTAGTAGGGACTGCAATTCGATCCATGTTGAGTCAATAGGAACCGCAATGCAGTCACTGTTTTGTCATTAGGGACCGCCTATTGACCCAACAGTGACTGCATTATAGTGACCGAAAAGCGGTCACTATTGAGAACGACTAATGTCAGTAGTGACCGAAAAGCGATCACTATTGACAACGTCTATTACCAATAGCGACTCAAGTTGAGTCGCTGATTTCTTCCACATGAATTAGGGCAGTTGAGGCCCAGACTTTGGGCTACATTTTGGCCCAATTCGGGCCGAAATGTGTGGCCCAAGTAATATATTTGAATCCAGCGACTCAATGTGAGTCGCTAAAAGTCCCTGAGGACAACAACGACTCAATTTGAGTCGCTGTTGTCCTCGTAGATTTCTGAGACTCAAGCTGAGTCGTTGTTGCCTTCACAAGTCGCTGAAGACAAGTGACTCAACTTGAGTCACAACTGGGCGGTCACTATTGACCCCCAAATCTTGTAGTGATAGAGATATTAGAACATTCACTTTTATCACGATGTCATTTTTCTCAAAGAAGTAATTCAAGACCCAAGGTTACATTTTCAAGATCATGCAATTATGTTATATAAGATGCGGCTGCTTTTCATTTAGCTAAATTAGAAATTTCTCCAGAAAATAAAGTAGGACCTTAAAGTTAGTTATCTACGGTGAATGACATCCGAAATTTGTTTCATTGTATTAATCACAATGTTTGCTGTGTCGTTTTTAAGAAACACATGTTAATGCTGATACTGACTCTATCATATGATAGTGTGCAAGTGGCCAAACTTTATGTTCAAAATGCCTGTCAGTGATACGCTGTTGCCCAAGTTGTCCTGATGACCATGGGAACAAAGGTGCTCGGCATTGGAGCAAGTGGCAGTATCACTCCAGCTGCCATGCGCGTACAAGATCTTTGGCTGTCAAGATGTGTTATCGTTTCAGAGCAGGCTGAGCCATAAACTGAGTTGCAGGTATCGCTCATATGATTGCCCTTATGTTGGGGACAAATGTCCCGTAACGGGTGATATTCCGTTCCTCATGGCGCATCTCAAGAACCACCACAAAGTTGACATGCATGAAGGGTCTACTTTTAACCATATATATGTGAAGTCTGATCTGCAAGATGTTGAAAATGCTACATGGATGTTGACGGTAAGTGCACTCTTGGTGACCGTGTATTCATTGGGATAGTTACAGTTACACAATCGTAGAATATTAGCGCCTCTTCTGAACTTTGAATGACTAAAATAACACCCTTTAATATTTTAAAAAACACACAGATGGACCTCCTGCATAAAACATAGGTTTCACCTTTCTATATACTGAAATCGTAACTTTATTACTGCTCTTCATCTCTGTTGGCAGGTCTTCAGTTGTTTCGACTACCAATTCAGCTTGCATTTTGAGGCTTTCAATCTAAGAAAGGCACCAGTTTTCATGGCATTCATTCGTTTCATGGGCGAAGACAGTGATGCTAGAAAGTTCTTTTATAGCTTGGAAGTCAGTGGAAATGGGAGAAAAATGACATGGCAAGGAGTTCCTAGAAGCATTCGTGATAGTCATTTGAAAGTTAGAGACAGCAACGATGGTCTAATCATTCAAAGAAACATGGCATTGTTTCTCTCTGGAGGTAACCGGCAAGAGCTCAAGTTGAGAATGGCTGGACGGATATGGAAAGAAGAAGCTTAGAAACTAAAAGTAGCATAATGTCGCCAAAACTTCTTGATGTTCCTTTAATTTTTGGGTTTTTGGCAGAAAGCCCCCATGTGTTGTCCGAAAGAGGCAAGAAACCCCCCTGTGAAATGTAAAGAAGCAAAAAACCCCCATGTGTATTCAAATACATAGCAAACTACCTCCTTTTGTACGAGAGTGTGATACACTTGCCAACGTGTGAGAGTGGGCGTGAATCTTGCTGAATCTTGTTGTAGAATTACATTGGTTCTTGTTTTGAAGCAGTAGCTGAATCTTGCTTACAGAAAGCGTCAGAGCTTTATGTCTGATTATGGAAAACCAGTTATTTTCTTGCTCAAAGAAGCCAAATAGGTTGTTCATCTGTGCCATGCATATTGAAGTACTGGTCTATCACTAGGTTGTTTAATTTGTTACTGCCATTTTTGCCTAGAAAAATGCAGCCGTGTATGTTGCGGTTAGATGCATTATAGTAGGATCCTATCAGAATCACAAAAAGTAAATGACAAGCCTTGTTCAAAAGATTTTATGTATTTTCGTAAAGAAAATGTGGAAAATGTCTTTACTTTTCATTAACAGGCTGACGATGAATTAGGAATAATTGGTTTTTGAAATTGGCGGCTATATTGTTAAAGCAATAATTGTTGGAGCCATAGGAATGTTTTGATTGTCTCAGATTTAGCCTTCCAAATTAAGGTATGTAAAAATCACATACTAAGAGATATCTATTCCAGTCATTTATTCTCCTTAATTTTAGCAATTAGTTAACACGTCATTAGTTAAAATTATTCATATGAATGTATCAATAAATAATAAGAAGACTTTAAAAAGAAAAAAGAAAAACAGATGTCCTTGGATACATATGAGTCCCAAACCATATACTCCTGTGACTTTTGTAGATATTTAGGTATCTAAATAATTTATTGTCACATCTATCGTATACCATTTTATTTGTTGTTGCATAAATAATTATTGTAAGATGAACGGGTTAAAACAAAAAAAAAAAAATCTTCAGATTGTAGAGAAATTGTACGCGGTTTATGCCTTCGCCTTTTGCTATACTATTAGATATTGTATTATATTAGTTTATCTTATTCCATAGTTATCATATCGTAGAGATCTTTTGTATAGTTATCTCTTACCTTATCTTGACATATTGTAAATGTATTTATACCACGATTGATGAATAAGAATCACACAATGAGTATTACCATCTTACATGGTATCAAGCCTTCCTTGTTGTCCTCTTCGTTCCTAAATGGCCGATCCAACCCTAGACGCCGGCCGCCACCACTCAATCTTTCACCACCCTGCCGTCGCCAATGTCTTCCACTAAAGTCTTCCCGGCCCTCATGGTCACAAATATTAAAAACTTCATCCTCATCACTTTAGACATTGAAAACGGCCAATACAACTCAAGGTCAGAGTTGTTCAAAATTCATACTCGATCACATCCTTCCTCCTAAAGGTGCCGTCTCCTCCTCTCACGCCAACTCTGATGGCGTTATATGGGACAACCTAGATGCCATCGTTCTTCAATGGATCTGCAGTACCATCTCCAATAATCTCCTTCACACAATCATTGAACCCGATTACACAGCTATGGGCGCATGGAATTGTTTGGCTGACATCTTTCAAGACAACAAAAACTCAAGGGCGATTCATCTTGAACATCAATTTTCGCACACTACCCTCGACGAGGTTCCTAATGTTGGGGACTATTGTCAGAAACTGAAGATTATAGCGGATCAACTCACTAACATTGGTGCTCCCATAACCAATCAACGTCTTGTCCTTCAACTTGTTACGGGTCTCAACGAGAATTCCAGTGGCGTCGCGACTCTCATTTAACAAAGCGACCCACTGACTCTTTTCTCTAATGCTCGCTCGATGCTAGGGTTGGAGGAAATGAGCATCAACAAATGGGCCGCTCGACAGGCCGACTCTGCTCTCTTCTCACACGCCCCGTCCCACGCTCCGCATTGTGCACCTCCGACCAACCAACCGCCGCGGCCATCCACCCAGCGATCCAATGACCACGGTCTGGCCCAATCCCCATGGGATTGGTCGTACCCTTGGCCTACTTACGGACCGCAGCCGTGGGCCTCTCCGCCCTTGCCTTACCCCACGGCCTAGTGGTCTCCTCGGCCGCCACCGCCCGCAGCGCACCAACCGGGCATCCTTGGCCCACGCCCTAATCAGGCCTACCACGCCGCACCCGCTTCCTCTAACGCGGGCTATGATCCGACCGATGTCGACGCTGATTTCAACACTGTGCCTCTCAATTCACGTGACAACAATTGGTACATGGACTTGGGTAACGCATCCCTTCCCTCTCTTTATCCTCCTCTTTCACTGTCTAATGTTCTTTATGCCCCTAAAATTGGTAAAAATCTTATTTAGAACCTACGGACGCGCAAACTAATGTTCTTTATTCTGTGAAGAACCTACGGACGCGCAAACTCATTATAAGATGCAATAGTTCCAGATATCTATATCCACTCCTACCATCATCCACCTGTTCCCTTCCCTCCTCATTCTCCGCCATCTCATCCGACCTTTGGCATGCTCGTCTCGACCATCCCCGCCCCGCCGTCCTCGCCTCCCTCCGTCATATCGATCACATCTCTTGCTCCTCGATGCCATCTACCTTTTGTCCGCCGTGTCCCTTTGAAAAACATATTAGGTTACAATTTTTGTCATCTACTTCCCGTACTTTACTGCCTTTTGATATTGTTCATAGAGATCTTTAGACTTCACTCTTTCTGGGTTGTTAGAGACACTGTTATTATGTCTTGTTTTTGGACGGATTTTTCTAATTATTTATGCACTTTTCCCATTGCCAACAAATCACAGGTTTTTTCTACATTTTTAGCTTTCCGCGCACTTATAAAAACTCAATTTGAACGTGAAATTAAAAGCTTTCAATGTCACAACGGAAAAGAATACAATAATGCTCTTTTTCGCAAATTTTATGATAAAAATGGGATGATTTTTTGGTTTTCTTACCCATAGACATCTTCTCAAAATGGTAAATCCAAATGCAAAATTCGCACAATAAATAATATAATACATACTCTCCTCTCTCGCGCCTCCCTACCTCCGGTTTTCTGGCCTCACGCCCTCCAAATGGCAACTTATCTCCTAAATATCCTCCCCACTAAAACACTTAAATTCTCCACACCTCTACAAACACTATACCCCAAAACTCCCTCTTACTCACATCTTCGTATATTTAGGTGTCTTTGCTTTCCCCTCTTTCTCTCATCTACTATACACAAATTACAAGGCCTCTCAACACCTTGCGTCTTCGTGGGCTATCCCTCAAACCAACGTGGCTACAAATGTCTTGACATGGTTTTTGATGAAAATACCTTTCCTTTTACCAAAATAACTCAACCACAACCCTTCTCCTATATTTTCCTCGACTCAGACATCTCTCCTCTCGTCCTCCACCAACTCCACAACGTGCCTCACGCGCCCCCAAACACCATCCATACCGTCACTCCACCACCATCAACTCCACCAACACCCGACATCTCTCCATCTCCTACACCACCCTCTCCTCCTTCTTCTTTACTGCCTCCTACTCACGACTCCTCCCCTCAAATGGTGACTCGCAGCCGTCATGGCATCTTCAAACCTAAACAAATCTTCGACTTAAATACCACCTCATCTCCTTATCCTCTCCCTCATTCCCCCTTCGTCGCTTAATTCAATCTCAATTGGAAACTTGCCATGCTTGACGAATACAATGCTCTTATTAATAATAATACGTGGGAGTTCGTTCCTCGTCCGTCTAATGTTAATGTCATTCGTTCCATGTGGATTTTTAGACATAAATTTCTTTCTAATGGTTCTTTTGAGCAGTATAAAGCCCGTATTGTTGGTGATGGTAGGTCTCAACAGTTTGGAGTGGATTTTGACGAGACGTTCAGCCAAGTGGTCAAGCCCGCCACCATTAGGAGTGTCTTGAGTAAAGCTCTATCTAATTCTTAGGATATACATCAATTGGATGTTAAGAATGCTTTCTTACACTGTAAGCTTCATGAAACCATTTACATGCATCAACCTATGAGTTTTCGTGACTCTTGGTTTCCCGATCACGTGTGCTTACTCAAGAAGTCTCTTTATGATCTTAAACAAGCCCATCGGGGTTGGTATCAACGGTTCGCCAACTATGTTACTACTATTGGCTTATTCATAGCAAATCTAATCACTCTTTATTTATATATCACCGTGGGGATGACACAACATATTTATTGTTATATGTGGATGATATCATATTGACCGCTTCTTCCTCCGCACTTCGTCAATCTATTATGTCTCTTCTTGGATCAGAATTTGGGATGAAGGACTTGGGGTCACTTAGCTACTTTTTGGGTATTGCTGTCTCTCGGGTATCTAATGGTCTCTTTTTATCTCAAAGAAAGAGAGTATTATTGAGCGCGCGGGTATGGGGTCGTGCAAACCTTGTGCTACCACCTTCGACACCTCCTCCAAATTAGGGAGCGACGGACAGTCCTACCTTCTCCAACCCCACACTATTCTGGAGTCTAGCGGGTGCGCTACAGTACCTCACTTTTACCCATCCGGACATCTCTTATGCGGTTCAACAAGTTTGCTTGTCGATGAATGACCCTTGGGATTTTAATATGCAAGCCTTGAAGCACATCATTCGGTATCTTCAAGGCACACTAGACCACGACATTTCTCTCTCTCGTTCCATGGTCTCCGACCTTATAACATACTCCGACGCTGATTGGGGCAGGTGCCCGGATACTCGTCGTTCCACCTCGGGGTATTGCGTGTATTTTGGTGACAATCTCATCTCATGGTCTGCCAAACGTTAACCCACTCTCTATCGTTCCAGTGCTGAGGCCAAATATCGAGGTGTTGCTAATGTGGTGTCCGAAGCATGTTGGCTTCGAAACTTTCTTCTTGAGATTTACTACCCCATAAAAAAAGCAACCTTGGTTTATTGTGATAGTGTTAGTGTCGTGTACTTATCGGGAAATCTGGTTCAACATCAACGAATCAAACACATTGAGATGGGCATTCACTTTGTTCGCGAGAAGGTTGCCCGTGGCCTCGTCCGAGTTCTTCACGTCCCCTCTCGGTACCAAATTGCCGACATTTTTACGAAGGGCCTTCCTCGTGTTCTTTTTTAAGATTCTCATTCCAGTCTCAACATCCGTCCTCCTTTCATTTCGACTACGGGGGTGTATTAGCTATTGTATTATCTTAGTTTATCTTATTCCATAGTTATCCTATCGTAGAGATCTTTTGTATAATTATCTCTTATCTTATCTTGACATATTGTAATTGTATTTATACCACGATTGATGAATAAGAATCACACAGTGAATATTACCATCTTACATATACATATATATATATATATATATATATATATATATATAATCTCCATAAGTAACAAAAAAATTATTTACGCAAAAACAATTTAATGTTATTAACATCTCACCTTAGAAATTTATATTTTGACAAAGATTACACACTACTGTTATTCAATAACACTGAAAAATGTATCTTAAAGCAATTAATTTCTAATTTTTAAGAATATAGGTGGAGCTAGTATCATGCTTTGTTCTGGATAAGGATACCATAGTGAAGATGCAATATTGGTAGATATTATGCGTCAAGCACTTGACAATGCACATTGTGGTTCTTAAATCTACTTCATTAGGCGGATTAAAAATTTGTGAACATGTTCCTAGAATGAATGATCCTCTCGATATTCTCCTAAGCCTAACGTTTACTCTCGATGTTTATTTTTTGGATTCAAAACATGGACCACACTAATGCTCATGCTATGATGAATTGTCGCAGTGACACGAACTAGATTTTTTTAAGAGAAAGAGCATTGGAGAATATGTGTTTTCTGGTTTCCTCACCCTAGCCACGTAAAAAGCAAGAAATATCTTAGATGCAAATTAAAGTAGGGAATTGAGCCGATTCCTAGTGGGGAGAATGTTATACTGTTTGTGGATACAATATTTAACAAGCCATATCCAGATGTTACTAAGTTTGGGAGAACTACTGGTAAAACATCGTGATTGATCCACCATGTAGGAGCTTTTGCAACTGAACTTCCCTGATGGAGAAGGGGTCCAGATTGCACAATGAGGTTTCTCAGAAATAGTAATTGTTATTTGTTGATCATTTCTTCGACAACATCTTGAGGAAAAAGGCTGGAAACAAAATCTGTAGTAAATATCAAACAATTCAGAGATATACTCAAAACTAGGGATCAATGGTGTTCACTTTGTAATAGAGAAGAAATTGAATGAGGTCATGAAAAGCAAAGATGTATGACAAATGTAAGAGTCAGTCAGCCATGTTTTAATATTGTTTTGGTCTTATTTCGTCACGGTAATTGAACACAATAAATAATACAAAATGAGATCAAACAATGCTATCCAATATTATTAACGGACAAGCTTGGTCCGGAACACTTAATACAAGCTTTTTAGATAGAATAACTAAATTACAATGTTAATAGCACGTATCGAATTGCAGGTATTCGATGCTGACGTGTCGAATGAGGGTCTGTTCGATGCTGAATAGATATCAGTGGGAGAAATCAATCTGGAAGGTATCGAATTCGATGCGTGCTGTAGATGTCGAATTCAATGCATACCAACGTATCGAACGGAGATACGGTATTAGGTTCGTATCGAATTGTAGTTGATTCGATATGATTCGTGTCGAATGGAGCAAGTTCGATGCTGACTGTGCAGAGCTAGTTCAGATCTCAAAAAGCCCCTGTGAATACAAGGGGACGGGCTATTTATAGAACCCATCCCGTGGAGCCCACATTCCAATATAGAAAGGCGCATCGAATCATCATTGTTCGATGCGTGCATCGAATACACCTGATTCGATGCGCTAATGGGCTGGCCCAATAAAGAAGACTTATACTGTTAATTCGATGCGCGCATCGAATTCTCTGTATTCGATGCGCTTATGGGCCGACCCAATAACGTTATATTGGCCCAATCCTAAATCACACCCATCATATAGTCCCCCCAGTTTGGGAGACGATATCGATTTAGAGATCGTATTCCAAACTTTAAAATATATTCGTACTGATTTGGGATATTCCGATTCGTAGTAAATTCAGAACGGTTCATAGTACTTGGATTGGAAAGATAATTTTTAACGCATCGAATTGTATACCATTCGATGCGTGCAATAGTACGCATCGGATTGTAGCTGTTCGATGCGAATATTCGATGTGGCAACGTAATTGGGCCTGATGGGCCTCGCGTCCCCTATATAAGGGGGACGCAGCGTTGGCACGATCATTCTTCTGCCAACAGATTTTGCTCTTCAGGTAAGGCGCATCGAATTTGCGTCGTTCGATGCGACTTGCATCGAACGGTAAGTGATTCGATGCGATCAGCATCCAATTGAAAAAATTCGATGCATTAAGATTTTTGCTCCTCCTTGCTTTGAGCGTTCCGCTGCACGTTTTTGATTTGCTGTTTATTTTGTGCAGGATATAAACAACCAAGCAAGAAATTCTTTTATCGAGAAAATATTTAAGGTAAAAATGTTAGTTTTTATTTTGCTGGATTATTTAGTTTTTTAACACGTTCAATGCTGCGTATACGAGTGATACATGAGAGTGTGGAGTGACGTATGCGTCCTTAGTCAGTCTCGTTTTTTAATTTATTTCAGTCTGTTATCATCAAAGATGGTGAGCGGTGGATCCACTCGTGGAAGTGAGTCGAGTGCTGGTTCTAGTTCTAGTTCCAGTTCCATTAATAAAGAAGACCATCCGGTTGTACTCACGGGCCCGAATGCAGAGATTAATAAAGGGGAACCTTCAGTTGCACCTACGAGGCCGAACACAGACGATGTTGATCTATTCGATTTGATAGATATAACAACGGTTGATCCACCCGCGGTTAGCGCCCCCGCGGCAAACACTGAAAAAACAGTAGCCGAAGAGGACAGTGATGACTCGTATACATGAATTTATATAGATAATCACGCCCCAAGCGAGGGTGAAGAGGACGTAGATTATATAAATAGGGAATTTGACGATCATGTCGAGGTCCCAGGAATGACGTACGACCAATACATCTCTCGTCTTCAGTATAATCGCAAGGGACTTCGTAAGAATTTTGATATACCCGATAAGTACAAGATAGTCCTTCCGGGCCCAAATGATCGTATGCATACCCCGCCACCCAAACATATGACCGTGTTTGTTGGACAACTTCTGAATGGCCTGCGTTTCCCGATCCCCTATGAGGTAAGACGGATTCTTCGGAAAATAAGCGTCGTTCCCGCGCAACTCACGCCAAACTCATATGGGAATATCATGGGTTTTATCATAGTTATGAAGGCTTTGCGCCAACCACAAAGTCCCAATGAGTTTTACGCGTTATTCGAGATTGCGAGACGCGAAGAAGGATTTTACCATATCAAGGCTCAAACGAATCGGAAGTTCTTGAACGGTGGGGCGACCGGGTATGGAAAGGATTGGAAAAGAAGATACTTTTATATAAAAGAGAGTTACGACGGGAAGTTCAATCAATTTCGCTAGGAATGGTATACCGGGGCAAGGGTAATGATTCCCAGCGGAGTTAACATAACCCTATGGAATTGCGAATTTGTCCCCAACTTAGTTAGGGAACATCAATTCGATGTCAAAAAACTCATTGAAAACCGGGTCCTTTCTTTAGCTGGGTTGTCTCCAGTTAAATATAATGGCAGGATGACCCTTGGTAAATTAATATGACCTTATTAGGATTTTAAATTTATGCTTGTTGTGGTTCTAACGATTCATTTTACTTGCAGACAAGTTCTTCATGAGTCGACACGCAAGGATGAATCGGGTTGTTGCTACGGATATGGCAAGTTCCCAGACCGACACTATGCCTGAAATTCCGCCTCCTCGGAAGAGAAAAAGTAAGGGCAAGAAGAAAATTTCTGAACCCTCTACTGCTGCTGCTACTGATCCAATAGTTGATCCTTTCGAGGAATTATTGGGGGATAATCCTGAGGGAATTCCAGGCGGTGCTGAAGCGTCGGAAAGCAGGGCAACTGAAACCGACGAGGATGCTGGTAATCTCGTCCAATGTAAGAGATGAAGGATGCCGCAAAATCCTTCTCAAACCTAAGGGTTTGCTCCTACGATTGGCCAGACTAACAGGCCGAGTGCCTCTAACCCTCCTGCCGGTGCGTCTGGGCCAAGTTACATGGCCGGACCTAGCCAGGGTCCTCGAGCTCGAGCCGCTGGATACCAGCTCTCTGAGGTCGAAGCCATCGAGCATTTAAAGGCTTTGTTGCCTGGTCTGTCCGTCCATCTTCCAATCTCCGATGAAGAAAGGAAAAGGCTGGAGCGAAATACGCTGCATCTACTATCAGTGGTAATGATTTCCTTATTTGACTTATATTTCCTTTGAATTCGCTTTACTAATTTTGGTCTAACTGTTCGTTTGTTGTCAGGCGGGAGGTTTCGTCGATGTCATGGCCTCAGCCTTAATGGATTTTAAGGAAACTGCCAGTAATGCTGATAATTCTGCGCTTCAAGCTGCCCTTGACGCCAAGGAAAAAGCTTTGGAAATGGCCAAGGAGGCTCGAGAGGAAGCTGATAAACTCAAAGAAGATCTTAATCAGCAAATTACTGAGCTGAGGAAAGAGGTTGGTGCAGCCAAAGAGGAAGCCCTCAATGCTGACTCGAATGGCTACCTTCGAGGCCTTCAAGATGTCAAATATATTATTTTTATAACTTGGCACCTATTCTCTTATGAATACTTTCATTAATATCTTTTCCTTTTCTGAAGGTTTCTCCTCAGCAAACATTGGAAATTGCTGAAAGGTTTCTCCAAGGCAACACGTTTCAAGAATTGCTCACTCGTCGAGATGATCACGTGGCTCGAAATGCTCAAGCTCTGACGGTGCATCAGTTCTATGCCACAAAGTATGTTCGTGGCAAATTTAAACCAGACTGGTTAGATATGTCACTGGGGCCAAATCTGGAGAAACGTCCACCTCGTCACACTTTTGAAGCTCAGAAACTGATGAGTTTGCCTCACTGCTGTATAAGGAGGATCTCGTTCTGGGAGGATTATCACCGCCGTGAGAAATGCCTGAACCATATCCCTCATCAGAGGATGAAGAAGAAGACTGATTGTTGCCTAGGCTGTTTACTATTTCTTTGTTTATGAACAATTTTCATTCGTAATTTAATTTGTGTGTGGCGCTGCGTCGCTCTAATGTGTTTGAAACAATTTAATATCCGTTGCTCAATTTTATGGGATAATAATTGTTGTCTTTTATTTCAATTTCCTATCTCAGTCCTTTACTTTATTTTGACAACTCGATGATTTCTTATTGTTCTTTGAAAATTGTTATACCATTAAGAAATGATATTATATTCGTCACTTTTGACATAATATTTTTCTTTTTCTTATAATATTTTTGCTTTATCATTGTTAATCTTTTGAGACATATCTGGCATGTTCCGTTCAGGTGTATCCGGTCGATCTTCTCCCGTATTTCCTTCTATAGCTTTACTCTGGGATCTGGTCATTCTAGTCATACTACCTATCAAGCTAATATAATTTGTGTCCCCACAGACGGCGCTAATGTTTTGGTCTTATTTCGTCACGGTAATTGTACACAATAAATAATACAAAATGAGATCAAACAATGCTATCCAATATTATTAACGGACTAGCTTGGTCCGGAACACTTAATACAAGCTTTCTAGATAGAATAACTAAATTACAATGTTAATAGCACGTATCGAATTGCAGGTATTCGATGCTGACGTGTCGAATGAGGGTCTGTTTGATGCTGAATAGATATCAGTGGGAGAAATCAATATGGAAGGTATCGAATTCGATGCGTGCTGTAGATGTCGAATTCGATGCGTACCAACGTATCGAACGGAGATACGGTATTATGTTCGTATCGAATTGTAGTTGATTCGATATGATTCGTGTCGAATGGAGCAAGTTCGATGCTGACTGTGCAGAGGTGGTTCAGATCTCAAAAAGCCCCTGTGAATACAAGGGGACGGGCTATTTATAGAACCCGTCCCGTGGAGCCCACATTCCAATATAGAAAGGCGCATAGAATCATCATTGTTCGATGCGTGCATCGAATACACCTGATTCGATGCGCTAATGGGCTGGCCCAATAAAGAAGGCTTATACTGTTAATTCGATGCGCGCATCGAATTCTCTGTATTCGATGCGCTTATGGGCCGGCCCAATAACGTTATATTGGGCCAATCCTAAATCACACCCATCAAATATGATGAAAATTCTACTCCGTCACATAGAGTGAAACATTTCAACCCAATGTTTCCTTTTGCGTGTGAGAGTAATCCAAGTACATATGGCTAAGAGTACTTTACTACGATTAGAAGCTCTGTTATAGCTGAGTCCACAACTCAATTTTAGTTGACAGATCTCATCCCACTTCTTGAGTGCTAAGAATTTTTTTATATCCCACCTTTCCACCAGAACCTCCTTAACTTCTTCTCTATAGAGTTGCAAAGTGCAAACGGCCTTAGAAAGGAGAATGAAAGGCATAGAGTGGACAGAGATTTAGGTCCACGGAGTGCACAAGAGCTGATCATCCAACAAGTGAGCGAGCTTCAGCTTCATCCAGTCAATAGAGAATCAAGGTCGTCAAGAATATGAAAATAATTCTGTCCTAATTTATGTTTTAGAAAAGGCACCCCCAGATGTTTGATCTTGTGATTGAAATTGTTCATTCGTAGCACTTCTTTTATTATATTTTATCACATCCACATTGCAGTTGCGGTTAAAATAGATGACAAATATCTCATGGCTTACCATTTGAATGTTCCAGCCCAAGAATAAGGTACTGAGAACCGGTAAAACGTCATCTAAAGTAGCACGGCAGAAAATGATGAAATTATCTGTGTATAATATGTAAGAAATAGGAATGCATCCTCTTCCAACTCTAATGCCGTGAATAAGATTACTGGATTCAGCCCTATTGATCAGTTTTCTAGATAGGAGGACACTTCCTAAGCATTTCCTTGTACCGTTCCCATGCTTCGTACAAATTCTCCATGTCGTGTTGCACAAACTGAGTGATTTCATTCCTCATTTTTGCTATTTTAGATGGGGGGAAAGAACTTAGCTAGAAATTTTTGTGCTAATTCTTCCTAGGAAGTGATAGTACCTTGAGGAAGTGAATTGAGCCAGTTCTTTGCCTTGTCCCTTAATGAGAATGGGAATAGTCTTAACTTGATAGCATCTTCTGAAACTCCATTGTGTTTAAAAGTATCACATATTTCTAAAAAATTAGCTATATGTGCATTATGATATTCACTCGGGAGTCCACAAAATTGAACTGATGTTTGGATCATCTGAATAATTGCTGGTTTAATTTCAAAATTATTTGCAGCAATTGACGGCTTTTGGATGCTTGTGTTGGCACCTAAGATTGTTGGGACAACGTAGTCCCGCAAGGCTTTTAATTCATTTTCTATAGGTCCACTCATTTTGCTTTTACCCTTCTCTATCCTACGTAGTATTTGTAAAGTTTTTCAATTTCAGGATCAAAAGGTAAAAGTGTTGAGTTCTTGCTTCTTATAACTCTTTTTGATTTTTTATTTTTCTCAATTTTGAAAGTAAACAGAAAAAAGAAAAAAACAATAGTAAAAAAAAAAGTACCACAGTAAAAAAAATATATTTACCGTCACAAAAAAAAGCCTGCGAGCAACCAAACATTTTTTTTACCAAGGTGATTTTGTTTTTTACTACAGTAAAATATTAACACATATAAAAAATAATCTCAAATTAACAATATGGTTAACTCGTATTGATATTAATTAATTTTATCCCCCGACAACGGCGCCAAAAACTTATTGTGGTGTAATTTCGCAAGTGCACGAAATCGTAGCAAGTAATAAAGTGATAGGTAGGATTGTCGATCCCACGAGGAATAAATAATTAATTACCAAAATTGATTAACTCCAGTTTTATTTGAGAAATCGGATTTCAGATTGTTCAAGCGAAAACATTAACAATTTACTAACTATAGTAAAACTTTTAACAAAGTAGGGCGTTGAGACAATAGAATAACAAGGGTATTTCAATAAATAAGAGTTGACAATGAGAGAAGAGCTGGGAATCATGATTACACCGTCATTAGTCTGATCTAACTTTTAATTAAGCATATTATTACGAGTTTCACGTTCAAAATTGTTGTTGGTTTTCACCATTTATGCTTTATGTACTCTTTCTCAAGTTATACATAAATTCTACAGCTTTGCAACTAAAAAATGAGTCTAGTTACAAAGATGTGCACATGCATGTTTGGTGGTGATTTTATCAACCACGTGAAAACGAGAGATATATTTCTATTCTATTGAGAATTCACTGTATTCACTTCAAAGCTATTTCACGAAAATCTCCTTTCAATTTCAATTCGATCCTTAGTTCATCCAAAAGTTGGCCAGAATTTTAGAAGCATTATATTCACAAATAAACACACCAACTATTTTGACATCGTAACAACACGTTTTAATTAAAGGTTAGATCATCGTAATTAGGCTACGTCACTATCCCAGCAAAGTAAGTTTAGCACATAATGGAATATAGAACGAGACTATAAGATAAATATAACATCATAAAGTAAAGAGAGAAAATTAAAGAGAGTTTAGAGATCGTTACAGATCTTTACATTCGTAAAGCCTCCGATGGACTCCCCCGTACAAACTCCGAATTACTCCTCCAAAATTACAAGCTACTAGAGAATACTACTACTATTGAAAGACTACTAAGTGAAGAGAGAATGAAGAAGATTGGTGTGCTGAAATATGGAAAATGTGAGGTCTATTTATAGTTGAACAAAAAACATAAGACGACATCACGATCGTTCATCTCGTTTGGATCCAATGGTCCAAAGTTGTCATATAATTGATGAATTATTGATCACAAAAGTTATGACACTCTAGAGTCTTCCATTTCGAAGCTTGCAAGACTGAATATAGACCATTGATTAGCCATTTTGATCCGACGATCATCGAGCGCGCGAGTTGTGTATGTACATTTCAGCTTTGTGCAACTTCACCGTTTTGGTTATAACTTTCTCTTCAAATGTCAGAATCACAAACCGCTTGTTACGTTGGAAACTAGACATCTGTGGCTTTCCAATGATATAAAGAACCACACATAACCCAGTCTACACAGGTGCTGGTGAATTTTTGAAGTTTTGGTTTTTGATTGACAAATCATATTTCAACCTACTAAACATGAAAACTATCAAGAATAATCAATTAAAAAAGTGTAAAAGCATGATAATGATGAGTATTTCCCAAGCTCATCACTTTTAATTTCATCAAAAATCTCATTTGTCGCAAGAATTGAATCCACAATGAATCTACCCTTAAGGAACGCGGATTGTTCCGTTGAAATAATACTTTCCATGACTTTCGCGAGCCTGTTGGCAAGAATTTTTTAGAGGACTTTATATGCACAACTGATCAGAGATATCGGCCTATATTTATTGAGCGTCTTAGGTCTGAGTTTCTTTTGGACTAGAGCAAAAAAAATAAGAATTCAGGCCTCTTACATTTTTCCGTAAGTATGGAAATGTGAAAGAAACCTGACAAAATCGCCTTTTACTGTATCCCAACAATCCCTTAAGAAGTTTGAAAGTGCAAGTATTCTGGCAATGTTAGAGTAACATTGCATGACAGAATCTGTTTTACAATCTTGTTGTGAATATCTTTATTTATTGTTTTGCCTTATTCACTCGACTAATCTAGTTCCACAGCTGTGATTATCTTTGGTTATTATTCAGGAATCAAACTTGTCATAGCTTGATCACTCAAAGTTTCCATAAAGAGAAGTTTCCTTAATTAAAGCTAGCCGTTTAACAAATAAGGAAGGAAGAGTTCGAGTGCAACTATGAAACATCCAAGTCGGGTTCTGATTTGAAGAAGGAGTCTTTCCTAAGTTAGTTCATTAACAAAGGAACTATTATTCAAGAAGAACGCCGAGAACAAGGAAGAGGAGTCCGACAAGGAAATTGCAAGAATTACCAACCATGTGCAATACACCTTGAAGTCCAAGTCAAGAACCTATATATAGGAGGGAAGTACATCAAGACAAACACGAGACAAGAGCTAATAAATCCAAGAGATTAATTCACTAGTTGTTGAGTGTTGTCTTACTTTTGCAAAGTTTGTGAGTTGTTCAATTCGTTCTAGATTTAGAATTGAGAGAATATTTCTTGTCTGCTTTGTTGAGTTCAAGCAATTCAAGAGTGAGGAGTTTGAGAGTTGTAAGAAACATATTTTGATAAACCCTTGTGGTATTTTTCCTACGACTCGAAAGTTCATATTAATATATTCACTTTTAAATTTTGTGTTGTTTATTTCCGCTGCATTGTTAGTTGTTAAAGTAACATTGAAAAGTTAACAACGAACACGTATCAACTGATCCACGATTTCAATTGGTTTCAAGAGCAAATCACCAATATCACCGGTGTTTAGCGTTGTTACGACAACATGGACAACTCCCACCCTAATACCAGCAGATTGCCAGTGTTGTAAGGACCAAACACCTATGCATATTGGAAGATCAGACTCAGGGTCCACATTAAATCTATTGACCTGAGAGCATGGGAATCGGTTCTAGAAGGCTACACCATCTATTATCCACCAAGAGATGGAGATGCTAATCTGGTGTCTAAACCCAAAGGACAGTGGACAGCCAATGAGATCGCTCTATAACTTCAATGAAAAGGCTCTCAATGCTATTTTTAGCTGGGTAGGTAATCATATGTTTAAACTTATTAAAAATTGCACGACAGCTAAATCTGCGTGGGATGTTCTTGAACTTCATCGTGAGGGAGATGTGACTGTGAGGGACTCTAAACATAGGACGTTGCTTCAATATTTTGAAAAAATGGTGATGGGTGAAGATGAGAGCATTGATAGCTATTTTGAGAAACTGCTTGATATTGCTAACCAATGTCAAAACCTAGGATTTGTTAACTCTAATAAAATCATGGTTTACAAAGCTTTCAGATCCCTGTCTACTAAATTCACTATCAAAAGAATACCTATAAATGAGTCTAGAGATCTTGGAAATATGGATTTTCAAACCTTAATGAACACTTTGAAAGAATTTGAGCTAGAATTTCTAAGTAAGTCCAATAAGCAACCTGCTTTAGCCCTACTTGGAACTTGTTCAGATAATATAGGAAGTGATGATGATGAGTATGAATTGATCTCTTCTAACTATGGAAACATTACCAAGAAGTTTAGCAAATTCGGTTACAAAGATAAAGGTAAAGAGAAGCAATCTGGTAATGCTAGTCCTGGTTATAAGAAGCTACACCCTAAATTCATAAAGTACATGGCATCAAAAAGTACTCCTCAAGATGCTGAAAACCTAAAAGATGTTCAATGCTATGAATGTAAAGGGTTTAGTCATTTTAAACATGAATGTGCTAACGTCCTCCGAGCAAGAGGGAACTTTCATTGGGTTTGTGTAGATAATTTTGATGAAGCTGATTTCAACTCTGGATCAAGTGCTGATGAACACTCAGAAGAAATCAATACTGTTGCGCTTTATACTCAGATTAACTGGTCAGGAGAAGACTCCAAGAACTGCAATGATCCACAATGTTACTTTAACATGGAGGAACCAACAACAGCACATGAGATCTTCTTTGGAAGGTGGGACAACAATGACTTAAAGGTTAACTCTGATTTTTACTCTGATTCTGATGATACTAACTTTGATTGTTTTCATGGTTCAGTTGATCTGGATAAGGAATACTGATTGGGAGAAGAACGGTCTCATGAGGAAATCATAGAAGAACTTCATTCCACATTCATCAAACTTGAGGAAGAGAATATTATGCTCATCAAAAGTAATAAAGTCCTGAAATTTGAGATTGAGCGTTTGAAGAACTTGATGAAACTCTATGAAAGAGATCTTGACAGAACAGAAGCTGAGTTGAGAGAGGTAAAAGAAAAAGTAAAAAAGGACAATGAGATCATTGCAAGATGGAATTCAGAAACTTCCAAACTTGATGAGGTACTGAACATGGGAAACACATGTACAAATGGTCTAGGTTTTATTGAGAAACATTCTTTTGAGAAATCTTCTAATGAGAAGTCTTCCTACCTTAAAACCAGCTTTGTCAAAGAATCTTCTAAATCGAGTTTTGTTCCAGTCAACATAGCAAAAATAAAACCTATCTCTATATGTCAATATTGCTTTCAACCAGGTCACATTAAACCATTTTGTAAAAAATATTTGAATGTGAGTGGTAAGAAAACAGGCGTTGTAGCTAATGTTAAACCAACAGTTCTTCCTAATGTTAGTCCAACATTAGGTTCCGGACAGAAAGGTAGAACTTGGGTTGAGAAAGTAAAATCCCATAAAATCAAGATTGTGTACAATGTGGTTTTCTCTGCTGTTTACTCTAACCTTGCAGGTAAGTGGTACTTTGACAGCGGATGCTCAAGACACATGACAGGTAACAAAGAAAATCTTAAATAGGTGATTCCCCTTAGTGTTGGAACAGTCACCTATGGAGGGGGCACCAAATGTTGAATAATTTCCACCATTCAAGGATGTTATGTTGGTTGATGGGTTAAAAGAAAATTTAATTAGCATTAGTCAACTCTGTGATGATGATCTGCTAGTTACTTTTGACAAAGTATCTTGTGATGTTTATGATAGCGACAATGTTCTTGTTATGACGGGTACTAGATCTAAAGACATCTGCTATCTGGCTCAGAAAGAAGCATAATGTTTTCATGCCAAGATATATGAAGCTTCTATTTGGCACATGAAACTGGGACATGTGCACTATAGAAACTTAGAGAAATTACAAAAAGTTGATGTTGTAAGAGGTTTGCCTAAACTATCCAGTTTAGGTAAGCTTGTGTGTGGTGATTGTCTCAAAATTACTTGTGACTTTTCAGTTTCTAATGTTGAACCAACATTGGAAACTGAGAAGGTTATACTAACACTGGAGCTTGAAGCTGGAACCATTGAGCACTGAGTAGGAGACAGGAACTGATGTTAGACTAACACCAGCCAGATCGGATGTTAGACTAACAGCAGAAGATTCTGACTCAGAAACTAAATGTGGCACTGAATCAAGAAGAGATCCCCCTGCTAGGATTCAAAAAGACCATCCAGCCTCTCAGGTAATAGGTGAGATCACTGAACGGGTAAGGACACGAAATACGGAGAGACTGAATTATAGAGATATGGTTAAACTGTGTGTCAGTATGAACTTCACATGTACTGTTGATAATGCCTCATGTTTTTTCTCTGCCAAAGAACCTAAAAATGTATCTGAAACTATTCTAGATTACTTTTGGATTAATGCCATGCAGGATGAACTATTACAGTTTACTAAAAGTAATGTCTGGATCTTGGTACCTAGACCACCTGATGTAAATGTAATAGGGACTAAATGGATCTTTAAAAACAAAAGTAATGAGAAAGGGGTAATTGTTTGGAACAAAGCCAGACTTGTTGCTCTGGGGTATACTCAAGTTGAAGGTATAGATTTTGGTGAGACTTTTGCTCCAGTTGCTAGGATAGAATCCATTAGGTTACTTCTAGCCATTGCTTGATGTCTTAAGATAAAACTATATCAGATGGATGTGAAGGGTGCTTTCTTAAATGGGCTGATTGATAAGGAAGTGTATGTAGAACAACCTAAGGGATTCACTGACCCTAAGTTCCCCAATCATGTGTACAAGTTGAAGAAACCTTTGTATGGTCTTAAATAGGCTCCTAGAGCATGGTATGAAAGACTTACTGAATTTCTCTAAGTCTTGGTTTTGTTAGAGGTGATGGAGACAGAACATTGTTTGTATTAAAGAAAAATTATGATATCTGTATTTCTCAAATCTATGTTTGATGATATAGAGTTTGGTTCCACTAACAATTCTATTTTGGAAAAGTTTGTTGAATCCATGGCATGAACATTTGAGATGAGTATGATAGGAGAATTAAATTTCTTTCTTGGTCTCCAAATAAGACAAACAGATAAAGGCATATTCTTGAACCTGAAGAAGTATGCTAAGAATTTGGTGAAAAGGTTTGAACTTGCTGATTCAAAGCCTTGTAAGACACCAATGTCTGCCTCAGTCATGATCACCAAAGATAGGACTGGAACCAATGTTGATCCAACATTGTACAGATCAATGATTATCTGCTTCTAGGCCTGACATAATGTTCTCTGTTTGTGTATGTGCGAGGTACCATACATTCCCAACGCAGTCTCACTTGATTGTTGTGAAGAGAATCCCTAGATACATATCTGGAACTTTGTCCCTTGGCATCTGGTATTCATTTGACACTAACACAAATCTTGTGGGTTTCAGTGACTCAGACTGGGCAGGTGATGCTGATGATAGGAAGTCCACAAGTGGAGGATCTTTTTTATCTAGGGAACAATTTGGTCTCATGGTATAACAGAAAGAAAAACTGTGTGTTTCTATCCACTGCTGAATCTGAGTACATAGCAGCAGGTAGTTGTGTCACCTAGCTTGTGTGGCTCAAACACATGTTACTGGATTATGGGCTGCATAATGATAATTTACTTATGTTATGTGATAATCTTAGTGCTATTAGTATATCTAAGAATCCTGTCCAACATTCTAGAACTAAGCATATAGACATAAGGCATCATTATCTGAGAAATATGGTTGAGGACAAGTTAATTGACATTGAGCACATTGAGACAAACAATCAGCTTGCTCATATGTTCACTAAGCCCTTAGATTCTAAGAGGTTCTTCAGTTTGAGGAATTCTCTTGGCATGTGCATTGTGTAAGAATGTCAGTTTACCAGTGTTTACATAACACCACTGTCTAACACTAGTTATTGGTTGTGGTGTGTCTGTAATTATTTTATTTTTATTTTTGGTATTTCTTCTTTCTTGCATATTACATCTTGGTTTGACATCATTTGGGTTGTGTGGTTAACCTATGTAACTGACTGAATTGACTGGTGAACAGGTTCATATCATAAGTTCTGTAAAATCAGAAACGTTGTTGTTGGTCTGAGAATGTTAACCTAACATCAGGAGAAGCTGGGATGCACAGAGTTCGCTACTTTTGTGCTATTCAGTTGTGACTTATCCATGTTTAGGTTAAACAGAACATGAAGAGAAGTTGGGGTACATGATGTTGAGAGCTTCAGTGTGATTCAGTTGTGCTTATTTTCATGTTTTTTGGTTAAGGAAATGCATGATGGTGATCTTTTCTACTGGGATGTTTGGAGTTTCGACTGTCTCACATTCAGTAGCACTGATCACTTGGTGTTTCTCTTGTAAACAGGATGGTCAACAAGTATTCATGAGGAGTTGGGGTGATGAAGTATATGATAAGTGTATTGTCCTCATTGAGTTCCTTTGTACTTGCCTAATCCATAGCTGATAATTAAGTTGAAGGGGTGTGTGGAGTCCTGCGCTGCCCACATTCAGTGATGAGATTATCCTTGTTTAACCATTCTTAGCTTTATTTCAAAAAGAGTTTCATGATAATTGTAAAAGGTTCATACGTGATATGTCCTGGACTCAGTCAGTGCAATACTTAATACTTGGTTACCATCTCTCAGTGTTGATCTACCAATGTTGCATTCATTCAATTTTTTACATATTATTGTTGTGTCGGCTTGGGCTTAGGGGGAGTAGTACTTTTAGCTAAAACCGAGGACCTCTTTATGCGTGTTTCTTTTGTCAGAAGTGTTACTTACTCATACTGATGATCTTAAACTGTGTCTTGTGTACTTTTGTGCTTTGATGAAGTTTTCAGATCTATATTTAGTAATATCTCACGCTCTCATATGAAGCTATTTTGATGAAAGCCCTGCTCCTCCAACTTCCTCACCTGCTGTTAACTTACAAATGTTAGGCTAACATTGCAACGTTGTGACTTATAAGTTTTCAATTAAGGAAACTACTCTGGTCCCGCGTTAATCTAATAACGATACGTGGGCAAGGACTGTACGTGGGAACGTGTGTAAGTGGTCAGATTATTTTGGTAACATGTTACAATACCACTAACACCACTCTTCATAATCGATTGCCATATATAATTTTCCCTAGACTCTTCTAATTCATCACGCTCTCAGAATCAGAATTGTGCAATTAAAATTTTCTGTGCTTAAGCTCTTTTTCTCTCCATAATTACTCTAACAATGGCCCGCAAGTCTTCGGTTGATGCCCTTGCAGATGATGCTGAGCAGATTAAGCAACCAAGGAGGTACAATACCAGGCATGCATCTACGGAATCGAAAGTCGCCGTTGCTGCAAAAAGGAAAACTACCTATCAACTGCGTAAATGAAAAAAATCAGCAAATGGCAATGTTGGTTCAACATTGAAAGCTGCTGAGAACACCTCCACTCTCACCAACACAGAAAACGAGGATAACAATGGCTAACCCTACTCAAAATTTACCTACTGAAGTTGATATTGAGGGGGAGAATGTGGCCCCTGTTGTTGATGTGGGTGAGTCTGAGGATGTTAATGAGGAGGATTTTGAGGCTGTGGCTGAGGAGGATGTTGTTCTCGAGGAGAATACCTCTGATGCTGAGAATAATCAGGTGGAGGAGACTGTTGCTGGGTTGGATACTACTGAGAGTATCCCTGCAGATAATGTCGAGGAGTACAATGTGAGTGACAAGGAAGAAGAAGAGAGCCTTACTCTGACTGCTCTAGCTACTTCTGCTAAAAATTGAAAGGCCAAGCAAGTTGTGGTTGCTTCTGAGTCTGAGTCAGAAGCAGGTGAATAAGATGCTGAAGAAGCAGAAGGGGAAAAGGAGGAAGAGGAACAGGAAGAAGAGGACCAGGAGGAAGCTGGGGATGAGGAAGACCTTGTGGCAGAAGACCCAGTTAATGCTGATGTTACTCCAACATCTGATGATGAGGAGTGTTGTGATGTCATGGAGAGAGAGTATCCCCAGAAGCCTTATTCTAACTTATATGTGTATGTGGAAGAAGAAGAGCAATGGGAGGCTTATCAGGCAAGGGTAATTCACAAGGAAATGGAAATAGAGAATGATAGTTTCAAGGAAAGCAGGATTTATGAACTGCTGGAAGCAAGAGGTGTGCTTGGGTCAGTGATGAACCATTCATCTTATGCTCTAGATGTCATCAAAAAGTTCTATATGAACCTCTCTCAATGTGTGTGCCACCAGAATTCTCCCAAGTATGGGAAGGCTGGGGTTAGGAAGGGTGTCTTCGACATTAGCCCCTCCACTATCAATGAAGCATGGGGGCTTCTTGATCCAGAAGAGTTTGAGGATCCAAGCATGAATGAGATCATCATAGATCTCACTGGTGGGCTGACCAGGAAATGGAATGACAGCTTTCCCACAACAAGGCTGACTTCTCTAAGTGTTGTACTTCACAAAATTTCTACCTACAACTGGCTGTCATCTTCCAGCACAGCAGTGATGACTAAGGAGTCAGCAAGACTGGTGTTTAAGCTGAAAAATGGTCTGAATGTCAACATTGGGGAAAAGGTGCTGAGGTCTATGAAGGAGGTCACAACAAAATCAAAGGGAATCATTCCATATCCCTCTCTGATATCTAGCATACTGGTGAAGCATTGATTTAAAACCTCGAAGACTGCCTATCACCATGAGCTATTTCACACAGGTGAGGATTCATGATCTTCCATGGAACCCTGAGGATGCAGCTGGACCAATCTAGAAGAAGAAGAAGAAGAAGAGGGCTCACACATTTGCTGCCTCTTTAGTTCCCATAGCTAGGGGTGACAGCTACTCAGTGATAGCTGATGCTTTTGTGGAAGAGACCCTCAAGTGGCTGGACAGAGAGTACAAGGACACCCAAAGGGAGATAGCTGGAAAGAAAGTTAGGCTGCAGGAGATTGACAGTCTCAGAAAGAACCTAAGAGGTCTGCCTTCCTCACAAAAAGGGGGAGAGTAGATCAAATTTAAATTTATGAGTCTTACATTTTTCTGTATTTTTAGCCTGTTCTGAACTTTTTCTGTTTTTGCATGACATGTTTCTATATTATTTATCTTTCTTCATTTTGATCAATGAGTGTGTTCCTTGTTACAGTTATGGCCTGTAATTAAGTATTCTGCTTATTGGTACTGTGTGTTTTTGCTTATGAAATCTTGAGCTTCTGTCAAGTACTAACTTTGTCTGCAGGTGTTAGCTGATAACTGATGTTAAGATAACATTGGAAATGTCAATGTTAGAACAATCGACTGAAGTCAATGTTAAGTTAACATTGTTACAGAAGGATGTTATGACAACATTCGGAAATCAATGTGAGAACAACATTGTGTTGGACTCTCCTGATATTAATGGGGAGTTACATGTTGTAGATGTACCACAAGGTTGAATGAGTTTGTTCTGAATATTTGATCTAACTAAAGATGTTATAGGGTTTTGTGAAGTAAGGCAAAAGGGGGTAGATTGAAAGTGCAAGTATTATGGCAATGTTAGAAGGCCAATGTTAGAGTAACATTGTCTGACAGAATCTGTTTTACAATCTTGTTGTGAATATCTTTATTTATTGTTTTGCCTTATTCACTCGACTAATCTAGTTACACAGTTGTGATTACATTTGGTTATTATCCAGTAATCAAACTTGTCATAGCTTGATCACTCAAAGTTTCGATAAAGAGAAGTTTCCTTAATTAAAGCTAACTGTTTAACAAAAAAGGAAGGAAGAGTTCGAGTGAAACTAGGAAACATCCAAGTTGAGTTCTGATTTGAAGAAGGAGTCTTTCCTAAGTTAGTTCACTAACAAAGGAACTATTATTCAAGAAGAACGCCAAGAACAAGGAAGAGGAGTCCGACAAGGAAATTAGAAGAATTACCAACCGTGTGCAACACACCTTGAAGTCCAAGTCAAGAACCTATATATAGGTGTGAAGTACATCAAGACAAACACGAGACAGGAGCTAATAAATTTAAGAGATTAATTCACTAGTTGTTGAGTGTTGTCTTTCTTTTGCAAAGTTTGTGAGTTGTTCAATTAGTTCTAGATTTAAAATTGAGAGAATATTTCTTGTCTGCTGTGTTGAGTTCGAGCAATTCAAGAGTGAGAAGCTTGAGAGTTGTAAGAAACATATTTTGATAAACCCTTGTGGTATTTTGCCTACGGCTCAGAAGTTAATATTAATATATTCACTTCTTAAATTTCGTGTTGTTTATTTTCCACTGCATTTTTAGTCTGGTCGTTGTTAAAGTAACATTGAGAAGTTAATAACGAACACGTATCAACCGGTCCACAATTTCAAAGTTCATCGTGAACCTGTATAGACCCGGAGATTTATAGCCAACACAAGACTATATAGCATCCTTAATTTCTGCTTCTGTGAACTGTGTGTAGTAAGTTGCTCACTATCTTCGTAGCTAATGCGGCAGAATTGGAGATCAGGCATCTGAATTCTATTATGATATGTTTCCTTAAAAACATTCTCGAAATGATATTTCACTGCACCTCCAAGCTCAGCTTTGCCTTCAATCCAGCTGTCACCAAAAAGAAGTCCCAAAATCTCAATTTTTTTTTTCTTTTTCTGATAGTCAAGCTACAATGGAATTTTGTTTTTGAATTGCTATCGCCTTCTTTAAGCCATCGAGCCTTTGCCTTTTACAAATTGAAAGCATCTTTCGACCAAAGAAGGCTCCAAAGATTGCTCATCGCTTCTTTCCTTTCTTGAATTTCCAATTCAGAATGAGTAGAACGCTCAATCTAGGCATTAGTTTCTGGAATCACTTTTCTGCATTGCTGGATCTTGGCGTCGAGATTGCCAAAAACTTGAGCATTTTATAATTTAGTTCTCTTCTTAACTGCTTTTAGTTTTTCTTTCAAAATATATCCTTCCCATCCTTCAAAGCTCTGCTTACTCCATTCTTCCTAAACTATACGAGTATAGTCCTTATTTTTCAGCCAGTAGTTTAGAAACCTAAATGGCTTAGGGCCCCACTCGTGAATCTCACTATAAAGAAGCACATGTCTATGATCAGAAATTGTATGTTCGAAGACTTTTCGAGTGACGTCACCCCACTGTAAAATCCAGTCATTTGATAGAAGGAACCTATCGATCCTCCACATCGAGTTTCCATTTGATCTGTAGCACGTGAATTGACTGGATGCCAAAGGTAAGTCCACAAGATCCATACAAGCAATGAAGTTCCTAAAATCACCCATTTCCCTTGTAGTGCCTGAATTTACCAATTTTTCTCTTCGTTCAGGAGCATCTACAATTGCGTTGAAATCACCAACCACACACCATAAAGTGCCTCAAATTGGTTTTTTAGATTTAGCAATGAGTCCAGAGATTGCGTTTTTCATTCAAAGAACACAAGGAATAAACGTTAGCAATATGGTGCTTTTCGTTGCAATTCCTCCAAAATCCGACAATATGAATGAATCAATTTCCGCATCTTGACGACTCAAGAGTGAAAACATCTTTCTGCAAGACTCCCCACTCAAGCCTATCGAATGCGTTATCAAGGTCAACCTTTAAGTTCATCAATTTAGTCGTTCTTTTTAAATGTTACATGAATGGTAAGGAGCAGCCCGACCAGCACTTCGACCAAGCACGACTTGCACGAAATTGAGTCGTAAACTCTAATAATACAACCGCTGCCATCCTAGCTATAAATTACAAAAGACGATTTTCAGAATCTCATTCGACCTAAAGCCTCAAAAGAACATCACACTATGCCATCACCATTGCCAATCGTCATCACATATCCATCTTTGCCTTGATATTATTAGTTTAATTCATAGTTAGTAGAAGAAGGTAATTTAAGCCAAGATCTAGTAGAAAAAACAAAGTGAGGAAGATTGAAGACAAAGACGACAAATCCCTCCATGATTGAGATTTTATCTTTCATTCACTCATGTAATATGATGTTCTTTTCGTTTGTTATGTTGAACTTGTAATCATGAGTAGGTCGCTCTTTATGTTTAGGTTAAGAAGTAATTGGATCTAAACCTATGTGATTTCTTATGTTTTGATTAAGGTTTTTGGTTTGTATGTGATAATCTAAGTTTTGAGTAAAGATTTTATTTTGTGTTTACATCACTTACGTTGATCTCAAAGCTTCATACATCTGGTCTATATATGATTGATCATAATTTTGGAGGACTGCTAATGCAACCACAAAATAAAATTATGTAGGATATTTGAACCTTGGACGATAACAGATGAGAAATTCACAGTAACACCAATGTGGTTTAGCTACTTCAATGCATGTGAATGAACATAAGGGGCTATCTAATGAAATTGGGCCTCTAATCAACCATCCATCACCAGATTCAATTAACATATTATTTTGTTTACTTTGGTTTATAATCATACAACTCCAACTTATTAAACACCTTAAGACAGAATTAAAGTAACGAGATGATTAATAGTTTCCCATGATACTTGAGACGTAATTGACGAACCACTTTATACTTGACAATGCACTTGCAAACTTAGTACGTAGTATTACTTCTACATAGTAATACATGAATCAAGTTTTTGACGCCATTGTCTGGGACTAGGCAATCAGCCGCTATTAGCTTCTTTTGTTTTGTTATATTCTAGTACAATATTTTGTTTTTTATGTTGTTGAGTCTTTTTGTGGGTACATCAGAATTCATCATAAAATAAAAGCAAGAGTGTTCGATTGGAGAAATGCTTCAGTGATTTATAGACTCTGGCCTATTGGACAAATGCTTGATAGATTGGAACACTTTTATGGAGTATTATGTAAAGAAACGTTTTGTTATCAATTTGGCCGAGTGTCAGTTAATTATACCAACTCCAGATATCACTTCAAAATCACAATATCTTGTTGACCAACGTAGAAAAATACCACATGAAGAAATAGCCTCAAATATTGTCGAGACTGCAAGGAGATATGAAGTACCAATAGGAGAAATAGAAGATAAATCAAGGAAGATCGACTAATCAAGCACGAGCAACGTAGAGGAGAACAGCGAAGCATATCTACACACCATATCTCTCAAAAAGAACGGGATCATGACCCAATAGATCATGCCCAAGAAGAGGTAGTGGAGCTAAGAGTTGATAATCATGCATAAGTTGGGTCGTTCTTACCAAGTGAAGACTCTTTTACATTCAAGGAGAAGCTTGTGAGAAAAGATATGATTGTAGATCCAAATGCATAATGACTCTTGGATTATGCGCCTACAATCGAAAAGTATAAAATGAAAATTCATATGAAGGAGGAAACTTTACTACCCAATGTGCTGAAATTGAGACTTTGAAAAGTAGAGAGACACCTCATCCAAAAACAAAGAAACATAAAATAACCATGTATGCCGAAATCAGAACATTGTTATCCGAAATGCCTCAATTTGGAGGAAGTGAGTCATCTCATCAAAAGGAAACACAATTGTTTTTAACCAATATGGTGGGGCCACAACTTGGATATCACAAAGGCAACAATTGGAAAGCGAAAGTGACTTCATTGTAAGGCAAAAACAAAGAAAATATCCTCGTATGGCGACACCAAAATATGGATATATAAAATGATACTACATGGATATTGTGAACCACTTCACAGAAAGGCAAAAGAGAGAGATCTCGTATGCAAAACATAGTTGAAAATATATGCAATCGGAGAAAAGTGTTATGCAACATAGAACTCATGAATTGCTTCTAGAGAGGCAAAAAGAAAGAGAATTCTAATCCAAACAACAATGGAAAACTACATGAATCGGGAGAGCAAAACTTTGCATAAGAGTCTTAATGGCAAGCAGGCGAGAAAATTGCTTAAAGAAACAATAAACTCTTGATTTAATTAGATGTTGGCATGTCTTCTCCTTGCTGTGTTCCGAAATGATTGTGATTTTTCTTTAACCAACCTTCCCCTAAACTAGGATCTTATAGATGGACAAACAAATGAATGCATTTTGCTATGTGAGTTGTCGTGTGTAACTTTGTCATGTTTATGACAAACGAATAACTACTCTTTTTATAGGTTACTTTTGTGGAAGTGCTGCTCTAGGGTTTAGTTAGTTCTAGTCATCCAATTTCTATGTATATGTGTCGTGTTGCGCCACATGTCGCATTTCTACCATGCATCTTGTCTGCCATTCCTAGCGACTGCTCGCGTGCCTGCCCACCTCATGCCTATCTCGCGTGCCATTCTAGGCGTATTACTCGCTTTTTTTATTTGCTGCATGTCTCACGCCTCGTCTGTTGGCGGGTGGTCATCCAAATTATGGCAGCAAACTCAATATGTTGAATGGCACTAGTAGCACATCAAGTTGTTTGTTTTTCCCCTACATCTTATATAAGCTCGATTCATCAATTATCCTAACTATTCTACCTTTCTCCGACTCGACTCCAAGCTACAAAATAACAAAACAAGGCCAAAACCAATAAAAATGCTAGAAGGATGAACAACAGAATATGTAAAGTATGCACTAGAACAATATATTTCACAATTTCGTACCATTTAATCCAAAACCAGATTGTTTTTACTTAAAGAAGCCAAATAGGTTGTCATTTGTATGTACCAATGTGGCATGCATATTGAAGTACTAGACTATGTTGATTGCTACTGCCATAGTTGCCAATGAAATCTGCAGCCATGTATGTAGTGGTTATGACACATTATAGTAGGACCTATCAGAATATGCCAAACGGTAGCAAAAATCCATATCATTTGGCAAGCATGTTAGAATATCGGTAAATTTATGGCACTTTCAGTACTTGGGCATTCAAGTAAGCATATTAATGTAGTTTTTTAGAGATGTCGACGACCGTATCACTTTAAGCTCAACGATGACGGTTGCTCACGAGGAAATTCAAGTGTGACACTATAGAAAATCGGTCATTAGCGATAGCTTTTTCTGTCGCTAATGACCCCCCTTTATCCATCGATAATGGTCATTAGTGACTAGGCGTTGATCACTACCAGTCCGTCGCTAATGACCATTAGCGACGAGCTAGTGGTCGACATCACAACTAGCGACAGGCTAGCAATCTCCAATACAGCTAGCGACCACCATGTTGTCTTTAATGAGGTTTAACTATGTTGCAGGAGACCAACACAATAGGACAGAGACACGAGGACACATTCTTTTTTTAGTTAGGGACTTCCGGGACTTGACTGAGTTTTTATATTAAAATATATTAAATAGCCCTAGAACTTATAGAATTAGTATCTTTAAATAAAATTAATAACTTATTACATCGAGAGTAAGTATCACTTACTACTCACTAGTTATTAACCAAAAACAAAATGATAAATACAAAGGTCACTTAAATTCAAGTATCAACGTCAAACACAAATACAAACCAACCAATAATAATCAAGAGTTATATAATACTCAAAAATAGATACTACTTAATCCAAAATCATGCATTACTTAAAAAAAAGTATGTTTAGACCTTTTACTTTGTTGTTTAAGTTTAGGATTTTTTTTAACTCTTATATCTTTTAATTGTTAATTTATAATAGTTTTTCTTTTTAATAAGCTTACAAAAACTCCTAAAATAAAAAGATTTTTTCTCAAACATATTGGCATTACTCTCGAGTGTCGGGCACGGGTTTCAAAATTAGTTTATATTTATTTTAATAGAGACATGCCACGTGGCGTGTTGGACACGATCGATGTTTTGAAATATCGGGTGTCGGATACGTGTAGGACACATACACGACTAATGTTTTGAAGTGTCGGTGCGTAATAGGGTTAAAGTCTTTAGCAACCCCAGACGATCACTAATGAGCAACAATTCATTAGCGGCCGCCTCGCCATCGCTAATAAGGGTAAACTCATAGTGACCATTGGGTTGTCACTAATGTGCAACGCCTCATTAGCGATGGTCCAACAGTCACTAATAATATTAATTTGTATGAGTGACGAATGGGTCGTCACCATCAACATTCGTGCTTTGAATATTAGTAGTGATTGCCTGACGGCACATTATAGTATTCAACAAAATAAACACAATTAGTAATATTTTGGTAATTAAACAATTATCAAAATATTATGATTTTGATGCAAAAATTGTGTACTCTTATTTCAAATCATATAATACTATGAATAAAATTTTGATATAGTTGTAGAAATAGTAACAATAAAGAGAAAATGTACAAATTTTGGTGAAAGAAGAATATTGGTAGGAGCAAAATAGAGTTGTGTAGATTATGAGCGGAAGAAATCTTAATGAAAAGGTGTAGATGATGAATA
The DNA here is from genome assembly GCA_948329865.1 of Linaria vulgaris. Taxonomy (NCBI): domain Eukaryota; kingdom Viridiplantae; phylum Streptophyta; class Magnoliopsida; order Lamiales; family Plantaginaceae; genus Linaria; species Linaria vulgaris. The sequence goes on along the minus strand of OX415251.1, from coordinate 72,973,709 downwards.
GAAGAAATCTCGATGATGACCTGGGAAAATTTGAAGTTGTGAAGAATGGGTGTAGAAGATTTAAAAAAAAAAATCCTCATTGAAAATGGGTGGGGAGATCTGTTTACTTACGGAAGTGAGTTGAAAATTCAAATATTGATTTTTTTCCTCCAAATTCTCGTTTTTAAAAGGGTTATTAGTGACAAATCATGAGTAAATTATTTGATTTTTAAAAAATCCATTAAATTTCGAGGATTACTAGCGACCGCCGCCAATCCATCACTAATGTCACTACAAGAAAACTCCACATTGGAGACGAAAATATGGAAACAAAATTGCGTTGCTACATAATTGGAAAGACATTTCCGTTCACATTGCTTGTTATCCGTGTTAAAGGAAAAAGCACAGTATACACATAATAATGGGGACCAATATCTGGTTCCCATTGAGTGACGCCTCAACGCAATGGGAACCAAACTATGGTTCCCTTTGATTCAAATAATTAACAAAAAAAATAATACCTGCTGGTGGGCGGGCGGGTCGCGGATTACCCAGTCCACCAGCCCGACCCGCCTGCTACTTAGTATAAAAAGAAAAAAAAATACCCCTTCATTTAGGGCTTCTTTTTCAGCCACCATCCACACTCCACAGCACCGCTTCTCCTCTCTGCTCTCTCCAAAAAAAAGCCAGCATCCATATATACCTTTCTCACTCTCTGTCGCCTGCCCGCCACGGCGCCACCAGCCCCACTTCTCCAACCACGATGAACGACTCCACCACGCCTCGAACAACACCACTGTTGCACGCCCGCTCCACGACCGACTCACCACGACCGCTCCACGGCTCCACCACACCACCACCTTCCCCGTCTGAATCAGTAATTCTTTAACTTTCCCCTTTTTTTTTCTTTTTCAATTTATGTCCGATTGAGTCCGAATGTCCGATTGAGTTCTATTGAGTTTCGATTGAGTCCAACTGAGTCCGAATCTTTATGTTCTTCAACTTTTGGTTTCGATTGAGATGAATATTAATATTATGATGATGATGATTGGGAAAATATGGATGAATATTGAATATTATGATGATGATGATGGAAATATTAAGAAAATTAGCAAGAATACTAAGATGTTGATTATGGTGTCGATTGAGTCTGAATCAGTAAGCTTCGGAGGTGGCTTTGCATCGGCTACAAATAAGAATCTTATATTCAATGTAAGAACATTACTATTTAATCTCATAAGATTTTACTGGGAGTTGACTTTTTAGTTTGATAGTGACAGTGTGTTCATGAATCATGATATATGACTGTGATAATATTCTTAAGTATTTTCTGCTTATGGCTACTGGTGTAGTAAATTGTTGTTATGGTTGTTCAATAATGTGTTTGACTGCTTGTTAAATATGCTCTGTTCTTTGATTAATTAGTAGGTAATATGTTAATATGTTACTCTGAAATTAGGTCTTGGTTAGTTAATCTCAATTTAGGGCTTGGTTAATCAGATTTTGTCTAAATTTGGGGAAGACAAGTGTTCTAAACTTGTTCAATAATGCTTCTTAATTTGTAGTCAATTAAGTAGAGATTTTTCTTCAAAGTTTGACTGAATCTGTATTTTATTTTGATTGTTTGATTAAATTATATAGGTAGATACTTTATGTTTATATATAGTACTTATTGAAATTTGTTTCTATCTTTAGATGGTACGAAGGAAGGGCAAGGAGCCAGTGTAGGAAACGGAGGAACCACAGTCTAAATCACGTCTGAAAACACGTGTTCAATCACATCCTGCAGCACGTCCTCGTCCTGCTACCCGTCTTTCATATCGGGGCATCCCTTGGGATACAACGCCTCCTCCTCCGACTAATCCGACAAGAGCGCCAACTCTGGTGACAGAGCCGACTCCAATAGTAGAGCCGACAGTAGAGCCTACTCCCACAACCGAGCCAAGTGTCGAGCCTACTCCCATGGTGACTGATCCTCCAACCGAGACTACTCCAATGGTTACTGATCCTCCAAATCAACCTACTCCCATCACTGATCCGCCAAGAGAGTCGACTCCCGTGATTGATGTGCGAGGAGAGTCAACTCCAATGACGCCTATGGGATCTTTGGGAGCCACCAACATCCCTGGACAAAATAGATTGGATAATCCGTGGGATTTGGTCGGCCAAATTCCTTTTGGACCTCTGCCACAACCTATTGATCATTCACAGCGAGGTTCGACGACAAATGCATCACCAGCTCAGGCTCACACTAACGTCCATTCGCTAGGCTCACACTCGGCTTCAGCTCCTTTCTTTGGGATGGGTGCTTCCTCGACCAATGCTGGACCTTCCACATCCCAATCATTTTAGTTATTCGATACATCCGAGAGCTCGAGCAGTGATGAGGATGACAGTGATAGCTCAGGGCAGGAGATCGATAGTGATGGTTAAAAAAGTGGTCGCGGTCCCTCTAAAGGAGTTTTGCCACCTAAGAAAAGTGAGGATCGGAGGTGGATCTGTATTGATCCAAATACTGGATTGTGGGAAGAAAGTCTTATGATAACGACGACTTTCGGAGCAATTCTTAAGAGGTGCTTGAGGAAGCCGTACAAAACCTACATGGAGTGGAAGCCGAAGCATCAGCAGCTTCCACGGGATGAGTTTCAGGTAATATAAAAGTATATTTTTAAGATTATTTATTTAGTTACATACTTTTGTCTTCATTTATCAGAATCTTTACTTATAACAACTTCATTTTTTCACTTGTTGCAGAGAACTTTTCAGTGGCATCCGCTTGACGAAGGCCGCATTTGGGAACTGTATGAAGCAGCAGCAGCGGATCATTTTAAGAGTGCTTTGAGGAAGATCAAGTCAATCTACCTTGAAGTTGAAGCTGATCCGTCGCAGAAGAAGAGCCATTATATCTGGATCCCTAAGGCGATGCGACAGAAGTACATGAAGTACTGGAAAAGCAATAAGCATGTGGCACGAGCGAAGCAGTCGAGTGCCAACAGGAAAAAAAGGAAGACTTTCACCTGGTACGAAAATCTCACGCAAGACGAGTGGGCCAGACGCGAGGTAATTATATTAATACAACAATGTTATAAGATAAATATAATCTTATATAATGTTCATTTAATATTTATTATGATTGTATATTAATGTCTAATTGTCTTACGTTACAGTCGATCAGGTTCTGGTGAATAAGATCCCTCTGTCGTGGCTCTACAAGTTGAAGAGGCAAAAGACGAATGTTGATGGATCGGTGGGCGATTGGGTGTTTCTCGATGCAGAGGCAGCATATGTAAGTAAATAGTCTGTTCAAATCCATAATGAGATTTTGTATATACCTATATTATATAAGCATGTTTTTACGCCACTCGAACGGACTGACTTTCTATTTGAAAAAGGCAATATAAACCTACTGAAAACAAACACTGACAGCCCTTAACTGATCTGTGTACACGTGTTAGTGGTATATTTGTTAAAAGGATAATCTCATGATGACAGTTCTTAAATGATTTTGTATTATAATTGAATTTTGTATATAGTCAGGTCTTTTTAGTACATTGATGAACTAAATAGTTTGAGCATACAAGTTAAGTACTAGTCTTCTTGGTTGTCAAACATTAGTGTGATATGATAATCTGATTCCTTGTAATATTTATGTCTCCTGATATTATTCATAATATATTTTAGTACATTGATCCATGTATATAAGTAAATTATTATTGTTTTTTATTTAATAAATTTGTATATGTTATTGTCACAGCACGAAGCGCTTCAACGCTGGCGAGATCGGTATGGTTATGACACCAGGAATTGGCCTGCTTGGGATCTAAAGACATGGCTGAAGGTGGTTGGGAAGAAGGGGAGGAGAGTTCCTGCTTTTTCAAAGCATGCGAATGTGAAGTCCATTGCCCAAAATCCCGGTACCCCCCCAACAAGGAACATTTAGTTGTGCTAAGGACTTGACGGCGCAGTTTCGGGCACATATGCTTCATACGATAGAGTTTGAGACAGCCATCAAAAACTGTCTTAAATAGTTAATGGATCAGTATGGATGCCCGATGCCGGAGTTACTAGAGTACCCTATCACACCAGCTGGAATGGCAACGCAGTTGGTAGGCTCGACCGACCCTCCCTTGGCCAAATCTCCTATACCAGCTCCTCGGTCGTCAACGAATGATGTAACCAGCCCTCAAAGGGTCCCGAGAGTACAACTGCGCCGGCCTACTCAGCCATCGCCTTCTCCTAATGGAGGTGTTTTACATACCAGATATGTCGGTCTTGGCATCGCAGCATCAGCAGGGGGGTTTTCAGGTGTCTCCGAGGCGGGGCGAGTGGTTCTCAAGGTGGGATGGCCGGTTTTCAGGGGTATGCACAACAGCCGATGGGTGGATTTCAGGCCAATCAACAGGGGCTGGGAGGTTTTCACCCTTTTCAGCAGCAAGGGATGATGGGATTTGGTCAGGTATACATATGTTATTATATATTATGTTTTATTTAATTTAAATTAATTTAATAAGGCTATTTACTTATACACTCGTAACATTTTTGTGATGCTTGCGGGCCTTTAGCAACTTCCAGGGCCAGCAGCAGGAGATGGGTGGCTTCACGGGGATGCAACAGCAGTTCCAGCAGCCTGGTGGTAGTGTTCCAGGGAGTTTGATACAACAGCAGGGGATGCAACAGCAGCGGGGGATGAATATGGGGAGGCATCCTGGAGTGATGCAGGGACTGAGTTCGCAGTCGAGGCATGGCTGGGTGCGTGGACAACAGGGGATGGCACAGCAGCAGGGATCTGATAATTCGCAGCCACACAACAGCGGGGTGCGCGGCTTTTAATGTCTGATATATCGACAGACTGTGTTTTTACATATTTTGCATTTTCGGGACAAGTAGTAAACTTAGAATTTCTGTTATTGTGGTGGTGTAAGTTGTTAGGATGGGATTTTGTGGTGGTTGATGGTGTTTTTATGGTGTTTTGACAGTTTATATGGGCAATTTTTTGGATTTAAGTTGGAACATTTTGATGAATGTTGGATATTTTGGATGAAAGTTGGTATATTTGGATGAATGTTGGTTTTTTTGGATTTAAGTTGGAATATTTTGCTGAATGTTGGATATTTTGGATGAAAGTTGGTATATTTGGATGAATGTTGGTTTTGTTGGATTTAAGTTGGAATATTTTGATGAATATTGGATATTTTGGATGAAAGTTGGTATATTTGGATGAATGTTGGTTTTTTTTGGATTTAAGTTGGAATATTTTGATGAATGTTGGATATTTTGGATGAAAGTTGGTATATTTGGATGAATGTTGGTTTTGTTGGATTTAAGTTGGAATATTTTGATGAATATTGGATATTTTGGATGAAAGTTGGTATATTTGGATGAATGTTGGTTTTGTTGGATTTAAGTTGGAATATTTTGATGAATATTGGATATTTTGGATGAAAGTTGGTATATTTGGATGAATGTTGGTTTTTTTGGATTTAAGTTGGAATATTTTGATGAATGTTGGATATTTTGGATGAAAGTTGGTATATTTGGATGAATGTTGGTTTTGTTGGATTTAAGTTGGAATATTTTGATGAATATTGGATATTTTGGATGAAAGTTGGTATATTTGGATGAATGTTGGTTTTTTTAGATTTAAGTTGGAATATTTTGATAAATGTTGGATATTTTGGATGAAAGTTGGTATATTTGGATGAATGTTGGTTTTTTTTGGATTTAAGTTGGAATATTTTGATAAATGTTGGATATTTTGGATGAAAATTGGTATATTTGGATGAATGTTGGTTTTTTTGGATTTAAGTTGGAATATCCGATTTAAGTTAAAGAAAAGTTGGAATATCCGATTTAAGTTAAAGAAAAGTTGGAATATCCGATTTAAGTTTTTTGGATGAAAAGTTAAAGAAATATCCGATTTAAAGAAACACTAATATTGCGTGTCGTTCCTAATCTCGTCCAAAACGGAGTAACGAAATAAGATAAACAAATAAACAGGAGGATTATGTAATTATAGAAAGATAAAGAAATATCCGAACTAAGTTTTTTCTTCTACCAATCCATTAAAAACACTAATATTGCGTTTCATTCCTAATCTCGTCCAAAACAGAGTAACGAAATAAGATAAACAAATGAACGGGAGGATTATGTAATTATAGAAAAGTTAAAGAAATATCCGAATTAAGTTTTTTCTTTCCAAAACGAAGTAACGAAAGACGATAAACAAATAAACGGGGGGGGGGGGGGGGGGTGTTTATGTAATTATAGAAAAGTTAAAGAAATATCCAAATTAAGTTTTTTCATTTACCAATCCTTTAAAAACACTAATTAAGCGTGTCATTCCAAATCTCGTCCAAAATAAAGTAACGAAATACGATAAACAAACAAACGGGGGGTTTATGTAATTATAAAAAAGTTAAAGAAATATCCGAATTAAGTTTTTTTCCTTTATCAATCCTTTCATAACACTAATTAAGCGTGTCTTTCCAAATCTCATCCAAAATGAAGTAACGAAATACGATAAACAAACATTATAATATAAAATACTATACGTCTCTTCAACCCTAAACCCTAAACCTTATAAACCCTAAACCCTATCCTTAAAACCTATACATCATAGTTCTAACTTGTATTTTCATACATAAAGCTTGTAAAACACCTTTAATCACTAATTGTTTTTAACCATACACTAACATACGTAAAATTGGAGTGTTCCTCCAAATTTCGTACAAAATGGAATGTCGGAAGATGTTTAAAAAACAATTTGGGGAAGAAAGCGCAATTATACAAAAGATGCAAAACAACTTCAAATTCAGTTTTTTCTTGAATAACTATTTTCACAACACTAATGATGCATGTAAATTCAAATTTTATAGACAAATTGAGAAGCGAAACACGTTTAAAATATATTTATGGTCAAAAATATAATTTCATTTTTATAAGTATGGGTTCTAATGGAAACCAATTAATGGAAACCAAATATCGGGTTCCATTGGCACCAATAATTGAGTAAGGCGTACAAAGACAGCTGGCCAGTAATAGGAACCAAAATAGCAAGTAATGGGAACTGATATTTTGTTCCCATTGTGCATACTTTTCTATATATACCAACTCATCTCTCCCACACATTTCAAACCTAATATTAATCTCCATTGCAGCAGCAGCAACAGCAGCAGCATAAGAAGAAGAAGAAGAAGAAGAAGAAGAAGAAGAAGAAGAAGAAGAAAATAGTTTTTGTTGCATATATAGTTAATAAAATAAAAACAAATAAATTATTTATTACGAAAAAACAAAAATATAAATTAATTTGTAATATATATAGATAAATAAAAATGGGTTATTATGAATGTAATAATATATATATGTGAAGTTAAGAATAATAATAATGTAAGACAAAAAATATATATATGATAAAATAAAAAATATAAGAAGAAAAAAATTTGTAGAAAGAATTGTGAGATATAATTGAGTGTTTCTGTATGAATGAATAAATTTTAGGTGTTAAATTTGAGGGTATTTATAGATTTGGGAAGGAGAATGGTGCCACGTCACCGATCCAGGTGAAAAATCACACGGAAAAGAGTCTTTTCCGACGGCATGGTGCCGTTGGAAAAGACCATTTCCGGGCGTTTATGTCGCCCGGATTGGCTATAAATAGTCCGATATCGGAATTATAATTTCAAGTCACAATCTTTTCGTTTCAAAAATTAAGGTTCGTATTCATATTCAATTATTATTTTACGTAATATTTTTATACATTTTATGCTATATATATGTTAATAATATAATTAACTTAAGTTATTTTTGTTTGCAAATTGAAGAATAGTAACGAGGCGGGTGTTAGAGATTCTTTCGAGCGTTGTTTGCGGAGTTATTTTCTACAAGAGGTACGTACGCGTTTATATATATACTTACAATATCTTTCAATTGTAGACTCGAAATGTAATTTTGTTGTATTGAGTAAACACTGTTAATTTTATAGATAATAATGTATCAAAATGAAGATAAAAATTGGATGTATGATCGTTTGGCCGAGGAGGGTCGAGTGAAAGAATTATTTACCGAAGGTGTATTCAATTTTTTGCAGTTTGCGTTAGCTCAGGAACGTTATCTAGACGATAGTCGAAATCTAAAATGTTCGTGTAGAAAGTGCACCAATAGAAAATATTTGAAACCTGATGAAGTAGCTGCTCACCTCTATCGATGGGGTTTTGTAGAGGGGTATCGTGTATGGGTGTTTCACGGGGAAAATTATAACGAGCATGATAGCCTCTTAGGGGCGTCGTCGTCAAGTCACACAGTTAAAAATGATTTGATAGCTGTTCAAGACGACAAATCTTTTGCAGCTTTAGTTGATATTTACCAATGCCAATTTCAAAATGTCGATTGCGATGAGGAGCCTAACACCAAAGCAAAACAATTTTTGGAATTGGTGAAATGGTCTGAGATTAAGTTGCGCGGCCCGGAAAACATGTTTGTTTTGGAGTGGGTGTCTTAGTTTTTTACTACCAAGCTAGAGCATAACTCTAGCAGAGCTGAGTGTGCAAAGTTTTACAAATTATCACGCGAGTGTTTGGGGCCAGAAGATAGCCATTGTTTGCCCGCAGATCTAAATGCTATCGAGAAGTTGATGAAGGGTTTGGGGTTAGGATACGAAATAATCGATGTTTGTGATAACAGTTGTTTTTTGTTCTACAAGGAATTTGCATCTACCGATTACATAGTGTGTCCTGAATGTGGGGAAGATAGTTATGAAACTGTAGGAAGAAAGAAGCTTGTGGCAAAGAAAAAATTATGGTACTTCCCATTGGCCCTACGGCTTAAACGACTCTTCATGACTCCAACAACTGCTGAGCACATGTCGTGGCACTTAAAGTGTAGGTTTGCGAACGATGTTATGATTCACCCAGCATCAGGGGAAGCGTGGCAACATTTCGACAGGACACACCCTGAATTTGCTGCCGAGCCACGAAACGTTCGTCTAGGTCTTTGCACGGACGGTTTCACTCTGTTTGGAAACTTCGGATCCCAATACTCATGTTGGCCCATGTTTGTGACTCCTTATAACCTTCCTCCAGATCTTTGCATGCGAGAGGAGTTTATTTTCTTGAGCTTGATCATATCGGGTCCGCGTAGCCCAGGACAAAACATTAACGTTTTGCTTCGCCCCCTAATCGACGAGTTGAAGGTTTTGTGGCACGATAGTGTTTGTGCTTACGACAGATTCAGGAGTTAGAAATTCCAGTTGAGGGCTGCATTAATGTGGACTATTAGTGATTTTCCAGCGTACGAGATGTTGTCACAATGGAGCACACATGGAAATTTATCGTGCCCTTATTGCATAGAGAACACAAAGTCCTTCCCGTTACCCCACGGTAACAAACCTACGTGGTGGGGGGTGCCACCGTCGTTTCTTACCAGAGGGCCATGAATTCTTCCATGATGTGACGAGATTCAATGGAAACGCAGAATACGATGGGCCTGCACAACGGAGGACCGGTGCTCAAATGGCATCAATTGTTGAACAACTGCCACCAACGTCAACGAATCCAAACTCACCAAAAATAGTAGGATATGGGGTAGAGCACAATTGGTCGTACAAGAGCATCTTTTGGGAATTACCCTATTGGAGTACGAACCTGATCCATCACAATATAGACGTGATGCACTGCGAGAAGAACTTCTTCGAAAACATCAAGAACACAGTGATGGGCGAACCAGGTAAAACAAAAGACAACTTAAAAGCTAGGAGAGATTTAGCGAAGTTGACCACTCGGGAAGAGCTTTTTGTCACCGATCTCGCTGATGGTAGAACCGTAAAGCCAAAGGCCAAGTATTGTCTTGATAGGGCTCAAAAGAAACTATTGTGTAACTGGTTGGCTGGTTTGCGATTTTTGGATGGGTATACTTCAAATATTCAACGTTGTGTGCAAAGACAACAGTTGAGGTTGATTGGGATGAAGAGTCACCATTGTCACGTTTTTATGCAAAGGTTAATACCTATTGCATTTCGTGATTTGTTGCCTGATCCGATATAGGGGGCCCTCGTAGAGATTAGTATCTTCTTTCAAGCATTGTGCGCCATAGAGATTAAAGCCTCGGACTTGGCATCATTGGAGGAATCTATCGTGATAACAATTTGCAAATTACAGAAGATATTCCCCCTGCCTTTTTTGATTCTATGGAACATTTGGCGATACATCTTCCCTACGAAGCCAAAGTTGGTGGACCGGTTCAATATCGTTGGATGTACCCGTTTGAGGGGTAAACCGTTTTATATTTCCAAAATTATTTGTCATATATTTTGAAAGTGCGGGTTTTCTAGAATCAATGTTAGACAGTGAAATGTTAGACGATGTTGAGATAACATTGAGGATAACATTGAAAGCCGAGAGCTTGAGCGAAAACTGTTCTTTAGTTGCCAAAATTAAGTTTTGTCTTTATTCACTTATTAATCAAGTTCCACGGTTTTGGTGGTTTATGTTTATGTCCAGGAAAGTATCTTAAACATAAGGAAGACCTTTGGAAGATTCCTTACTTGACGTTTCTATAATTCAAGCTAAGTTGAATAGTCAACTCACACGCTTTCAAAAAAAGGAAACAAGTGAGCTGTTCTTTGCAACGCGATTCTTTCTAGGATTCTCCGAATTAAAGAAGATGTGTTACCTTGCTAAATCAGTAATGAAGGAAACACATATTCTGAAAAGATATGAAGTTCACAAAGAAGGCAATTTTCAACAAGGAAACAACAAGATTTACCAAAATGGTGAACAACACATCTTGGCGTTCAAGACTCAAGAAATCTATAAAGATGTGAAGTTCATCAAGATGAAGACAAGAAAATCGTGCCAATAATCCAAGAGATTAATCATACTTTGTATTGTCTTCATTTTGTTTTGCGAAGAGTTTGTATCAACTGCTTAAGTCTAGTTCATAGAAGTTAAGTAGTTCTTACTTGTCTACTTCGTTGAGTCCGATCAACAAAGAGCGTGAGTGAATTGTTGTGAGGAAGTTTTTGATAAAACCTTTATCAAAAACTTCTTAAAATTATATCTTCTTGTGTTCTTACTTCCGCTTCACATTATTATTATCAAGAAGATCAAAATAGAGTTAAGGCAATTCCAGCTTAACTCTCAAAAAGTGTTGTGTCAATCCACGGTCCTACAATTTCATATTTATGTCAAACTGCTATTGAATTACTTGTTAGTTTATAGGCGAATGCTTGGGTTGAAGAAATATGTGTTGAACCAAGCTCGCATTGAAGGTTCAATTGCAACATCTTATATATTGTCCGAGAGCACCCATTTATGTTCGCGCTATTTGAAAAAAAAGTGTCGAAACGAGATACAACAGGCTCAGTCGAAATGAGGCTGAATTATGTGGTGATCTCACAGGGCAGCTTTCTATTTTCCATCGAAGGGGGAAAGGTCTAAATCCAGATAAAAAACAACGACATCTTACTTCCGAGGAGCTGATGCTAGTTGAGCTTTACACGGTGATGAATTGTCCAGAAGTCGACGGTTGGTTCACGTATGTATATAACAATAATATTTTTACATATCTCGATTATCTATTTAATACGTTGACGAGATTTATGTTACGCCCGTTTGATAGGTTGTTTGAGGACTTGTTTTGTGGCGGTCTCACTCAACAACAAATTCAAAGAAAGAAGAGAGCTGAGTTCGTACCATGGTTTAAAGAAACTGTTTGCTCTGGAAAGTACGAATTATATCAACGTTTGTATGCCCTCGCCTTAGGGGCAAGCACACTAATAAAAGGATACGCAGGTTACAAAGTGAACGGGTTTAGATTCTGTACGGACTCGTTCAATGAGGGCAAAGAAACAAATTATAGTGGGGTTTATGTGAAAGGTAGCGGTGATGGGGTCGAGGGCACAAATTTTTACGGGACGCTAGAGGACATCATTGAGTTTATCTGGTGTGGCGGCAACGATATGGTCCAATCAATTGTATTTTTCAGATGTGTCTGGCACGATATTGCTCGTCGTGGTACGACAATACACCCGGTGTATGGAATGGTTGATATCAATCCTACGCGTTCTCTCCCTACCAATGAACCATTCATATTTGCAAATCAGGCTCTCCAAGTGTACTACACTCCATATCCAGCACAACATGTGTCACGGAGGAAAGGATGGTGGGCAGTTTGCCCTATTCGTGCAAGGAACATAGTCGACATGTCGTCAATGCAAGATGAAGAAGAAGCCGAAGAACTCTTTCAAGATGATGAATCACCCGGACTTAACTTGTGCGCAGATTTGAACAACTTTAACATTGAAGGACAATTGGCAGATGACGTGTACGAGTTGGTTGAAGACGACATGGAGGATAACAACTGATACCAATGTACTCGAGTTCAATATTGTATTTGTTGCAACTTTTTAATTTTTTAAACACATATTAAGTATTCATGTTTTTAAATTGCATCTATTACGGTAACAAAATTACGATTAAAATTATGATAAATTGCAATTGATATTTATATCGTCGAATTATAGAACATTACTTAAAATACATAAATTTATTACAAATTACATAACTTGTAATTAAAAAAATCTCTTACAAACTCGTAATTTAAACGTACAACACTTAAGGATCAAACCATCCACATGATGTGTAGTGAGTATCAAGGAGAGGCATACTTGCTAAATTGACTAAAGTGCAGTCGTCTTGTGTAACATGAGGTGCTAGAGTATACAATGGAGACCTTCTGGAGGAACTTGGACGATCCCCACCAACGCTAGCACGTCGAGCATCATTCGGACGTGAGAATTGGGTATCATTATTAGACCACAACAAGTAGTCCAAATCACTTCGAACACTGTTGGTGGGCATTGTGGCTTGCTGCCATGAATTGTTCATGTTGGTGTTACGTTGGTTCCACGTATGTGGCTGACTCATGGCGTTATTGTGCCACGAATTAGGTTTCCACGATGTGTTAGTACTCTGGTTTCCTTGCTGCCACGACGTGTTTGTACCCTGGTTTTCTTGCTTTCACGATGTGTTTGTACCCTGGTTTCCTTGCTGCCACGACGTGTTTGTACCCTGGTTTCCTTGCTCCCACGACGTGTTTGTACCCTGGTTTCCATGCTGCCACGATGAGCTTGTTCCCTGGTTGCCTTGCTACCACGACGAAGCTTGACCATGTTGTGTCTGGTTTTGTTGCCAATAATCATACGACTCTTTGCATTCCATGAAACAGATTTGGAGGAAAAGGGCTTGAATTATAGTTGTTTGGGTGGTTGTTCCATTGGTAACGACGCTCACACTCTTCTCGATCACGAATTCGCTCACGCTCCCTCTCCTGTCGCTCACGAATTCGCTCCTGCCTCTGCTCCTCCAGGCCCCTCGCCGCTTCCGACTGCACATCGTGAATTTCTTTTTCCAACCCCACAACGGTTTCATGCAACCCAGTAGTAGCCACCTTGACCGCTTTAGCAGTTCTTATCGCCTCAGTAGGGTTTGGATTTGCACCCTGCGACTTACCATAATCTGCGAGGGTACTATGCCTATTTTTGCATCGAATCCTCCCATGTGTGCCATTATTATCTGCAATGGCCCCGATATCTATGTCAAAATGAAGCGGCCATTCCTCTTGGGGACCATAATTATCCTCGAGCACTTCAAAATAACGTTCCTACAATGTTCAAAGTAAATAAATGGAAAAGATATAGGCACAAAACAAATATATACATGTTTAAGATAGCTTACATAATACCCTTCTGATTGTGGGGGGTCCCAATAGATTATTCGTCCATCTGGATCCGCTACTGCGTGGTCCAGCACGTATTGTTGGTCAAAGCGTAGCACATGCAGAGTACCATACTATAACAACATTTTTTTTAAAACAATATTAATGGTAAAGAGTAACTCAATATCACAAAATATATTTTGCAAATAAGGAAATCGTAACGTATCGTACCGTTTCATAGCTCCTCTCGTGTGTACACACAGATCCACCATGGTACGTAGCTAAGGAACCTTTACCATCGACACTCTTTGTCTTATTGGATTCTAGATTATTCTTTGCTTTTTCTGCGAGTTCAATCGTCCTTTCCATCTCCCAATGATCACAGTACGTCGACTCAAAGCCTCGAGGTGGCCAAGTCTTTTGGTACCATTCGGGGTCTTTATCTCGGTTCTTGTATAGATTTTTGCACTCGTATATGGATTCCTTCCATGTGGATTGTGCCACCCGATGGAATGCCTTTGTGATTTTAGGTGTTTCCTCATCATCCCATTTGTATATACTTTTGGAAATATAATAACATATAAGTATAAGGACAAAATTATAATATACATAAATAATGCAAAATGTGCTAAAATAAGTTAAAAGAAGATACCCTAAAGTAGGTTATAAATTTTTGTTTTTGTGCCGCGGATAATTGAGAGTAATGTATCGCCGGTTCGGTCACCAAGGACTTTATCGTAAAGCCAATTGATCGCGTTATTTTTCCCGTAAGCTCGTCACATAAATTTGGATCAAAGACGAAATTGTCGTTCACCCCAATTTTGTGCCTCTCTCGGTCGGTGTTTGTAGCAGCTCGACCCTTCCCCCGTCCCCTAGGCGGCCTAAGGCTAGTAGAAGCAGATTCAGAAGCAACATATGCTGGCGAGGGTTGCAATCCCGACAAAGCTCCTTCGTTGTTGGCTTGTGGAGCTTCGTCCGTCAAGCCATGCGGAAAGATTGAACGTGGAGGAGTAATTTCAGGCGGCAAGACTGGATCTGGTCCCTTTAGGCGGGGAGTAGGGGCTCGGTTCCGAGTGGTAGTGGGGCGTTGTGGTTGGGCATCCGCCGGAGTAGGGTCCTGGGTCCGAGTTGTAGTTGGGCATTGTTGGGAAGCAACCGGAGTATGCTGAGTTTGTGGCGGAGGTTCCTCAACGTGTTGGGTAACTTCGTAGGGACTAGTTGTTTCAACGTTGCCACCACGCCGATATTTGAAAATACTAGCAAAATTGAGCATCCCCAGAGTTTTTGGTAACCCTACATTGGAAATATATTTTTGGACTTTTTTCTGTTTTGCTTTTCCTTTATCGATAAACTTGTCGCGATTATTTTTATCGGCCATTTATAAAAATGACAATTTTTCGAAAACAATAATATATTTGAAGAGTGTTTGTGATTATGAAGAGCTAGCGATTGTGATGAATAGAAAATTTCTTCATGCCCGTATTTATAGAGATTTGTTTTTTTTTTTAACTTTTACCAGCGCCTTTTCAAAAGGCGCCGGTCCCACGTCTTTTTCGTCGGCACAGGTGCCGTCGGAAAATACCTTTTCTGACGGCCAAGTGCCGTCAGAAAAGGTATTTAACCATTTCCGATGGCCAATTCGGTCGGAGGCCGTCGGAAATGGCCGTTTTTCTTGTAGTGTTTAAAGCTTGTTTTGGCGCAAAATCCTTTCAAAATGCCTCAAGGCTCATGCGCTAACCTTAAGTGTTATAAGGCTTACGCCTTATTGTCAAGGCGTACACTTTGGGTGTGTTTTTTCACGCTTTACGCCTTGAGAAAGAAACCAACGCCTAATTATACATTGATAAGGAAAATTAATTACTTACTAAACCAATGGCGAAAGTTAAATTTAACTTATGCTTTCGAAGGTAAAAGTCAAAACTATGTTTATCAACAATAAAGTATGGAATTTTTAAACATAAAATTAAAATAAAGAATTAATATTTGTATTATTATAAAATATTTACGTAAAAGTAATATGAAATATTCGTATTCTTAGCAACAAACATTTTTATGATATTTTATATCAAAATTCACAAAGCTTACGCTTTGTGTCTCGAGGCTTACGCCTGGCTTTTGGGAACACTAAACGCCTCACCTTTCACATTCGCTTTTTAATACACTAACGTATCTATATATATATATTCAAGTAATATATATATATATATATATATATATATATATATATATATGATGGTATTTCGTTATCATACTATTTTCGAAGTTATGATGTTTATTGATGGAGATCATATATAAATATTAAATGCCTACCCTCTCTAAAGGCTTAAGCTTTTAGATGAGCTTACAATTCAATATGGTATCAGAGCTTAGGCCAAGGAGGAGGTCTTGGGTTCGAATCCCACCGCCACCCGATTATCAAAAAAGTGTCACGTAACAGGCGTAACAAAACATTTACAGCCTGCACATGATATATATATATATATATATATATATATATATATATATATGTTAAACAACGCAATATTTATTAATCACCACTAGTGCAACATGGTTAGTGAATCTGTCCTACTGTATGATTATTCAACTATATGAGCTGCATTATCGTAATTATTATAACTAGTTGTTTATTATATCTTACATCAGTTGATACAACTAATCAAGTTAAATGATTGATCAGGTACATCATTAATTGCATTTGATTACTAATGGGAACTTTGTGTATCATAGAAAGAATCCTCTCTTCTTGTAAGTGCAAGATCAAGTAATAATAAAATGGTAAATATAGTACAAACTGAGTATCGTATCCCAATAGAGTGGTGGATGAATACATGAATTACTTAAATGTAATGCTCTAATGGTTGTCACGATTGCTATCTACGTGTATGCAGGATGAATATTTTATGAATGCATAATACTTTTGACGCAGAAAACTTATAAATGCATAGTTTATCAAAACGATTTTGAATTCAGAAGATCACTAAACAATAATGCTATGAATGACTAACTATCATGTAGTGAAAACAATGAGAATCCAATGGATGACTTCGACTAAGGATGAATTAAACTAACTAAATGTGAATATAAAGAGAATTCATTACTAAACTAATGATGAATGCTAAAGAGCTGATCTAACTAATGCAAGAATGTAAACAAAATAGAGTTGAAGATGATTGATTGGTTGAATGCTTAAGCTGTAAACAATAGATTAAGAGATTGTTTAGAGGTTGTGTTTCACCACTGATTTAACCATAATAGTTCATAGACAAACTACCAATATTTAATCGGGATGCTTGATGATAGCTTGAAGTTTACATGTATAATGTATATGTGACATTTGGCCTCCTAACTATAGAATCAATGAGTCTGTAATAACCGATCGCCTTAGCAGATTCAACCCAACTGTCAGTTCTTTTAGTAGAGATATCAAATATGCAATCCAATTAACTCATCTTAATCGCGTAACATAAACCTACATCACCAAGATTAATTTAATGTAATCTAGGGGTTGTGCATCAGTTGTGTTAGCATACCAAAGTCACAAATCTCTCTCTCTCTCTCTCTCACACACACACACACACACACACACACATATATATATATATATATATATATATATATATATATATATATAGTATCTGTTCATGTAGATCTTATTTGTTTGACTTATTAGTTATGATTGGCAATATAAGTTACTTATTACGACATGTAAGTACGTAAAATAGAGACACGTGGATTTCAGAGTGGTTCGGTCATATCAGACCTAGTCCACTCATCTTTCGCATGTTCTAACTACTCAAGTTTTTTTTTCATATAATACATGACTTGACTCACTCAGGATTTTACTTGATAATCGTAACCTAGATTGCCTCTAATTACTTTCTTAATACCTGACGCGACACCTTAGTATAGAACTCTACTTGAATTTGAAAATACTCAAGTACATAAGAAATTTCCTTCGCCTTGATATTTCTTACATAAACAATTGCAAATTGTGCTTGACAGTTAAATAAATAAAAATGACAATCGATTGAAACTCTAATCTCTTGTCTTCAAATGTCTTCGAGTCTTATGCTTTTATAGAGTGCAAAAACTCTACGTGGAAGAGCAGTTGTTGCACCATATCCTTGATCTCTTGATACAACTTGCAAAATTTTCTTAATTCATCAAATTTGATTGTGCATACAAGTAAACATAGTATCTCATTGTATGTGCATATAAACACGACAAGATCCATTGGGAACAAATCGGATGATATAAAGATAAATAAATGATTCCATAATCGGCTGAATTTTCTTTCCTTATTTACCGTGACGTGTCAAGATCCTGTCAAATATGGAAACACTAAGATTCACTTCCAAATCCCCACCAACACGCTTTCCTTAAACATACTGATACGACATGATTATGAATAACATGGAAAATGTATAAATATTATCTCAAAACGTAATGAACAATAAACAATTTCATCTAAGAATAATTAGACTAAAATACTCGGTTCTTACATTCTCCCCCTTTGATTTTGTTTTGACATCAATAATATTTTCCAGTAAAACAGAGTTATGTATAAAAAGATATCATGGAATATTACTAAGCTGCTTGAATGTAGCATAAAACATATTATCCAATTGCATATGAAGTACAACATTACAAACCAACGCAAATAAAAATAGATTTCTCAAATTTAAAATAATGCAGAAAATAGAGAAACTGTTTTGCAGAAATAGTGTAACTCCCCCTAACTCTAATATCTCCCCCTTCTTGTCATAATAGAATCAAGGGGCATGAAGACGACTCACAATGCTGGCAAGAGTTGCTTCTATGAGAGACTAACGACTGTCGAGATTTACCAGAGTGGCAGCCATGTCATCAATCACTAATTGCATCTTCTCCTGTTTCTTATAGTGGCGCGACAGCTCCAGTTATCCCATCAAGGCCATTGGCCGATGACGTGGCACTTTATGGCTTGGTGGACTTACGTGCAGAGGGTCCAAACTTATCTTTGACATGAGTAAGCTTACGTGTGCATTACACAACCCTTGATGAGGCCCTCATATCCCTGGAGGTGGATTTCTCTAAAAAGTGGCAGCAGGCACCAGCTGTTATCATAAGACACGATAAATCAACGAAGGAAACCCGATAGATAGTTTTACTTTGCGCGAAAAGGCCTCCAAATAGATGTGATCAAAGAAAAGTTTCCCCAAATTTATGGGAATGTTCTTCCCCATGTAAAACAGGATAGACGCAACAGTAGCATTGATAGAGCAAAGGCGAGTAGCATGCATCCACTGAGATGAAAGAATTTGGAACAATAGACTGTACCTCACTGGAAGTTTGCTGCTGGGAAGAGAACCATTAAGTGGCCAAGTCATGTGTAGGTCTGTTAGCTCAATGTAACAACGTCCATGTCAGCATCATGTCGCAAATCCCACTTGCTCTTGTGGTTCACATGTGGAGTTTCTGTGTGAATGTTGAGGAGCTTAGGGGAGAAATCATAAACATGACCAGCATGAACAACATACTATGCCTCAGCAGTGGATAAGGTGATTGAGTGTTGTTTATTATTGAACTAGGAGATAAGTATTGTTCCAAAGTAAAAACATCCATATGTGGTGCTTTTTGGATCATCAACACAAGCTGCCCAATCAACATAACTATATCCTGCAAGATGAGAGTTAGTTTTAGGGTTGTAACACAATCCAAAATTAGTTGTTCTTGAGATGTATCTGATAATACGCTTAACAGCCTTAAGATGTGACTCTTTAGGGTTGGCTTGATATCTAGCACATACCCCTACATTGAAACAAATATATGGTCTCCTTGTCGTAAGATATAGAAGACTTTCTATCATGCCTCTATATAGACTTGGTTCAACGAAGTTGCAACTCTCATCTGTTGTAAGGCACTCATTTGTCCCCATTGGAGTTTGCATGGATTTTACTCTTATGAGTCCAAATCTATTCACAAGATTCTGGGCATATGTGGCATGTGAGATGAATATTCCATCAGGTTCTTGCTTAACATATAGACCAAGGAAATAAATTAGTTCTCCAACCATACTCATTTCAAACTTAGTTTCCATGACATAAATGAATTATTGCAACTCTGAGTCAGAGGTAGAACCCAAAACTATGTAATCTACATAAATTTGTGCAATAATGAGATTTTTGTTTAACCTTTTAATAAAGATAGTTATATCAACACTACTTTATGAGTATCCCTTATCTAACAACAGACGTTCATACCATGCTCGAGGGGCTAGCTTAAGACCATACAGAGCTTTCTCAAATCTAAGCACACGACGCGATAGGTGAGGATCCACAAAACCTTTATGTTGTTCCACAAAGACTTCCTTATTGAGGTAACCATTTAGGAACACACTTTTGACATACCTCTAAAACATCTTAAAGTCTAATAGACAACTAATAGATAACAGTACCCCGATTGATTCTAAACGTTGGGCAGGAGAAAAAGTCTCCTCAAAATCAATTTCTTCAATTTGAATATAGTCATGTGCAACAAGTCTGGCTTTGTTTTGAACTACATTTTCAAATTCATCTATTTTTTTATAAATCCACTTGGTTCCAATGATGTTGGTGTTTGG
The DNA here is from genome assembly GCA_948329865.1 of Linaria vulgaris. NCBI lineage: Eukaryota > Viridiplantae > Streptophyta > Magnoliopsida > Lamiales > Plantaginaceae > Linaria > Linaria vulgaris. The sequence goes on along the minus strand of OX415251.1, from coordinate 72,953,419 downwards.
CGGTCTAGGTACCAGTTCCCACGCTTGGTTTCTTTCAAACTGATTCATTCTTCTACATAGCACCAGTGCAAGCTTCCTCAATGATAGCTAATTTAATATTTTTAGATTCAATTTTGAAGGTATTATACGCATATTTTATCATTTCATCATACCTTCACCTTGGTACATTTGTTATTCTTATACCTTCATTGATTTCACCTATGATTGTTGTGATAGGGTGATTCTTCTTTAGTCTAGAGGATGGTTCTCTTTGTGATATATCACAAACATCTTTGGTCTCTTCAGTCACATCAGGAATATCAAGAATCTCTTTAGACACAACTGGTGGAGTAGTTGATGCTTATATAGCAGTTGATGCGACATGTATCCTTAGTCGTTGATCCTCATCTAGAGCAGTGTTAGATCCTCCTTCTATCAGCTCTGAGATATCTTCTTTTGTTAAAGCTGTAGCAAAGTCTCTAGAATCATCAAATTAAAAATTACATGATTCGTTAACAGTTTGCGTTCTCATGTTGTAATCACGATAGGCCTGATTGTTACGAGAGTAACCAACAAAAATTTCCATATCACATTTTGTCATTCAAGACATAACAAGTACACCCAAAAATATGGAAATGATGCACACTGGGTTTATTACGTTTCCAGACTTCATGTGATGTTTTGTATGTACCTAGTCTAAAGTAGTATTTGTTGATGACATAACAGGCTGTACGGACAGCTTCGACCCAAAAATAAATGGCTAACCTCTTTGAGTTTAGCATCACTCGAGCCAATTCTAACAGTGTCATTGCGGCGTTATAGGTATTGAAAATTCGTGAAAGATACATTTCTCATTGCAAAAGGAATTTAACATAGCAGTTTTAAGTTCTTTTCCATAATCACTTATAATCCTTTTAATGTTTAATTCTTTATGTGTAAATCTGAAAAAGTCATCAACACAAACAAAGATGTACCTTTTACTGCTTAGACTTTCCTTCTGAATTGGTCCAACCAGATTCATGTGAAGGAGTTCTAGGATACGCGTAGCAGGTGTGTGTTGCAATAGGATGCGACTACTTTTCATTTTATTTTCTCTACATTCATGCTTCACACCTGCCTTTTGAAAGTGCATGTGTTGTCAAGAAGTGTCGGTCCTACATTCTGAAAAGAGATGTTGGCACAACATTTAACTCAACACTGCTCTGTTCGATTTTATTTAAGTTGAATATTTTATTTTGACTTTATTCTTAAATTCACCTGGTTCCACAAGTTGTAGTTATCTATTATTATTTCTGGGTGTTAAGGATCGTGCATATCTATGCGAGGAACAAAAGGATAAGCTGGAGAAATTTAAAGTTACATGAAGATAATATTAGAAGATCTTATGAAGGTAACATCAAAGGAGATTTCAGAATTATCCAATAAAGAAGAGAACGATCACCAACTCTTGTCTTTCATGCCAAGGAACAAGGACGATCAAATCTTATGAGAAGGTGTGCTCGACATCAAGACTAACAACATGACTAGAATTAAGTACTGGGTGCTTAGAAGAAATTTGTGTATTATATTGGTCTTGTTTTACTGAGTTTTATCTCGCTAAAATATGGCTCATAGACTAGTTAGTGTTAGGATTGGGTTCCTTGCTCAGTTGTATTTGGTAAGATCATTAAAGTAACATTTAGTGATTATTTAGTCGTAAGGCTCGGCAGGGTATATTCATATAACCTGCTTAAAATTCATCTCACCGTGTTCGACATTCCGATGCATTATTACTCTACAACGAGTGTTGCACAATATTCAGTGTACATATAATGTGTGAATCAAGTAAAAGGGTACAATCCTAGTCCATACATTTACAATTAGTATCAGAGCCAAGCACCTATTCATTGGTGTTTGGATTGGTACCATACCATGGATAATGTGAACCCCAATATTGACAATAGCTTACCAGTGTTGGATGGGATAAATTGTGCTTACTGGAAGATCGGGCTCAGACAATACATCAAATCCTTAGACCTAAGGGCATGGAAATAAATCACTGATGGGTACACTCCACCAATGAAAGGCACACACGATGATAATGATGTACACCTGAAGTCTGAAGCTGACAGGACACAAAGAGAAGTCATTGAAGCAGCCAATAGTGAGAAAGCATTGAATGCCATCTTAAGTTGGATGGATCCACATATGTTCAGGTTAGTACAATTATGTACAACTGCTAAACAAGCCTGGTTTCTCCTACAAACTCATTGTGAAGGAGATGCCAGTGTTAAAGAAGTTATACTTCAAATTGCCTTGTAGAAATTTGAGAGCATTAGGATGGGTGATGATGAGTCTGTTACTTCATACTTTGCAAAATTAATGGATTTATCGAATGAATGTCAAAGTCTAGGTGATCCTCTAACTAATAAACAACTTACTTACAAAGATATGAGAACTTTGTCTCTTAGGTTTGAGGTCAAAAAGATTGCTACGGAAGAAGCGAGACACTTGTCATCAGTTAACTTTCACACTCTTCTGAATGTACTACAAGAATTTGAAATGAACTCAGAACCCACTAATAAACACACATGCCTTGCATTAAAAGCTTCTGAAGAAGAAGTAGATGATGAAACTCTTCTGTGATCTAAGGAACATTCTAACTTTGTTTGCTTTGGGGGATCTGTAGATTTGAATGAAGAGTACTTCCTTGAAGGGGAAATGGATCAAGACAAGGTGGTTGATAGGCTGAAAGTTATTTACAGGGAACTTCTTGATGAGGTAAAGAAAATCATAAAAAGGGAAAAAAAGCTCATCAGGGAGAACAGTTTCTTAATTGAAACTATAATTGCACTGAAGAAAAACCTTACTAGAAAGGAGTGCCAAATAGAAAAGATGGAGATTCAGCTCGAAGAAGCAGAGAGAACCATTGCCAAGTGGAACTCTAGCACAAGAAGGCTGTATGAAGCACTGAGTGTTGGCAATGAAGGAACTACAGGTTTATGATACCAAGAAATGTCAAGTAGACATGATAATGTTATACCTAGTTTTGTCAAGGCTGGTTTTTGCAAAAATAATGGCCACTCTAATAACCTATATGTGCTAATATTGTCATAAGCCAGGACATTTAAAACCATACTGCCATAAGTAGGATTTTTGGCAGTTTTGGTCCTTTATGTATATTACTCTGCAGTTTTAGTCATTTATATATACCATGCTCAATTTTAGTCATTTATGTATACATTGTGCTCAATTTTTGTCCTCCAGCTAAATTAATTTTAAATTTTGTCAGAAGACGTCACGTGCGAGTCATGTGATGTTCGATACGGGTCCAATATAACTTAAATTTTTAAAAAAATGGTAGATCTGATAACAACCCACCTCCCTCCCTCTCCTCGTCATAAATTATGGATTTGCATCATAAAGAGTTACATGTAACTTGTATTCATGGCTTCAACTTGGGATAGTGAAAAATAATATATATTACATGCTTGTTTTATTTATTTAAATTTTGAAGTTATTACCAAATTCACAGTCTCAAAACGATGACTACCATGCTTGTTTTTTATTTTTATCTTTCAAGTTTGATACACAATCAATAAATTACCACATTTGATCATTTGTAGCTATAGAAACGTGAAGGAGAAATCCTATTTACTTTTTTCCTCTTTTATTTAGTGGTAAAAATGGCCGTGTACGTCTCATCTTACTAGGTCAGCACTCTTATTTTTGTTAATGAACCCTTGTTTTTTTCTTAAATTTTAAGCTCAAACATAAATAACAATAATAATGGGACTAGTTTCATGTTCACGTGACTCGCATGCGATGTCTACTGACAAATTTAAAATTAATTTGGCTGAAGGACCAAAATTGAGCACAATGTATGCATAAAGGACTAAAATAGAGCATAGTATATATAAAGGACTAAAACTGCAGAGTGGTATACATAAAAGACTAAAACTGCCAAAAATCAGCCATAAGTACATAAAGTTCGGTGAGAAATATAATTATGATAGCAGTATTGCTGCATCGGGTGTTAGGACAACATTGGGTCGCTCGAATATTGGCTCAACATTGCTAAGCAACACCAAGGAACAAAACAACAGTTTTCGAAAAAAATGGACTTTGGTCTCCTAAAATCAAAATTATCTGTAATGATGTGTTCTTAGCTACTCATACTCTTACTGGTGACTGGTATTTTGACAATGGCTATTCTAGACATACGATAGGTACCAAGACTAACCTTATGGATCATGTGTCTGTATTCACTAGTACTGTTACATATGGTGGAGGAAGCACAAGAAATGTCCTATGAAAATGGGTTCTCCATGTGGATGGTTTACTCATCTTACTAAGGTTCTGTTGGTGGGTGGTCTAAAGGCTAATCTCATCAGCATTAGCCAGCTTTATGATGACAATTAGATTGTTAAATTTGACAAGTATTCTTATGACGTGTTTGATGAATCTAATAACTGTGTTATGTCAAGAAAAAGGTCAAAAGACAACTGCTACTTGGTGGATGAGGATGCACAGTGCCTATATGTGAAGGTTCATGAATTAGTAGTTTGGTACAGAAGGCTAGGACATGTCCAGTACATGAATATAGAAAATATCATCAAGCTAGAAGCTGTAAGAGGCATACCTAAACTTTCCAGTCCAGGTAAATGGTTTGTGGTGATTGTCTGCAAGGTAAACAAACCAAGACCACACATACACCCATACACATGGAAGGTCAGATCTCTATAACCTCCACATGCTTTGAATTATTGCACATGGATCTGATGGGTCATATAGAGGTTTGTAGCCTTGCAGGTAAGAAGTATGCCTATATAATTGTTGATGACTTTTCTAGGTATACTTGGGTTGAGTTCTTGAGAGAAAAATCTAATGTTGTGGAGACTTTCAAGATACTAGTTGATAGTATTTAGTTGCTCTATAATGCATGTGTTATTAGGATTAGATCAGATCATGGGAGGGAATTTGAAAATAGAAAGTTTGATGATCTGTGTGATTCTAGAGGCATCTCTCATGAATACTCTGCCCCTATCACTCTTTAACAAAATGGAGTTGCTGAAAGAAAAAATAGAACTTTGCAAGAAATGGCTAGGGTTATGTTAAACTCCAGAAAGATAACTAAAGGAATTTGGGCATAAGCACTTAGTACTGCATGTTATATTTCAAATAATGTTTATCTTAGACCAGGCACAACCATGCCACCTTATGAAATAGTTAAGAAAATTAAGCTTAACTCGAGTCATTTTCATGAGTTTGGTTATGTGTGTTATAGTTTGAAATATAGACAACCATTAGGAAAGTTTGATGCTAAAAGTGAAAATTGCATTTTTGTTGGATATTATGTGAATAGTAGTGTTTATAGAGTGTTTAATCCTAGATTGAATACTATCCAATAATCAAAAAATGTTGTGTTTGATGATCATGGTGTAACTGCAGGTATCATTGATTGCCAACTGAGACTGCCCCATACTAGAGATGTGGTGCCAACACAAGTAGAAGACCATGTTGGCTCAACACCAGGGATTGACACAGAAGACACAGGGAATGATGATGTTTAGCTGACACCGGCAAATGCTGTTGTTGGACCAACACCATAATACACAGATTCTGACATTGAAGAATTTGCTGAAGAAAGTGTTAGGAGGGACATTCCTACCAGAATACAAAAGGATCATCCCACTTCTCAGGTTATAGGAAATCTTACTGAAGGTGTAAGAACCAAATTACAAAAATGTAGTTAAAGTTAGTGTTTGCATGTCATATGTGTGTAATACTCTTACTTGTTTTGTTTCTGCTGTAGAACCTAAGAATGTCAGAGGCTCTTAAAGATTCTCACTGGATAAATGCTATGTAGGAAGAACTCATGCAATTTTCTAAGAATAAAGTGTGGAAACTAGTTCCTAGGCCTACTCATGCTAACGTAATTGGAACTATGTGGATCATTAAAAATTAAAGTGATGAGAATGGAGTGATAATAAGGAACAATGCCAGATTAGTAGTCCAAGGGTACACTCAAGTGAAAATTAATTTTGATGAAACATTTGCCCATGTGGCCATAATAGAATCCATTAGGCTTCTGCTTGCAATTGCTTATTTCTTAAAAATGAAATTATACCAAATGGATGTTAAGGGAGCATTTTTGAATGGTTACATAAACAGGGAGGCTTTTGTTGAGCAACCTAAAGGATTTACAGACCCCCATCACCCTGACTATGTCTACAATCTTGAAAAAGCTTTACATGGTTTGAAGCAAACTCCTAGAGATTGGTATGAGAGGTAACTGAATTCTTACTATGTTTGGCTTTTCAAGGGGTGAAGGTGATAGGACACTGTTTATCATGAGAACAAACAAAGAAGTCTGTATAGCTCAAATCCATGTTGATGATATAATATTTGACTCTTCTATCCAAATCCACCTTAGATAAGTTTTTTAGTACTATGACAGGTACATTTGAAATGTGTATGATAGGGGAGCTCACCTTCTTCATAGGTCTGGAAGCGAAACAAAAGGAAACAGGAATGTTTCTATCTCAAGAAAAGTATACCAGGAATTTGGTGAAGAGACTTGGGTTGTTGGAATCTAAGCCATGCAAGACACCAATATCCACTACAGTGAAGATTGAGAGGGATGTAGATGGTAATGATGTTTACTCAACACTCTACAGATCAATGATTGGGAGTCTTCTGTACTTATCAACCACCAGACCTGACATAATGTACTGAGTGTGTGTGTGTGTCAGGTATCATGCAGCACCATAGGTATCTGATTTAACTGCTGAAAGAGAATCTTAAGATATATCTCTGGAACTGCTGAGTTAGAAATATGGTACTCTTATGATAAAAATTCAAAATTTGTTGGCTTTAGTGATATTGACTGGGCATGGGATTTAGATGACAGAAAATTCACTAGTGGAGGGTGTTTTTATCTAGAAAATAATTTGGTTTCCTGGTACAGTAAGAGAGAAAATTGTGTGTCTTTGTCTACAGTAGGGTCGGAGTATATTGCAGCTGGCAGCTGTGTAGCCCAACTCATATGGTTGAAACATATGCTTTGTGATTATGAGTTAACTAGTAATACCCTTCTCATGTTCTGTGATAACTTGAGTGCTATTAGTGTTAACGGAGTTTTAGGCTGACAGATTTACTTTGTTATCTTCCTGATTTGTTTGTAATTACATATTTTCCTTACTTACATAATTATCTAATTATAGGCTGTAAATAAGGGATTAATAGACTGTATGTTTGGGATTCCATAGGATGTAGTTTCTTTATTGACATGTTGTAATTAAGGATGTATTGGTTATAAATACAGAGCATCCTCTTCACAAAGAGGCAATCAAAAACTTCAATACAAATCTTTGACATGGTACCAGAGCTAGTCTCTGGATAATATTTAAGTTTTCAGTAGCCTTCTTTTTCTTTCGGGTTCTTGATCGAACACATTCCCCTCAAAGTAATACAGATACAAAATCTTCGATTTACAGTCGGAGTTCAGAGGAACTCTTTCTTAGTCGGTGACAAAAGAAGTTTGCTTCAGAGGAACGTTCAAATACAGCATACACAAACGGCTGAAGAGTTTGCTTTGCTTGTTGTGTATTAGAGTAAGTGTTGGTTCCCTGTACCTTAATTCCTTTGAGAATTAACTTTTGGGCTTTCAGTTTCTATTTTTTTTCTGGATAGAGTTTATTGGATTAAAAAAAAAACACAACAACAGAGGTTGAAAATGTCTATTGAACCCTCTCTTATCCGTTTTAATGGCAAAAATTACCCTACATGGGAATTTCAGTTCAGAATGTTTATAAAAGGAAAAGAATTATGGGGATTCATAGATGGGTCTTCTGCACCACCTGCTGAACCTAAAGAATTGATCTCTTGGGAAACAAAAAATGCAAAGATTGTTTCATGGTTAATAAGCTCTTTTGAAACGCATATAGTCACCAATCTTCGGTCATTTACTACGGAAGAAAGAATGTGGAAACATCTCAGGCGTGTTTATCATCAAGATAACACAGCACGGAAGTTTCAGTTGGAGTTAGAAATTGCCAATTACAGACAAGGTAATCTTTCTATAGATCAATTTTATTCTGGTTTTTTGAACTTGTGGGATGAGTATTCAGGGATATTATACTCAAAAGTGCCCCAAGAAGCCTTAGCAACACTACAAGTGATTCATGATGAATGCAAAAGGGATCAATTTTTAATGAAACTACGACCTGAATTTGAGGCCGCAAGGGCCGGTTTAATAAATCGAAATCCAGTTCCATCCCTGAATGTATGCTTGGGTGAATGACTACGGGAGGAACAACGTCTATCCACTCAACTTGGCATGAACCAGGAAAACGTAACTTCGGAAATGGTTAATATCGCATATGCAGCTCGAGAAACAGGTAAAAGCAAGAAACAAGTACGATGTTATTGTTGTAGTGCCATGGGCCATATTGCGAAGAATGGTAGCCAAAAGTTTTGCACCTACTACAAGAAAGAAGGGCATATCATTACAGAATGTCGACTACGCCCACAAATAGGCAAGGTCAAGGTAGCCACACAATGGTACGATCAAATTCAGCCACAATCTCTTCTGATCCAGTTCCCGTCCAACAATCTACATCCACCATTACGCCTGAAATGGTTCAACAAATGATCTTCTCTGCATTGTCTGTATTTGGCCTTCAAGGTAATGAAAGTTTCTCTGTATCATCTTGGTCAGTTGATTCTGCCGCATCAAAACATATGACAGGTAATACTAATTCTTTGCATATTGTTCGTACGTATAGAGGTAACCAACATATTCAAGTAGCAAATGGTAATACTCTTCCGATTACTGCCGTTGGAAATCTTGGGGCAACTTTTAATAACGTATTTGTATCACCCGAATTATCCACCACTTTGATTTCTGTTGGACAACTAGTAGATAATAATTGTCAAATTCACTTTGATCGCCATGGTTGTTGTGTAAAGGATCAAGCGTCAAAGAAAGTGATAGCGAAGGGGCCTAAAGTGGGACGTCTTTTTCCTCTCCAATTTTCAGTTCCTAGATTAGATTTCTTTGCAAATAATGTGGTTGTCAATGATAGTGCAACGTGGCATAAGAAACTGGGACACCCTAACTCGAATGTATTGAATCATCTAATAAAACACGGTTATGTGGGAAATAAAATTTCTATTTTAAATATGTCTTTTGATTGTAATTCATGTAAACTTGGTAAGAGTAAATCATTACCTTTTCCATCACCTGGTAATCGAGCTTCCTCAAGTTTTGAAATTGTACACACTGATGTGTGGGGCGTGAGTCCAGTACTTACTCATGTTCAATACAAATATTTTGTGACGTTTATTGACGATTATAGTCGCTTTACTCGGGTATATTTTCTTAGATCTAAGTCTGATGTATTTAACATTTTTCAAGATTATGTGGCTTATGCGGAAACTCAATTTTCCAGAACTATCAGAATTTTAAGATCAGATTCGGGGGGGGGGGGGGGGGGGAGAATATATGTCTAAAGAGTTTCAGAGTTATCTAAGAAAGAAAGGTATTGTATCTCAACGTTCATGTCCTTACACTCCACAACAAAATGGAGTAGCTGAACGCAAAAATCGTCATCTCTTAGACATGGTTCGCACATTATTAATTAAATCTTCTGTGCCATCTAGATTTTGGGTAGAGGCCTTAGCTACATCAGTATACTTGATTAATCGTTTACCCTCACAAAGCTTGCAATTTGATTCTCCCTATTTTCGTTTATTTGGTGTTGTACCAGAATATAATTATTTTCATATATTCGGATATATTTGTTTTGTTCACTTACCATCACATGAACGAACCAAGCTTACATCTCAAGCCGTTCGATGTGCTTTTCTTGTGTATAGTAATACTTATAAAGGATTTGTGTGTTATGATGCAAGTGCAAACAAAATCCGCATCTCTCGCAACGTTGTCTTTTTTGAAAATCAGTATTTCTTCCAGTCTTATGATTCCAGTTCTACTACTACTACCTCTATTAATCTTTCTTTTGATGATGAGCCTTGTACTCCAGAACGTTCTAAGCCAGTGATTGTGTACCAACGACGTCATCCTCATTTACCATTGCCCCTTCCTGACACAGGACAGACACCTGATCCTATCCCACCACCAGAACCGCGACATACACCGGATCCTATTCCAACACCAGAACCGTGACGATCCTCTCGAGTATCTTGCCCACCAAACAAGTATGGACATACTGGTCACCAGGCAACTCTTGATACTACTTTTGTGCCGAAGTCTTATAAACGGGCCTCAACTCAAGAATGTTGGAAGCAAGCTATGGAAGAAGAAATTCAGGCCCTTCACGATAATCACACGTGGGACATCGTGCCGTGTCCTAATGGGGCAAAACTAATTGGATGTTAATGGGTTTATACTCTAAAGCTCAAGTCTGATGGGAGTGTGGAACGATATAAAGCCCGTTTGGTTGCTTTGGGCAATTGTCAAGAGTATGGACTTAATTATGAGGAAACCTTTGAACCAGTAGCAAAGATGACTACGATACGGACTGTCCTCGCAATAGCTTCCTCAAAAGGGTGGTCTCTATTACAAATGGATGTAAAGAACGCATTTTTGCATGGAGATATAAAAGAGGAGATTTATATGACTCCTCCACCTGGTATGTTTGCCCATCCATCAGGTAATGTTTGCCGATGGCGAAGGTCTCTTTATGGACTAAAGCAGGCACCCCGTGCATGGTTTGAAAAGTTTCGCACTACTTTACTCGATTTCCATTTTGTCCAAAGTCAGTATGATTCTTGTTTATTTCTTCAAAAGACTTCCAACGAAATTGTTATACTTTTAATATATGTAGATGATATTCTTATCACATGGTCTAATCTTCAATTGATTGAGAAATTACGAGCACACCTCACAACTACCTTTCAAATGAAAGATCTTGGAGCACTTCAATATTTTCTTGGCTTTCAAGTACATCGAAGTTCAAATGGGATGCTTCTTCATCAACATAAATATACTCAAGAGATTCTTTCTTTAGTTGGCCTTGAGGAAGGAAATTCAGTCCTTACGCCATTGGAGGTAAATTTAAAGCTTTCTCGAGATGATGGCGAAGTTTTATCAGATCTGTCTATGTATAGACCGCTGGTGGGGAGTTTAAATTATTTAACAATCACCCGACCAAATATTTCGTTTGCTGTTCAACAAGTAAGTCAGTTTATGCAGACGCCTCGCCACTCACACTTAACAGTTGTACAATCCGAGAGATTAATTTACAGTTGTTGAGTGTTGTCTTGCTTTAGCAATGTTTGTGAGTTGTTAGAATAGATCTAAGAGTGAGGAGCTTTTAGAGATAGTCGAAGCAATTCTTGTGTGCTTTGCTTAGTTCAATCAATTTAAGAGTGAAAATCTTGAGAATTGAGAGAACGACCTTTGTTAAAACCTTTACGGGTTATTTTGCCTACGGCTCAGAAGTTAATATAATTCTATATTCACTTCTTAAACTTGGTGTTTGTTTATTCCGCTGCACAATTATTCTGGTCTGTTGTTAAAGTAACATCGCTGAGTTAACAACGTACAAATCTGCTGTTAACACTCCAGTGTTAAGTTAACAACAACGACGTATCAACCCGATCCACACTTTTAATTGGTATCAGAGCCAAGCACCAACTTCACCGGTGTTTGGCGTTGATACGACAAGATGTACAACTCCAATCCCAATACTAGCAGGTTGCCGGTATTAGAGGGTCCCAACAACTATGCCTACTGGAAGATCAGACTCAGAGTCCATATCAAATCCATCGACCTAAGAGCTTGGGACGCAGTACTAGAAGGCTACACCATCCCCTACTTGCCAAGAGATGAAGATGTTGATCTGGTACCTAAGCCAAGAGGACAATGGACAGCCAACGAGATTGCTCTCTACAACTTCAATGAAAAGGCTCTCAATGCTAGTTTTAGCTGGGTAGGTAATCATATGTTCAAACTTATTCAAACTTGCACTACTGCTAAAGCTGCATGGGAAGTTCTTGAATTACATTGTAAGGGTGATGTGGCTGTGAGGGACTCTAAATATAGAAAACTTTTGAGAGACTTTGAGAAGATAGAGATGGGTGAGGATGAAAGCATTGATAGCTATTTTCAGAAACTTCTAGATATTGCTAATCAGTGTCAAAACTTAGGTTTTACCATCCCAAATCAAACCATGGTCTATAAAGCTTTTAGAACATTATCTTCAAAGTTCACTGTCAAAAGAATTGCTATGAATGAGTCTAGAGATCTTGCCAACATGGACTTCCAAACATTGATGAACACTCTAAAAGAATTTGAACTAGAATTCCTAGGAAAGTCCAGTAAAAAACTTGCTTTAGCCCTACTAGGTACTAGCTCAGATTCTACAGGGAGTGATGAGGATGAATATGAGTTGGTCTCTTCTAACTATGGTAACATTACTAGGAAGTTTAGTAAATTGGGTTACAAAGATAAAAACAAAGAAAAACAACCTGGTAATACTGCCCTTGGTTATAAGAAATTGCCCCCAAAGTTCGTAAACTACATGGCATCTAAGAGCACGCCTCAAGATACTGAGAAATTGAAAGATGTCCAGTGCTATGAATGTAAGGGGTATGGTCACTTTAAACATGAATGTGCTAACACCCTCAGAACAAGAGGGAATTCTCACTCGGTTTGTGTAGATGACTTCAATGAAGCTGACTTTGAATCTGGAACAAGTGCCGATGAACAATCAGAGGAAATCAACACTGATGCGCTTTGCATTGGGATTACCTGGTTAGAAGAAGACTCCAAAAATTGCCAAAGTTCTCAATGATACTCTAACATTGGAGAATCAACAACAAAACCAGAAATCGTTTTTGGAGACTGGAACAACCATAATACACAGGTTATCTATAATGTGCTCTCTGATTCTGATGATACTAACTTTGACTGTTTTCATGGCTCAGTTGATCTAGAAGAGGAATACTTCAATGAAGAAGAAATGTCCCAGGATGAAATCCTAGATGATCTACATACAACCTTTCTCAGACTTGAGACAGAGAATGTCAAACTCATGAAGAGTAACAAAGCACTGATGCATGACATTGAATGTTTGAAGAACATGCTGAGACTTTATGAGAGAGACCTTGACAAAGATGAAGCTGAGCTTAAAGAGGTAAGGGAGAAACTCAAAAAGGATTCACAGATCATAGCCAAATGGAATGTAGGTACTTCTAAACTTGATGAGGTACTAAACATTAGTAACACTGGTACATGTGGTATGCGATTTGTTGAGAAACCTTCCTCTTCCAATGTTAATTCTGCCTATTTAACTACAAGCTTTGTTAAAGAATCTGATAATATGAGTTCTGGAACCATTAACACTGTAAAAAGAAAACCTACTTTTATCTGCCAGTATTGTTTTCAACCAGGCCACATTAAACCATTCTGTAGAAAATTCATAAAAGAATGTGGTAAGAAAACAGCCTTTGTGTCCAATGTTAAAACTACAACGGGTTCTGATGTTAGACTAACATTAGGTGCAGGACAACAAAGTAGGACTTGGATAGAAAAAGCTAAAACCCCTAAGATTAAAGTTGTATGCAATGTTGTTTTCTCTGCTGTGTACTCTAACCTTTCAGGTAAGTGGTACTTCGATAGTGGATGCTCAAGACACATGACACTGGAACAGTGACCTATGGAGGTGGCACCAAAGGAAAGATCATTGGCAAGGGGACACTGGATGTTGATGGATTTCCACCATTGAAGGATGTGTTGTTGGTAGATGGGTTAAAGGCAAATCTAATCAGTATCAGTCAGTTGTGTGATGATGACCTACTGGTTACATTTGACAAGGTATCTTGTGATGTTTATGATAGTGACAATGTTCTTGTGATGACAGGTACTAGATCCAAAGATAACTGCTACCTAGCCCAGGAAGGAGCAGAATGTTTCCATGCCAAGATAGATGAGGCTTCTATATGGCATAGGAAACTTGGACATGTTCACTACAGAAACCTTGAGAAATTACAGAAAGTTGATGCTGTAAGAGGCTTACCAAAGCTGTCTTGTCCAGGTAAGCTTGTGTGTGGTGATTTCCTCAAGGGTAAGCAAACCAGAGCAGTTCATTCACCCCTAGAGGTACAGAATTCTAACCCTAGATCTAGTAGGTGTTTTGAATTGCTGCACATGGACTTAATAGGTCCAATTGAGGTAAGTAGTCTCAGTGAGAAGAGATATGCCTTTGTGATTGTAGATGACATCTCTAGATACACTTGGGTAAAATTTCTTAAAACTTTGTGATTGTAGATGACATCTCAGAAGCTTTTGATCAGTTCAAAATCCTTTGTGCTAGTATTTAAAACTTGTATGGCTCAACTTTGACTAAGATTAGGACTGATTATGGTAAAGAATTTGAAAATGCTAGTCATGAATTTTCAGCTCCTGAGACTCCTCAGCAGAATGGGATTGCTGAAAGAAAGAACGGGACTCTTCAAGAGATGGCCAGAGTTATGCTCAATGCTAAAGACTTATCCAAAAGACTCTGGGCTGAAGCTTTAACCACTGCTTGTCACATTAGTAACAGGGTGTATCCTAGACCTGGAACTAACATGACTCCCTCTGAACTCTTGAAGGGTGTTAAACCAAATGTTGCATATTTTCATGAATTTGGATGTGATTGTTATCTGCTTAATGACAGGGATTATCTGAGTAAATTTGATCCTAAAAGTGAAATATGCATCTTTGTAGGATACTCAGCCAATAGTACTTCCTTTAGAGTCTACAATCTTAGATTAAAGACAATTCAGGAATCAGTGAATGTTGTGTTTGATGATTTCACTCTTGATACAGGTACTCATGACATCTCAGTTCCCAATGTTGAACCAACAGCGGAAACTGAGAATGTTACTCCAACATTGGAACTGGAAGCTGGAAACATTGAACAAGAGTCGGGGAACGATGTTAGACTAACACCAACAAGATCAGATGTTAGACCAACAGTAGAGGATTCTGACTCATAACATGAAAGTACCTCTAAACCTAGAAGAGACCCCCAAGCTAGGATTTAGAAAGACCATCCAGCATCCCAGGTAATAGGTGAACTCACTGAACGGGTAAGGACACACAACAGAGAAAGACTTGACTATAGAGATATGGTAAAATTGTGTGTCTGTATGAACTTCACTTGTACTGTTGATAATGCCTCTTGTTTTGTCTCCACCATAGAACCTAAGAATGTGAATGAAGCTCTTTTTGATAACTTCTGGATTAATGCCATGCAGGATGAACTATTACAGTTTACTAAGAACAATGTCTGGATACGTGTACCTAGACCACCTAATGTTAATGTAATAGGGACTAAGTGGATATTTAAGAACAAGAGTAATGAGGAAGGGGTCATAGTTAGGAACAAAGCTAGACTAGTTGCTCAGGGGTACACTCAGGTAGAGGGTGTAGATTTTGATGATGCATAACATGCAGTCTTAAGATAAAACTATACCAAATGGATGTAAAGGGTGCATTTCTGAATGGGTTGATTGATAAGGAAGTATATGTTGAACAGCCTAAGGGATTCACAGATCCTAAGTACCCCAACCATGTGTACAAGCTTGAAAAGGCACTGTATGGGCTTAAACAAGCACCTAGAGCATGATATGAAAGGCTTACAAAATTCTTATTAAGTCTTGGCTTTGTTAGAGGTGAGGGAGATAGAACACTGTTTGTCTTGAAGAAAAATTCTCATGTCTGTATAGCTCAAATATATGTAGATGATATTGTGTTTGGCTCAACTCACAATTCTATCCTAGAGAACTTTGTTGAATCAATGACAGGGCAGTTTGAGATGAGTATGATGGGAGAATTAACTTTCTTTCTTGGTCTTCAAGTAAAACAAACATGTAATGGGATTTTCCTAAGTCAGGAAAAGTATGCAAAGAATTTGGTAAAAAGGTTTGAATTGGTAGATTCAAAGCCTTGTAAGACGCCCATGTCTTCATCAGTGAAGATATCCAGGGATGTTAATGGTGATAATGTTGATCCAACATTGTATCGTTCAATGATAGGAAGCTTGCTCTACTTGTCTGCTTCAAGGCCTGATATAATGTTCTCTGTTTGTGTTTGTGCTAGGTACCAGGCATGTCCAAAGCAATCACATTTGATTGTTGTGAAGAGAATCCTTAGATATATTTCTTGCACCATGGCCCTTGGTATATGGTATTCTTATGACACTAACACAAATCTTGTAGGTTTCAGTGACTCAGTCTGGGCAGGAGACACTGATGACAGAAAGTCTACAAGTGGAGGATGCTTTTATCTAGGGAACAACTTGGTCTCATGGTACAGTAGAAAGCAAAACTGTGTGTCACTCTCCACTGCTGAATCTGAATACATAGGAGCAGGCAGCTGTGTCACTCAGTTAGTATGGCTTAAACACATGCTACTGGATTATGGGTTAGACAGTGATACCTTGCTTATGTTTTGTGATAATCTTAGTGCTATAAGCATCTCTAAGAACTCTGTGCAACACTCCAGAACTAAACATATTGATATAAGGCATCACTTTCTGAGAAACATGGTAGAGGACAAGCTCATTGACATTGAACACATTGAAACTAACAATCAGCTTGCTGATATGTTCACTAAACCCTTAGATTCTGAGAGGTTCTTCAGTTTGAGGAATTCTCTTGGCATGTGCATTGTTTAGGGGTGTTAGTACACCAGTGTTAACATAACACCACTGTCTAGCAATGGTTATTGGTTGTGGTGTATCTGTAATTATTTTCATTTTCTTTTTGCATTCTTCTTTCTTGCATATTACATCTTTGTTAGAGATTCTGTTGGGCTGTGTGGTTAACTGTATGAATAGCTGAGCTGACTGGTGGACAAGTATACATCAAAGGGTTTGTAAATTTAAGAACTATGTTGTTGGTCTGTGAATGTTAACCTAACATCTGGGAGAAGCTGGGGTACACAGAGCTCATTACTCTGATGTTATTCAGTTGTGACTTATCCATGTTAGGTTAGACAAAGAATGAAGAGAATATGTGGTACATGATGTTGAGAGCTTCATTGTCATTCAGTTGTGCTTATTTTTATGTTTTTGTCTATAACCAAGGTTATGCA
Source organism: Linaria vulgaris (assembly GCA_948329865.1). NCBI lineage: Eukaryota > Viridiplantae > Streptophyta > Magnoliopsida > Lamiales > Plantaginaceae > Linaria > Linaria vulgaris. The sequence continues at coordinate 72,936,348 of OX415251.1, read as the reverse complement.
TCACAGTGAGCCTTACTACTGGGGTGCTTTGAAGTTTCGACTGCTTGCATTCAGTAGCATTGTTCACTTGGCATTTCTCTTGTAAACAGGTTGGAAAACAAGTATGCATGAGGGGCTGGGGTGGAGAAGTATATGATAAATGTATTGTCTTCATTCAGTTCCTTTGTACTTGCCTAATCTGTTGCTGATGCTTAAGCTGCTGGGGTATGTGGGGTCTTGTGCTACCCACATTCAGTGATGACACTATCCTTTTACATTCACTAGTTTTTGTTCAAAAGAGTTCATGATAATAAATAAAGATATATTGATTTGTCCTGATCCCAGTCAGTAAAGTTGTTTGTACTTGGCTACCATCTCCCAATGTTGATCTAACATTGTTGCATTCTTTCTAGTTCTGCATTTATTTTTCCTTGTGTCGGTTTAGGCTTAGGGGGAGTAGTAATCCGAGGAATCATGTGTTGTGGCATAATTTATGGGTGACTCAATGCAGGTAAAACACTATGTTTTGTGATCTTCTATGCTATGGGAACATCTTTTCCCTGGATATGTGTATCCACTCTGTGTTTTTCTGATTGGATGTGTTACTTGCTCATACTGATGATCTAAATTTATGTCTTTGTACCTATGTACTTGAGTGAGGTTCCAGATCAGTATACATGAGTATCTCACGCTCTCACATGATGTTGCCTTAGTTTTCAGGTTTGGAGACCGCTCTGGTTACGTGTTAATCCAACACTGACACGTGGTAAGGTGAGCATGGGTATGATCGTGTGACAGTGGTCCGATTATGTTGGTAACATGTTAAAACACCACTATCACTATTCTTCAGCTGATTAATTGTATAAGTTGCCCTAATCTTTTCTCACTACTTACGCACTCAAAATTTGTGTAAAATCAACTCTCTCTGCAAATCAAATCTCTAGTTTTTTCTTCTCTAAATCACTCTAACAATGGCCCGCAAGTCTTCGATTGATACTCTTGCAGCTGCTGCCGAACAGATGGAACAACCACGACGCCGTAGGACCAGAAGTGCAACCGCTGAAGCCATTACCGCCGCCGCACCAAAGAGGAAATCCATCTATCAACGGCGCAAGGGCAAGAAAGCCGCTAAGGGTGATGTTGATTCAACATCAAAAACTTCTGAGCAAACCTCCATTCCCGCCAACCCTGAAAACGAGGTAATGATGGCTAACCCTACTCTGGATATGCCTGCTACTACTGTTGTTGGTATTGAGGGGGAGAAAGAGGCCCATGTTGGTGTGGGTGAGTCTGAGGTTGTGCATGAGGTCCCTGAGGGTAATGTTAGGGATGAATCTGTGGTTTTTGCTGAGGAAGTGGTTGAGCCTGGTATGGCTGATGTTGCTGAGCAGGATACTGCTGATGAGATGGAGACTCTTCCTGAAGAGGATGATCAGGTTGAGGAGACTGTTGTTGAGGGGGTTACTACTGAGGGTAACCAAGATGTTGATAATGAGGGTGACAGTCAACCTGTAGAGGTTGAGAGAGAAGAATAAGAGAGCCTGACTCTCTCTACCTTAACTACTGCTGCTAAGAAAAGAAAGGGAAAGTAGGTGATGGTTGAAGCTTCTGAGTCTGAGTCTGAAGAGGAAAAAGATGAGGAAGAGGATAAGGAGGAAGAAGAAGATGAGGAGGAAGATGAGAAAGAAGACCTACTGGTAGGTGATGACCCTACTGATGTTACTCCAACATCAGGCAGTGATGAGTACTTTGATGTGCTTGATGAGGAGTACCCCAAAAAGCCTTATTCCAGCTTTTATGTGTCCGCTGAGGCACAAGAACAGTGGGAGGCTTATCAAGCTAGGGTTATCCCCATGGAGAGGAACATTGGTGAGGAAATGTTCAAGGAAAATAGGTTGTTGAGCTGCTTGAAGCTAGAGGAGTGTTGGGCTCTATGATGAGCCAGTCATCATATGTCCCTGATGTGATCAGAGAGTTCTACATGAACCTCTCTCAATGGGTGTCCCACCAGGACTCTCCCAAGTTTGGCAAAGCTTGGGTAAGGATGAAGGTCTATGACATCAACCCCTCTGTGATCAATGAGGCTTGGGGACTTCCTGATCCTGAAGAGACAGAGGATCCCAGCATGGATGAGGTGATTACTGACCTCACTGGTGGACTCACAAGGAAATGGAATGACAGTTTTCCAACTACAAGGCTGACTTCCTTGAGTGTTGTACTTCACAAGCTCTCTACCCTCAACTGGCTGCCCTCTTCAAACACCACTGTTATGACAAAAGAATCTGCAAAGTTGGTGTACAAACTGAAGAATGGGTTGAGTGTGAACATAGGGGAGAAGGTTCTGAGGCACATGAGGGAAGTCACAACCAAGGCAAATGGAATCATTCCATATCCCTCTCTGATATCCAGCATTCTTGTGAAGCAAAGCTTCAAGACAAAGAAGACAGAAGGCTGGATCAAGAACAAGGCCAAGATGAGCATCACCAGGAGCTACTTCACTCAGGTCAGGATTCAAGATCTACCACAGAATCCCAATGATGCAGCTGGTCCAAGCAGGAAGAAGAAAAAGAAGAAGAAGAAGAAGAAGAAGAAGAAGAAGAAGAAGAAGAAGAAGACTCACAAGTTTGCGGCTTCTTCAGTACCTGTGGCTAGTGGTGACAGTTGTTCTGTCATTGCTGATGCTTTTGTGGAGGAGACCCTGGTGTGGCTGGACAGAGAGTATAAAGATACCCAAAGAGAGATAGCAGACAAGTAAGTGAGGTTGCAAGAGATAGACAGCCTCAGAAAGCATTTGAGGGATCTGCCTTTCTCACAAAAAGGGGGAGAATGATCAAATTTCAAAATTTCTGAGTTCTGTTATGTTTGTGTCAGTCTGAACAATTCTGTTTTTCGTTGTTTGTTTTCGATTTCATCAAGGAGTATGTTCCTTGCTACTTAGTATGGTATGTAATTAAGTACTTTTCTTTCTTGCTGCTTACTGCTTCTGCTTATGCTCACTGAACTTTGGATACAAAGCACTAACTCTGTTTTGCATGTGTTAACTGTTCTCTGATGTTAAGATAACATTGAGATGTTCAATGTTAGAACATCTGTTTGGTTTCGATGTTAAGCTAACATTGACAAAGACAGATGTTATGACAACATTGAAAGTATCAATGTTATGATAACATTGAGTTGGTCCCTTCTGATGTTCAGGGGGAGCGTACTTATTTTCCATTGTGATGTGATAGTAAAGTTTGTCTGAATAATTTGATCTGATTAGAACAGGTTCTTAGGTTTTGTTATTAAGGCAAAAAGGGGGAGATTGAAAGTACAGGTATTATGTCAATGTTAGTTTAACATTGAGAAGTCAATGTTAGAGTAACATTGCTGGAGCAGAATCTGATTTACTATCTTAATTATAATCTTCATTATTATTTTGCCTTATTCATTTAACTAACTGAGTTCCACAGTTGTAATTGTCTTTAATTATTATTCAGGAAACAAACTTGTCATAGGTTGGACGCTCAAGTTTCCAAGAAGGAAAGTTTCCTTAATTACGCAAACCGCTCTGCAAGGGAAGTTGAGTTCGAGTGGAACTAGGAATGCTTTCCAAGATCAAGTCCTGATTTGAAGAAGGTGTCTTTCCTTAGTTAGTTCACTAACGAAGGAACTATTATTCAAGAAGGACTGCGAGAACAAAGAAGAAGAGTTCAAGAAGAAAACAAGGAGAATTACCAACCGTGTACAACACACCTTGAAGTCGAAGATCAAGAACCTATATATAGGTGTGAAGTACATCAAGACAAACACGATACAAGAGCCAATCAATCCGAGAGATTAATTTACAGTTGTTGAGTGTTGTCTTGCTTTAGCAAAGTTTGTGAGTTGTTAGAATAGATCTAAGAGTGATGAGCTTTTAGAGATAGTCAGAGCAATTCTTGTGTGCTTTGCTTAGTTCAATCAATTTAAGAGTGAGGAGCTTGAGAATTGAGAGAACGACCTTTGTTAAAACCTTTAGGGGTTATTTTGCCTACAGCTCGGAAGTTAATATAATTCTATATTCACTTCTTAAACTTGGTGTTTCTTTATTCCGCTGCACAATTATTCTGGTCTGTTGTTAAAGTAACATCGCTGAGTTAACAACGTACAAATCTGCTGGTAACACTCCAGTGTTAAGTTAACAACAACGACGTATCAACCCGATCCACAATTTCAATTCAGTTGTGATTTATTTATGTTGTTTTGCTTGTAAAAGGGGCATAAAATGGTGAACTCTTATACTGGGCTGTCTGGGGTTCTGTATTGTCTTTCATGCAGTATATTTGCTCACTTGTGCTAAAACCTTTTTATTAGTGTCAGTAAACAAGTATGTGCTAGGTAACTAGGGTGTTGGGGTCCTGAATTGCCTGCATCCAGCCCTATGTGCATTGATTGTGTTGACATTGGGGTGTTCGTGGTCCTGCTACTGCCTTCATTCAGTGTTGTTAACCTCCCTGCTACTGCGCACATTCATTTGCATCTGCATTGACTGTGTTCATCTTCGCGTATTCTTATCTGCTTGCTTATCCTAATGCGTTGTCAAGATCTTAAGGGGGAGTGTCTCCTGGTTTTCTTCAATTCATAAATTTCATATACAAGGCACATCTCATGGGTTTTAAGCTTGCCAGTAACACACAATTCTGTTTCTCATTTTACTATAGGAGCTTAATTATCTTTGTGATGTTAACCTCTTTATTGTTTACTTAGTGTGTTGTTCTGTTCTCTAACTCCCGCTTATGTTTCAGATCTAAGGCAGGCTACTGGTTTTGAATGGTTAATTCTAACTCTTAAAGTTCCAAGTATCTTGCTCAGATTCTGCTTATGCTAGTATGTGAAGAAAACCCTGGTAAGACCTTGACCACGCAGACACTTGGCTCAGTACGGAATGTAGAGTTCGAATGTTGTGCCACACTGATGCTCCGAATGTTGTCTCAATACTCACCACAACGCTGTGACTTATAAGTTAAATGCATTAACTGCTCTGGTCACGTTTGATACCAACACGTTCAGCACGTGTTGACTCAGCATGGCAGGAATGGCACACGTTCTCAATATTTACCCGCCCATTACTCCTATATTAATCTCCACTTTCCTTATACATATTATTTATATTTGAGCTTAATTTTTGCAAAATCAATTAAACCCTAGATTCTTACTTACTTCCTTATTTACTCATGCATGCTACAATGGGAAAGAAATACACAATCGTCGATGTTCCTAACGTAGCAGCTGCTATGTCGTCTGATGCAGGGGGAGTTCAACCCCATAGAAGCACCCGGACCCAAAACACAGTGGTGACTACTGAACCACCAAAAAGAAAGGCCCCAATTTATACCAAGGGGAACGTAAAGTCGAAAAAGGGCACTACTACCAGTGCTGAGCCAACGCTAGTTCCAGAAGATGTTGCGCTAGCACATGAACCCATTGATGTACTCACAGCATTAGCACCACAGGATATTGTCACCATACAAGAACCTGCAGACACATAGGCTACTCTGAACCCACCCAACATCTTTGAGGATGTCCCCCTGACTAATGAACAGGTGAATCCAGGGGCAGAGCTGCCCGAGGAGAATCAACCTCCAACTCTTGCTTCTGAAATTGATTGGGAGCAGGAAGACGAACATGCACAAGATCAAGTGAAAGCTGTTGAGGAAGAAGCAACTGAGGAAGAAGCTGCTGCTGAAGAAGAATAATTCTCATCTTCTGAGGAAGATGATTATGCCGATGAGGATGAGGAGGAGGGTTCAGATGAAGAAGAGGAAGGGGATGATGAAGAAACTGAGGAAGAAGCTGAGGAACAAAACCAGCTTAATGTTGTGTGAACATCAGCTGGATTTAATGTTGGACCAACACCCATTGATCAGAATGTTGATCCAACATCAGCCGAGGAGGATGCGGACATAACACTGGAGTCTGAGCCTGAACCACCAGAAACATTTGAGGCCGATTTTTCAACTGAACATCATAATAGGTATTTCTTGACCAAAACTGCGAGTAACAACCTTGATATGATGACTGCTAGGAACATTTGGCTGAGAGGAATATTGTTGTTGATGACTTTAGAAAGTACAAGGTGTTTGAATTCCTTGAGTCTAGAAGCATGTTCTATTCCTTGATTGAGGTTGTCCCCTATGTCCCTGATGTAATTAGGGAATTTTATTGTAAACTGTCTAAGTTTGTGCATGCAAAAGGGGCCCCTAAGTATGGGAGAGTATTTGTGAGGGAAAAGTTCCACAAGTTCAATCCCTCTACCATCAATAAAACTTGGAGGATGCCTAGAGGACAGGAAAGAGAGGAGGAAATTGATGATGACAACATGATGAAGGAACTAACATGAGGACTAGAGAGGATGTGGAAGAACAAATAGAAGGTGACTATACTCACATCTCTCACTGATGTTTTATGCAAAGCTGCCTCATTCAACTGGATACCCTCAACCAACTCCATAGTCCTCACTCATGTGATGCCTGTGTTGTTATACATATTACATTAAGGGTATCCAGTGAACATGGGGGAGAGAATTTTCAGGATAATTGCTGAGGCTGCACACAAGAAGGATGCAATCTTGCCCTTTCCTGCCTAAATCTACAAAATTCTCACTGATTAAGGATTCAAGAAAGGTGAAAATGAGACATGTGTGGGCAAGACTGGTCAGCTGCCCATCACCAAGAACTACTTTGGAGGAGAAAGAATCAATGATCTCCCATGGAAGGATCCACATGCTCTTGAAAGTAGTGGTGCACAGCAGGGGAAGAAGAAGGCACGCACCTTCATCACTTCCTTAGTTGATGAGGATGATTTTACGCCATCTGTGGATATCAACTCTGCCTTCATTCAGGAATAAGTGAAGTGTTGTGATAGGATGGTTGCTGACAAGAGAATGGAGATTGCAGAGACGGAGGAGGAGATTAAGGAGCTAGACACCATCAAGAAGCACTTGTTGGTAGTGCTTTTCTCAAAAAATGGGGAGATTCAGGACACCAATTTTTTGCTTCTTGTACTTTTAAGTTATTTTGAACAATTAATGTTTGAGCACATAGAGCATGTTCTCAGTTTTGTTTCTGATGGGATGTAATGAGAATATTGTTCTACACATTGTTTATTATTCTAGTTTGCTTTTGTTTGTACTGTTGAACTAACTGCAGGTGTTGAAATGACAGATGGAAATGTTGGGACAACACAAATGTTGACTGTGTTGGCTCAACGCTGTAGTTCTTCATTCTTAGATGAAGGTGGATAAAATTAGAAAAAGTAGGTGTTCTCATATTTTGAATACAGGTACTTAAGCAAAATTGGTAGCAGGTGGAGTTTTGTGAAAAAATGTAAAAAGGGGGAGATTAAAAGTGCTGGTGTTGTAAGGAAGTGTCGGTCCAACATTCTAAAAAGAGGTGTTGGCACAACACTGAACTCAACACTACTTTGTTCGATTTATTTAAGTTGAATATTTTGTTTTGCCCTTATTCTTAAACTCACATGGTTCCACAGGTTGTAGTTATCTGTGATTATTCCAGGGTGTTAAGGATCGTGCAGATCTATGTGAGAAAAAAAGGATAAGTCGAAGATATTTAAAGATGCATAAAGATAATATTAGAAGATCTTATGAAGATAACATCAAAGGAGATTTCAGAGTTATCCAATAAAGAAGAGAAGGATCACCAACTCGCGTCTATCATGCCACAGAACAAGGACGATCAAATCCTATAAGAATGCGTGCTCGACATCAAGACTAACAACAAGACTAGAATTAAGTTCTGAGTGATTAGAAGAAATTATTGTATTTGTTTGGTCTTGTTTTACTTAGTTTTATCTAGCTAAACTATAGCTCATAGATTAGGTAGTGTTAGGATTGTGTTATTTGCTCAGTTGTATTTGGTAAGATCATTAAAGTAACATTTAGTGATTATTTGGCCGTAAGGCTCGGCAGGTTATATTTATATAACCTGCTTAAAATTCATCTTACTATGTTCTTCATTCCGCTGCATTACTACTTTACAACGAGTGTTGGGACAACACCGAATACGATCGATGTTGGCACAACATGCAGTGTACACACAGTGTGTGAATTAAGTAAAAGGGTACCAATCTCGGTCCATACATTTACACCTTTCTTTGGAAGAGTCTGGACAAGGTTCCGTAGTTGATGTGTCTCATTCTCCGGTGCATTAACTCGGTCTGTGCGTTGACACTAAAGTGACATATCAGGATATTTTCATGAATATCGTGTCTCATTAATGTGTAGTAGTTATTTGCATTTCTCAGTCCCTATAGGTCACATCTGTCTTCTTTGTCGATTACTTCACATTCATCCTTGGTAAATCGGACGAACAGGTCATGATAGCACAATTGACTTATGCTGATTAGGCTAGCATGTAGTGCTTCCACGTAGAAGACATCCTTAGTCGAGGGAATCCTTTTACATTCAGGGTCCATCTTCCAATAATTTTACCTTTGTTTGCATCTCCAAAAACAACATCTCACCTCATTTTATCAACAAATTTGATGAGCATGTATTTGTTCCATGTCATGTGATGGGAGCATCCATTGTCAAGAAACCATGAGTTAGTAGGATTATAGAAAGTGGACCAATTAATGACAAAACATTAACCTTTGAGCTTTGAACCCAAAGTTTGTTTGTGCGATGTGTTTTTCTTCATGAACATGAGTTATTATCTTTGGTGTTGCAACAACAGCAGTTGTTGTACATGTTCTTCATGTTCTTACAGGGCATGTTGTTCCTTCTCTATGGCACATGGCCTTCCCACCGTTGGAAACAATAGGACTGTATATGTCCTTTCATTCCACAGTGATGACATACTTGCAAAAACTTTTGAAAGTTAGTAAAGAAGGATTCATTAGAAAAGTTTTGCTTCATACTAATGAATCTCCAAGACACATGAGGTTGATGATTTTCATTTTGTTGTCCAAGTTCTTCTTCTGAATACACATAATGGAACTCATTTTCTTTTATTTTCAGATGTTGATCACGTTCCTTTTTGCGCGTACTGATTTTCTCTTTATGGGTACCTTCAGAGAGGATTGTGATGGGTTGATCTTGGACATCTCCTATTGCGATACATCTGTAAATCCGATTCCAACTTGAAAGTGTTCTTCATATTTTTCAAAAATTTCTTTAATTAATATTAAATTTTCCGTGTATTGGCTTTGAATTTTTCGATACTATCACCACTACTGAAACTGTCTCAACGAGGAGAAGATTCTGAAAAAAGAGATCGACAATTTTTTTGTTAGAAAATTGGCGGTGGACAAATCAAACAAGGTGCCGAAGGTTAGGGGGCAAAGCGCTTATAAAATTCTCTGGGGATATAGTGCGCAAGTGGTCATAGTATTGGGGGTTTGATGCTTTTATCCAAAAAAAAAAAATATCCAACCTAAAATGTAAAAATAGTCGTGAAAGAACCAACTTTAGGTAACCACGGTAGGGTCATTAAATTTTTGCCAACTCATTACAACAATGAACAAAGTTGATTGAGATACAGTTTGGGTACGTATTTGGTGTTTAATTTTGTTGATTTGGTCGAGTACACTACAAGAAAAAGAACCATTAGCTACCACCATTGGCTACGGGTGGCGTAGGCAATTGTGGTTTTGCCATTGGCTACGGAAAATCCGTAGCCCATAGTCATTTTTCGGATTAAAAAAAAAACGCATTGGCTACGGAAATATCCCGTCGCTCTTGACCATTGGCTACGGGAAAATCCGTAGCCATTGGTCAAAGGCGACGGGCATCCGTCGCCCATAGTCCACTAATATTTAAAAGAAAAAAGAAAAAAGAAAAAAGAAAAAAACTATTGGCTACGGCTAGAAGCCGTAGCCAATAGTCTTTGGCTACGCAATATTCCGTAGCCAATACAATTGTCATTGGCTACGGAATAATTCCGTAGCCAATAATCTTTCCCTACGGAATATTCCGTAGCCAATAGTCTTTGCCTACGGAAAATCCGTAGGTAATGCGTATTCCATTTTTTTTTCTTTTTTAGTATTTTGTGTGTATTTTTATTTAATTTTTGATTAATTATATTTTTCCCCCAAAAGTTTGTTTATTGTCTTTTGAAATTTTATTTTATATGAAATTCGATGAAATATACTAATAAATAGTTTAGAAGTGTTTGGTGGAAGAAAAAATGGAATCGAGTTTGTTTTACGACTTTCGATTAATTATATTTTTTCCCCGAAAGTTTGTTTGTCGTCTTTTGTAAATTTATTTTTAATGAAATTCGAGAAAACAAACTAATAAATAGTTTAGATCGTCTTTGGTGAAAGAAGAAATGGAATCGAGTTTGGTTTACGACTTTTGATTAATTATATTTTTTCTCCGAAAGTTTGTTTATCGTCCCTTTTAATTTTATTTTTTATGAAATTCAAGAAAATATACTAATAAATAGTGTAGAAGTGTTTGGTGAAAGAAAAAATGGAATCGAGTTGTTAATAATGCAACCCCTTTTTAACATACTCAACACACAATTATTCGATGAAAAAATATAATTATTCAAAAGTCGTAAAACAAACATGATTCCATTTCTTCATTCACCAAACACTTCTAAACTATTTATTAGTATGTTTTCTCGAATTTCATAAAAAATAAAATTTCAAAAGATGATAAACGAACTTTTGGGGTAAAAATGTAATTAATTAAAAGTCATAAAACAAACGCGATTCCATTTCTTCCTTCACCAAACAGTTCAAAATTATTTATTAGTATGTTTCCATGAATTTCATAAAAAATAAAATTTCAAAAGACCATAAACGAACATTTGGAGAAAACAATGTAATTATTCAAAAGTCATAAAACAAATCCGATTTCATTTCTTCTTTCACCAAACATTTCTAAACTATTTATTAGTATGTTTCCACGAATTTCATAAAAAATAAAGTTTCAAAAGACCATAAACCTTCTTTTAATCAAAAGACGTAAAACAAACCCGATTCCATTTCTTCTTTCACCAAACACTTCTAAACTATTTATTAGTATGTTTCCACGAATTTCATAAAAAAATAAAGTTTTAAAAGACCATAAACGAACTTTCGGGGAAAAAATGTAATTATGCAAAAGTCGTAAAACAAATCCGATTCCATTTCTTCTTTCACCAAACACTTCTAAACTATTTATTAGTATGCTTCCATGAATTTCATTAAAAGCAAAACTTCAAAAAGAACATAAACGAACTTTCGGAAAAAAAAAATGTAATTATGCAAAAGTCGTAAAACAAACCCGATTACATTTTTTCTTTCACCAAACACTTCTAAACTATTTATTAGTGTGTTTCCACGAATTTCGTAAAAAGTAAAGTTTCAAAAGACCATAAACGAACTTTCGGGGGAAAAAATATAATTATTCAAAAGTCGTAAAACAAACCCGATTCTATTTCTTCTTTCACCAAAGACTTCTAAACGATTTAGTAGTATGTTTCCACGAATTTCATAAAAAATAAAGTTTCAAAAGACCATAAAAATGTTTCCTCGGTGGCATGTAAGAATTTTTAATTTGGTTGTTTAAGTTTGTTCGAATTCAGTTTTAAACTATTTATGTGTATGTTTCCTCGAATTTTTAAACTAATTATTCAAAAGTCGTAAAACAAGTAAACGAACTTTCTTGGAAAAAAATGTAATTATTCAAAAGTTGTATAAAAAACACGATTCCATTTCTTCTTTCACCAAACACTTCTAAACTATTTATTAGTGTGTTTCCACGAATTTCATAAAAAATAAAGTTTCAAAAGACCATAAACGAACTTTCGGGGAAAAATGTAATTATTCAAAAAGTCGTAAAACAAACCCGATTCCATTTCTTCTTTCACCAAACACTTTTAAACGATTTATTAGTATGTTTCCACAAATTTCATAAAAAATAAAGTTTCAAAAGACCATAAACGAACTTTGGGGAAAAATGTAATTATTCAAAAGTTGTAAAACAATCTCGATTCCATTTCTTCTTTCACCAAACACTTCTAAACTATTTATTAGTATGTTTCCACGAATTTCATAAAAAAAAAAAATTCAAAAGACCATAAACGAACTTTCGAGAAAAAAATATAATTATTCAAAAGTCGGAAAACAAACCCGACTTTTTAGTATGTTACCAATATGAAAAAAGTGTGGTTGTCAATGCATAATACCATTACTATAAGATAAATGTAAAAGTCGCATCATAATTGAAGAAAAAGACTTGAACTTTTTCAGTATTTTGTATGATTTTATCCAACTTTTGTATTTTAACCAAAGAATCTTAATCTATCTTTTAGCAGCATCATATCTCACTCTGCATGTCTTATGCCAAAAGATTTCTCCAAATATTATTAATTAATAATAATATGAAATGATTTGATGCAAAGTTGAGTGGGAAAAGCATATTGATTTAATATGTCTATAATGACTCTTGTTAGAAAAGCCAATCCACAATGTAAGATCGTATAAATTCTATGTCGTAAAACAAACTCGATTACATTTCTTCTTTCACCAAACACTTCTAAACTATTTATTAGTGTGTTTCCACGAATTTCATAAAAAATAAAGTTTCAAAAGACCATAAACGAACTTTCGGGGAAAAAATGTAATTATTCAAAAGTCGTAAAACAAATCCGATTTCATTTCTTCTTTCACCAAACACTTCTAAACGATTTATTAGTATGTTTCCACGAATTTCATAAAAAATAAAGTTTCAAAAGACCATAAACGAACTTTCGGGGAAAAAATGTAATTATTCAAAAGTCGTAAAACAATCTCGATTCCATTTCTTCTTTCACCAAACACTTCTAAACTATTTATTAGTGTGTTTCCACGAATTTCATAAAAAATAAAGTTTCAAAAGACCATAAACGAACTTTCGGGGAAAAATGTAATTATTCAAAGGTTGTATAAAAATACACAATAAATACTAAAAAGGAAAAAAACAAATACTATAGGCTACGGAATATTCCGTAGGTAATGATTATTGGTTACGGATTGTTCCGTAGCCAATAACTATTTTATTGGCTACGAAATATTCCATAGCCAAAGACTATTGGCTACGGAATATTCCGTAGGCAATGAGTATTGGCTACGGATTGTTCCTTAGCCAATGACTATTGCCTAAGGATTATTCCGTATCCAATAGTCATGGTCTATTCTATAAATACCCAACTCTTCCAATCATAAACACATTCCTACAACTCTTTCATAAATCCTACCTTCCACCATAAATTTTTCCTACAATTTCTACCTTTCAATATTTAAATTAAGTCTTCAATTCATATAATTTCCAAGATATCTAACCATCTTTATTTTAAAAATATTATATTTACTACATTCCATTTAATATTACGAATATTAAATATATAATTAAAAATATTACGAATATTACATATATAATTAAAAATATTACGAATATTACCATTATAATTAAAAATGTTACGAATATTACATAAATAATTAAAAATATTACGAATATTACATATATAATTAAAAATATTACGAATATTACATATAAAATTAAAAATATTACGAATATTTCATATATAATTAAAAAAATAATTAAAATGTATTAAAATTTGTTTTTTTTTTATATTTACGAATATTATTGGCGACGGATGTATCCGTCGCTAATAATATTTTTTTTAAAAAAAAAGTATTGGCAACGGAATATTCCGTCGCCCATAATTTGCTGAAAAAAATTTCAAAAAAATATTAATGGTATTGGCTACGGAAAGTTCCGTAGCCAATAATTATTGGCTACAGAACTTTTCCGTAGCCAATGCCCATTGGCTACGGAATGTATCCGTAGCCAATAATCATTGGCTACGGAAAGTTCCGTAGCCAATAGTGAAAGGGCATTTTGGTCTTCTGTTATTGGCTACGGAATATTCCGTAGCCAATAGTCATTTGCTACAGCCATCCGTAGCCAATGACTATCCCCTACGAGGGTTTCCCCTACGGACATTGGCTATGGATACCCGTAGTCAATGACTATTGGCTACGGAAAATGGGGTTTTTGGCTACGGAAAATGGGGTTTTTGGCTACGGATTTATTAATCCTAGCCAAAAACCCTTATTCTTGTAGTGGTAGTAAATAAGTTTGGAAATAGTTGCAGGATAGTTGCAGGATGAGAGGGTTCAACCAACTTAATTATTCACATTAATGCACATGTGAGATGAAAAAATTATTATGTGCAGTCGTTGTATGAATAATATGGTGCAACAAAGGGTTGAGTTCAAAATAAATTCCTAAGTTAAATGAGCTAATCACCCCATGATTTTATCTACACCGTATATTGGAAGAAATAACCGACTAAATACATTATCAAATCATGGGGGGATTGCACTTAATAATTTATCGATGTGATTATGATGCAATTTAGGAAAAATATACATTCCTAACAATTTATGTTCACCGTCATTATACAACGGTTAAAAATAATAATATTTTTCTCAAATTAACATAATATATGTGTGTCAGTGTGTATTCAAATCATTTTCTTTCAAACAATATATTTTTTAGTTTTTGCTAATAATCTCGGTTAGCTTCTTCTCTTCTTCTTTACTTTTTTTTCTCGTGTTTTAAAGTTGTACCTTTTCCAATTCTGATAGTTGCACAAGTGAGAAATTAATGAGGGGGTTTTTAGTTTGAGTTAGAGCTGTGTTCAGAAGAAAAGTTAGTTACTGACTTTTTTGTGGGTAAGAATTGAATCACTCTTTCGCTCTGGTTCCTCTGTTTTAGTGGCTCAAAACTGATCTGTACAACGTTATTTTTGATGAAACCAAAGGGCTGCATATTAGTTATATCTCATGGCATAAAAAGGTGATATATATTCTGAATGAGTAAGTTAAAATGGAGTTTCATCTTGTTGTACCCTGGATTTTACTGTGTTTGCGTCGCTACGATTATGTGGTCAACACTTGTTTTTGAGATACGTTTTTTTGCACCTGGGATTAGTTTGTGCATCAGAAGAAGTTATCAGGCATAGAAACCAGTATACATCGATACCAGTTTAAACCACTTTTTGTTATGAAGTTTGCCCTAACACTAATCACTAACTGCAGTAACAACGATGTGGAAGATCTTCAAGTTTTAACTCATTCTTTTTTGAAGTCGCAAGAGTTTTCTTCACTTTTTACATTTTCATGTGTTGGTAGGTATTTGGATACTACCATTTGAAAAATGGGAAGCATGCAACATGGGGGTAGTTCTGCTGAGCGCACAGGTGAGTCTCACCATAAAGATCATGGAATAGCATCTAGAACCACGGTACATGAACTGCTTGAATGCCCTTTTGTATGGATGTTTTGTATCCTTCTATTTGTCAGGTAACTTCTCTTTAATTTACCTTATTGTAGTTAACAATCTATTTTATTTCAATGTATGTAGTGTTGAAAAGGTGAAGTAATTGTTACCTCAGCTACTCAATATAACCATGTAAAAATGATGGGATTTTGTCATTTTCTACCTTTTGGTTGTTTCACTCCTCAACCGGCGCTTGAAGATCATTGGAGAGCTTAGGACTTCAAGTTTCATGATACTCTGTTGCGCCATGGCCTTTACTGTCGTCACGTGGTTTACTTGTAATATTGTTGAGGAAATGACTTACAACTTGTTATAGTAGACACGTTGTTGTTATAGTCTCATCAGACTGTAATTTTCCGGATCATATAACTGATATCAATGTCAAAACTCCTTTAAAAGATATTAGAACATTCACTTTTACCATTAACTCATTTTTCTCGTAAAAGTAACTCAGAATCCAAGCTCTCCATTTATATCCAAGCTCAAAGTGTCAATCAAACGTACGTCATGGCCCAATTTGCCACCATAATCTTGTGAAGATAGGGTGCCTAGCGTTGGAGCGAGTCGCACAATCACCGGAGCTGCCATGCACATGCCCTTGCACTGTGGCCAAATGCCCAGTCACTGGTGATATTCCCTTCCTCGTGGGACATCTCAAGAGCCACCACAAAGTTAATATTCATGATGGGCCTATCTTTAAACTTAGATATACTAATCCTCAAGATTTTGAAAACTTTACGTGGATGTTCAAGGTAAGTGCTGTCATCTTGGTCCAACTTTTACTAGGGATTACTACTGTTAAGCCCTCTAAAAAATTATAGACTCTTTGGACATTCGAAATAACTACAAACATTAAAATTTTGAAAAATATAAATGGGTCCCTATTTTGCAGTGTTTATATTATACAAGCATAGCTTTCAGTTTATTTGAAATAATAATTTTATTAATGGTTTAACTCTGGTGGCAGGTCATCAATTGTTACGACTTCCAATTCTGCTTGCACTATGAGGCATTCAATCAAGGAGGGAAACCAGTTTTCATCGCTTTCATTCTTATCATGGACGAAAAATTGGATGCTGGGAAGTTCAATTATAGCTTGGAAGTCGGAGGATATCAAAGGAAAGTGACATGGGAAGGAGTTGCTAGAAGCATGCGCGACAGTCATTTGAACTGAAATTATTGGATCGGGATTAATACAACTTTTCCAAAGTTTCAGAGCTCAAGTTAAGCTGGCGTTGCCTTAACTTGATCTCAAACAATCTTCTTGATAGAGTATAATGTCAGCGGAATTAAAGAACACAATAAGATAAATTTTCAATGGTTTATTATAAATAATCAACCATCTAGCCTTACGGCAAAATAACCACGCAGGTTTTACCAAAGATGTTCCTCACCACAAATTCACTCTCGCTCTTTTGTAGATTGGACTCAGCAAAGCAGACAAGAATTTTCTCCGTAAATCTAATCCTAGACTTAACTCGAAAACTCACAAACTTTGCAAAACAAGAAACACAGCAACAATGCTTAAGATATAATCTCTACGGATTTATAAGCTCTATTGTTTCTCTATGTATCTTGATGTACTTCACACCCTATATATAGGTTTCTTCAAACTTGATCTCCAAGGTGTGTTGTACACAGTTTTGGTAACTTATGTTGTTTCCTTGTTGAACTCTACTTTCCTTCTTGAACTCGATCTCCTTCTTGAATAATAGTTCCCTTTATTAGATTGATCTCTAATAAGGAAATACTCCTTCTTCAATTCAGAGTTAATCTTGAAAAGATTCCTAGTTGCACTTGAACTCCAAAACTTTCCTTCTTTGAAACCGTGTTGACTTGACCGATCTCCTCCTCTTGAATTATGGAAACTTCAACTTAGGAAACTTGTAGTGTTCTTCCTTATGATTAAGAGATGTTCCTGGACATAAACAAAGACAACTAAAATCGTGGACCTTGATTAATAGGTGAATAAAGGCAAAACTAACATAAAGCAGTTAAAGACAGATTGACAGAATATATACTGGTTTCAATGTTGCCCTGTGAATGTTGGCTCAACATCCATCCAACATTTAAACCCGAATACTTTACTCATGTTCTGAATTTCAGAAACATATTTTAGGTTAAGACTGTTCTCGGTTTTCAATGTTGTCCTCTGGATGTTGACACAACATCCATCCAACATTGATAACAGAACATGTTTCAGATTAAGACTTGTTCTCGGTTTTCAATGTTGTCCTCTTGATGTTGACCCAACATCCATCCAACATTGATAACAGAACATCTTACACTTTCAATCTCCCCATTTTTGCTTTTCTTCACAAAACCAATCAACCTGTTCACATAACAGATACTATGTCCAAATATCAATTAAGCATAATAATCTAAACCTACTAAACTGCTCCCCCTTAATGCAAACTATCAAGCATTAACTTGGCATAACAAAGATTATTCATTAAAGTCATCACCACAACTCAGCAAAGTTGTTCAAACATTTAACTCATCAATGTTGTCTCAACATTAAGACCAGAATGTACCTGCACATAAGTTTATCAGCAGAAACAGTAGATATAAACTATCTTCATAAGTAAAATCATTAAGAGCAGTTAAAGCTAAGTAGCATTATCATTACCAAAACAAAGAAAAAAAACTAGCAGCAAAATAGAAACAGTTCAAAACATATCAAAGCAAAAACATAAAAACCAGAAATCAAAAATTAAAAACTAGATTACTCTCCCCCCTTTTGTGAAGAAAGCTCCTCCATGTTCTTAATCAATACATCCAGCTCATGCATTTGTTTTTCCTTGAAAGCAATTTCCCTCTGAAGATTGGCATAAGCACTTCTATACCAAGTCAACTGCTGATCAACAAAAGATTTTGTTGTTACCCTGGTTTCTTCCTCCTCAGATTGAGGCACTGAAGCTCCAACAAATTGTTGAGCCTCATTTTCCTCTCCAGGTGCAACTCCACCTTCAGGATTCCAAGGCAAGTCCTTCACTCTTGTGCTAGATAAGTAGGATTGAGTGATGGTGAACCTAGCCTTGTTCTCTGACATTCCTCCAAACTCTTTCTTGTCCATCTTCTGTTTTAGCAGCAGATGTGTGATCAAAGAAGGAAATGGTAGAATCCCTTGCTTCCTCCCAGCAGCATCTTCCATAGCCTTTAAAATTCTCACCCCAATATTCACAGCAAGCTCATTCTTTAGTTTGTAGACCAAGTAAGCTGACTCCTTAGTCAAAACAGTAGAATTTTTAGTAGGCAGACAATTATAAGATGCACATTTGTGCAGAACAGCACTTAGGGCAGTGAGCTTTGTTGTTGGTAATTGTTCAACCCAGGTTCTCTCTAGACCACCTATGATATCCTCAATCACCTGATCTGGCTTTGGATCTTCAGATTCCTCAACATGTAGCAGTCCCCAAATCTTATTTATCTTCTGAGGACTAATGTCAAACACTTGTCCTCTTACCCATGCTTGAC
Source organism: Linaria vulgaris (assembly GCA_948329865.1). Taxonomy (NCBI): domain Eukaryota; kingdom Viridiplantae; phylum Streptophyta; class Magnoliopsida; order Lamiales; family Plantaginaceae; genus Linaria; species Linaria vulgaris. The sequence continues at coordinate 72,917,594 of OX415251.1, read as the reverse complement.
CATATTTGGGAGACAACTCACAAGTGATATACTTTGAGAGATTCAGGTAGAATTCTTGTACAAGCTCATGAGCATAATCCCCATGCTTCTTCATTGAATTCTGAACCCCTCTTGCTTTCAACAATTCAAAAACTCTGTTTCTTTTAAAGATGTCCATGTCCATGACCCTCTCTTTGTGAAAATCCCTCTTTCTAAAGTCATAAGCCTTGTCCTCTATCTCCTTATTAAGATAGTATCTAGACCTAGCTTCCTTACTAAAATAGGATAACGCAAAAGTGTCACAGTACTCTTCTTCAATATCATCATCAGTATCACCACTAGCTTCAAACTCTTTGCAAGGCTATTTTACTCATTTTCCTAGACCCAATAGGTGTTCCCTTTCTACCATAACCAGCTCCAGATCCCTCCCCCTCAATTATATCATCAACATTATTCACTTGGGGTTTAGGGTTAGCCACATTTACCTCAGATTCAGATTCATTGGTTTGAGGAGCATGGGCTTCTGATGTTGCGCCAACATTCGACTCAGATTCCACATTCTTAGCTCACTTTGCCCGTCGTTGATAAGGAATCGTTGGTCGTTTTGCAGCAACTTGAGCAGCAGGCCGTCCTTGATCCTCATGCGCAGCAGCCCTGGTGCGTGTTGTTGTTTGCTTGACATTCACGGCCAAATCTGCAAGAGTGTCTAAAGGAGTCTTGCTCGCCATGTTAGTTTTGAGAATTGAGAGAAAAATATGAGAGATTTTTAGATAATTATTTGCAGACAGAAGGACAAATTGCACAAGTGACAGAAATTAGGGCAAGATGTTCTTTTAAGTTGTGAAAAGTGAAGAGAGAAGGAAAGAATGTAAGTGAGATTATGGAATATGATCAATTAAGTTTTCCCACTCCTCTATTCCCGCGTAAGAACTTCACCACGTGTCACTTAAACACAACAAGTAACCAGAGCAGTTCACAATAAAACAATAAAAACTCAGTTTTTAAAATTTTAAACAAACTTATAAGTTACTGACTTCAATGTTGGGCAGACCGTGTGGCAATGTTGGAATAACATTCAGCTCAGAGAGTAGAGTAACATTCAAACCAGAAAGTTTTCAAAACATAATATTTGAGGTTTTGGGCTTCTTCAAGGCAATTTCATGTGAGAGCGTGAGATATATCCAAACTTATATCTGAAACTTCACCAAATTAGCAAGTGAGTATCAAAAACATCAGATCTAGATCAAAATCATGAATAAGTAACATATCAAACAGAAAACACACAGAGATAAGCAGTCATGAATTAGAGAATTAATCCACTTCCACAGCATAGAAGGTCACAAATAGTGTGTCACCTGCAGAATGTTACCCAAAGAGTATGCCTCAACACATGAAAGGGACTATATACTCCCCCTAAGCCCAAACCTAGTCAACCACACTAATCAAAGATGAAAGACAATGCAGGTCTAGAATGAATGCAACAATGTTATGACAACATTGACAGATGGTATACACAGTGAATCACTTTTCAAACCAGCAACAGTTCACATCACATCAAATCTTCACTATTTTCATTATCTCTTTAGAACAAAAACTGAGGGTTGTTTTAAAAAAATGATAATGACATTACTGAATGAGGGCAGCACTAGACTCCACACACCCCAGTAACAACATTATCAGCAGCAAGTTGGGCAAGTACAAAGGCCTTGAATACTGGCAACACATTTATCATGTACCCCAATACCCCAATTCCTTATGCATACTTGTTTACCAACCTGCATACAAGAGAGCACTAAGTGATCAATGCTACCAAGTGAAGGCAATCGAAACCCCAAACACCCTAGTAGAAAGAACCACTTTTATGTACCCCTTGGCCAAACTAAACAGAGACATGCAAATAAGCACAACTGAATATCATTGAAGCTGTCAACATCATGAACCCCAGCTTCTCCACATGTCCTGTAAAACCTTTCCATATGAATAAGACACAACTGAATAGACATCAAAGTAGTGAACTTTGTGTACCCCAGCTTCTCCATATGTTAGGCTAACACAACCTCATACACACTTTAGAGATTTATACTTTTCAAAATATAGATGTGAATCTGCAAGCTAGAAAGATTAGTAAAACACAGTGATCAACCACACAATCAAATATGCCAAAACAAAGATCAATGTGACTCACAAAGAAAAGAAAAGAAACAAACAAAAAAACAAAAGTTACATACTACACCACAAACATTAACTAGTGCTAGACAGTGGTGTTATGTTAACACTGGGATCCTAACATTCTCACATATTGCACATGCCGAGAGATTTCCTCAAACTGAAGAATCTCTCACTATCTAAAGGTTTAGTAAACATATCAGCAAGCTGGTTATTTGTTTCAATATGCTCAATGTTGATCACTTTGTCCTCAACCATGTCTCTCAAGTAATGGTGTCTTATATCTATATGCTTAGTCCTAGAATGCTGAACATGATTCCTTGAGATACTAATGGCACTAAGATTGTCACAAAACATGAGGAGAGTATCACTATCTAACCCATAGTCCAGCAACATGTGTTTAAGACATACTAGCTGGGTAACACAACTGCCAGCAGCTATATATTCAGATTCAGCTGTAGATAATGACACACAATTCTGTTTCCTGCTACACCATGAAACAAGATTGTTTCCCAAATAGAAACAACCCCCACTTGTGGATTTTCTGTCATCTACATCACCTGCCCAATCAGAATCACTAAAACCAACAAGATTTGTATTTGTATCAAAAGAATACCAAATGCCCAATGATTAAGTTCCAGATATATATCTTAATATTCTCTTCACAGCAATCAAGTGAGATTGTTTTGGATCAGCTTGGTACCTAGCACAAACACAAACAGAAAACATAATATCTGGTCTAGAGGCAGAGAGATATAGAAGACTACCAATCATAGATCTGTACAATGTCGGGTCAACATTGTCTCCAGTGCCATCCTTAGTAATCTTCACAGAAGAAGACATGGGAGTTTTGCAAGGTTTTGACTCATGTAGCTCAAATCTCTTTACCAGGTTCCTTGCATACTTCTCCTGGTTTAAGAACATACCATTCTCCAGTAGCTTCACTTGCAATCCCAGAAAGTAGTTCAGCTCTCCAATCATGCTCATTTCAAATGTCCCTGTCATTGACTCAACAAACTTGTCTAGAGTAGACTTGTTAGTAGAACCAAAAACAATGTCATCCACATAGATCTGAGCAATACAAACATCAGAACTCTTTCTTAGAATAAACAAGGTTCTGTCTCCATCTCCTCTCTTGAACCCAAGACTTAACAAAAATTGAGTTAGTCTTTCATACCAAGCTCTAGGTGCCTGTTTTAAACCATACAAAGCTTTCTCAAGTTTATACACATAATTAGGATGTTTAGGATCAGCAAAACATTTAGGTTGTTCAACATATACTTCTTTGTCTATCAAACCATTAAGGAAAGCACCCTTCACATCCATCTGGTAGAGCTTAATCTTAAGACAACATGCAATAGCAAGAAGTAATCTAATAGATTCTATCCTAGCTACTGGAGCAAATGTCTCATCAAAGTCAATTCCTTCTACCTGAGTATAACCTTGTGCAACAAGCCTAGCTTTGTTTCTTACAATTACACCATCTTCATTAGTTTTGTTCTTGAAAATTCACTTAGTCCCTATAACATTCACATTATAAGGTCTAGGTACTAGATTCCAAACATGATTTTTGGTGAATTGCAACAGTTCATCTTGCATAGCATTTATCCATTTACTATCCTTAAGAGCTTCAGTCACATTTTTAGGTTCAATATTTGAGACAAAACATGAAGCATTACTTACAGTGCAAGTGGAAGCCATGCAGACACACAACCTTACCATATTTTTATAGTTTACCCTGTCTTTGTTGCGAGTCTTCATGCGTCCAGTGATTTCACCTATCACTTGTGAAGCTGGATGGTCCTTTTGAATCCTAGTAGGGGGATCTCTCCTAGGTTCATCAACAATGTCATCCTCTGAATTGGACTGTGGGGATGTTGGCCTAACAGCAGCATGTGTCAGCTCAACATTAGAACCAATCACAACTTCAGTGTCTTCAGCTTCTGCTCCTGATGTTGGGACAGTCTATGTTTCCAATGTTGGGGCAACATCAGAGACAGTAACTTCATCAGTACCTGAATCAAAGGTGGAATCATCAAACACTATATTTACTGATTCTTGAATAGTCTTCAATCTTGGATTATAAACCCTGAAAGCATAACTATTCACAGAATAACCAACAAATATGCACTTTTCACTTTTTGGATCAAACTTACTAAGATAGTCTCTATCATTCAACAAGTAACAATCACATCAAAATTCATGAAAATGAGCAATATTTGGTTTCAAACCCTTCAAGATTTCATATGGGGTCATATTTGTACCAGGTCTAAGATAAGCCCTATTACTTATATGACATGCAGTATTTAAAGCTTCAGCCCAAAGTCTTTTAGATAGGCTTCTAGCATTAAGCATAACTCTGGCCATCTCTTGAAGTGTCCTATTTTTCCTCTCAGCTATCCCATTTTGCTGAGGTGTCTTAGGTGCTGAAAACTCATGGAAAATTCCATTCTTATCACATAAATCACTGAAACTAGCATTTTCAAATTCTTTCCCATGATCAGACCTAATCTTACAAACAGGGGAACCATACAGATTTTTGATGCTAGCATGTAAGATCCTAAATGTGTTAAATGCATCAGATTTTTCTTTAAGAAACTTAACCCATGTATATCTAGAGAAATAATCTACAATAACAAAGGCATATCTCTTACCACTTAGGCTGCTCACCTCAATAGGACCCATGAGATCCATGTGTAATAATTCAAAACACTTCCCAGTCCTGGGAATTGTACTCTGTACCTGGAGGGGTGTATGAATAGTTTTGGTTTGCTTACCCTTTAGGCAGTCCCCACATACAACCTTACCTGGGCTGGATATTTTTCGTAAGCCTCTTACAGCATCAACTTTCTGTAGCTTTTCAAGGTTCCTATAGTCAACATGTCCTAGCTTCCTATGCCACAGAACATCATCATCAACTTTAGCGTGAAAGCAATCTGCTTCTTCCTGAGCAAGGTAGCAATTATCTTTAGATCTGGACCTGTCATAACAAGGACATTATCACTATTAAGTACATCACAAGAACTTTTATCAAATGTAACAAGCAAGTTATCATCACAAAGTTGACTAATGCTTATTAGATTTGCTTTCAATCCTTCAACTAGCAGAACATCTTTGAGTGGTGGAAATCCTTCAACATCTAGTACTCCCTTTCCAATGATTATTCCCTTGGTGCCTCCTCCATAGGTGACAGTTCCAACATTGAGAGGAATCAATTGTTTAAGATTTTCCTTGTCTCCTGTCATGTGTCTTGAGCATCCACTGTCAAAGTACCACTTACCTGCAAGGTTAAAGTACACAGCAGAAAACACAACATTGCATACAAGTTTCATCTTAGGAGTCTTTAACTTTTCAATCCAAGTTCTACTTTTCTGTCCTGTTCCTAATGTTGGGATAACATCTGTACCACTGACCAACTCAACATTAGAGACAGTTTCTGTGTTCTTCACATTTTCTTTCAAATATTTCTTGCAATAAGGTTTTATGTGACCTGGATGAAAACAAAATTGACAGATATAAGTAGGTTTACTTTTGTTGGGATTAGCATTGCTCAAGTCTTTTGATTCCTTAACAAAACCTTCTTTAATGAAAACAGGATTAGCAACTTTAGAGGTAGGTTTCTCAATATATCCAAGACCATTTGTTCCTTGATTACCCATACTCAGTACCTCTTCAAGTTTAGATGTACCTGAGTTCCATTTAGCAATGATCTGATTATCTTTTTCAAGCTTTCCTTTTACCTCTTTAAGTTCAGCTTCTGTCTTGTCAAGGTCTCTTTCATACATCCTCATCAGTTTCTTCAGTCCATCAATCTCCAGCCTCTGAGCTTCATTCTTCTTGGTGAGTTTCTGATTTTCTTTCAGAAGATTATGAAAAGTAGACTTCAAGTCTTCAATGATTTCCTCCTGGGACATTTCACCTTCAAAGTAATACTCTTCATCTAGATCAACTGAGCCATGAAAACATTCAAAGTTAGATTCATCATTATCAGACAAAGAATTGAGATCAATATGGGTATCATATTCAGTCCAATTCCCAAAGAAAGTCTCATGTTCTGATGTTGAGTCCTGGATGTTGGAGCAACATTGAGACCCGTGGAAGTTATGGAGATCTTCTTCTGTCCAGTTGACATGAGTAAATAGCGCATCTCTTCAAAGCTTTCTTCAGTATCAACACTTGATCCAGAGTTATAATCCTCTTCATTGAAATCATCTACACAAACCCAATGAGACTTTCCCTTCTTGCGGAGGGTGTTAGCACATTCAACAGCAATATGACCATAACCTTTACATTCATAACATTGAGTAGTTTTCAACTTTTCAATTTCTTTAGGACTAGATTTTGTTGCCATATATTTAACAAATTTGGGAGGCAATTTTCTAAAACCAGTGGAAGTATTGCTAGGTTGTTTCCCTTTGGATTTATCTTTAAAGTTCAACCTACTGTGTTTCTTGCTAATATTTCCATAGTTAGAAGAAATAATTTCATCCTCATCTTCACTCTCATGATAATTTGTTCCTAACAAAGCAATAGCTTGTTGTTTGGTAGTCCTAGCAGGAAACTCTAGCTCAAATTCTCTAAGAGTGTTTAACAAGGATTCAAATTCCATGTTGGCAATATCTCTTGTTTCTCCCATGGCAATTCTCTTGAGAGCAAATCTAGGTGACAAAGATCTAAAAGCTTTATAAACCATAGTTTGATTTGAAACAGGAAATCCTAGATTTTCACATTGATTAGTAATGTCAAGGATTTTCTCAAAATAACTATCTATACTCTCTTCATCACCCATCTCAAGTTTTTCAAAATCTTTAAGCAATTGTCTATGTTTAGAGTTCCTAACTGCTATATCTCCTTCACAATGAAGTTTAAGGATATCCCAAGCTGATTTAGCTGTGGTGCAGTTCTGAATTAACTTAAACATCTGATTGGTAACATAACTAAAAATAGCATTAAGAGCTTTCTCATTGTAGTTGTACAGTGTTACCTCGTTTGCTGTCCATTGTGACTTCGGTTTGGTACAATATCTGCATCTCGGTCGTTCTCAATCTTTGGGACAGAATATCCATGAAGAACGGCATCCCATGCTTTCATGTCAATGGATTTGATGTGAACTCTGAGCCTGGTCTTCCAGTAAGCATAATTGATGGATCCTTCTAAGACTGGGAGTCTGCCAGAATTGGGATTGATGTTGTCCATCGCGTTGTATCACCTCCAAACACCAGTGAAATCGGTGCTTGGCTCTGACGCCAATTGAAATTGTTGGATCGGGATTGATACAACTTTTCCAAAGTTTCAGAGCTCAAGTTAAGCTGGTGTTGCCTTAACTTGATCTCAAACAATCTTCTTGATAGAGTATAATGTGCAGCGGAATTAAAGAACACAAGAAGATAAATTTTCAATGATTTATTATAAATAATCAACCATCTAGCCTTACGGCAAAATAACCACGCAGGTTTTACCAAAGATGTTCCTCACCACAAATTCACTCTCGCTCTTTTGTAGATTGGACTCAGCAAAGCAGACAAGAATTTTCTCCGTAAATCTAATCCTAGACTTAACTCGAAAACTCATAAACTTTGTAAAACAAGAAACACAACAACAATGCTTAAGATATAATCTCTACGGATTTATAAGCTCTATTGTTTCTCTATGTATCTTGATGTACTTCACATCCTATATATAGGTTTCTTCAAACTTGATCTCCAAGGTGTGTTGTACACAGTTTTGGTAACTTATGTTGTTTCCTTGTTGAACTCTACTTTCCTTCTTGAACTCGATCTCCTTCTTGAATAATAGTTCTCTTTATTAGATTGAGTTCTAATAAGGAAATATTCCTTCTTCAATTCAGAGTTAATCTTGGAAAGATTCCTAGTTGCACTTGAACTCCAAAACTTTCCTTCTTTGAAACCGTGTTGACTTGACCGATCTCCTCCTCTTGAATTATGGAAACTTCAACTTAGGAAACTTGTAATGTTCTTCCTTATGATTAAGAGATGTTCCTGGACATAAACAAAGACAACTAAAATCGTGGACCTTGATTAATAGGTGAATAAAGGCAAAACTAACATAAAGCAGTTAAAGACAGATTGACAGAATATATACTGGTTTCAATGTTGCCCTGTGAATGTTGGCTCAACATCCATCCAACATTTAAACCTGAATACTTTACTCATGTTCAGAATTTCATAAACATGTTTTAGGTTAAGACTGTTCTCGGTTTTCAATGTTGTCCTCTGGATGTTGACACAACATCCATCCAACATTGATAACAGAACATGTTTCAGATTAAGACTTGTTCTCGATTTTCAATGTTGTCCTCTTGATGTTGACACAACATCCATCCAACATTGATAACAGAACATCTTACACTTTCATGAACATTCGAGACGACAATGATGGACTAATCATTCCAAGAAGCATGGCACTAAATTTCTCAGGAGGTGACCAGACAGGACTGAATTTGACACTGGTTCTCTGAATATTGAAAACAAGCTTAGGTGGTAAACGTCGACTGTCACTAAAGCATTTCAATAGGTTTTGAATCTGCCCTTGGATTATAGTAAGTAGTTGCCTTTTGCTTTTTTGTGTTGAAGCACAAGTTTATCGATTAGTTTTTTCCTAATGAAAACTTTATTTATTACTTGCCTTCAACCACAAGTTTAACATCTTGCTGCTTGCTCAATCAACCAAATGTAAGATAAGTGCACTAAGGTAAAACAAGTAACAAGTATTTAATTAATATACCCAAACAATATGACCACTGTTGTACATCTCATCAGAGAAAATTTATATTTACAAAATGTCTTAAAGATTATAAACTACTGATAATATTCCATAGGATAGGAAAAAGTATACATAACGAATCAAATTTAAATAAAAGCAGTTTCTCTGTTTTTGGAACGTATAGTATACTTATGTAATATTTGAGAATAAAATGAAAAAATTACCCTTGTGTTATCTCTAATTGGCAAGATCCACTTATGTTACTTTTTATGGCAGAAATGCGGTGTTTAGCGTGGTCAATAGTGCGCAAGAATTTGTAAAGTATATATGTTTGTTGTCTCCGAAAATGACAAATGGTGTATGTGTGTGAGCGTGCACACACTTATTCAAAGGACGATCACAATTATTTTGATCCAACAACAATCCTAAGTTAAAAATTCCTACGTTACCCTATTGACCAACAAGATTCTCGAAAGATATGTTTATTGATCGCCCCAAGAGATGAAAAATCATGTAACGGTACAATGAGTTCTAAGTCCTGGAGTAGCAGAAATGCAGAATATGTCCACTAACTATTGCTACTTTTCATTTTTATCATACAGTTTTTAGGTTTTAATTTATTGACTGCATATTTACATTTGGATTGCAATTTATGGCCAATTTTAGCCCGATCGGGCTTTAGTCCGAGGTGGCAGCTGACATGGTTAAATTGCTAACTGATGTGTGTGTAAGTTTCTTTTGTATTGTCAATTAGATGAATGCACACAAAATCGCAAGTCTACGAGTCAAGTAATAATAAAATGGTAAGTAAGTATAACTGACCACTTATCGAATCTTTGGAGAGTAGATATTTGTAATTTAGCAATTGTATTGTTGAACACTAAATGGGTTTCTTTGCTTTTATCTTTGAATAAATGAAGACGGTGAAATATAAACTAAAGATTGCAGATTGAAAGGTTAAAGAGATAAAGGTAATTTACTAAGAAATAACTTAATTGATTGATTGGGTGCATGTAGACAAATTAGTTAACTTAATTTCATTAAGACTGTAGACAAATTAGTTAAAAGTTATCTAAGAAATGGATTTCAATAATATCGGATGCATGTATTTCATAGACAAAATACAAATGACTCATATGCAAGCCTCTACCTATTGATGATTGTTTTGTTTCCAAGTTGATGTGATAAATTAGCCACCTTTCGTATGTAATAAAGAACCATCTTATTTCTAATGATGTCAGGCCGTTAAGCACTTTCCCCTTGCCAGAAGTTCACCATGTCATTGGAGCTATACAGCGTAATAGAAGAGAATTAAAGTTACCAACTATAATCTAGATTCCACGAAGCACGTTAATGTCGAAGGTCTAAAGATTTATCTGTCCGATCTACTATGCTAGTGTTGCATTAACGGTGTGTAATGCATAATCCAACATAATACAAGGTTGCTCAACATCACTACTCTGGTTCATAAAAACGCGTGTATCGAGCATATATACCAAGTAACATATGCAACAAATAATATCCAACAAAACAAAGTCATCAATAAATATAATCAAAACATAGGTTCAAGGTGCACTCATATGAGATTAAAAAAATCCTCCTAGTCATATTCAAATCACAATAACTCATTATAGATTCAATAAGGAAAATAATAGATTATACTCTTGATATCCTTAATGCTTTCATCTACACTGATTGTTGACTCCTATTGCTCACATTTCTCCCTCAACAATGATTGTAGTGCTACAAACGATAGAATTTATGCCCTTCTAATCCTAGAATACACCTGTAAGTGTTTGCAAGTGGATTCTAAAGCGGTGTCCTAGTTCGTGATCCAAAGTGATTTTTCCTAAAAACGTATAACAAATAAAATTAATTCCTAGATAGTTATATTCATATACTAAAAATTAATAAATATATTCTTAAAAAAAATATGCTTATATCCAAAAACATGAAATTTAAGTTTTATAATTATATCCTAAAATTTAAAACATTAATAAAAAAAAATTGATGAATTTTCATTTCTATTTTTAAAATGATCTTCTTCTCCCATCTTTTCTCTCTCGACCAATTCTTCTTCGCGTGGACGACTTTCCTACTTTGTATTTCACTCGCACCGCCGGAGGCAATTGACAAATGAAATCTGATTCTCCCAATGATGCAAGACGTGTCTATGGCGAAGGCGCCATTACAAAAGGCAGTGATGTGGTGAGAAATGACGGGGACTGGTAGAAGAACTGGGTTTAATGAAAGAGAAAATATGGCTAGGGGTCATCGGCGCCATTTTATATATTTTCTTGTGGTTTAATTAATTAATTAGATAATAATTTTTTATTTTGGGAATTTGGTGTTTTTATAGCGTTGAGATTTGTAGGATGCTGCATCGCTAAAGATTTTGGGGTTTAATAAATTCGAACTAAAGCCATGGATTATATTAAATTCGGATTTGAAAATTTTAAATTCGATTTACTCTTGTTAGGTTAATGTTTGTGCAAATTTTAGACTTGTTTCTTTGGCGTAGTTCACAGTAACTACATGCTTCTTATAGTTTCAACCAAAGGAAATTAAATCTTTTTAATGTTACAAATATCCTGACGGAAGAAAGTGACTTTAAGAAATTACAAATGTAGTTAGGGGAAAAATGATAATATAAAAAACCACAAATTAAAAATTGTAAAAATTATTTTAGGGATATAAATATATTTTAGAGTAAATTTTATTTATTCTTATGATATAAATATTTCAGAATTAACTTTTGGTTTTATCACTTTAAGACCCTGAACTATGACCAATTAACACTTACTCTCCAAGTAAAGAGAAGATCTATTTCATCCTTAATTAATTAATCAGTCACATGCAACACATGCATGTGTCTGTTTAAATGCCTAATTAAACCACATGGAAAAGCAACATGATTAACATAGTTCAAGGTGGTAACTGATAAAATTAATATATAGTTCGAATGTAATTGATAATCGTCCAATAGCTGAGGGTTTTAAGTGATTTTTTCACCGTGGCTTAGCTACTATTATCGTCATTACCTAATTGCATGTTAAACCTTGTATTTATCATGACATTACTTTTTTTTCAAAACTCAGGAGTAAACCTTTCATAAAACTGGCCAAAAAGCCAAAGAAAAGTATACATGCAAGAACATGTCACATCATAGACAATGGAAAATAGCGAAAACAAACAAGACTACCAGCTAATCAATCCGGCTCCAAAAGGGGATCACAACCCGACTCAAATTCGCTATCGCGGAACACGCTAAGTCGTGTGTCTCAGAGTTACTCTCGCTCTGAATCCAGTGATAGAAAAATTCTGATTGTGTGCGAAGAAGGTCACGAATATAAGCTATAATGTTACCCCCTTCCGCACCCAATACCGTCTTCAAGTTAATAGCGTCAAGGACCTCTAAATTATCTTCCTCAAAAACAATATTACGCCAACCATGCTCAGCAGCAAATTTAATAGAATTAAACGCTGCCATAACTTCCAAATCATGAGCGCCACAATTACCCGCAAAATGCCTTTGGATTCTACCACACAATTGCCATTCAAATCGCAGAAAATCGTCCCCATGCTCGACTATCTCGCCTCCTCAATAACCGCCCCGTCCAAATTGTATTTGATCCAAGGTTTGCATGGTGGAATCCATGGGCCAGATTTTATAGGATTAGCTCTGTAAAGGGTGTTGTAAACCTCATGCCATTGACGATGATAACTACTATGAAACGCGACAATCTCAAGTGGCCTAGACTATTTCTCACCCACGAGGAATTTATTGCGGTTTCCCCAAAGTGCCCAACATACAATAATTGTTCTCGAGAATTCGACTTTGCCAAAGAGACAACAGACCCGAATGCACCATTCCATAACACTCTCCCCCTCCAAAATCATAGCTTTGATAGGAAATCTAGACAGCGCCCAAACTTGTCGTGCCACATGACAAAAGAAAAAGACATGACGAGAATCTTCACCAAACTCATGACAAAAATGCATTCCGAATCAGTGGCTACATGTCTATACGCCAATATGCATCTAGTATGGAGAATATTAGAGCATGTGTACCATAGGAAGTGTTGAATCTTATTCAGACGTTTCACGCACCAAATGAGGTTCCAATCATAATCACAACTACTCGAGACATAGGCTATATTCGTCGTCATGCCCTGGTCTATAATTATGTGGTATGCACTCTTAACCGAAGAGACTTTCGATTTATAGTAATGCCAAATCTGCGTATTAGTAGTCGACCGAGATATTATAGGGATAGAAAGAATGAGAGTTGTGTTGACCACCAAAGAAAATTCTTGGATAACCGGTGCATCCATTGGCCCGTATAGCTACCAATAAGTTCACCAACATGCTACTCAGAATGATCCCTGGAAAGGGTAGTGATCGGACTAACGGATACAGATCGGAGCAGCCACGCATTATGTCTTATGTGAACATAATTTCCATCTCCAATCCGCCAACGTAGTCCTTTAAGCAGCACCAGGGTAGAACAACGGATACTTGGCCAAGAATAAGAGTGTCCACTGCCCTTACTAGCCTAAAGAATCGAGCAATTCGGAAAGTACCTAGCCTTGATAATCTGACTAATGAAACTATCGAGAAATTTCCAAATACACCTTGCCTATTTTGCAAGTAATGCAGCATTGAAAGCACGCAAGTCCCTAAATCCCATGCCTCATTCTTTCTTTCTTCGGCATAATTTATTCCAAGTTATCCAGTGAATCTTATTTTATGATGAACTACCCCACCAATATCTGCCCGCGAGAGATTTCAATTCTTTGATGATTGACTTTGGAAGACGGAAACAACCCATGATGAAAGTTGGTAAAAAGTGGGCCACTGACTTAATTAGTACTTCCTTTCCCTCTCCTCACGACGACACTTCTTTCCAATCCTGAAATCTCTTCCGTGCCCTCTCCCTAAGGAAGTCAAAAACATCTTTCTTTAATTTACTAATCTCAGACAGCGTCCTCAAATACTTCTCGTGTTTCAAGGCCACTCTCATCCCCAAAATTCCAGCTATCCCGCGGCGCCTATCCTCCAATGTGTTCTTGCTAAAGACTACGATTGATATCTCTACATTTATCACTTGGCCCCACACCCTCGCAATCCTCTCCAGAATCCACATAATTTCCTAGGCCCCCTTTTCTTCTACCTTACAAAAAAGCATAGTGTCATCAACTAATAGCAAGTGAGATACAACTGAAGTCCACCGATTGACACAATTTCGTTTAGAGCTTGTTTTCTCTCCGCATCACGTATCAACCCTAAGAAAAACTTCAGTAACAAACAAGAACAAGTATGGTGACAATAGATCACCCTAACGTAAGCCTCTCTATAGAACAATATGACCCACTTCACAACCATTAATCATCAAGGAATTGGACATGGTCCTCACACACAACAGAATAAGGGTCACAAAATTACACTTGAAGCCTAGTCTGAGAAGTACCATTTCTAGGAAGGACCACTCGACCCGATTGTATGCCTTACTCATGTCTAGATTCAATGACATATGTCGCACCTTGCATGTTCGCCTATTCTTAAAAAAATGCTTTAAGTTCAAAAGCAACAAGAATGTTATCTATGATAAGTCTTCACGGGACAAACACCGATTGCATATAAGAAATGATACTAAAAAATAAATACTTGAACCTATTTGTTATTGCTTTCGACACAATTTTATATCTCACATTGCACAAGGAAATAGGGCGAAATTGTGTAGTAAATTTTGGATCTTTGTATTTAGGGATCAACACAATATGAGTAAAATTTTCTATCGTGGGAAAAGGGCGATAATTTCAAAAATTTAGGGCAAAGCAAGTAACATCAGGTTGATTACGGACCAATATTTCTGATAAGAAATGGGGGAGAAGCCATCTGGCCCAGGGGGATACATATCGAAATGGGCAGAGGTTACCTCTTCAGGTGTAAAAGGCATCCGAAGCTTGCGATTCATCTTTAAACTAACTTAGGGATGGATCACTCTTAGCACATCACCAGTCTCTTTGTTGTCTGGCATATCGGAGCTGAACATTGCTTGAAAGTAGTCACCTGCTATTTTCTCGATCCCCTGTCTAATATCCTGTCACACACCCGATTCATACATTCACTTGCATGTCTACGGAAATAAGAGGTATTTCTGACAACGATGCACTTGCATTAAATTGTTTATAATATCATAAATATTACCTTAAATAGAAATGCTAGTTTAATAATTAATGTAAACGTCCTAAAATAATTTGACTTATGTGTGGAGAGTAGTGTTTAAAAAGGTGGTAGCATAGGGCGAGGCTTTTTATATTCCTAGAGGCGAGGGCGTAAGGCCTAGGGCGCAGTGCGTAAGCCCCATGAATTTCAAAATTTAATACTTATAATCATATAACTAATGATAATAACTAATAAAACAATATTATGTCACTCAACACTTCCACAATCACATCAAATAATCCATTAATCCATCGATATATGAATTTTTATGCTTGAGTAAAGAATATCCAACAAGAAGAAACAAGTGCATGTTTTCATTTGCTAAGAAACTACTGGTTATTCAAACTAGCCTCTGAAAAATTATGACTAGCTCAAGAGTTTCCAGAACTTACTTAATATGAGAAAATTAAGTTCAATATTATTTTTTAATCATTTTCACAAGTCTCCTCGTTTAGATCATCAAGCTCATTATCATTGGCGGCATCTAATCCATCTATTTCATAGTTTGCGTCATCTCCGACTAAAACATCATAAGGGCATCATTTCAATATCATCTTCATTGAAGTGATGTTTTGGCGTTAAAAATATTCTTCTTTTTCTCATCGAGTTCTCAATGCATATGTTTTTTTTTTCAGGGCGTAAAAATCGCGCCTTTAGTGCCCTGAGCGTAAGCCCTGATCTTTGAGGCGTAAGCCGCGTGAAGTTTACGCCCCAAAGCTAAGCCTTAAGGTGTTTTTAGTGTATTTGGCCACGAGGTGCACCTAGGGCGAGCTCCGGGCCGTGTTTTTTAAAACACGACACAACACTTTCTTTCTTCGAATAATGACTACAAGGGTATTCTAAACATTTTACATTGCATTTTATTCAACAACTAAAAAAAGAAACTTAAATTCAAAACTTCAAAAATGAAATGAAAATCGGGTGGCCCGAAAGCATATACCAATGTATTCAGAGTTTTAATAACAGTCTTGAAAAGATTAATGTGAATGACATAAGCACAGTTGGATCATTAAATATGGGCCAGCTCAGTCGACTTTCAAAATTTAGCAAAAACAAAAACTGGAGTAAATGTAAATGTCATAGTTGGAAATATTGAGAACATGATACAATGCAGCGTGTGTGTATATACGAGAATGAAAGCTGGTTTTAAGGATTGAGGGTCCCACTTCAACACGAAAGCTTATTTGTCTTTGTTTTAGTTGGAGTAATTACGCTTAGTAATCGTTTCATTACACACCAACACAACATTATTCGGTTCATTCACAACTAAATCAAATCATTTTTTTTCTTGTCTTTTGCCGCAGCCGCTGCAAAATCCTAATTTTGGGTTTTTGCTTCTTTTTAGTTTCTCGGTAAGTTTCTTTCTTCTCCTCTTCTATTCTCAAAGTTGAACAAGTTGCAAATTTTGTAAAGCTGAACTCTCGCCTCATATATATATATATTGTTGTGTGGAAGATTTTTCTATTGTTCTATTTGTGTTGGTAAGATTAAGAATCACACTTTCGCTTCTGTTCTGTTATGGCTATGTGTAATTTTTGCTGTTCGTGCAATCCATCACTTTCGCTTCTGTTCTATTTTGATTTAGACTCTGCAGTTGTGTAACAGCTTTTTGTGGTGGAACTTTTTTTTCCAATGTCATGGCGTAAGAAGGTGATATATTACTGAATGAGAAAGTTGGCAGTAATAATTCATTTTTTAATTTTGTTTTTTGACAATCAAATGAAATATTCACTGGGATATATGTTCAAAGGTTCTTATCGAGATGTGTTTTTCAGTCACTGGGGTCTGTTTTTGCATGAGAAGCAGTTTTCAGGTTAGAAATGAGTGTACATTGGAACCATTTTGAAACACTTTTCCGTTTGAAGTTCTTTGTAAACCTAATCACCAATGATTTATAAATATTACAATGTCGATTAACTCGTTCTTTTTGTCCAACAGTTCTTTTCTCAATTAACTTTTCTCTCGTTGGCGACGCTGCTAGGTATTCGCAATGTTACCCTTTTTCAATAAAAAGGGAAGCATGGCACCTGGAGGTAGCGCCTCTGAGCGCGTACTCGAGTCCAGCAATGGTGAATCAAGGAGGATTACGACTCTTAACATCGTGAAGCAACGCAGAGAAACTAATACCTCTGTAGAGGAACTGCTTGAATGCCCTGTTTGTAGGAATGTCATGTGTCATCCTATTCATCAGGTGACTCTCCCTTTAGCTTAGCTTGATGGATTTAATAATACAATTCTGTTTCAGTATGTGTATACCGAGCAGGTGACGTAATTGTTATTTTACCCACATTCTCAAAATATAACAACGTGCAGATCATTGAAACATAAACCTTGAATATCACGGGTGAACTTAGTACTTGAAAGTAGTTGAAATCTGCATGATGATCGGGCAGGCCATGGGGTTTAATATTGTCGCGACGCGCATTATTTGTAATTTGGTTGAGTAAATGTCCTCTGCCTTTTTATAGTACATACGGTTTTGTCCTTCTCTTGGGAGATTACACCTTATCATATACAACTGATTGCATTATAGAGATATTGAACATTCACTTTTATCACGATGTCATTTTTCTCAAAGAAGTAATTCAAGACCCAAGGTTACATTTTCAAGATCATGCAATTATGTTATATAAGATTCGGCTGCTTTTTATTTAGCTAAATTAGAAATTTCTCCAGAAAATAAAGCAGGACCTTAGAGTTAGTTATCTATGGTGAATGACATCCGAAATTTGTTTCATTGTATTAATCAAAGTGTTTGCTGTGTCGTTTTTAAGAAAAACAAGTTAATGCTGATACTGACTCTATCATATGATAGTGTGCAAGTGGCCAAACTTTATGTTCAAAATGCCTGTCAGTGATACGCTGTTGCCCAAGTTGTCCTGATGACCATGGGAACAAAAGGTGCTCGGCATTGGAGCAAGTGGCAGTATCACACCAACTGCCATGCGCGTACAAGATCTTTGGCTGTCAAGATGTGTTATCGTTTCAGAGCAGGCTGAGCCATAAACTGAGTTGCAGGTATCGTCCATATGATTGCCCTTATGTTGGGGACAAATGTCCCGTCACAGGTGATATTCCGTTCCTCATGGCACATCTCAAGAACCACCACAAAGTTGACATGCATGAAGGGTCTACTTTTAACCATATATATGTGAAGTCTGATCTGCAAGATGTTGAAAATGCTACATGGATGTTGACGGTAAGTGCACTCTTGGTGACCATGTATTTATTGGGATAGTTACAGTTACACAATCGAAGAATATTTGCGCATCTTCTGAACTTTGAATGACTAAAATAACACCCTTTAATATTTTAAAAAACACACAGATGGACCTCCTGCATAAAACATAGGTTTCACTTTCTATATACTGAAATCGTAACTTTATTACTGCTCTTCATCTCTGTTGGCAGGTCTTCAGTTGTTTCGACTACCAATTCTGCTTGCACTTTGAGGCTTTCAATCTAAGAAAGGCACCAGTTTTCATGGCATTCATTCGTTTCATGGGCGAAGACAGTGATGCTAGAAAGTTCTTTTATAGCTTGGAAGTCAGTGGAAATGGGAGAAAAATGACATGGCAAGGAGTTCCTAGAAGCATTCGTGATAGTCATTTGAAAGTTAGAGACAGCAACGATGGTCTAATCATTCAAAGAAACATGGCATTGTTTCTCTCTGGAGGTAACCGGCAAGAGCTCAAGTTGAGAATGGCTGGACGGATATGGAAAGAAGAAGCTTAGAAACTAAAAGTAGCATAATGTCGCCAAAACTTCTTGATGTTCCTTTAATTTTTTCATCCGGAAATGAACTACATAATGATAAGGAGGAATCCTTAACCATTTTTGTTGTAGAATTACATTGGTTCTTGTTTTGAAGCAGTAGCTGAATCTTGCTTACAGAAAGCGTCAGAGCTTTATGTCTGATTATGGAAAACCAGTTATTTTCTTGCTCAAAGAAGCCAAATAGGTTGTTCATCTGTGCCATGCATATTGAAGTACTGGTCTATCACTAGGTTGTTTAATTTGTTACTGCCATTTTTGCCTAGAAAAATGCAGCCGTGTATGTTGCGGTTAGATGCATTATAGTAGGATCCTATCAGAATCACAAAAAGTAAATGACAAGCCTTGTTCAAAAGATTTTATGTATTTTCGTAAAGAAAATGTGGAAAATGTCTTTACTTTTCATTAACAGGCTGACCATGAATTAGGAATAATTGGTTTTTGAAATGGGCGGCTATATTGTCAAAGCAATAATTGTTGGAGCCATAGCAATGTTTTGATTGTCTCAGATTTACCCTTCCAGATTAAGGTATGTAAAAATCCAATATTAAGAGATATCTATTCAGTCATTTATTCTCCTTAATTTTAGCAATTAGTTAACACGTCATTAGTTAAGATTATTCATATAAGTGTATCAAGAAATAATAAGAAGAACTTAAAAAGAAAAAAGGAAAACAGATGTCCTTGAATACATATGAGTCCCAAACAATATACTTCGGATTGATGCTAGAGTTTCTACAGGATAAGTGCGGAAAAGACTTATAGACTTTTGTGGATATGTTAGGTATATCTAAATAATTTATTGTCGCATCTATCGTATACCATTTTATTTGTTGTTGCATAAATAACTATTGTAAGATGAACGCGTCAAAACAAAAAAAAAATCATTAGATTGTAGAGAAATTGCACGCGGTTTATGCCTGCGCTTTTTGCTATACTATTAGATATTGTATTATATTAGTTGATCTTATTCCATAGTTATCATATCGTAGAGATATTTTGTATAGTTATCTCTTACCTTATCTTGACATATTGTAATTGTATTTATACCACGATTGATGAATAAGTATCACACATCTTACATGGTATCAAGCCTTTCATTTTCTCCTCTCCCTTCCTAAATGGCCGATCCTACCCTAGACGCCGCCGCCACCACTCAATCCTCCGCCACCCTGCCGCCGCCAATGTCTTCCACTAAAGTCTTCCTGATCCTCACAACAAAAATATTAAAAACTTCATCCCCATCACTTTAGACATTGAAAACGGCCAAAGAACTCATGGTCGGAGTTGTTCAAAATTCATGCTCGAACCTACCAAGGGCTCGATCACATCCTTCCTCCTAAAGGTGGCGTCTCCTCCTCTCACGCCGACTATGATGGCGATATATGGGACCGCCTAGATGCCATCGTTCTTCAACGAATCTACAGTACCATCTCCATTAATCTCCTTCACACAATCATTGAACCCGATTCCACTGCTATGGGCGCATGGGATGGCTTGGCTGACATCTTTCAAGACAACAAAAACTCAAGGGCGGTTCATCTTGAACATCAATTTTCGCACACTACCCTCGACAAGGTTTCTAATGTTGGGGCCTATTGTCAGAAACTGAAGATTATGGCGGATCAACTCGCTAACGTTGGTGCTCCCGTAACCAATCAACGTCTTTTCCTTCAACTTGGTACGGGTCTCAACGAGAATTTCAGTGGCGTCGCGACTCTCATCCAACAAAGCGACCCACTGACTATTTTCTCTAAGGCTCGCTCGATGCTAGGGTTGGAGGAAATGAGCATCAACAAATGGGCTGCTCGACAGGCCAACTCTGCTCTCTTCTAACACGCCCCATCACAATCTCTGGATTGTTGAGGCAACATTGATGAATGTTGAGGTCTGAACATCTTTTGATGTAGTGATGACCCTAATACTTGTCTTTGACAAATTAACTTTGAATATGTTAGCTTGCATTGAGGGGGAGCAGTTGAGTAGTTTAATTTGTTTCTTGTTGGTTATAACTTTCTGAATATAAGACTTGATTGGAACAGGTATTGGTTTTGTGAAGAAAGGCAAAAAGGGGGAGATTGAAAGTGCAGGGTTATCTGAAATCAATGTTATGCGATGTTGGGACAACATTAAGGATAACATGGAAACCAGAGAGCCTGTACGAAACTTGTTCTTTAATTGCCAAATTTTAGTTTTGCTTTTATTCACTTATTAACTAAGTTCCACGCTTTTAGTTGTTTATGTTTATGTCCAGGAAGGTATCTTAATCATAAGGAAAAGCTATGGAAGATTCCTTCCTTGAATTTTCCATAATTCAAGTTAAGTTGAATAGTCAATTCAACACGGTTTGCAAAAGAAGGAAACAAATTGGCTATTCTCTGCAACTTAATTTCGCCAAAACTTCTTGATGTTCCTTTATTTTGAAGTAGTAGCTGAATCTTGCTTACATGAAGCATAATTTTTGTTGTAGAATTACATTGGTTCTTGTTTTGAAGCAGTAGCTGAATCTTGCTTACAGAAAGCGTCATCTGATTATGGAAAACCAGTTATTTTCTTGCTCAAAGAAGCCAAATAGGTTGTTCATCTGTGCCATGCATATTGAAGTACTGGTCTATCACTAGGTTGTTTAATTTGTTACTGCCATTTTTGCCTAGAAAAATGCAGCCGTGTATGTTGCGGTTAGATGCATTATAGTAGGATCCTATCAGAATCACAAAAAGTAAATGACAAGCCTTGTTCAAAAGATTTTATGTATTTTCGTAAAGAAAATGTGGAAAATGTCTTTACTTTTCATTAACAGGCTGACCATGAATTAGGAATAATTGGTTTTTGAAATGGGCGGCTATATTGTCAAAGCAATAATTGTTGGAGCCATAGCAATGTTTTGATTGTCTCAGATTTACCCTTCCAGATTAAGGTATGTAAAAATCCAATATTAAGAGATATCTATTCAGTCATTTATTCTCCTTAATTTTAGCAATTAGTTAACATGTCATTAGTTAAGATTATTCATATAAGTGTATCAAGAAATAATAAGAAGAACTTAAAAAGAAAAAAGGAAAACAGATGTCCTTGAATACATATGAGTCCCAAACAATATACTTCGGATTGATGCTAGAGTTTCTACAGGATAAGTGCGGAAAAGACTTATAGACTTTTGTGGATATGTTAGGTATATCTAAATAATTTATTGTCGCATCTATCGTATACCATTTTATTTGTTGTTGCATAAATAACTATTGTAAGATGAACGCGTCAAAACAAAAAAAAAATCATTAGATTGTAGAGAAATTGCACGCGGTTTATGCCTGCGCTTTTTGCTATACTATTAGATATTGTATTATATTAGTTGATCTTATTCCATAGTTATCATATCGTAGAGATATTTTGTATAGTTATCTCTTACCTTATCTTGACATATTGTAATTGTATTTATACCACGATTGATGAATAAGTATCACACATCTTACATGGTATCAAGCCTTTCATTTTCTCCTCTCCCTTCCTAAATGGCCGATCCTACCCTAGACGCCGCCGCCACCACTCAATCCTCCGCCACCCTGCCGCCGCCAATGTCTTCCGCTAAAGTCTTCCTGATCCTCACAACAAAAATATTAAAAACTTCATCCCCATCACTTTAGACATTGAAAACGGCCAAAGAACTCATGGTCGGAGTTGTTCAAAATTCATGCTCGAACCTACCAAGGGCTCGATCACATCCTTCCTCCTAAAGGTGGCGTCTCCTCCTCTCACGCCGACTATGATGGCGATATATGGGACCGCCTAGATGCCATCGTTCTTCAACGAATCTACAGTACCATCTCCATTAATCTCCTTCACACAATCATTGAACCCGATTCCACTGCTATGGGCGCATGGGATGGCTTGGCTGACATCTTTCAAGACAACAAAAACTCAAGGGCGGTTCATCTTGAACATCAATTTTCGCACACTACCCTCGACAAGGTTTCTAATGTTGGGGCCTATTGTCAGAAACTGAAGATTATGGCGGATCAACTCGCTAACGTTGGTGCTCCCGTAACCAATCAACGTCTTTTCCTTCAACTTGGTACGGGTCTCAACGAGAATTTCAGTGGCGTCGCGACTCTCATCCAACAAAGCGACCCACTGACTATTTTCTCTAAGGCTCGCTCGATGCTAGGGTTGGAGGAAATGAGCATCAACAAATGGGCTGCTCGACAGGCCAACTCTGCTCTCTTCTAACACGCCCCATCACAATCTCTGGATTGTTGAGGCAACATTGATGAATGTTGAGGTCTGAACATCTTTTGATGTAGTGATGACCCTAATACTTGTCTTTGACAAATTAACTTTGAATATGTTAGCTTACATTGAGGGGGAGCAGTTGAGTAGTTTAATTTGTTTCTTGTTGGTTATAACTTTCTGAATATAAGACTTGATTGGAACAGGTATTGGTTTTGTGAAGAAAGGCAAAAAGGGGGAGATTGAAAGTGCAGGGTTATCTGAAATCAATGTTATGCGATGTTGGGACAACATTAAGGATAACATGGAAACCAGAGAGCCTGTACGAAACTTGTTCTTTAATTGCCAAATTTTAGTTTTGCTTTTATTCACTTATTAACTAAGTTCCACGCTTTTAGTTGTTTATGTTTATGTCCAGGAAGGTATCTTAATCATAAGGAAAAGCTATGGAAGATTCCTTCCTTGAATTTTCCATAATTCAAGTTAAGTTGAATAGTCAATTCAACACGGTTTGCAAAAGAAGGAAACAAATTGGCTATTCTCTGCAACTTAATTTCGCCAAAACTTCTTGATGTTCCTTTATTTTGAAGTAGTAGCTGAATCTTGCTTACATGAAGCATAATTTTTGTTGTAGAATTACATTGGTTCTTGTTTTGAAGCAGTAGCTGAATCTTGCTTACAGAAAGCGTCATCTGATTATGGAAAACCAGTTATTTTCTTGCTCAAAGAAGCCAAATAGGTTGTTCATCTGTGCCATGCATATTGAAGTACTCGTCTATCACTAGGTTGTTTAATTTGTTACTGCCATTTTTGCCTAGAAAAATGCAGCCGTGTATGTTGCGGTTAGATGCATTATAGTAGGATCCTATCAGAATCACAAAAAGTAAATGACAAGCCTTGTTCAAAAGATTTTATGTATTTTCGTAAAGAAAATGTGGAAAATGTCTTTACTTTTCATTAACAGGCTGACCATGAATTAGGAATAATTGGTTTTTGAAATGGGCGGCTATATTGTCAAAGCAATAATTGTTGGAGCCATAGCAATGTTTTGATTGTCTCAGATTTACCCTTCCAGATTAAGGTATGTAAAAATCCAATATTAAGAGATATCTATTCAGTCATTTATTCTCCTTAATTTTAGCAATTAGTTAACACGTCATTAGTTAAGATTATTCATATAAGTGTATCAAGAAATAATAAGAAGAACTTAAAAAGAAAAAAGGAAAACAGATGTCCTTGAATACATATGAGTCCCAAACAATATACTTCGGATTGATGCTAGAGTTTCTACAGGATAAGTGCGGAAAAGACTTATAGACTTTTGTGGATATGTTAGGTATATCTAAATAATTTATTGTCGCATCTATCGTATACCATTTTATTTGTTGTTGCATAAATAACTATTGTAAGATGAACGCGTCAAAACAAAAAAAAAAATCATTAGATTGTAGAGAAATTGCACGCGGTTTATGCCTGCGCTTTTTGCTATACTATTAGATATTGTATTATATTAGTTGATCTTATTCCATAGTTATCATATCGTAGAGATATTTTGTATAGTTATCTCTTACCTTATCTTGACATATTGTAATTGTATTTATACCACGATTGATGAATAAGTATCACACATCTTACATGGTATCAAGCCTTTCATTTTCTCCTCTCCCTTCCTAAATGGCCGATCCTACCCTAGACGCCGCCGCCACCACTCAATCCTCCGCCACCCTGCCGCCGCCAATGTCTTCCACTATAGTCTTCCTGATCCTCACAACAAAAATATTAAAAACTTCATCCCCATCACTTTAGACATTGAAAACGGCCAAAGAACTCATGGTCGGAGTTGTTCAAAATTCATGCTCGAACCTACCAAGGGCTCGATCACATCCTTCCTCCTAAAGGTGGCGTCTCCTCCTCTCACGCCGACTATGATGGCGATATATGGGACCGCCTAGATGCCATCGTTCTTCAACGAATCTACAGTACCATCTCCATTAATCTCCTTCACACAATCATTGAACCCGGTTCCACTACTATGGGCGCATGGGATGGCTTGGCTGACATCTTTCAAGACAACAAAAACTCAAGGGCGGTTCATCTTGAACATCAATTTTCGCACACTACCCTCGACAAGGTTTCTAATGTTGGGGCCTATTGTCAGAAACTGAAGATTATGGCGGATCAACTCGCTAACGTTGGTGCTCCCGTAACCAATCAACGTCTTTTCCTTCAACTTGGTACGGGTCTCAACGAGAATTTCAGTCGCGTCGCGACTCTCATCCAACAAAGCGACCCACTGACTCTTTTCTCTAAGGCTCGCTCGATGCTAGGGTTGGAGGAAATGAGCATCAACAAATGGGCTGCTCGACAGGCCAACTCTGCTCTCTTCTAACACGCCCCATCACAATCTCTGGATTGTTGAGGCAACATTGATGAATGTTGAGGTCTGAACATCTTTTGATGTAGTGATGACCCTAATACTTGTCTTTGACAAATTAACTTTGAATATGTTAGCTTACATTGAGGGGGAGCAGTTGAGTAGTTTAATTTGTTTCTTGTTGGTTATAACTTTCTGAATATAAGACTTGATTGGAACAGGTATTGGTTTTGTGAAGAAAGGCAAAAAGGGGGAGATTGAAAGTGCAGGGTTATCTGAAATCAATGTTATGCGATGTTGGGACAACATTAAGGATAACATGGAAACCAGAGAGCCTGTACGAAACTTGTTCTTTAATTGCCAAATTTTAGTTTTGCTTTTATTCACTTATTAACTAAGTTCCACGCTTTTAGTTGTTTATGTTTATGTCCAGGAAGGTATCTTAATCATAAGGAAAAGCTATGGAAGATTCCTTCCTTGAATTTTCCATAATTCAAGTTAAGTTGAATAGTCAATTCAACACGGTTTGCAAAAGAAGGAAACAAATTGGCTATTCTCTGCAACTTAATTTCGCCAAAACTTCTTGATGTTCCTTTATTTTGAAGTAGTAGCTGAATCTTGCTTACATGAAGCATAATTTTTGTTGTAGAATTACATTGGTTCTTGTTTTGAAGCAGTAGCTGAATCTTGCTTACAGAAAGCGTCATCTGATTATGGAAAACCAGTTATTTTCTTGCTCAAAGAAGCCAAATAGGTTGTTCATCTGTGCCATGCATATTGAAGTACTCGTCTATCACTAGGTTGTTTAATTTGTTACTGCCATTTTTGCCTAGAAAAATGCAGCCGTGTATGTTGCGGTTAGATGCATTATAGTAGGATCCTATCAGAATCACAAAAAGTAAATGACAAGCCTTGTTCAAAAGATTTTATGTATTTTCGTAAAGAAAATGTGGAAAATGTCTTTACTTTTCATTAACAGGCTGACCATGAATTAGGAATAATTGGTTTTTGAAATGGGCGGCTATATTGTCAAAGCAATAATTGTTGGAGCCATAGCAATGTTTTGATTGTCTCAGATTTACCCTTCCAGATTAAGGTATGTAAAAATCCAATATTAAGAGATATCTATTCAGTCATTTATTCTCCTTAATTTTAGCAATTAGTTAACACGTCATTAGTTAAGATTATTCATATAAGTGTATCAAGAAATAATAAGAAGAACTTAAAAAGAAAAAAGGAAAACAGATGTCCTTGAATACATATGAGTCCCAAACAATATACTCCGGATTGATGCTAGAGTTTCTACATGATAAGTGCGGAAAAGACTTATAGACTTTTGTGGATATGTTAGGTATATCTAAATAATTTATTGTCGCATCTATCGTATACCATTTTATTTGTTGTTGCATAAATAACTATTGTAAGATGAACGCGTCAAAACAAAAAAAAATCATTAGATTGTAGAGAAATTGCACGCGGTTTATGCCTGCGCTTTTTGCTATACTATTAGATATTGTATTATATTAGTTGATCTTATTCCATAGTTGTCATATCGTAGAGATATTTTGTAGTTATCTCTTACCTTATCTTGACATATTGTAATTGTATTTATACCACGATTGATGAATAAGTATCACACATCTTACATGGTATCAAGCCTTTCCTTTTCTCCTCTCCCTTCCTAAATGGCCGATCCTACCCTAGACGCCGCCGCCACCACTCAATCCTCCGCCACCCTGCCGCCGCCAATGTCTTCCACTAAAGCCTTCCTGACCCTCACAACAAAAATATTAAAAACTTCATCCCCATCACTTTAGACATTGAAAACGGCCAAAGAACTCATGGTCGGAGTTGTTCAAAATTCATGCTCGAGCCTACCAAGGGCTCGATCACATCCTTCCTCCTAAAGGTGGCGTCTCCTCCTCTCACGCCGACTATGATGGCGATATATGGTACCGCCTAGATGCCATCGTTCTTCAACGAATCTACAGTACCATCTCCACTAATCTCCTTCACACAATCATTGAACCCGATTCCACTGCTATGGGCGCATGGGATCGCTTGGCTGACATCTTTCAAGACAACAAAAACTCAAGGGCGGTTCATCTTGAACATCAATTTTCGCACACTACCCTCGACAAGGTTTCTAATGTTGGGGCCTATTGTCAGAAACTGAAGATTATGGCGGATCAACTCGCTAACGTTGGTGCTCCCGTAACCAATCAACGTCTTTTCCTTCAACTTGGTACGGGTCTCAACGAGAATTTCAGTGGCGTCGCGACTCTCATCCAACAAAGCGACCCACTGACTCTTTTCTCTAAGGCTCGCTCGATGCTAGGGTTGGAGGAAATGAGCATCAACAAATGGGCTGCTCGACAGGCCAACTCTGCTCTCTTCTAACACGCCCCATCACAATCTCTGGATTGTTGAGGCAACATTGATGAATGTTGAGGTCTGAACATCTTTTGATGTAGTGATGACCCTAATACTTGTCTTTGACAAATTAACTTTGAATATGTTAGCTTACATTGAGGGGGAGCAGTTGAGTAGTTTAATTTGTTTCTTGTTGGTTATAACTTTCTAAATATAAGACTTGATTGGAACAGGTATTGGTTTTGCGAAGAAAGGCAAAAAGGGGGAGATTGAAAGTGTAGGGTTATCTAAAATCAATGTTATGCGATGTTGGGACAACATTAAGGATAACATGGAAACCAGAGAGCCTGTACAAAAACTGTTCTTTAACTGCCAAATTTAGGTTTTGCTTTTATTCACTTATTAACCAAGTTCCACGCTTTTAGTTGTTTATGTTTATGTCCAGGAAGGTATCTTAATCATAAGGAAGAGCTATGGAAGATTCCTTCCTTGAATTTTCCATAATTCATGTTAAGTTGAATAGTCAACTCAACACGGTTTGCAAAAGAAGGAAACAAATTGGCTATTCTCTGCAACTTAATGTCGCCAAAACTTCTTGATGTTCCTTTATTTTGAAGCAGTAGCTGAATCTTGCTTACATGAAGCATAATTTTTGTTGTAGAATTACATTGGTTATTGTTTTGAAGCAGTACCTGAATCTTGCTTACAGAAAGCGTCAGAAGCTTTATGTCTGATTATGGAAAACCAGTTATTTTCTTGCTCAAAGAAGCCAAATAGGTTGTTCATCTATGCCATGCATATTGAAGTACTGGTCTATCACTAGGTTGTTTAATTTGTTAGATGCATTATAGTAGGATCTTATCAGAATCACAGAAAGTAAATGATCGACAAGCGTTGTTCAAAAGATTTTATGTATTTTCGCAAAGAAAATGTGGAAAATGTGTTTACTTTTCATTAACAGGCTGACGATGAATTAGGAATAATTGGTTTTTGAAATGGGCGGCTATATTGTCAAAGCAATAATTGTTAGAGCCATAGCAATGTTTTGTTTGTCTCAGATTTACCCTTCCTAATTAAGGTATGTAAAAATCAAATACTAAGAGATATCTATTCCAGTCATTATTCTCCTTAATTTTAGCAATTAGTTAACACGTCATTAGTTAAAATAATTCATATGAATGTATCAAGAAATAATAAGAAGACTTTAAAAAGAAAAAAGAAAAACAAATGTCCTTGAATACATATGAGTCCCAAACAATATACTCCTGTGACTTTTGTAGATATTTATATATCTAAAAAATTTATTGTCACATTAATCGTATACCATTTTATTTCTTGTTGCATAAATAATTATTGTAAGATGAACGCGTTAAAACATAAAAAATCGTAGAGAAATTGCACGGGGTTTATGCCTTTGCCTTTTGCTATAATATTAGATATTGTATTATATTAGTTTATCTCATTCCATAGTTATCATATCGTAGAGATCTTTTGTATAGTTTTCTCTTACCTTATCTTGACATATTGTAATTGTATTTATACCACGATTGATGAATAAGAATCACACAGTGAGTATTACCATCTTACATGGTATCAAGTCTTCTATTTTCTCCTCTCCCTTCCTAAATGGCCGATCCTACCCTAGACGGCGGCCGCCACCACTCAATCTTTCGCCACCCTGTCGCCGCCAATGTCTTCCACTAAAGTCTTCCCGGCCCTCACGGTCAGAAATATTAAAAACTTCATCCCCATCACTTTAGACATTGAAAACGGCCAATACAACTCATGGTCAGAGTTGTGTAAAATTCATACTCGATCACATCCTTCCTCCTAAAGGTGGCGTCTCCTCCTCTCACGCCAACTCTGATAGTGGTATATGGGACAGCCTAGATGCCATCGTTCTTCAATGGATCTACAGTACCATCTCAAATAATCTCCTTCACACAAGCGCATGGAATTGTTTGGCTGACATCTTTAAAGACAACAAAAACTCAAGGGCGATTCATCTTGAACATCAATTTTCGCACACTACCCTCGACGAGGTTCCTAATGTTGGGGACTATTGTCAGAAACTGAAGATTATAGCGGATCAATTTTC
Source organism: Linaria vulgaris (assembly GCA_948329865.1). Lineage (NCBI taxonomy): Eukaryota > Viridiplantae > Streptophyta > Magnoliopsida > Lamiales > Plantaginaceae > Linaria > Linaria vulgaris. The sequence goes on along the minus strand of OX415251.1, from coordinate 72,887,655 downwards.
CCACACTACCAATCAACGTCTTGTCCTTCAACTTGTTACGGGTCTCAATGAGAATTCAAGTGGCGTCGCGACTCTCATCCAACAAAGCGAACCACTGACTCTTTTCTCTAATGCTCAGTTGATGCTATGGTTGGAGGAAACGAGCATCAACAAATGGGCCGCTCGACAGGCCGACTCTGCTCTCTTCTCACACGCCCCGTCCCACGCTTCGGATTGTGCCCCTCCGACCAACCAACCACCGCGACCATCCACCCAGCGATCCAATGGCCACGGTCCGGCCCAGTCCCCTTGGGCTTGGTCGTACCCTTAGCCTACTTACGGACCGGAGCCATGGGCCTCTCCGCCCTTGCCTTACCCCACGGCCCAGCGGTCTCCTCGGCCGCCACCACCCGCAACGCGCCAACCGGGCATCCTTGGCCTATGCCCTAATCAGGCCTACCACGTCGCACCCACTTCCTCTAACGCGGGCTATGCTCCGACCGATGTCGATGCTGATTTCAACACTTTGCCTCTCAATTCACCTGACAACAATTGGTACATGGACTCGGGGGCATCTTCACATATGACGGTGGTACTCTTATGTCTTATTTTAATTTGAGCAACTCTAATGGGATTACTGTAAGCAATGGCAATACTATTCCAATTGTTGGTACGGGTAACGCGTCCCTTCCCTCTCCTTATCCTCCTATCTCACTGGCTAATGTTCTTTATGCTCCTAAAATTGTTAAAAATCTTATTTATGTTTGTAAATTCACTACAATAACTATGTGTTAATTGAATTTGATCCTTTGGGTTATTCTGTTAAGGACCTCTACGGACGCCAAACACATTATGAGATGCAATAGTTCCGGAGATCTATATGCACTCCTACCATCGCCCACCTCTTCCCTTCCCTTCTCATTCGCCGCCATCTCATCCAAGCTTTGGCACGCTCATCTCGACCATCCCGACCCCGCCGTCCTCGCCTCCATCCGTCACGCCGATCACATCTCTTGATCCTCGATACCATCTCCCTTTTGTCCTCCGTGTCCCTTTGGAAAGCATATTAGGTTACCATTTTTGTCATCTACTTCCCGTACTTTACTACTTTTTGATATTGTTCATAGAGATCTTTGGACTTCATTCTTTTTGGGTTCTTAGAGACAGTGTTATTATGTCTTGTTTTTGGACGGATTTTTCTAATTATTTATGCACTTTTCCCATTGCCAACAAATCACAAGTTTTTTCTCTACATTTTTAGCTTTTTGCGCACTTATAAAAACTCGATTTTAACGTGAAATTAAAAGCTTTCAATGTGACAACGAAAAAGAATACAATAATGCTCTTTTTTCGCCAATTTTATGATAAAAATGGGATGATTATTTTGTTTTTCTTGCCCTTATACATCTTCTCAAAATAGAAAATCCGAACGCAAAATTCGCACCATAAATAATATAATACGTACTCTCCTCTCTCACGCCTCTCTACCTCCCGTTTTCTGGCCTCACGCCCTGCAAATGGCAACTTATCTCCTAAATATCCTCCCCACTAAAACACTTAAATTCTCCACACCTCTACAAAAACAATACCACAAAACTCCCTCTTACTCACATCTTCGTATATTTGGGTGTCTTTGCTTTCCCCGCTTTCTCTCATCTACTATAAACAAATTACAAACCGACTCAACTCCATGCGTCTTCTTGGGCTATCCCTCAAACCAACGTGGCTACAAATGTCTTGACATTAGATCAAATAAAATAATTGTGTGTCGTCACATGGTTTTTGATGAAAATACCTTTCCTTTTACCAAAATAACTCAACCACAACCCTCCTCCTATACTTATCTCGACTCAGACGTCTCTCCTCTCGTCCTCCACCAACTCAACAATGTGCCTCACGCGCCCCCAAACGCCATCCATACCTTCACTCCACCACTGTCAACTCCACCAACACTCGACATCTCTCCATCTCCTCCACCACCCTCTCCTTCTTCTTCCTTACCGCCTCCTACTCACGGCTCCTCCCCTCAAATGGTGACTCGCAACCGTCATGGCATCTTCAAACCTAAACAAATCTTCGACTTAAATACCACCTCATCTCCTTATCCTCTCCCTCATTCTCCCTTCGTCGCTTAATTCGATCCCAATTGGAAACTTTCCATGCTTGACGAATACAATGCTCTTATTAATAATAATATGTGGGAGCTCGTTCCTCGTCCGTCTAATGTTAATGTCATTCATTCCATGTGGACTTTTAGACATAAATTTCTTTCTAACGGTTCTTTTGAGCAGTATAAAGCTCGTCTTGTTAATTATGGCAGGTCTCAACAGGTTGGAGTGGGTTGTGACGAGACGTTCAGCCAAGTCGTCAAGCCCGCCACCATTAGGAGTGTCTTGAGTAAATCTCTCTCTAATTCTTAGGATATACATCAGTTGGATGTTAATAATGATTTCTTACACTATAAGCTTCATGAAACCGTTTACATGCATCAACCTATGGGTTTTCGTGACTCTTGGTTTCCCGATCACGTGTGATTACTCAAGAAGTCTCTTTATGGTCTTAAACAAGCCCATTGCGCTTGGTATCAGTGGGTTGCCGACTATGTTGCTACTATTGGCTTTATTCATAGCAAATCTAATTACTCTTTATTTATCTATCCTCGTGGGGTGACACAACATATTTATTGTTATATGTAGATGATATCATATTGACCGCCTCTTCCTCCGCACTTCGTCAATCTATTATGTCTCTTCTTTGATCAGAATTTACAATGAAGGACTTGGGGTTACTTAGCTACTTTTTGGGTATTGCTGTCTATCGGGTATCTAGTGGTCTCTTTTTATCTTAAAGAAAGTAAGTCGGGATTATTATTGGGCGCGCGGGTATGGGGTCGTGCAAGCCGTGTGCTACCACCGTCGACACCTCCTCCAAATTAGGGGGAGAAGGACAGTCCTACCTTCTCCGACCCCACACTATTATGGAGTCTCGCAGGTGCGCTAAAGTACCTCACTTTTACACTTCTGGACATCTCTTATGCGATAACAAGCTTTCTTGTTGATGCATGACCCTCGAGATTTTAATATGCAAGGCTCGAAGCACATCATTCGGTATCTTCAAGGCACACTAGACCACAACATTTCTCTCTCTCTCGTTCCACGATCTTCGACCTTATGGCATGCTCTGACGCTGATTGAGGTGGGTACCCGGATACTCGTCGTTCCACCTCGGGGTATTGCATGTATTTTGGTGACAAACTCATCTCATGGTCAGCTAAACGTTAACTCACTCTCTATCGTTCCAGTGCTGAGGCCGAATATTGAGGTGTTGCTAATGTGGTGTCCGAAACATGTTGGCCTGGAAATTTGTCTCTTGAGCTTCACTGTCCCATCACAAAAGCAACTTTGGTTTATTGTGACAATGTTAGTGCCGTGTACTTATCGGGAAATCTGGTTTAACATCAACGAACCAAACATATTGAGATGGACATTCATTTGTTTCGCGACAAGGTTGCTCGTGGCCTCGTTCGAGTTCTTCACGTCCCCTCTCGGTACTAAATTGCCGACATCTTTATGAAGGGGCTTCCTCGTGTTCTTTTCGAAGATTTTTGTTCCAGTCCCAACGTCCGTCCTCCTCCCATTCCGACTGCGGGGGTGTATTAGATATTGTATTATCTTAGTTTATCTCATTCCATAGTTCTCATATCGTAGAGATCTTTTGTATAATTATCTCTTACCTTATCTTGACATATTGTAATTGTATTTATACCACAATTGATGAATAAGAATCTCACAGTTAATAATACCATCTTACATATACATATATATCTATATAATCTCCATAAGCAAAAAAAAAATATTTACACAAAAACAATTTAATGTTATTAACATCTCGCCTGAGAAATTTATATTTTGACAAAGATTACACTCTACTGTTATTCCATAACACTGAAAAATGTATCATAAAGCTAGTAATTTCTAATTTTCAAGAATATAGTTGGAGCTAGTATCATGCTCTGTTCTGGACAAGGATACCATAGTGATGATGCAGCATTGGTAGATATTATGCCTCAAGTACTTGACAATGCACATTGTGGTTCTTAAATCTACTTCATTAGGCTGATTAAAAATTTGTGAACATGTTCCCTAAAATGAACGATCTCTCGATATTCTCCTAAGCCTATGGAATACTCTCGATGTTTTTTTCTTTTTGGATTCAAAACATCGACCACACTAATGCTCATGCTATGAAGAATTGTCGCGGTGACACGAACTATATTTTTTTAAGAGAAAGAGCATTGGAGAATATGTGTTTTCCGGTTTCCACACCCTAGCCACGTAAAAAGCAAGAAATATCCCAGATGCAAATTAAAGTAGGGAATTAAGCCGATTCCTAGTGGGGAGAATGTTATACTGTTTGTGGATACAATATTTAACAAGCCATATCCAGATGTTACTATGTTTGGGAGAACTACTGGTAAAACATCGAGATTGATCCACCATGTAGGTGCTTTTGCAACTGAACTTCCCTGATGGAGAAGGCGTCCAGATTGCACAATGAGGTTTCTCATAAATTGTAATTGTTATCTGTTGATTTCTTTGACAACATCTTAAGGAAAAAGGCTGGAAACTAAATATGTGTTTCCAAGAAAAGGTAGTAAATATCAAACAATTCAGAGACATACTCAAAACTAAGGATCAATGGTGTTCACTTTGTAATAGAGAATAAATTGAATGAGGTCATGAAAAGCAAAGATAAATGCCAAATGTAAGAGTCAGTCAGCCTTGTTTTGATATGAAGAAAAATATACTCCGTCACATACTTAGAGTGAAACATTTCAACCCAATGTTTCCTTTTGCGTGTGAGAGTAATCCAAGTACCTATGGCTAAGAGTGCTTTACTACGATTAGAAGCTCACTTAGAGCTGTCCTCTACTCAATCTTGGTTGACAGATCTCATCCCACTTCTTGAGTGCTAAGAATTTTTTTAGATCCCGCCTTTCCACCAGAACCTCCTTAACTTCTTCTCAATAGAGTTGCAAACGGCCTTAGGAAGGAGAATGAAAGGCATAGAGTAGACAGGGACTGAGGTCCACGGAGTGCACAAGAGCTGATCATCCAACATGTGAGAGAGCTCCAGCTTCATCCAGTCAAAAGAGAATCAAGGTGGTCAAGAATATGAAAATAATTCTGTCCTAATTTATGTTTTAGAAAAAGGCACCCCCAGATGTTTGATCTTGTGATTGAAATTGTTCATCTGCATCACTTCTTTTATTATATTTTATCACATCCACATTGCAGTTGCGGTTAAAATAGATGACAAATATCTCATGGCTTACCATTTGACTGCTCCAGCTCGAGAATAAGGCACTGAGAAACCGGTAAAGCGTCATCTAAAGTAGCACGACAGAAAATGTTGAAATTATCTGCATATAATAGGTCAGAAATAGGAATGCATCATATTCCAACTCTAATGCCGTGAATAAGATTACTGGATTCAGCCCTATTGATCAGTTTTCCAGATAAGAGGCCCGTTAGAATAATGAAAAAATTAAAGTCGGGGATAAAGGATCCCATTAACGCATGCCACACAAGGGGTTAAAGATTTCAAATGGAGAGCCGTAAATAAGGGGTGATATCGACGTTGAAGAAGTGCAAGTCATAATAAGCTCGGTGAACAGAAACCCAAACTATTCAGGATTGTAGTGAGAACTCCCCCCTCAACCTTATCGAATGCCTTACCAAGGTCAACCCTTAAGGTTATCAATTTAGTATTTCCTTTTAATGTTACGTGATATGAAGCATTATCTATTAAGTTACGGTAATGTTATCTGCAAAATTCCTCCCCAAAACAACGGCCATTTGATAGGGATAAATGGGTTTTTTTAAAAACACTTTTCAGCCTATTTGCAAGAACATAGATTTGCCCTTGTAGATTGTGTTGCATAGGCAAATAGGTCTAAAGTCATTAACACGAGAACATTTGTTAGGTTTTACCGACGCTTGACACGTAGCACGGCTCGCGCTTGAATGATAAGGAGCAGCCCGACCAGCACTTTGACCAAGCATGAATTGAATCAATAAGCGTCACAAACTCTAATAATACAAACGCTGCCACCCTAGCTATAAATAACAAAGGACGATTTTCAAGATCTCAAATGACCTAAACCATCAGAAGAACATCGTACACTGCCATCACCATCGCCAATCATCATCACATATCAATCTTTCTCTTAATATTATTAGCTTAATTCATATTTAGTAGAAGAAGGTAACTCAAGCCAATATCTAGTCAGAAAAAAACACGGTGAGGGAGATTGAAGACAAATACACCAAATCCCTCCGTGATTTAGATTTTATCTTTCTTTCACTCATGTATTGTGATGTTCTTTTCATTTGTTAGCTCACACTTTATGTTTAGGTTGTCAGGTTTTGTGGAGCCTGAATTACCAAAGTATCCTAGTTTAACTGAGAGTTGTAGAGACCTAGTTTCCTGGGAATTGTAGAGTTTGAGTAATTCTATAATTAGGAGTTGCCTAATTTAAAGAGTTGCCTAATATTAGGAGTGTTTCCTTATTATAAATAGCATCTCTTGTAATTGTAACCCTACAACATAACACATAGTGAAAATCCTGGTTTGGTATCGCCCCCAGATGTAGGCAACGAACTAGGTAAACAAATAACGTGTCTTTCTTGCTTTTCGTTCGTGTATGATTTTCTATTTATCATATTGCTGCGCACCAAGTGGTATCAAGAGCATTAGGTTCAGTGGGAGCAGTTACGATGGAAGAAGGGAAATCAATCGAGAAGTTTGATGGGTCTGATTACGGGTTTGGGAGGATGCAGATTGAGTACAACAAGGATCTTTTGAAACCTCTGAATAATAAACCGACAGACATTAAAGATGACATCTAGAAGGTTATAGACAGGAAGGCGATGAGCGCGGTGAGGTTATCGTTGTCGCGAAACGTGGCATTTTACACTGCAAAAGAAATGACTGCGAAGGGTGTGTTGAAGGTTCTGGCAGATATGTTCGAGAAGCTATCAGCAGCCAACAAAGTAAATCTGATGCGTCGTCTATTTCATCTTCAGATGACTGAGACAACTGTGGCGTCTGATCATCTGAACGAATTCAGTTTAATTACACAACAACTGAGTTATGTGAATATCGGGTTTGATGACGAAATTAAAGCCCTAATTTTGTCGTCATCTTTTTCGGAGAGCTGGAGTGGGACAGTAACAGCTGTTAGTGCCTCCGCGAGAAATGTAAAGCTGTAGTTTGACGAGGTTAGAGATATGATAGTTAGTGAAGAAATTCGCAGGAGAGAATCAGGTAACTAGTCGGGAAATTCTGCAGGCTCAGTTTTGAGTACAGATATCAGAGACAGGTCAGATAAGAAAAAGTCGAATTCAAATCGGGGTAGATCGAAGTCGAGGAATAGAAAGTCGACAAAGAACAAGAGTTCCATTGAATGTTGGAACCAGAATAAGTGCCAAGCACCAAAGAAAGATGATAGCTCAGCAAACGTGACCACCGAAGATGATGGTGAAGCACTAATTTTGACATCATGCCGTCCAATAGAGACTTGGGTTCTAGATTCTGGAGCATCGTTTCATGCATGTCCTGATAAAAGTTTAATGGTGAATTATGTTGCTGGATATTGCGGTAGAGTCTATCTTGGCGACAATTTTCCTTATGATGTTGTGGGGAAGGGAGATATTCGTGTTAAATCTCCTAATGGATCCGTTTGGACGATGCGTAATGTAAGGCACATGTCTGGTCTTAAGAGAAATTTGGTCGATGTAGGGCAGTTGGATGATGACGATTATGATGTTAAATTCGGTGGAGGTGCTTGGAAAATAGTCAAATGAGCTATGGTGGTAGCTCAGGGTTTGAAAAAGGGCACTATGTATATGACCGACATCAAACATGATAGCATTGGAGTTGCTGCAGTACATAGTGACGCTGATTTGTGGCATTGTTGGCTTGGACACATGAGTGAAAAAGGGACGAAGCATCTGTGTTTGAAGGGTAAGCTGTCGGGTCTGAAAACAGTTGATATGAGTCTATGTGAGGACAATGTGTTTGGGAAACAGAAACGGGTTAGTTTCGTAAAAGGTGGCAGAACTCTGAAGGAACATAAGTTAGAGCTGGTGCACAGTGATCTGTGGGGACCAGCCTCTGTTACGTTCATATTGATGCCACTGCTAGGAGCAAGTTAGATGCGAAATCTGTGAAGTGTACGTTCATTAGATATTGCGGCAATGATTATGGGTATTGATTTTGGGATGACCAAAATATTAAGGGTAAGGTTATTCGTAGTAGAGATGTTGTGTTTAATGAACAGATTTTGTACAAAGACAGATTGGGTGCATTAAACAATGTGGGTGTTGATACTCGGGTTAAAGACCCAAAGATTGTGGAATTGGATGTCTCCAATTCTGGTGAAGACAAGATTCTGGAAAACGAGGTGACTAATGATGAAGAACCATGTACTCCAGAGCCTACTTTGAGGAGATCAAGTAGGGAACATCGTGCTCCTGAGAGGTATTCCCCTGCCTTACATTATTTGTTATTAACTGATAGTGGTGAGCCAGAGTGTTATGCAGAGACAGTGAAAAGTGTTGATTCGAGCAAGTGGGAGCTTGCAATGGATGATGAGATGGATTCCTTGAAGTGGAACAACACGTGGGATCTTGTCGAGCTTCCAAAGGGAACAAATGTGATGCATAACCAGTGGATTTACAGAATATCAAAGAAGAAGCAAATGGTAGCAAACGTTATAAGACAAGGCTGGTTGTGAAGGGTTTTCAACAGAAAGAAGGGGTTGATTACACTTACAAATTTTCTCACGTGGTGAAGTTGACGACTATTAGAATGGTTTTGAGCATAGTTGCACAGGAGAATTTATTGTTAGAACAGATAGATGTGAAGACAGCTTTTTTTCACGGTGATCTTGAAGAAGACATTTACATGAAGTAACCAAAGGGGTTAGGGGTATGTGCTTGAGGGTGACGTTGAGCTAGTTTGCAAGTTGGAAAAGAGCTTGTATGGTCTGAAACAAGCTCCTAGACAGTGGTACATGAAGTTTGATGGCTTCATGCATGAGATTGGCTTTGGTGGATGCAATGCTGGTCATTGTTGTTACTTTATGAGGTTTGATAATAGCTTCATTATTTTGTTGTTATATGTTGATGACATGCTGATAGCAGGTTCCTGTGTTCAATAAGTGAATAAGTTGAAGAAGCAACTATCTGAACGTTTTGCCATGAAGGATCTTGGCGAGGCAAAACAAATCATGGGTATGCGGATAAAACGGAACAAAGTGGCGGGTAAGTCATATCTTTCGCAGTCTCATTACATTGATAAAGTGTTGAGGAGACTCAGTAAGCACTCCTTTAGGTAGCCAGTTTAGATTATCAAAAAAGGAGTCACCTACTAGTGATTTGGAGCATGCAGTGATGAAGAAAACTCCATATGCTTCAGCAGTTGGGAGTCTTATGTATGCTATGCTGTGTACAAGACCGGATATTGCGCATGCAGTGAGAGTTGTGAGTAGATATATGACTAGTCCGGGAAAGCAACGCTGGAAAGCAGTGAAGTGGATCTTTAGGTACTTGCGTGATACTTGTGATAGGTCATTGTATTTTGAGGGAAAACACACGGACTTGAATGGTTATGTAGATGATGATTTGGCGGGTGATCTTGATGGAAGAAAGAGTACTACCGGTTATGTTTTCACATTGGGTGGTACGACTATTTCATGGGGATCTAAGTTGCAGAAGATTGTGTCTTTGTCTACTACAGAAGCTGAATATGTAGCGGTGACGGAAGCTAGTAAAGAGATGGTATAGTTGCAGAATATCTTGGGTGAATTGGGAAAAGGGCAAACAAATAGTATTCTATACAGTGACAGTCAGAGTGTTATTTTCTTCGCCAAGAATCTGGCGTTTCATTCGAGGACAAAGCACATTGAGTTGAAGTATCATGACATACGGTATCTCTTGGAAAATAAGACTTTGCAACTTGTGAAGATTACGGGAAGTGAGAACCCTGCTTGTATGATGACTAAGGTTGTGACCTTAGAAAGTTGAAGCTTTGCATGGCTTCAACTGGACTTGGTGCTTGAAGAGTCCAAAGATGGCAGTACCATTGTTAGATGATTGTTATGTGGAAGAGTGAATATGTGGTTACAATGATATTAGTCTCCAAGTGGGAGATTGTTAGGTTTTGTGGAGCCTGAATTACCAAAGTTTCCTAGTTTAACTGAGAGTTGTAGAGACTTAGTTTCCTGGGAATTGCAGAGTTTGAGTGATTTTTTAATTAGGAGTTTCCTAATATAAAGAGTTGCCTAATATTAGGAGTGTGTCTTTATTATAAATAACATCTCTTGTAATTGTAACCCTACAACATAACACATAGTGAAAATCCTGGTTTGGTATCGCCCCCAGATGTAGGCAACGAACTGGGTAAACGAATAACGTGTTTTTCTTGCTTTTCGTTCGTGTATGATTTTATGTTTATCATATTGCTGCGCAACATAGGTTAAGGAGTAATTGGCCCTAAACCTATGTGATTTCCTATGGTTTGATTAAGGCTTTTGGTTTGTATGTGATAATCTATGTTTTGACTAAAGCTTCTATTTCGTGTTTACATCACTTAGGTTGATCTCAATGCTTCATGCATCTGGTCCATATATGATTGATCATAATTTTGGAGGACTGTTAATGCAGCCACAAAATAATTATGTAGGATATTTGAACCTTGGACGATTAGAGAGAATAAATTCAATATAACACCAATGTGGCTCACAAGAGCCTTAAACACGTACATCAATAGCTGCTTCAATGCATGTGAATGAGCATAAAGGATTATCCAATGAAATTAGGCCTCTAATCAACCATCCACCACCCGATTCAATTACTGTATTTTTTTGTTTATTTTCGTTTATAATCCTAAAACTCCAACTTATTAGCCACACCAAGACAGAATAGACGCAACGAGATGATTAATAGTCTCCCATGATACTAAAGACGTAATTGAGGAACTGCTATATACTTGATAGTGCACTTGCAAACTTAGTACTATTACTTCTACATAGTAATACACATATCAAGTTTTTGACGCCATTATCTTGACTAGGAAATCAATCGCTATTAGTTCTTTTGTTTTGTTCTTTTCTAGTACACGTTTTTAATTAAAGTCTTTGAGTGATTTTCTGGTTACACCTGAATTCATCTTGAAATAAAAGCAGAAGTGTTCGATTGGAGAAATGCTTCGGTGATTTTCAGACTCTAGCCTATTGGAGAAACGCTTGATAGATTGGAACACTTTAATGGAGTATTATGTAAAGCAACATTTTGTCATCAATATGACCGAGTGTCAGTTAATTATACAAACTCCAAATATCACAATGTGTTGCCGACCAACATAGAGAAATACCATATGAAGAAGTAGCCCCAAATATTGTTAAGATTGAGGGGAGCAATGAAGTACCAATGGGAGAGATACAAGATAAATCACTACAGATCGACTAATGAAGCACATGTAACGTAGAGGAAAACAACGAAGAACATCTACATGCCATCTCTCTGAAAAAGAAGGGGGTCATGACCCAATATATCATGCCCAAGAAGAGGTAGTGGAGATACACATGAGTTGTTTGTTTTTCCCCTACATCCTCTATAAGGCCGATTCATCAATTATTCTAACTATTCTACCTTTTCTCCAACTTTACTCTAAACTACAAAATAACAAAACAAGACTAAAACCAATAAAAATGTTAGAAGGATGAACAAAAGATTATGTAAAGTATGCACTGGAACAACATATTTCACAGTTTCATATCATATTATGCAAAACCAGATTGTTTTTACTGAAAGAGGCCAAATAGGTTGTCATATGTATGTACCAATGTGCCATGTATTGAAGTTCCAGACTAGGTTGCTTGCTACTGCCATTGTTGCCAACAAAATTTGCAGCCATGTCGCATTATAGTAGGACCTATCAAAATATGCTAAATGATAGCTAAAATCCATATTATTTGGCAAGGATGTTAGGATATCGAGAAATTATGTCACATTTAGTACTTGGGCATTCGAGTAAGGATATTAATGTAGGTTTTTAGAGATGTCCAAGATCCTATCAGTTAAGCTCAACAAGGACTGTTGCTCACGGGGAGATTCAAGTGTGACACGGTAGAAAATCGATCATTAGCAATAGCTTTTTCTTACACTAATGATCCCCTTTATCCATCGATAATGGTCATTAAAGACTAGGCATCGATCGCTACCAGTCAGTCGCTAGCGACCATTAACACGAGTTAGTGGTTGATTTTACAACTAGCGATAGGCTAGAAATCACCAATACAGCTAGCGACCACCAGGTTGTCTTTGATGAGGTTTAACTATGTTGCATGGAGCCCAATACAGCAGGAAATAGACACGAGGACACATTAATTTTTAACATCCGAGACGTCCGGGACACGACTGTATTTTCATATGAAAATATATTAAATAGCTTTAGAACTTATAGAATTAGTATCTTTAAATAAAATTAATAACTTATTACATCAAGAAGAATTATCACTTACTACCCACTAGTTATTAACCAAAAAAATGATAAATACAAAGTTCACTTAAATTCAAGTATTATCGTCAAACACAAATACAAACCAACTAATAATAATCAAGAGTTATATAGTACTCACAAATATATACTACTTACTCCAAAATCATGCATTAAGTAAAACAAAAAATATGTTTAGACCTTTTACTTTATTGTTTAAGATTAGGAATATGATTTTTTTTAACTCTTACATCTTTTAATAGTTAATTTATAATATTTTTTCTTTTTTAATAAGCTTACACAAACTACTAAAATAACAACCTTTTTCTCAAATATGTCTAACACATAATCGCGCTTCTTAACTCTTCGGCACTCTACTCTCAAGTGTCGGATATCAGTGTCAAAATTAGTTTATATTTATTTTAATAGAGATATGCTACGTGGCGTGTCAGATACGACTGGTGTTTTGAAGTGTCGGATGTCGAATGCGTGTAGGACACGGAGAAAACTAATGTTTTGAAGTGTCGGTGCATCATAGGGTTAAAGTCATCAGCAACCCTAGACGATCGCTAATGAGCAACACCTCATTAGCGACCGCGTGGCCATTGCTAATAAGGGTAAGCTTATAGTGACCATTGGTTTGTCACTAATGAGCAACGCCTGATTAGCAACGACCCAATAGTCACTAATAATATTAATTATATGAGTGACGATTGGGTCGTCACTACTAATATTCGTGCGTTGAATATTAGTAGCGATTTCCTAACGGTAACTAATAGTATTCAACAACATAAAAAATTTAATAATATTTTGTTAATTAAACAATTATCGAAATATTATGATTTTGATGCAAAAAATTATGTACTCTTATTTTAAATCATATAAGACTATGAATACAATTTTTATAGTTGTAGAAATAGTAAGAATAAAGAGGAAATGTTCAAACTTTGGTGAAAGAAGAATATTTGTAGGAACAAAAAAGAGTTGTGTAGATTATGGGAGGACGAAATCTTGATGAAAAGATGTAGATGATGAAAGGAAGAAATTTCGATAATTACCTGGGAAATTTGTAGATGTGAAGAATGGGTGTAAGAGAATTTGAAAATAAAAATTCTTGATTGAGAATGGGCGTGGGGGTGTGTGTACTTATAGATGTGAGTTGAAAATTCAAATTTTGATTTGTTTTTCCAAATTATCGCTTTTAAATGGGTTATTAGTAAAACTCATGAGTGAATTATTTGAATTTTTTAAAAATTCACTGAAGTCCAAGGATTACAAGCGACCGCCATGCTATCACTAATGTGTACAAAAGTTATTAGCGATGGCCAGGGGGTCGTTAATATCTGTTTGAATATTATTACTTTATTAGCAACTGCATTGCCATTGAAAATGAGCCTTTTTTGTATTTTTGGTGTTTTCTTATAAGTTATTGAATAGTATATATATATATATATATATATACACACGTAGTCATAATCTACTAATATACGTATATCAGTGTTTTAAAAAGCTTATTCTGGGCTCGCTTAAAGCTTGCTTTGATGCAAAATCCTTTCAAAACGCCTCAAGGCTCATGCGTTAGGCTTAAGTGTTATAAGGCTTACGCCTATTGTCAAGGCGTACACTTTGGGTGCATTATTCGGGCTTTATGCCTAGAAAAAGAAACCTAAATATATATTATGAGAATAAATAATTAATTACTAAATCAATGGCAAAAGTTAAATATAACTTATATTTTCGAAGGTAAAAGTCAATACTCTGTTTATCAAAAATATTGTATGCACTTCTTAAACATAAAACTAAAAGAAAGAATTAATATTCATTTTATTATAAAATACTTATGTAAAATTAATATTAAATATTCATAGTTTTAGCAACAAATATTTTTTATGATATTTAATATAAAAATTCGCAAAGTTTACGCTTTGTGCCCCGAGACTTATGCCTTGCTTTTGGGAACACAAAACGCCTCACCTTACGCTTTCGCTTTTTAAAACAATGATGTATATTCAAGTAATATATAATTATTATACTAGTTACAAAGTACTAATTTATTGTTAATCAACTAAGTTGTAATGGATATAATTAATTGTAGTTGGTCTTATATATCTCTTACTAAGTTATGATACCTTATATATATATATATATTTACTCTTTAATAAGAATGAAAGTTTCCAAGCAGGCTGCTATCAACGGAGATTTTTCGTGTTTCGATTTTGCCCTTGTAAGTTCAACTAGTTACCTAATTATGTTTGTTTTATTGTAATAAATATCTGGAGGGCCCGCACGTATTAATTGGTTGGGACCCACAATAATAAAATTTCTTAACAGTTAATAGCATTATGGTCTTCCATAAATTGCAGAAATTTATTGGCCTGCTGTAAATTGCGGCATGGTCCTTTTCATTTTTAACTTCTTCTAAATTTGACCTAAAAGTTTTTTTATTTATTTATAGGCCCCAATGTAAATTATTAATTGATCCTTTTATTTTAGAATTATTTCAATTTTGCCCCAAAAGTCTTGCTACTATATTTTTTGGAATTTTCCCGTAATAAATAACTTGTCTGCTCGCGCGTATTAAACAATTGAGACCCGCCTAGTATAAAATTGATTAACACTCAATAGCGTGGGGGTCCGCTGTAAATTTTAGAATATACATTTTAATATATTATGTTTTTGGTTATGCAGTAAGACATCATTAAAATCGTCCGAGTTAGGTTTCAGTAATTAATAGTATAACGGTCCTGGCGTATTTGCATTGGCCCCACCTAATATTTATTCTTAATTTGCAATCTCATCATCTGCGATTTCTTACACTTTATAATTTTTCATGGTATGTAAAATGACTAGATTTGTTACAGTGCGTGATTTCTATGAAGTAAAAAATGTCAAGAATGAGTGAGAATTTCTTCTATTAAAAAGGAAATTAAGTATAGGAAATTAAGAGATGGCACACGAAATTCGTTGAGGTTAATCTTAGGTTTGAAAGCTAGGAAATGAAAAGAAAAAATAAACCCACATAATACAGATCTAGCATTGGGCATAAGAAATTCATAGAGGTTCATATTTGATTCATGGCTGAAAATCCATTTGTCTGTTTGTACATGAGAGAGAAGATCCAGAAAAATTTATAAAAATTATGACTGTGATATTATTATCCATTTGTAAGTTTTTTATTGGTTGGCTGCACCACATCATATGAGATGACGTGGTGCAGCGGTTGTAAGTAGTAATTTCTCCATCTTTCATTGTTTTGATTTTGTCCTATAATAAGTTTAACAAATTACTATATTATGTTTTAAGAGATTATTAATATTATAGTCGCAAGTCAACATAGTTAGTGAATCGGTCCTACTATATGATTATTTAACTATATGAATTGCATTATCGTATTTATTATAACTAGTTTTATATTACATCTTACGCCAATTGATAAAACTAATCAAGTTAAATGATCGATGATGAGAACTTTTGTGTAGCATACAAAGAATCATCTTCTCACAAGTGCAGGAATCAAGTAATAATAAAATGGCAAGTAAAGTACAACACAGTATCGTATCTTAAATGAGTGGTGGATAATTGCGTGAATTACTTAAATGTAAAGAACTAATGGTTGTTATGGTTGCTATCTGCGTGTACGCAGGATGAATGTTTTATGAATGCAGAAAACCTATGAATGAAAATTTTATGAAAATGGTTTTGAAAGCAGAAGATCGCTAAATAATAATGCTATGAATGACTAACTAGTATGTAGTGAAAACAATGAGAATGTAATGGATGAGTTCGACTACATATGAATTAAACTAACTAAATATGAATATAAAGAGAATTTATTACATAAACTAATGATGAATATTAGAGAGCTAATCTAACTAATGCGAGAATGTAAACAAAATACAATTGAAGATGATTGATTGGTTGAATATATTGCTTTGTTTGTAAACAATAGATTGAGAGATTGTTTAGAGGTTGGGTTTAACTACTGATTTAACCATAATAGGTCATAGACAAACTACCAGTGTTTACTCAAAATGCTTGTTGATACTTTGAAGTTTACATTTATAATGTATATGTGACCTTTAGCTGGACCTATCCTAACTATGGAATCTGTGAGTCTCTAATAACATTTATAATGTATATGTGATATTTAGATGGACCTATCCTAACTATAAAATCTAGGAGTCTGTAATAACCTATGTTAAGGAGCTTAGGGAAGAAGTCATAAAAATGACCAGCCCGAACATCATACTCTGCCTCGGCAATGGATAAGGTGATTGAGTGTTGTTTATTACTCACTACGAGACAATGTTTGTTCCAAAGTAAAAACATCCACTTGTGGTGCTTTATTGATCATCAGCACAACGTACCCAATCAGCATAAATATATCCTGAAAGATGACAGTTAGTTTCAGAGTAGTAACACAAGCCAAAATCAGATGTTCTTGAGATGTATCTGATACTACGCTTAACAACCTTAAGATGTGACTCTTTAGGATTGGCTTGATATCTGACACATACTCCTACATTGAAATAGATATCTGGTCTCCTTGTCGTAAGATATATAAGATTTCCTATCATGCTTCTATATAGACTTGGTTCTATGGAGTTGCAACGCTCATCGGTTGTAAGACGTTCATTTGTCCCCATAGAAGTTTGCATGGATTTTGCTCTTTCGAGTCCAACTCTCTTCACGAGATTCTTTGCATAATTGGTACGTGAGATGAATATTCCATCAGGTCCTTACTTAACTAATAGACCAAGGAAATAATTTAGTTATCCAACCATACTCATTTCAAACTTAGTTTCCGTGATATAAATGAGTTGTCGCAACTCTGAGTCAAATGTAGAATCAAAAACTATGTCATCTACACAAATTTGTGCAATAACAAGATTTTTCTTTAACCTTTTAAAGATAGTTCTATCAACACTACTTTGTGAGTATCCCTTATCTAACAACAAACGTTCATACCGTGCTCGAGGGGCTTGCTTAAGACCATACAGAGATTTCTTAAGTCTAAGCACATGACGCGATAGGTGAGGATCCACAAATACTTTAGGTTGTTCCACATAGACTTCCTTATTGAGGTAACCATTTAGAAACGCACTTTTGACATCCCTCTAAAAAAATTTAAAGTGTAATAGACAAGCAATATATATCAGTACTCAAATTGATTCTAAATGTGCAATAGGAGAAAAAGTCTCAAAATCAATTTCTTCAATTTGAGTATAACCATATGCAACAAGTCTGGCTTTATTTTAAACTACATTACCAAGTTCATCTATTTTATTCTTATAAACCCACTTGGATCCAATGATGTTGGTGTTGGGCGGTCTAGGTACCAGTTCCTACACTTGGTTTCTTTCAAACTAATTCAATTCTTCTTACATAACACCAATCCAGGCTTCCTCAAGGATAGCTTTTTTGATATTTTTAGGTTCAATTTAGAAGGTATTACACACATAGTTTATCATTTCATCATACCTTTCCCCGTGTACGATTTTTGTTCTTATACTTTCATTGATTTCACCTATGACTATTGTGATTGGGTGATTCTTCTTTACTCTTGAGGATAGTTATCTTTGTGATAGATCACGGACATCTTTGATAGCAGAATCTCTAGTCGAGTCAGGAGTATCAGGAATCTCTTCAGACACCAGTGGTGGAGTAGTTAATGTTTCTTTAGCAGTTGATGCGACATGAATCCTTAGTGGTTGATCATCATCTGTAGCAGTGTTAGATCTTCCTTCTATCAGTTCTGAGATTTCTACTTATGTTGAAGCTGTAACAAAGTCTCTAGAATCATTAAATTTAAAATTAGATGGTTCTATAATAGTTTGCGTTCTCATATAGTAATCACGATAGGCCTGACTATTATAAGAGTAACTAACAAAAATTCCCATATCACATTTTGACTGAAACTTTCATGTAGGTTCTTTGTCATTCAAGACATAACAAGTACACCAAAAAATATGGAAATGATGCACAACGGGTTTCCTACCTTTCCAGACTTCATAGGATGTTTTGTCTGTACCTGGTCTAATGTAGGAACTGTTGATGATGTAACAGGTTTTATGGACAACTTCGGCCCAAAAACAAATGGCTAACCTCTTTGATTTTAGCATCATTCGAGCCAATGCTAACAGTGTCACGTTCTTTCTTTCAGCCACCCTATTTTATTGCGGGGTTATAGGTGCTAAAAATTCATGAAAGATAAATTTCTCCTTACAAAAGGAATTAAACATAGAGTTTTTAAATTCTTTTTCATGATCACTTATAATTCTTTTAATGTTTAATTCTTGGGATAAAAGCACCAAACCCATTTTTGGGATAAAAGCACCAAACCCTCTGAACTATAACAACTTTTGGGCACCCCCCCCTAAACTTTGTAAATAAGCACTTGGCCCCCTAACCTTCGCTAACATGTTCGATTTGCCCACTGGCAATTTTCCGACCAAAAAATTGCTGGAATTTTTTTTCAGGAATCTTCTCCTCGTCGAGATGGTATCGCAAAATTTAAAGTCGTTGCATGGAAATTTAGTTTTAATTTGTTGAATTTTCCAAAAATATGAAGAACACTTGAAGGTGTTCATCACATCTTCTAGAAACTCGACAAATTAAAACTAATTTTTCCATGTAATGGCTTTGAATTTTGCGATACAGTCACCACTACCGAAACTATTTCGACGAGAAGAATATTGAATCTAACACTAAGAATTCCAACAAAAAAATTTCGGCAACCCGCCACAACGCCACTGCGGATTGCCGAAAAATTTTTGTCATATTTTTTTTATTCAAGTCAACTTTTTTCCTCGTCGAGACGATTCTGGTAGTGGTGACGGTATCTTGAAATTCAATGTTGTTTCATAGAAAATTTAGTTTTAATTCATCGAATTTCCGAAAAATATGAACAACACTTGAAGGTGTTCATCACATTTTCTGGAAATTCGACAAATTAAAACTAAATTTCCCGTGTAATGGCTTTGAATTTGGCAATACCGTCACCACTACCAGAACCGTTTCGACGAGGAGAAGATTATGAAAAAAAATAATTTTTTTGGCAATTTTTTGGTCGGATTGCCAGAGGGCAAATCAAACAGGTTGGAGAAGACCAGGGGATAAAGTGTTTATCTACAAAGTTTAGGGAGTTGTGTCCAAAAGTCGTTATAGTTTAGGGGGTTTGGTGCTTTATCCCTTAATTCTTTATGTCACAATAATATTACATAAAATTCTAAAAGCATTGAAGGCCCCACTCTTTTCTCTTAAAAATCCAACCTACGTAAATCTGGAAAATCATCAACACAAACAAAATTGCACCTTTTACTGCTTAGACTTTCCATCTGAACTGGTCCAACCAGATCCATGTGAATGAGTTTCAAGATACGCGAAGAAGGTGTGTGTTGCAATAAGATGTGACTACTTTTCTTTTGTTTTCTATGCATGCATGCTTCACACTTGCCTTCATTTCTACAACCAAGAGAAATTCCCCTGACAACCTTTGTTTTGGAGAGGTTGGATAAGGTTTGGTATTTGATGTGTCCCATTCTTTGGTGCATTAATTCGGTTTGTGAGTTGACACTAAAGTGACACATCAGGATGTTTTCAGGAATATCGTGTGTGGTTAATGTGTAACAGTTATCTGCATTTCTCGATCCATGTAGGACACACTTGTCCTCTTTGTCCATTACTTCAGATTCATCCTTGTTGAGTCAGACGAACAGGTCCTAATCGCACAATTGACTTATGCATGCAGCGCTTCCACGTACAAGACATCCTTCAGTCGGGGGAATCCTTTTACAATCAGGATCCTTCTTCCAACAATTTTACCTTTTTCCCATCTCCAAAAACAACAGCTCACCTCATTTCATCAACAAATTTGATAAGGATTTCCTTGTTCCATCCATGTGACAGGAGCATCTAATGTCAAGAAACTATGAGTTAGTAGGTTTATAGGAAGTGGACCGATTAATGATAAAATAATTAACATTTGAGCGTTGAACCCAAATTTGTTTTTGTGCAATGTGTTTTTGTTTATAAACATGAGTTATTGTCTTTGGTGTTGCAACAACGGTTGTTGTACCTTTTCTTCATGTTCTTACATGCCTGTTTGTTCCTTCTCTGGGGCACATGGCGTTCTCGAAACTGAAAGCAATAAGACTGGATATGTTATTTGATTCCACAATGATGACATATTGGCACAAACTTTTGAAAGAGACATACTTCCATAGTTTTGCTTCATACTAGTGAATCTCAAGAAGAGATGAGGTTGATGATTTCCATTTTGTTGTCAATGTCTTCTTTTGAATATACATAATGGAACTCATTTTCTTTTCTTTACTAATGTTGATCAGGTTCTTTTTTGCATGTCTTGATTTTCTCTTTTTGGGTACCTTTAGAGAGGATTGTGATGGGTTCATCTTGGACATCTCCTGTTGCGATACATTGGTAAATCCAATTCCAACTTGAAGGTGTTCTTCATATTTTCTGAAATTTTCTTGAATTAGAACTATATTTTTCGTGTAATGCCTTTGAATTTTTCGATATCGTCACCACTACTGGAACCGTCTCGACGAGGAGAAGATTCTGAAAAACAGAATTGGCAATTCTTTGTTCGGAAAATTGGCGGGGTGCACATCTAACAAGTTGGTAAATGTTAGGGGGCATAGTGCTTATAAAAGTTCTCCACTGGATAGAGTGTGAAAGTTGTCATAGTATTAGAGGTTTGATGCTTTTATCCCAAAAAAAACAATGAAATATCCTAACCTAAAATGTAAAAACAGTTGTGAAAGAACTAATTTTAGGTAACCACGATAGGGTCGTTAAATTTTTTCCAGCTCTGTATAACGATGAACAACCTTGAGAGAGATACATTTTGGCGTGCATACTTGATCTTTAATTATGTTGATTTGGTCTAGTAGTAAATAAGATTGGATTCAAAGAATTATTAGGTGAAATAGTTGCAGGATGGGAGGGTTCAACCAACTTAATTATTCACATTAATGCACATCCGAGATGAAAAAATTATTAAGTGCAGCCGTTGTATAGATGATATGGTGCAACAAAGGGTCGAGTTCAAAATAAATTCCTAAGTTAAATGAACTAATTACCCCATAATTTTATGGGCACTTTATATTGGTAGAAAAAATTGACTAAATACATTACCAAATTATATGGGGATTGCACTTAATAATTTATCGATGTGATTATGATGCAATTTAGGAAAAATTTAAATTCCTAACAATTTTAATTTTTTTACCAAAAATTCCTAACAATTTATGTACACCGTCATCATACAACAGTTTAGAATAATAACTTTTTCCCCAAATTATTAACACGATATATGTGCGTGTTAGTGTGCATATATATAAGTATTCAATCATTTCATTACTCCAACAATCGGTTAATTCGCAAACAATTCAAATCATTTTCTTGCAAACAATACATTTTTGGGTTTTCGCTAATAATCTCGGTTAGCTTCTTCTCTTCTTCTTTACTTTTGAGTTAGAATTGTGTTTGGAAGAAAAGTTAGTAACTGACTTTTTTGTGGGTAAGAATTGAATCACTCTTTGGCTCAGGTTCCTGTGTTTTAGTGTCTCAAAACTGATCTGTAAGTAAAACGTTATTTTTAATGAAACCAAAGGGTTTTTTTTTCTTTTTTCTCATGGCATAAAAAAGGTGATATACATTCTGAATGAGTAAGTTAAAAGGTTTCCAAAGTGATGATTCTTTTTTTATTGGTGTTTCATCTTTTTTTACCCTGGATTTTACTGTGTTTGCGTCGCTAGGATTATGTGGTCAAAACTTGTTTTTAAGATGTGTTTTTTTTTTGCCACTGTGATTAGTTTGTGCATCGGAAGTTATCAGGCATAGAAACCAGTTTACGTCGAAACCAGTTTAAACACTTTTTGTTATGAAGTTTGCCGTAACACTAGCAACTAGCTGTGTTCAAGTTTTAACTCATTCTTTTTTGGCAAATCGTAAAAATTTTCTTCACTTTCTCTTGTTCATGTGTTGGTAAGTACTTGGATACCACCATTTGAAATATGGGAAGCATGGAACCTGGGGGTAGCTCTGCTGAGCGCACAGCTGAGTCTCTCCATAGAGATCATGGCATAGTATCTGGAACCACGGTACATGAACTGCTTGAATGGACCGTTTGTATGGATGTTATGTATCCTTCTATTTGTCAGGTAACTTCTCTTTAATTTACCTTACTTTAGTTAATAATATACTAGCAACCGAGTGCACGCGGGGACCGCGTGCAACATGGTCTCTTGTATAAAAGTAATATAATGTAATGAGTTGCTTGTGCACCTTATTAAATTTCTACTACTAAACTAAAAAATCTTTGCATCACATATTAATCGTAGTTAAAGAAAATCAAGACCATAAGCCTCAATAATTCGTTAATTAAGAGTTTAAGCAGCTACGATGTTGTATAAATAATTTTATTTTATCGCAAAAAATTAAATGAGAAGAAGACAATTACGAACAATATCTTAAACATATGTACAAAATTGTAACAACATTAGTAAATATATGTGAATTGAAGTCGAAGTTTCTAAAAATCAAAAGCCAAAGATTAGTACCCTAAAAAATATGTGTGTCAAATGTCAATGTATTTTTGTCAAAGTATATTGACAGTGTTGAATTCTCCTTCACATGGAAAAGAAAAAAAATCTCATTTTCTTATGTTTCTCAAGGAAAGTTTGTGCTCCATTCTCTTCGATGTTAAACTGTACTTTTTCCTATTTGTCGTCATCTTTGTATGTTACGTTGCCTACATTTTATTTTCTATTTCATATTCTAGGTCGAGAGCTCCTATCCCGATGACCTTAGCAAAGAACAATGGACCTATTAAAGAATTTAAAAAAAGAAAGAAAAACATAAAGGTAAGAGTTCAAACTTATGAATAATTTGATGTGTTTTTTTTTTTTATCTAAAATCGAACGTACACGAAACTCGCGTGCAAAGTTTTATTTTGATTTAAGGAGTATTTTGATTTTAATACGTTTGTTACATAATTTATTATGTTTCTCTAAAAATGAGTTGTATCTAAATAAAATATTGAATAATATAAAGATATACTAAGAATGGTAATATTTTGAATTCAGATGCACAGAAACATAATTATTTGTTTTAATTTTCTAACATGCATAATAAATTTGTATCCCAAGCATGTAACGTGGAAAAAAGAAGAAGACATAAGGTAATAACAAATATCAATATATAAAACATAGTACTCATTAAAGAATTATATATGAATTATAACTGTTAGTAGATCAGTTTCCTTAAAATTAGCAAAAGACATTTTTTTTTTCAATTAGAAGATAACCCTTCCCTAAAGCTAAGTATAACAGAAGATTGTGAAGAAAAGAATCAAAAACAGAGATAAGGCCCAAAGTTTAGGAGACGGGCGATTTTAAAACAACAGAAAAAGAAAGTAATTAGTACCACAAATCTGAAAGTAGAGTTAAAAACCAATGAAACAAAAACTGTGTAACTATGAAATTTGAAAAATTCATATGAAATAGTAAAAACTTGAAAAATAGAAGTACGATGAGCAAGTTGAAGCAAAATTTATAATGAACATATCTGAACCATTTTGAAGCTTTTTTAAAAACAATTTTGCATCGGTCCAAATCCTTTAGATAATGTATTTAATTAACAAAAAAAAAACATGAAAACCAACAAATTACAACACTTACCTTTTAATTTATCATGCCTTTGCAATCATAAAATCATATACCGAAAAAAAAAAGAGAGAGAGCATTATATAACAAATTTCATGTGGCTAATTTCATGGATTTTTTTTTCTTTGCATTAATGGAATTATTTTCTCAAGATAAATGATTCCATAAAAAAAAATTATGCAGTAATGAAACAAATGACCAAAGTCAGATATACCAATTTAGATTACAACGCCAAAGTACTTATGTGGTTCAAATGAATGACAACAGAAGTGGACTCTTGAAAAAATACAAAGAATTCTTTTAACATTTGTAAACAAAATAAAAGGCCCTAATTCTACATGCAAGTAGTTATGTTTGTCTCAAATAAACTAATTACATCGAGTAATAATAGATAATTAAATAGGAGATGCAGGTATTTTATGGATAAGCGTTGAAAGATTCTTTTTGGAACGTGAAAACTAATCATATGGCTTCTTAATAAGAGATAAATTAACGAAAAGACTTAATTCCTTCCGAGAAAGAAAAAAAATGCAAGCATATTAAACAAATAAAATTTAAACAAATTTTGCATCTATACGACCACACCTTTTGGCAGGCGGCAAAGAAACTCTCACGGGAGCAGTCACTATTTTAGGTTGAACTTACAGACGTCCAATGTACTTTTGGTAAGTGATTGAATCCATGTAACCTGCAAAACCATATAAAAGAGATCAAATAATTATAATTTCTGAAGAAGATCAAAAAAACTATCCCTGTTCCTCTTAAAAGTCGAGTAATTTTGGAAAGAGAACCGAAAATGGAAAATGAAATAAATCGTGCAAATAGTTGTTTAAATTTTGAGAGATTAATGGGTGGTTAAACTTTAAACTTCAAATTCAAATTATTATCCGATTGTGGAAGTTGAGAAAATTGGGAAAGTGGGTGACCGTGTATTTCTTGACTTCAATTGTAAAAAGGCTTGTAAAATTTAATCCAATAAAGAAATATATGGGGGTGGTTTATCTTTTTTCATTTTCTTAAATTACGGCCCGAAAATTAAGGAAATTGAAAAAAGTGGGTAGTTTTGGACTTTGGTGTCACAACGTGAGAGTGGTCTTTTGGTGTAAGAACTACTTGGTCTCCACTTGTTTTTCCAAATTTGCCCTTAAATTAACTATATCATATTTGCTGGTAAAAAATAGTAGGGACAATTTAGTAAAAGACTTAAAAAAACTTCCATTTTGTGAGAGGGATTCGCTTTGTTTATATTATTAATAGATTTTACTTCAATGTATGTAGTATTGAAAAGGTGAAGTAATTGTTGTTAGTAGAATAGCACGGAAACGAACAGAACAATATAATAATTGACGAAATAAATATAACACGAGTACCGTAACCAAAACAAGAAATAGTTAACCTCAACTGGCAGTGGATCGGAACGTGAAAAGTGGTCGAGGATCTCTCCATTTCCTTAAAACAGATTCGTCCTTCTCTTCTAGCTAAGAACGTTGAACGACTGCTTCCCAGGATACAACGACCTATGAATAGAGTTGCTAACTCACGCAAAACTGCCCCCGCGAACTCGAACAGTAACTTCACTCCCCACCATACAATGAATAAATTATTTGGCTGCGCAAAAGTCTTTTTCGTGTATGCAGAGTATTTTTGGGTGAATAAAACCTATACGGAGTGACCCCTTTATATACTAGTGTGGGAGAGGGTTGGAAGACTTGGTCATCAAGTAAACGAGTTAAAAGATAATTGCGAATCTGTAGTTAAGGTAATTACGAATCGTGTAATTAAGATAAGTACAGAGAACTTAGACACGTTTTCAGTTAAAATTGAATCACGAAATACTTTATTTCGTAAGGTAATTTTAATTATCAAAATGATGCTACGAATTTCTATATATAAAATAAGGAGACCAACAGACCAAACGGATCGACATTCGATGCGTATGTCATCGTGTGGGCGAGCCCAAGTCGTACTAATCCGATGGATTTTGGCCCAGGATTTGCACCCCTCCTGCGTGCGCGTAGGAGTGGGAGGAGACACTAGCCAACACATTTCTTACAATACAAAGAATGCATTCACATTGATAAACCCCAAAAGAAAGTGTTATTTTTCCCACGTGGGATGTCCATCTTTCCTTTTAAGTTTTTCCTCATTTTGTCCCAATATTTTCAGCTTTGTGTGGCTAATTTAAGTTTTTCCTCATTTTGTCCCAATATTTTCAGCTTTGTGTGACTAACTTTGAGTATCAATTTCTCTTTCACCCGTGTACCATTTTGAGCGTGTAATATATCATCTTGAAGCTCTCACATAGGAGAGCGCGTCCCCATCTTGAACTTGTCAAAACGACAAATGAGACCCGCTCAAAATCTGACCCGAAGTCAGCTGTACAAATCCATATTATTTACCAGATTTCCAACAATTGTTACTTCAAATACTCAATATAACCATGTAAAAATGAAGATCATTGGAGAGCTTAGTACTTCAAGTTTCATGATACTTTGTTCTGCCATGGCCTTAACTGTCGTCACGTGGTTTACTTGTAATATTGTTGAGGAAATGACTTCCAACTTGTCTGATCAGACAATAGTTTTTCGGATCATATAACTGATATCACTGTCTAAACTCCACCAAAAGATATTAGAACATTCACTTTTACCATTAACTTATTTTTCTCGTAAAAGAAACTCAGAATCCAAGCTCACCATTTAAACTGCAAAACAACATGCAATACGCAATATGTGGAATTATTGGACGCTTTCCTTCACAAACCGTTGAAAAGTAGGACAATGTGGGTCCAAAAAAAGGAGCAAAGTGGATGGTGTCCGGGATTTATGCGAAGCCTCACTCTAACGACA
Organism: Linaria vulgaris; assembly: GCA_948329865.1. NCBI lineage: Eukaryota > Viridiplantae > Streptophyta > Magnoliopsida > Lamiales > Plantaginaceae > Linaria > Linaria vulgaris. The sequence goes on along the minus strand of OX415251.1, from coordinate 72,860,573 downwards.
AAGTCCGCATCTTTGATAGTGTTAGGGTTAGGGTTCTATTCGAGCTAGAACGGGCTCCAAGAAATATTTGGGAGAGAAGAGAGAACTAAAATTAAATTAAACTAAGATTTATTGTTCTTCAATGAATAAAAATTACATGACTCAAACTATTTATAATAAAACTAACAATCCTCAACCAATTAAACCTAGACTCCTAAAGGAAATAGAAATATAATAATTACTTTAATTAAAATAAACTTCCTAATTTAAGATAAATATAACTTAATCAACTTAATAAAAATCCCTAAGCCACGTGGGCTTCTTCTTTATACGGCTGAGCCTGTTAATGTTATTCTGTTGGGCCGTATCAATGCCCGCCTCTGAAAAAGAGGCCTTGTCCTCAAGGCCCAACTGCGATTCTGCATGTCCCAAACGCCCGTGGTCCAATTGCAGCCCGGGACGGCCCAATAGCAGCTCTTTACGGCCCAATAGCTCTTGGCCCGATTCTATAAAGTCGTGAGGGGCATTTGAAGAGACATTAGGGTTAGGGTTTTCACTCCTCCTTCCAACACTAGCAGCCGCCGCCCCTAAAAGCTGCTCCACCTCCGCCGCATCTACCCACGACGCGTCTTCACTCGACGACCCCGGGGTTTTCCCTCTGTCTTTGGGAAAATAAGTATATGTTGTACTCAAGTTGGTGAACTCGGTGTAAGATGAATTAGATAGGATTGGATGGGTTGGGAGAGAAAGGTTGTGTGTGTATGTAGATGTTTCTGGGATTCTCGATATTATAGGCTTCGATGGAGTTTGTTTCTTTCGTTTTTGAATGGAAGTTTGAGTTTGTGCAATTGGGATTTGTTTGTGTTTCTGACAGTTAGTTCCTCGTTGGACTTTGGGCTCGGTATTTGGGGTGATAGGAGTTTTTGGAATTGGTTCTTGTTGAATGGGTATAGGGGGGTGTGGCGGTGACAATGGTAACTGTGTCGGCGGCGGAAGAAGCGGTTTAGACGAGGGTTGTGGCTGGAGTTGTGGCAGTGGATACTTGGAAAAATTATTTTCCAACTTACTTTGCCTTTCTTCATAAAATTTAGCCATTCGTGCTTCATGACGTGCGAAAATTGCATTCACCTCAGATTGGAATTGCCTTTCTTCATAAAATTTAGCCATCCGTGCTTCATGACGTGCGAAAATTGCATTCACCTCAGATTGGAAATCCATTACGATAGGTAATAGAGTACAAATCAATGAAAGCACCAATGTTAGGGTTAGGGTTCTATTCGAGCTAGAACGGGCTCCAAGAAATATTTGGGAGAGAAGAGAGAACTAAAATTAAATTAAACTAAGATTTATTGTTCTTCAATGAATAAAAATTACATGACTCAAACTATTTATAATAAAACTAACAATCCTCAACCAATTAAACCTAGACTCCTAAAGGAAATAGAAATATAATAATTACTTTAATTAAAATAAACTTCCTAATTTAAGATAAATATAACTTAATCAACTTAATAAAAATCCCTAAGCCACGTGGGCTTCTTCTTTATACGGCTGAGCCTGTTAATGTTATTCTGTTGGGCCGTATCAGACAGCCTTAGGAGAATGGTGCAGCAATATGATACACCGTGGCTCATTCAAGGCGACTTTAATGAGTTCCTTTATATGCACGAGAAAAGAGGAGGAAACCCGAATATGACTAGAAGATGCCAAGATTTCCAGCATTGGGTGAACGAGTGGAAGGTGATGGACTTAGGCTATAACGGACCAAAGTTTACTTGGAGAAATAAAAGAGAAGGAGGCGCGCTAATTCAGGAGAGAATAGATAGAGCATTGGCGAATACGGCTTGGATTGACATGTTCCCGGAAAACGCAGTCTTTAATCTCCCTCGTACTCACGGGGATCACAACCCAATCCTCACGCACTGTTTTGGCGTCCCACCAAGCCGAGGGAGGCGGCCATTCCGATTCGAAGCGATGTGGATAAGACACTCGGAATGCGGTGAAATAGTGAAAGAAACTTGGGAGAAGCATGATGACATTATTAAGGCAATCGAGGCAATTTCGGACAGACTCATACCGTGGAATAAAGCACGATTCGGGAATATATTCAAGGAGAAGCGAATACTTCTTCGGCGGATTGAGGGCGCGCAGATTTCATTGGAAAAGAAACCGAACGAGTACCTCAAAAAACTGGAGGAAAAGCTGGTGGGGGAGTATAGCAAAATCCTTAGAAGGGAGGAAATATTTTGGCGACAAAAGTCGCGGATAAAATGGTTGGATGAGGGGGATAAAAATACGACTTTCTTTCATCGAGCAACCATGATAAGGAGGAAAAGAAACAAAGTACTCATGCTGAAAATTGATGGGGAATGGTGCAACGAGCAGGAAATGTTAAAGAGCCACGCAAGAACATACTTTATGCGACTCTTTGAAGGCGAAGCGAGAGCAGGTGGCGCACTCCTTTTGTCAAAATACCAAGCCCGACTCGAACAAAGTGATGCAGATTTTGTGGGACGGGAATTTACCTTGGAAGAATTGAAGGATGTAGTGTGGCAAACACATCCCACAAAGGCACCGGGACCGGACGGAATACAAGGTTTATTCTTTCAAAAATATTGGGAGGTAACGAAAGAATCGCTGTTCCGATTTATAAAGGGCGCATTCGTGGAGAGGAAGTTCGACAAGAATATTTGTGGCACGCATTTATGCCTAATCCCCAAGGTAGCGGATCCGACTATTATTTCCCAATTTCGTCCAATATCTCTCTGCAATATTATCTATAAATTCATCACGAAGTGTTTAACGATGAGATTGAAGGAATTAATGCCCCAAATAATTGCACCCACGCAATCAAGTTTTATCAAGGGTCGTAGTACCCAAGATAATATATTTGCGATTCAAGAAATCCTTCACTCACTTCGATCGAAGAAGAAGAACAAGAAAGGTTGCATGATTCTTAAGCTTGACCTCGAGAAGGCTTATGATAAAATTAATTGAGAATTTTTGGAGGAAACGCTTATCGCGTTTAATTTCCCACCGGATATCATCGCTTTTATTCTCTTCTGCGTGCGCAGCGCATCGACGGAAATATTGTGGAACGGAGAGCCGATTGAAAGGTTTATGCATGGATGCGGATTAAGATAGTGAGATCCGCTTTCACCGTACTTATTCGTATTATGTGTGGAAAGGTTATCGTACCTCATCCACGAAGCAATTGACGAGGGAGCTTGGGAGCCGATCATCCCTTGTAGGGACGGGCCGCGGGTTTCACATTTGTTCTTTGGGAATGATTTATTATTGATGGGAAGGCGACCATTCGCACTGCGAAAACGATGATGAAAATCCTTGGAAAATTATGTGGGGCGTCCGGTTTAAAATTAAATCCGAATAAATCGAAGGTGTTTTTCTCAAACGATGGCAGTTGGGGAGCATGAAAAGGAGGATTTGTGACATTCTAGGATTTGCGAGGACTAACTCTTTGGGAAAATACTTGGGTGCACAACTGGTCCACGGCCGAATCTCTCGTGAACAATTCAATGATATCTTTGACAAGCTATCGACGAGAATATCCGGATGGAAGGGGAATACTTTGTCACTTGCGGGGCGAGCAACCTTAATTCAATCGGTATCCACAGCAATCCCGATACATATTATGCAGTCATGTTGGGTCCCCGAGAACGTTTGCGATAGACTCGACAAAATAAATCGAGACTTTTTATGGGCGGATAACCCGAACTCCCGAAAAATTCACCTAGTCGGCTAGAAAAAAATCCTCCAACGCAAGCGTGAAGGCGGGTTGGGCATAAGATCGGCGAGATTCAATAATGAAGCGCTACTTTCGAAATTATGTTGGAGAATGGTCCAAAACCAAGAGTGCATGCGGTCGACATTAGTGAAGGCGAAATATTTGAAGAGCAAAAATATTATGGAGTACGTTGCTCAACCATGCGATAGTCCAACATGGAAAGAGATTATGAGGTGTATGGCTCTTATCCAACCATTTATTCGGTGGAAAATTGGGAATGGTAAATCAATATCCGTATGGACCGATAATTGGCTAGGGGAAGTGCGACTTTGTGAGGTGATGGGGGATATAAAGCAGGAGGACTATGGGCTGAAACTGGCGGACATTATCGATGAGGATGGAGGCTGGGATTTATCACGGATTCGGTCGAATATTCCCAGCGAACGGAGAGACAAAATTATGAAGAAAAACGTGACGTTAAGCGAGGAAGACGATAGAGCACTGTGGAGTCCTGCAGCGGATGGAAAATTTTCTTGCCAAAGTGCCTATTTTGCGCTATTCAAGAAGTATTCAGCTTCGATCAGACGGACCGAGAAGACGGACTGAAACTGGAAATTACCGTGCAACAACAGGGTTAGACATTTCATATGGCTGGCAAGTCAGAATAAAATCGCAACCAACGCACTACGGAAAGAACGGAAACTGACAGTAGATGCTAGCTGTGAAGCGTGTCCGAATGCGATTGAATCGACGATCCATACCCTTCGTGACTGCCCGATAGCGCTGAAAGTTTGGAGGGTACTCGTCCCCAAGGAGTTGTGGCAACAGTTTTTCGAGATTGAGGACGCGCCATGGTTGAAAACAAACCTGTTGTGCTCGAAATCTGCCAGCTTTGAAATGCCAAATACGTCGTGGAATATTATCTTTGCAGCGGGGATATGGTGCATTTGGAAATCGAGGAATAATAGAATTTTCAAGGGCACGCGCGAGAACGTCTATGGTCTGATTTGTCAAATCAAACAACTTTGTAGCGATCAAATGTCAGCGATGAACAACAAGAAAGTGAACAGTAACCCAAAGTGGAGAAAACCGAGCGTGGGATGGTATAAGCTTAACGTTGATGGCAGCGTAATTGCAAGAATAAATGAGGGATCAGTTGGAGGTGTCCTGAGAGACCATGAAGGAAAGTGGATATGGGGATTTGCTAGGAAACTTACGGCTCCAACGGTACTCGAGGCGGAAATTGAGGCAATTCGAGTGGAACTAACAATCGCATGGGAACAGAGGATACAAAAAATCGAGGTGGAGACCGACTCCAACATGGCGTTTGAAATTATTTCCAAAGGGAGCGGACGAGATCATGAGCTACACGATAAAATTGAGGAATGCCTCGCTCTCCTCCAGAAACCATGGCAACAAAAGTTCGTTTGGATTAGTAGAGAGGCCAATAAATTGGCGGATGCTTTAACTAAATCTTATGTTATGATTGAGGAAGAATCTGATGTTATATTGGATCAGCCCTCTTCCGTTTCATCTGTCTTGTATGCGGATATTGCCTAAGGGCCTTTAATTCATTTGAGTACCAAAAAAAAAATAGAAAAGTAGGACAATGGAATTATTATGTATGATGCCATACCCGAAAGAGAAATGTGGTGTATGGCATCTCAAAAAACTTTATTTGTGTAGCGCAAGTATTTTTTTCCATGTGTTGTTTAGAAGACGAACCAAAGTTTATACTAACTCTTATCATATTATATTTTTCTTATACTGCCCAAATGGCCATACTTTATGCTCAAATTGTCAATCAAACGTACGTTATTGCCCAATTTGCCACCATAATCTTGGGAAGATAGGGTGCCTAGCGTTGGAGCGAGTCGCAGAATCACCGGAGTTGCCATATGTTGTAAAGTGGACCCTTCTCGATAGAGCGAAAAACACGGCAATAATTGAAAACCGGATAAATAAATGACACACAGATTTTACGTGGAAAATCCCAAATTAATTTAGGGTGAAAAACCACGGGCAAGGTAGAAGAACTTCACTATGAGTGTAAAATAGGAATTACAACACTCCGACTTTTACCGTAGTAAAGTCGCACAAACTCTCTATTTTTACCTCACACTTACAACACTTTAAACCACTCTTTCTATATTACTAATTGTGTATTAATATATATATATAAGAGAGAGTTTAGTATTTGTTGGGATGGGATTATCGAATTGCCGGATGGAAGCTCCTATTTATAGGCCTCAATTGTTAAGAGTAAAGCCTTTACATTGCCGCCCCAATATAGCATCAATATTAAAGAAAGTCAGCCTCCCCAATCAATAGAAGTAGCGCTGCACTTTGAGATAAACAAATGCCGCCCCAACAATCTCCCACTTGAAGATTTGATTAGGGACTAATCAGATCTTCACACCATTCTTTCTACCTCGACATTCATGTTGCTTACGTTTTCACCAGACCACACGAGGACCGACACTGAACAAACTGTCAGCATTAACACTCTTCGTCAAAAAATCTGCTATGTTATCTTTTGTGTGAATCTTCTGCACATCCACAGTACCCTCCTCGACTTTCTCACGAACAAAGTGATACTGGAACCGAATATGCTTTGTCTTGGAATGAAACGATGGATTCCTTGCAAGATGCAACGCACTCTGACTGTCACAGAATAGAGAAATACTCTCTAGTTTGTGCCCGAGTTCCTCCATAACCATTTTCAACCAAATCGCCTCTTTACTGGCATGCGTAGCTGCCACGTATTCAGCCTCTGTTGTTGATGTCGCAACAACCGACTGTAACTTTGAAACCCAACTCACTGCACCTCCAGCAAGAGTAAACACATATCCTATCGTAGACTTTCTTTTGTCAAGATCACCTGCATAGTCAGAATCAACATAGCCCTTGACTGTAAAACCCGATCCTCCATAACATAATGCAACATCTGAGGTTCCCTAATGTATCTCAGAACTCTCTTTAATGTACTCCAATGCTCTCTTCCCGGATCCGCCATGTATCGACTAACCACTCACACTGCATGTGTAATGTCTGGTCTAGTACAGATCATAGCAAACATTAAGCTTCCCACTGCTGATGCATACGGTACTCGAGACATCTCCCTCCTCTCTTCTTCAGTGCTAGGACACATACTTGAGGATAACTTGAAATTAACAGGAAGAGGGGTAGAGATTGGCTTACAATTCTGCATACTGAACCGCCGCAAAATCTTCAATAGATAGTTCCTCTGAGAAAGCCAAATCTTCCTGCAATTTCTGTCTCGGTGGATTTGCATCCATAGAATCTTGTTTGTTGGTCCTAAGTCCTTCATTTCAAATTCCCTAGCCAGTTGAGCCTTCAATTCTTCAATACGAGCTTTGTTGGGGCCTGAAACCAACATGTCATCAACATACAACAGTAAAATAACAAAGTCATCACCAGATCTCTTGAAATATGCACAAGGATCTGCATTCAGCCTGTTGTATCCAAGGCTCATTATGAATGAATCAAATCTTTTGTACCAACACCTCAGCGCCTGTTTGAGACCGTACAAAGATTTGGTCAACCTGCAAACCAAGTTCTTTTTTCCTACTTCAATAAATCCTTCCGGTTGGAGCATATAAATCTCTTCTTCAAGATCACCATGAAGAAAAGCCGTCTTTACATCTAACTGCTCAAGATGTAAATCAAATGTAGCACACATCGCCAGAACCACCCGCACAGTTGTCATTCGGACCACCGGAGAAAATATTTCGTTGAAATCAATCCCCTCCTTCTGAGCATATCCTTTCACCACCAATCGTGCACGATACCTCTCCACTTGGTCATCATTGTTACGTTTAATTTTGTACACCCATTTGTTGCCAATGGGTTTCCTCCCTTGTGGTAGAGACACAAGTTCCCACGTTTTATTCTTATGGAGTGCTTCAATTTCCTCTTGCATTGCTGCCATCCACTGAGCTGCATTTGAACTACTCATTGCTTCCTAGAGAGTTGATGGCTCCCTGTCATCAGTTAAAAAACAATATGCAACATTGTTCTCCATAGAATAGTCTGAGTGCCAGCCTGGTGGTCTCCTGACATGTGTCGATTGACGTATCCCCGAGACTCCAGACTCCTTTGTCTCCTCAGGTTCATGCTCTGGTTCGGCAGGACCCTTCTGCTCATCATCCTTCTCGACTACTACTGTCGTAGTTTCTGGATCTTCTCCTGTGCTGCTATCATTTCCTTTCTTATCTTCCGTGAAGATAACATCCCTGCTTACAACAATTTTGTGGGCAGTGGGGTCCCACAAGCGTTACCCCTTCACTCCTTTAGCATACCCTAAGAACAAACACTTCATGGATTTTGGGTCCAACTTCGTTTTCTCGTGAGTATTAAACATAACATAAGCGGGACTCCCAAATACATGGAGATTAGAATAATCAACTGGTTTACCTGTCCACACCTCCATCGGTGTTTTCAGCCCAAGTGCTGTTGACGAAGATCGGTTCACCACATAACAGGCAGTATTGATTGCTTCTGCCCAGAACGACTTTTCTAAGCTTGCAGCCTGCATCATGGCTCTTCTTTTATCCAACAAGGTCATGTTCATCCGCTCTGCCACCCCATTCTGCTGTGGAGTGTATGCCGTAGTAAACTGCCTCTTAATTCCAGCATCTTTACAGAAGTCTTCAAACTCCTTGCCAGTATATTCCCCTCCATTGTCAGATCTCAGGCACTTGATCTTTTTCCCAGATTCAAGTTCCACCAGCACTTTGTACGTCTTGAACATCAAGAACACCTCAGCCTTACTCTTGATCATGTACACCCAACATCTCCTGGAGTAATCATCTATAAAAGACACAAAATACTTTGCACCTCCCATGGATAGTACTGGTGCTTGCCACACGTCAGAGTGAATCAATTCTAGAATGACTTAACTTCTAGAATCTGAACTACGAAACTTTATACGATGTTGTTTGCCAACAACACAATGATCACAAAAAGGTAAAGATACCTTTGTGAGGCCCGGAAGTAGTTTCTTCTCTGCAAGAACCTTCATGCCTTGTTCTGACATATGCCCGAGCCGTTGATGCCAAATCATTGATGATTTCCCAATCGACTCAGATGAAGCCACTGACGCTTCTCCCACTTGCAGAACACTCCCCTGTACCATGTATAAGTTTCCGGCAATCTTGTCCGCCTTCATCAGTACAAGCGCACCCTTTTTAACTTTCATGATCTTGTTTCGCGACCCAATCTCACAACCAAGATCATCGAGTTGTCCATAAGACAACAAATTCTTGCATAATCCCTCCACGTGTCGGACATCTTGAATGGTCTGAACAATCCCGTCGTGCATCTCCAGCTTGATCGTACCAACGGCAACAACTTTCAAAGGTTCATTTTTACAGCTATACACAGATCCTCCAACGATCGGTGTATACTCATGAAACCACTCCCTCCGGGGAGTCATATGAAAACTGGCTCCTGAATCAATAAGCCATACCTCATCGAAACCACGCATACCTCGAATAGCTGTTGCTGCTTCACAGCATAGTACATCACCATCATCTGAAGTGCTAGCAACGTTCCCCTAAGGATTAGAACTCTTTTGGTTTGAATCCTTAAGATTCCAACAGTCCTTCTTAAAGTGACCTTTCTTGCCACAGTGCCAACAACTGCCCTTGGTCTTTGACTTGGATCTCCCCTGTTTCTTACTCCCACTTGCACCGCGCTCCGTCGTTCTCCCTCTTGTCACCAACAAGGCACCTGCTTGTTGCGAACCTGCCTCCCTGTCTTCTCTGTTCTTGCGCCGACTCTCTTCTTCCAAAATAGCGGCTGCAATTTCGTCGAAGACCAAATAATCCGTGAGGACATTATTTGTTAAGTTGATGACAAGCTGGTCATACGAATCGGGCAGACTTTGCAGCAGAATTTCAGCACGTTCAACCACTTCTATTTTATGACTCAACGACGTCAATTGAGAAAATAGAGTATTTAGAACATTGAGGTGCTCAGTTACCGGGGTAGATTCCGCCATCCTCAGTGTGTACAATTTCCGTTTAAGGAAAATTTTGTTGTGTAGGGACTTCGCCTCATACAGCTTGTTGAGATGATCCCATATCTCCTTAGCTGTCCTCTTCTCCTCAACGTTTGACAACACGCCATCACCTAACGCCAGGTGAATATTTGCGATAGCGTTGCCGTCTATCTCGTTCCACTTCGTATCATCTGTGATTTCCACCAGTCTGTCGCCGATCGCCGCGAGACACCCATCTTTCCGCAAGATGGCTTTGATCTTCAGCTTCCACAACGAGAAATTACTCCCGTTGAAATTTTCGATCTCGAATTTCGCCGTCATTGCTTCTATCACGTACCACCGTCACTGAAAAATAATTTCAGTACGATACCCACAGATATCACCGAGACCCCGGATATGAACCGATGCTCTGATACCACTTGTTGTAAAGTGGACCCTTCTCGATAGAGCGAAAAACACGGCAATAATTGAAAACCGGATAAATAAATGACACACATATTTTACGTGGAAAACCCCACATTAATTTAGGGTGAAAAACCACGGGCAAGGTAGAAGAACTTCACTATGAGTGTAAAATAGGAATTACAACACTCCAACTTTTACCGTAGTAAAGTCGCACAAACTCTCTATTTTTACCTCACACTTACAACACTTTAAACCACTCTTTTTATATTACTAATTGTGTATTAATATATATATATATAAGAGATAGTTTAGTATTTGTTGGGATGGGATTATCGAATTGCCGGATGGAAGCTCCTATTTATAGGCCTCAATTATTAAGAGTAAAGCCTTTACATTGCCGCCCCAATATAGCATCAATATTAAAGAAAGTCAGCCGCCCCAATCAATAGAAGTAGTGCTGCACTTTGAGATAAACAAATGCCGCCCCAACACCATACACATGCCCTTGCACTGTGGCCAAATGCCCAGTCACTGGTGATATTCCGTTCCTCGTGGGACATCTCAAGAGCCACCACAAAGTAAATATTCATGATGGGCCTACTTTTAAACTAAGATATACTAATCCCCAAGATTTTGAAAACTTTACGTGGATGTTGGAGGTAAGCGCTCTCATCTTGGTCCAACTTTTACTAGGGATTACTACTATTAAGCCCTCCAAGAAAATTATAGACTCTTTCGAAATTTGAAATAACTACAAACACAACTTTTAAAATTTGAAAACCATAAATGGATCCCTGTTTTTCAGTGTTTTTATTATACAAGCGTAGCTTTCAGTTTATTTGAAATAATAATTTTATTAATGGTTTAACTCTGGTGGCAGTTCATCAATTGTTATGACTACCAATTTTGCGTGCACTTTGAGGCATTCAATCTAGGAAGGAAGCCAGTTTTCATCGCGTTCATTCTTTTCATGGGCGAAAATTTGGATGATGAGAAATTCAATTATAGCTTGGAAGTCAGAGGAAATCGAAGGAAAGTGACATGGGAGGGAATTCCTAGAAGCATTCGCGGCAGTCGTTTGAACATTCCAGACGACAATGATGGACTAATAATTCCAAGAAGCATGGCACTGAATTACTAAGGAGGTGACCAGACAGAACTGAATTTGACAGTGGTTGTTCGAATATGGAAAAACAAGCTTATGTGCTAAACGTAGAATGTCGCTAAAGCATTTCAATAAGTTTTGAATATGCCCTTGGGTTATAGTGAGTAGTTGCCTTTTGTGTTGAAGCAAAAGTTGAATCTTGTTCGGAGAAGCATCCGCTTTTGCTTTTTTGTGTTGAAGCAAAAGTTTATCGATTAGTTTTTTCCTAATGAAAACTTCATTTATCTTTTATATACTACTTCACTTGCCTTCAACCACAAGTTTAACATCTTGCTGCTTGCTCAATCAACCAAATGTAAGATACTTGCACTAAGGTGAAACAAGTAACAAGTATTTAATTAACATACCCAAACAATATGAGTCCTGTTGTACATCTCATCAGAGCAATTTATAGTTACAAAATGTCTAAAGATTATAAACTACTGATAATATTCCGATAATATTCCATAAGATATGAAAAGTATACATAATGAATCAAATTCAAATAAAAGCAGTTTCTCTGTTTTAGGAACGTATACATTATAATTATGTAATATTTGAGAATAAAATGAAAAATTACCCTTGTGTTATCTCTAATAGGCAAGATCCCCTTATGTTACTTTTTATGGCAGAAATGCAGCGTTTAGCGTGATCAATAGTGCACAAGAAATTGTAAAGTATATGTTTGTTGTCTCCAAAAATGACAAATGATGTGTGTGTGTGTGCGCGCACACACTTATTCAAAGGACGATCATAATTATTTTAATCCAACAACAATCTTAAGTTATATAAAAATCCTAAGGTTACTCTACTGGCCTACAAGATTCTCAAAAAATATGTTTATTTTATCGCCCCCACGAGATGAAAAATCATGTAACGGTACAATGAGTTCTAAGTCCTGGAGTAGCAGAAATGCATAATATGCCCACTAACCATTTCTACATTTCATTTTTGCCCAGCAGTTTTTAGGTCTTAATTTATTGACTGCATATTTGCATTTGGATTGCAATTTATGCCCAATTTTAGCCCAATCGGGCTTTAGTCCTACGTGGAAGCTGGCATGGTTAAGTTGCTAGCTGGTGCGTGCGTAAAATGTTTTTGTATTGTCAATTAGATTAATGCACACAAAATCGTAAGTCTACGAGTCAAGTAATAATAAAATGGTAAGTAAGTATAACTGACCACGTACCGAATCTCTGGAGAGTAGTTATTTGAAATTTAGCAATTATATTGTTGAACACTGGATGGGTTGCTTTGTTTTTATCTTCGAATAAATGAAGACATAGAAATATAATTAACTAAAGGCTAATTAGAATGCGAGAGTAAGTTTAACTACCAATTAACTAAAGATTGGAAATTGAAAGGTTAAAGAGATAAAGCTATTTAACTAAGAAATAATTTAATTGATTGATTGGTTGGAATCTAATATTGTAAAATAAAATAATTAAAAGGTATCTAAGAGAAGAATTTCATTAATATCGGATGCATGTATTTCATAGATAAAATACAAATAACTCATATGCAAACCTTTACCTATTGATGGTTGTTTTGTTTCTATGTTGATGTGATAAATTAGCCATATTTCTTATGTACTAAAGAACCCTTTAACACATTATGATGTCAGGCCGTTAAGCACTCTTTCCTCGGCAGAAGTTCACCATGTCATTGGATCTATGCACTGTATTTAAAGAGAATTAGAGTTACCAACTATGAACTAGATTCCACGAAGCACGTTAATATCGAAGGTCTAAAGATTTATCTGCCATATCTATTGTGTTAGTGTTGCGTTAACAATTTGTAATGCATAATTTAGCATAATAATAGGTTTCTCAACATCACTACTCTGGTTCATAGAAATGCGTGTATCGAGCATACCAAGTAACATATGCAACAAATAGTATCCAACAAAATATAGTCATCAATAAATATAATCAAAACATAGGTTCAAGGTGCATCCATATGAGATTAACTAAATTTGACTGTCAGATACTGAGAGGATTAGCTACTCCTAGTCATATTCGAATCACAACAATTCATAATAGATTATTCAATCAGGAAAATAAAATATTACTCATGATCCTCTGATTGTTGACTCCTCTTGTTCAGATTTATCCCTCAACAATGACTGTAGTGCTACAAACGGTAGAATTTTTGCTCCTCTAACCCTATAATGCTTTTGTAAGTGTTTGCAAGTGGATTCTAAAGTTGTACCCTAGCTGCTGAACGTCTCTTCATATTTATAGATTTTCTTGTTTTGTGCTCCGTTTTAGATTTTCTGAACGTCGGCCCATGTTCAGTACTTGATCGCGCCTGAATCGCTCAAGGATCGCACCTGAGACGCGCGATATGATCCGATCGTGCTCTAATTGCGCTTGCTTCCGTTTCTTCAACTTTCTCGTGCGATTTCGCTCTTGCTCGCTATACATTCTGTTTTCTGGTTCCATTAGTGGCGTGATTGGTAGTGTCGAAGCCCTAATGCCTCGTATTACGAAATAGTGCTGAAATCCTACAAATAAGCATTGTTTTGCTTCGACTCGACTAAAACTACAAAAACAATGAAACATTACTATAAAGTAAAATTGCCACAAAGATTGTACAAAGGCATAAGAAATTAGATACTCAAATCGCTATAATTATTCGTTCATCACTAACCACATATTAAAATGTCATTCCAGGTGGCAACAACAATTTTTCAGGTCATATTTACATAAATATATATACAAAAACATAATTACAATACACTACATAAATTAACAATAAATATTTATGTTTTTAAAAAGGTCGTCTTCCCAACCACCGCCACAACACCACCAAATTTCGGGCCCCAAATCCACCAATACCCCCGTGAAATCCCACTCCCATCAAACCCAAACAACACCACTCCCATATTTGATGGGTTATACAACTTATCGGCGAGTTGCGATTTCGAGTGTGGTGGTGGTTATATTGCAGTATGGAGTGTGGTGGCGATGATGTTGCGATTTGGATAGTGGTTGGCTTGTGTGGAAATTTGGAATATGGTGTGTTGTGGTGGTGGTGGTGCGATTGGATTGTGGTGGTGGTGCAATTTGGAGTATGGTGGTGGCTCTATTTGGAGTGTGGTGCGGTGGTGTCGCAATTGAAGTGTGGTGGTGGTGGTGGTGAGATTTGTAGTGTGGGGGCGGTGGTGTTGCGATAGGACTGTGGTGGTGGTGGGATTTATTAGTGGTGGTGCAGGGCATCAGTGGTTGGGTTAGTGGGAAGAGATTATTAGGTGCAGTCGTTGTAAGATGAGTTGGTGCATCATGACGGTTGTTGCTACCAATACACGGTGAAGATGGGGTGTTGGGTGGTTACTTCCTACAAGTTATGGAACTCTTTTGAATCTCAACTCTCGGTTGTACCACATCGCACATACAACGATTGTACATAATTATTTTTCGTTGGTGGGGCGGGGGTGCGTGGAGGGGTAGTAAGAAAATGAACTGTTTATTTATTTTTCTTAAGAAATAAAATTTAACTACTATAATTGAGCTTCGCAACATTACAATTCTATGATCAACTTTTATAACTAACATAACATATAATAAACCTAATAATATTCTTAGCTTGAGAAAAAAATAAATTAACCTATGTGGCATCTACATAGAAAAAAAGTCAGATTTGTACCCGATTGAGCATATATTGCAACCAAATGCAAACTTCTTGTCTATATTTTACGGCTAAAAAATCTGCAGGACAAAATTAAAAAATAACAATAGTACTGGTTGGCAGATTCTGCATGTCTGCCTACTTTTTATTGGTAAAATTCGTCGCGGCGTCTTTTTTAGTCAAACAAGCAATAATACGCCTCCTTTCATAAACTGTCATACTTGGTTTCTAAACTGTCATACTTGGTTTCCTTGGTTTTATTTTATTTTAAATTGCAAGTATTATTTACTTTCAATCTGATAGAATTCAAATTACGATTTTTTACTAAAATAAACTGAATAATTGTGCAATTGCTTGATAGAGTTCAAATTAAGATTTTTTACTAAAATAAACTGAATAATTGTTCAATTGCTTAATATTATTGTCTGTTTCTTCGTATGTTTTATTAAAGCTCAAGTAAATTGGTTAAATTAACATACATTGTAGTTTTAAAGAAATTCTCATTAAAACTTAAATATTTTTAGAAATAAGGAATAATAAATTTTGGTTTATTGGGCATGATTTATGTTTTTGAATGCCAAGGGTAACAGTTATATTTTACATTAGTTTGGCTACAGTGTTAAAGCAATCGAATAAAAGGGGATGGTTGGTAATAAAATAAGGGAAAACATGGCTTGCTCCCTAGATTATGGTCCTCTTCTACAAAATAATTTATGTACAACCAACGTATGAATGATGTGGTACAACCGATGGTTGAGATTAAAAAGAATTCTCTAAATTAAAGAAAATAACCATCCAACACCTCATCCCCACCGTGTACTGGTAGCAATAACCGATTGGATGCACCACCTCGTCCTACAGAGGTTGCAGCTAATAATCTCCCTTCTTCTACGTACCTTATTGAAATTTTAATTTTATCGCTTACCTCCCTCACTTAGCTTAATCAAATCACTTTGTCCACCCAATGTAATTATTCTCTTAAATGGTCTTTAAGTAGTCTTCGAAGGTATAAGTGATAATTGTGTCATATTATAGGGACCAAAGTGATTATTTTTCAAAGTTCCAAATTGATATTTTTCAAAACAACCAAGCAAAAACGACAAAACAATTATTTCTTAAGTATTTACATCTATATACACAAATTAATTCTTCAAAAGTGATTATATCCCTAAAAACTAAGTCAATAAATTCGGCAATGCTTAAAATTATATCCCTAAAATATAAAATATTAACAAAATAATTATAAGTTCTCATAAATCCCAATTAGTAAATTTTACAAAGAAAAACCTCATTGCATAACCTTTTGTCCGTCGCTACTGATAATTACCGTTGATATTAGCTGTCACACTAATACATGTTAATGTTACAATTGTAACGGTAACTTTTTAATTCCTAAATCCTAAACCCTAATAGTACCAATGATTGGTCCGTCGAAATTGACCCTCATTAGCGACGGCCCTGCGGTCATACGTTTACCCTAACACTAAAGATCACCCGGTCGTCACAAATGAGGGTAAATAGTAACGGTCGGGCCATTGGTATTATTATTCATGTTCGTAAAATACGCTTTTTGCATGATTATTTAACATATATTCGTGGTTTAATTATCGATTACGACAATAACAAATACGAATTAGTTGAATAAACAAAAAATATAACTTTCATTGCACAATCACCATCATTTACAAGGCAGGTTCCTAATGACATTACTACCTAATGATGATGTATGTAATAACCATACATATATACTTATATTTTATACTAATCAAATTTATCTAACATCCATACATACACATTGTAACGAACGTCATTCCCATATGAGGCATGATAACAACTTCGTAAGATCAATTGTAGACCATATATAAATGTATAATTACACTGTTGCTTCAATCGTATATAACTTAGTTAATTAACAATACGTTTGTGTTTTGATAACCAAATACTAGCATATATATTTATATATTTCTTGATTTTACATATATTAAGAATATATTAACTAAAATCATACAAATGTCAAATTTATTTAAGTCATATAAAGAAAGGCCAAAAGGGGGCAATAGTGACGGCCCGGCTGTCACTACTAATCTTCAAACGGTATAACCCGACGGCCAGACCATCGCTACTAATCTTCAAACAGCAGTAGCGACGGCCTGGCCGCTGCTGAAACTGGGCAAGACATTTACCGACGGCTACTACTCCCAGAATTTGGGAGAATGTCAAAATTTTCAAAAAATTCAAATACTAGCTACGGTCGGGCCGTTGGTATTGACCCCTAGAAATGGCGGGCACAGGCAGAAAGTTCAAAGTTTTATGAAAATTTACATTTTTCACACAACATTATAGATACTTCCTCATCTTCAAACCTTCATTTTCAATATCCAAAAAATTACCCAACACTTTCTTCAAAGTTTTTTTTTTCATTTCTCTAAACAATTCTTCGTGTCTTCAAAGTTCTTCATTTCTTCAGTGATTTTTCTCATTTCGTCAAACTTTTTTTTCATTTCTTGAAACTTTTTCTTCATTTCTTCAATTTTTTCCTTCATTTCTTCAAAATTTTCTTCATTTCTTCAAAAACAAATCAATTTCAAGCATATCTCTTTTTACTCCTATTTAAAGATTCTTCTACTAAACACACAACACAACAAGATTCATATACTTAAAATCAAAATAATAATATTCCGGCAATTTCACAAATTACCATAATACTTCAGATTTATTTTATTCTGTTAAATGTTAGTATCTACTACAGGGTCGTCGCTGCTAATATTTAACCTTTAACATTAGTAGTGACAACCAGACCTTCACTAATGCCATTTGGGTCATTAGTGATGGCACGGCCGCATGTAATGGGTTCAGATCATTTGTGAGTGCTCGACCGTAGAAAATGAGGTTTCATGCATTAATGACGGCCCATCAGTCATTACTGAGTTGAACACAGTTTCGACGGTTGAGCCATTGGTTATAAGCATACACTTAATACCGATGGCCAGCCGTCCCTAATTGTTAGCAACATCCAGACAGACGTTAAAAGTAGTGACGACCCAACGGTCGGTAAGCTCTGTATTACCGAC
Organism: Linaria vulgaris; assembly: GCA_948329865.1. NCBI lineage: Eukaryota > Viridiplantae > Streptophyta > Magnoliopsida > Lamiales > Plantaginaceae > Linaria > Linaria vulgaris. The sequence continues at coordinate 72,842,574 of OX415251.1, read as the reverse complement.
CACCGAGCCATCGGTAACCATTACCAACGGAGTTACTACTGACCGCACATTAGCGACGATCAATAATGTGTTATAACCAAACACAAATGGGTCATTAGCTATCGCTCTGACCGTAGGTAATGCTTGTTATTCTTGTTGTGTGTTGGGCGTCATTTTCTTCTATTTCACCTTTTTTATCCTTCTATTCAAGTAACGTCAGCTGCTACCACCGTCGTTCGATCATACGCTGTGGTCGAGTGACAGCATCTTCCTCACCGAGATTTAGTAACAATCAAGTAAACCATTCTACGTGACTTTCTTAAACCCATTTACAATAATTTGTTGATTTTTTCCCATTATCATTACATCCAAAGAGCAACATACAAATATGTCATAAGAAAGCATTAAAAACTATGAAATGGTGAATTATCACAAAGCGGGATGGGTGGGGTTGGGTGGATGCAGGTGGTGGAGTGGATCCAATTGTGTGGTGGTGGAGATAGTGCAGTCGTTATACGATAACGTGGCACATCCAATTAGTTATTTTATAAGAAAGCATTATCAACTACGAAATGGTGAATTGTCACAAAGTGAGGTGGGTGCAGTGGGCTAGAAGCTGGTATGTGGTGGTGGGGTGAATGCACGAAAAAATTATTATTAGGTGTTGTCGTTGTACGATGATGTGGCATATCCAGTTGTTATTGTTACTAATACACAATTGGGTTATGAGTGGTTATTTTCTATAACTCCCGTAGTTGTTGTTGTTGTTTTGTTTTTTTTTACCTACAAATCATTATTATAGAATTGTGTTATTGCTTTTGTAATGTTTCACTTTTGATATTATTTTATAGATATTTGAAAATCAATTAATTAGATGCTTTTATAAAATATTAATTGAATATAAATACAATTATTTAAATATAAATATTAAATTCAAATTCAGTTAAATGTTCAACATGAGAATTAAACTCAAGTATATAAGTAATAATTAAAATATCTAAAAGTAACTAAAAATATTTGAATCAATTTTCTATATTATAGGATATAAATGGAATTTTTTAAGCATTGGTCTATGTTCTATTGATACATACAAGTTTTTTTTCCCATAAGAAGACAACATATGTATACTTTGTTTAAAGATTATGCTAGAAACCCTGGCACGTAGTCCCTGCATAATTAAAAAGTTATTCTAATTTATATGGTGAACAAATAACTTAAAAAGTAAAGATTAAATAGGATGGAGAATTTATATAAAAAGTTCTAGATTTTGAAAAGTTAAATCATCAATCATTATAATTACTGTAGTTAAAGATTCTGCTTAAATCCTAAGGCTAAATTAGAAACTTAATAATAAAATATTTTGCCAGAATTAAAGCTAAAATTGAAAATTAAAGATTTGGTGTTACTGTTTCTCTTTTTTTATATAAGAAATTACAGGATATCATTTAAATTTTTTTGTTTAAAATTACATGTCATCGCGCATGCAGCGACAATTAATTATTCAAAATACTTAAATTCTGACTCACGAGCCACGTGTGTTTTTGAAGTGGCAATGGGGAATTGCGATCGTGTGGAAACTAAATTGACAAGCGGAAACAACATAACGTAACCAATTTAAAACTCAATTTGAATCGAGTTATTCCACGCTCAAAATAGTACATCGATTCATTCACATTCAAGCACGGCTTGAAACACTGTTACAGAAAAATAAATAACTAATCCGCTTATCATTAAGAGCTTGTTGGTTGCCAGGTGGGGATTAGTAGATATTAAATCTGATACATGGTATTTTGCAGGATTGCATCAGCTTTGGTTCCATAAAAACTCTTGAAAATAAAAAGGACCCCATGTTTGGTTGCTTTTTTTTTTTTTTTTTTTATATAGATAGGAAGGGGAGACCCCGAGAAGAGAGAAATAACTTTCTACTCCACTATATATCAAAAGCCTGTACCACCAACGACATCAAAAAGAATATACGGGGACACCGACAGCGGGTCTTGTGCATAGAACTGGACAGCGGGTCTTGCGCATAGAACTGGACACCGTACGTCAACGAGTTGGCCAATGTTGGCTAGACGATCTGCCATAATATTGGTTTCTCTATATCCATGTTGAACATCCCACGATTGAAAACCAGCTATTAGTTGCCGACATCATGAACTGATTAGATTGGAATGAGCCAACATTACTACACCTCTAGACCCCTATTAATGAGAAAGTTACAAAATTATCCTTTCTCTTCCTTTCGTTTCCAGAAATCCCAACTTTTAGTTACGCATAAAAAAATCAGAAATTTCTGTACGGCCACCGCCAAAAATGTTCTCCAAATTGCTAATGAACTCCTTTGCTCGTCTTCTTTTTGTGATGGTAATTGCAATTATGATCTGTACTTTGTACTGTTTATGTGGAACATTCTTTTTTTTGGGGTTCTATTATTGGTGTTTCTAAGAAGCACCTTACTTTAACTTAATTATTTATTCAATCTATCACTCGTAAATGTTGTTAAATTTACTGCCTTATTTGAGATTCCTGCTTTGATGTTACACAGTTGCTGCATAACAAATATAGACTCTGTAATTGTGTAGCAGCTTTGTGCGTGATAGGAAAAAATTATCTCGTATTTTAAGAGCACTTTTTGGCATGAGTATTACTTTATAACACTAATCACCAACTGCTGCCGCTATAACGATTCATAAATAGTACGACGTAGGAGGCCTTCCTAATTTATCTCATTCTTTTCGGCCAATTGTTATTTCCTCTATAAACTTTTCTCTCCTTGGCTATGTTGGTACCTAGGTATTTGGCATACGACCATTTTTTCGGAATAAGGGAAGCATGACACCTGGAGGTAGAGCCTCTGAGAGCATAGTCGGGTCCTGCAATGGTGAATCAAGGAGGATTACAACTCTTAATGTTGTGAAGCGGCACATAACATCTAATACCGCCATTGATGAATTGCTTGAAAGACTTGTTTGCATGAATTTCATGCGTCATCCTATTCATCAGGTGACTTCTCTTTATTTTACCTTGATGTACTTCAGTCACTACAAGAAATCTCCACAATGGAGACGAAAAAATAGGAACGAAATTGCGTTCCCCTATAATGGGAACGACATTTTCCTTTCCATTGCATTTTATCGGCATAAAAAACAAAAGCAAATTATACTCATAGCAATGAGAACCAAATGTTTGGTTCCCATTGAGAGGTGGTTCCCATTAGTGACACCTCATCACAATGGGAACCATACTTTGGTTCCAATTGATTTAAAAAAAAAAGAAAAAAAATAGTAGTAAGTCACCGTAGATTATTCTAGAAAATCACTTGTCCCTTCTTTCATTTCACTCACACACTAAACATACATCGGGTTTTCTTACAAGATCATCAATTCCGCCCCAAATCAGCCGTTTTCATAAGCTTCTTGTTGATAGTTGATTTCTTAATTTCCATTGGGTTTTTTCTCGTAATTTTAGATCCGGTCTTAATCTTGATTATTTCTTGATTTTTATGTTGTTACTTGTTTGTTCTTTTTTAGTTGAGTAGTGTTTGGTGTTGCGTGTTCTTAATTCGAAGTTGTATTAAGGGTTGAAGAAAAAAGGAAAGCGTTACGTGTTGCATGTTGTTTATATTATGGTGAAAGCAATTTAAGGATTAGGGGCTTGGTGAATTTGATTTTGACTAAAATTGGGGAAGACAAGTGCAAATGAGTAGAGTGTGGACCACTTTGGATTTAGAGGCATTTTTAGTTAAAAAAAACTCATTTCTCAGGACACACTTTTGAGAGTGAGTAGCAGCAGTGTTTTAATTAGTTGTACTTTCTTATTATTGTTATTTAAATTCCTGCTTTTCTTATTTCCTAAATTACCCCATATGGGATGATATGTACTTAAGAAGATTCTGCTGCAATGAGCTCATTATTATGTTTGCAATTGAGGTTAAAATTATGCTTTGTCCAATTCTGCTTTGTTCAATTCTGCTTGTTCAACTTTCTTTTCTTAATCTGCAAATCATTGATAATTGTTCTTCCTTTGAAGCTCAAGTATAAAAAGTAATGTTTTCTCAAGACAAATATTGTAGGCAATTAAGAAAAGAATTTTCTTCAAAGATGATGTATATTAGAGTTCAGGAAAATGCGTTTGGAATCTTAAATGTGTTGACATCTGAAATTGCCTTTCAAGACTGTACACTATTTTGATAGTTAGATTAGATTATATAATTGCAGATTTTATGTATTATATCTTGTACTTATTGAAATATAAGATTTTAATTTAAAATATTTCTATCTCTAAGCGGTAAGATGAAGGAAGGGCAAGGAGCCAGCGACGTGAAAAAGGTTTAAATCACTTCCTAAATCACGTCCTTCTCGTCGTGTTTCATACTGGGGCATCCCTCGGGATACCATGCCTCCTCCTGTGATTGATCCGACAATAAAGCCTACTCCCGTGACTGATCCGACGATAGAGCCTACTCTTATGACGACAGATCCGCCAATAGAGCCTACTCCCATGACTGATCCGCCAAGAGAGTCTACTCCCGTGACTGATCCGCCAATAGAGCCTACTCCAGTGACACCTTCTGGATCTTCGGGAGTGGCAGATGATGTCATCGATGTTCCTTGAACTACTAATGCCCCCACGAATACTATCTTGGAGGATCTGTAGGATTTGGTCGGTCCTATTCTTATTGGACCTTTGCCACGCCCTACTCATTCACCGTGGGGATCGGCATCAAATATGTCACATGCCCATTACTCTGTCCCTCATCCCGCTAGAAGCCAGTCTTCTCTAGTCTCACACTCGGCATCATCTCCTTTCTCTAGGAAGGCTGCTTCCACGAGCTATGCTGGACTTTCGTCATCACAAGCCTATGACTCATCCGATTCATTTGATTCATCCGATAGCTCTAGCACTGACGAATATGATACTCATAGCTAAGAGACCGAGACCGATACTGATAGTGGGAAAATAGGTCGCGGTCCCTCTAAAGGAGTTTTGCCAGTTGATTGAAGGTGGATTCGTATTGATCGGAGTGTTGATCGGAGGTGGGTTCATATTGATCGAAGGTGCAAGCTTCATCCCGTGCAAGCTTCATATGCTTCGACTTCCTATCCATGTATGTTGTGTACGGCTTCCTCAAGGTCCTCTTAAGAATAGCACCGATAATCGTAGTTATCATATGACTTTCTTCCCACAAACCAGTATGTGGATCAATACGAAGCAACCTCTGATCACCACTACGGTCAGCTGGCAAAACTTAGTTAGAGGGACTGCGACCTGTCACTACAAGAAAATTGGGTCATTTCTGACCGGAACTCCGGTCGGAAATAACCTGAATTTGGCTGGGAAAGACCTTTTCCCACTATCACTATCAGTCTCTGTCTCGGGCTCGGTCTATGAGCTATGACTGTCATCCTCGTCAGTGCTCGAGCTATCAGATGAATCGGATGAATCATAGGCTTGCGATGATGTAGGTCCAACATAGCTCGTGGAAGCAGCCATCCCAGAGAAAGGAGCTGATGTCGTGTGTGAGCCGAGACAGGACTCGCTTCTAGTGGGATGAGGTACGAAGTAGTGGGCATGTGACGCATTTGATGTTGATCCCCGCGGTGAATGAGTATCGACCAAATTCCACGAATTCTCCAAGATAGTATGTGTAGAGACGTTAGTGGCTCTAGGAACATTGGTGACATCATCTTCCACTCCCGAAGTTCCAAGAGGCATCACTGGACTAGGCTCTATTGGCGGATTAGTCACGGGAGTAGACTCTCTTGGCGAGTCAGTGATGGGAGTAGGCTCTATTGGCATATTAGTCGTCATGGGAGTAGGCCATATTGTCAGATCAGTCACGGTAGTAGACTCTATTGTCGGATCAGTCACAGAAGGAGGCGTAGTATCCCGAGGGATACCCCGATATGAAACACGGCGAGAAAGACGTGATTTGGATCTTTTTCTCGTCGCTGGCTCCTTGCCATTCCTTCGTACCATCTAATTATAGAAACATTTTAAGTTAAAATCTTATATTTCAATAAGCTTAAGATATAATACATAAAATCTCTACTTATATAATTTAATCTAACTATCAAAATAGAGTACAGTGTTGAAACACTTTTTCAGATGTCAACACATTTAAGATTCCAAAGACCTTTCCCTGAACTCAAATTTTGTCCAGAGCAAACATTACTTTTTATACTTGAACTTCAAAGGAAGAACAACTACCAATGATTTGCAGATTAAGAAATGAAAGCTGAAGAAGTATAATTGGACAAAGCAGAATTGTAACCTCAATTGCAAACATAATAATGAGTTCATTGCAGTAAAATCTTCTTAAGTACATATCATCCCATGTGGGGTAATTTTGGAAATAAGAAAAGTAGGAATTGAAATAACGGTAATAAGAAAGTACAACTAATCAAAACACTGCTCCTCCTCACTCTCAAAAGTGTGTCCTCAGAAACGAGTTTTTATTACTAAATATGCCTTTAAATCCAAAGTGATCCACAGTGTACTCATTAGCACTTGTCTTCCCAAATTTTAGTCAAAATCAGATTCACCGAGCCCTTAATCCCTAAATTGCTTTCACAATAGCAGCATATAAACAGCATGCAACACCAAACACTTTCCTTTTTTCTTCAACCATTAATACAACTAAGAATTAACAACATGCAACACCAAACGCTACTCAATTAACAAAGAACAAACAAGTAACAACATAAAAATCAAGAAATAATCAAGATTAAGACCATATCTAAAATTACGAGAAAAAAAACCAACGAAAATTAAGAAATCAACTATCAACATGAAGCCTATAGAGTGGAGATTACAAACTTTTTTCGAACTAGAGGAAAATACGGCTGATTTAGAGAAAAAATGATGATTTTGTAAGAAAACCTAATATGTATTTAGTGTGTGCATGTGAAATGAAAGCTAAGTGTGCGTGTGAAATGAAAGAAGGGAAAAGTGATTTTTTGGAATAATCTACGGTGACTTATTATTATCTTTTTTTTTTTTAAATCAATGGGAACCAAAGTTTCGTTCCCATTGTGATGAGGTGGCACTAATGGGAACCGAACATTTGGTTCCCATTGCTATGAGTATAATTTGCTTTTTTTTACACCGATAAAATGCAATGGGAACAAAAATGTCGTTCCCATTACATGGGAACGCAATTTCGTTCCCATTTTTCTGTCTCCATTTTGGAGATATCTTGTAGTGAATGAATGTGAATGTACATTGAGCAGCTGAAATCATTATTATTTTAGCTACATTCTCAAAATATATCCAAGTGAAAGTGTTACGGAAACATAACCTTGAAGAAGATCATAGGTGATGAACTTAGTACTTGAGATTTGCATGACTCCGGTGGGCCACATGCGTTATTTGTAATATGCATGGTTGAGTAAATGTTTTCTGACTTGTAAGTTTGTCCTTTTGCAAAAACAATTTCCTATGTTCTCTCTCATGAGGGGGACTTCTCCTATTGTGAAATTGTGCTTCCAAACACACTTTGGCTTGTCGGCTTGAAATCCTCTTTCACTCATCTTCTCTATCTCAACCCCAATTTCATCACCATGGCTTTACCAGAAATTATTCAAAACCATCCCCTGCCCACCAATACCATCCTAATAAAAGTTATATCTTCAAAGATACTCAGTTTCCCGGCCATTCCGGATACTATGCTTATAGCATGGGGAATAAGAGACCGTAATGAGGTCAATTTCATATAATAAAGCACGATTGCAGTTATTTTATACTCTACTCAAGCAAAAGAGAGAATTTTTGCTCAAGCTCCTTGGAATTTCAGAGGCTATCCTATCATGTTGTTGTGAAGGAATGGACCCTCGATAAGGCACTCGAAGACATCGTTTGGACATAGTACTTGCTAATAATTCTTGGTGTTTAATTTCCCACGTGCTACTATCTTTCACCTTCCAGCGGTCAGATCAGACCAATGCCCTATTCTTTTAGTGCTAGATTTTAATGGCTTTAAATCTCGCAGACCGTTTAGATTCAAGAACATGTGGACCTTGGATGAATCTTGTAGAGATGTTATTCTTAATTCTTGGTAGACCCCTGTTAGCGCGTCGCCGCAATTCAGAGTTATCTCTAAATTTCGGTCTCCACGTAAAGCTATGTGCGACTGGAATAAAAAATCTTTTGGTGATTGCACCAACAGGTCTAATGTTATTTTGAAAAGAATTGAAGTTTTGCAAGCCTCATTTCGTTGTGTCGAGTTGTATTAGGAGAAAGAGCTACTTCAAGTGGAGTTGGATGAACTAAGAAGAAGGGTCGAGATCCAATGGAAGCAAAAAGCAAAAGAAAATTGGCTTAGGGATGGTGATAATAACACCAGGTTCTTTCACCTTTCCACGGTTATCAAGGAAAAGGTAAATCATATTCACTTCATTAAGTCTGAAACAGGGGACAAACTCACAGAGTGGGAGAGTATCAGTAAGGAATTCCTTACTTTCTCCGAGGACTTATTCAAATCTGATTTTGATAATTCATGTTTACCGCTTCGAGTTGATCTTGAAGGCTTGTTTGAACCATGTGTCACTAATGATTTAAACACCAATCTGTGTACTACTCCTTTCCCCTTGGAAATTAAAAAAAGTCTTTTTTAGCATGAATGATAATAAAAGTCCTGGTCCCGATGAGTTTTCTCCATTTTTCTTTAAGCATTTTTGGGACATTGTTGGTAAAGATATGTGTAAGGTCGTGCAAACTTTTTTCTCTGAACATGCATTACCAGATGATTTTAACAAAAATTTTATTGCCCTTATCCCGAAACATACTAATGCATGTACCGTGGAAAAGTTTAGACCCATCAGCCTTTGTAACATTGTTTATAAGGTGATTACAAAAATTCTGGCTAATCACATTAAGCCTCTTTTTGCCAAGATTATCAATCCCCTACAGTTTGCTTTCGTGGCAGAGCGACATATCCTTGATAATAATATCATTTCCCACGAAATCATGCATTATTTGAATTGTTAAAAAGAGAAAAAAGGCTTTATGGCTTTCAAGGTTGATTTAGCTAAGGCATATGACCGAGTTGAGTGGCCTTTGCTCTACCGTTTGATGTGCAACCTCGGTTTTTGTAACAAATTTGTCTATTGGATTATGCTATGTGTTACAGGTGGTTCGTTCTCTATCATTATTAATGGTCAGCCGGGCAAGTGGTTCAAACCTTCTCGTGGTATCCATCAAGGAGACCCCCTCTCACCGTATCTTTTCATATTGTATTGTGAGATGCTCTCACGTCTTATCTCGATGGGGGAATCGAGTTTCCATTTTAAAGGGATAAAAGTTTCTAGAAATAGTCCTGTTGTTTCCCACCTTCTCTACGCTGATGATTTAACTTTTATTTTGTAGGTCCGAGAAGGAGGATCTTAATGCCATCAATCGATACCTTGATAAATTTCAAACATGGGGCAGCCAAGTTATAAGCAAGAGCAAGTCATTTGTGCACTTCAGCAAAAATACACCTCTGCATTCCAAGTTGAATATCCTTAATTTGCTTGGTGTTCATGAGTGCCACCATCAGGAAAAACACTTGGGGATACTGTTTTGCAAGCCTTAAAGAAGAAAAGAAGCCTTTGAGTTGATTCTGGACAAGCTTAATTCTGGGCTTAGTGGATGGAAATGAAGTACATTATCTCAAGTAAGTAGAATAATGCTTATTGGATCAGTTATGCAAATGACTCCTACATACTATATGGCCAACTTCATCCTCCCAAAGACCATCTCTGATAAAATGAATAGTGTGGCGCTGCAATTGTTTTGGGGAGAAAATAAGAATAATAACATTTTGGCACTAAAGAGTTAGGATTCGATTTGTCGGCCTAAGAAAGTTGGTGGGCTCGGGTTCCGTCGATCTAAAGATCACAATAGAGCGTTGGTTGCTAAATTAGCATGGAATGTGGTTGCGAAAGACAGCAAAATATGGGTGGACCTGATCCATACCAAATATGTGAGGGGTCGAAATTTTCTTTTGACAGATTCTCCGAAGGGTAATCTGTCTTGGGTGGCTAGAGATATTTTCAAAAGCAGGGATATTATTAAAAGAGGTGCTTGTTTCAATATTTCAGCCGACTCCGATGTTAATATATGGACAGATCCGTGGATGCCCGCTGTTGAAGGATTCTCCCCTCCAACAGATCTTGCTTCGGTTAATTTGTCCTCTTCTGTCTTTAAAGTTCAAGAGCTGATTTGCCCTACTACAAGAAGTTGGAATTATGATATTATTGAACTTTTCTTTGGTCCGGATTTAGGAAGAGAGATCATGAAGGTCCCTATTTCTAACTCTCCAGAGGTTAACAAACTTTTGTGGGTTCCCTCTTTGTCAGGGAAATTCTCCACAAAAAATGCTTACCTTGAGATTATTAAACTGCACATTGTTGGGGAAACTTGTGATCTTTGGAAGATTATTTGGGCTGCAAACATTCACTTCCGTCTTAAAATCTTTCTTTGGAAATGCTTGGCCAATGCTCTCCCCTCCCGCGATGTGCTCAACTCCACATTCCATGTCGAGGACAAATTGTGCCCGCTTTGCAACAACGGAGCTGAATCTCTTGAACACTTGTTCGTTTATTGCAAATTTGCCTCTATTATTTGGTTTTGTTCTAAATGGAATTTGAGATTAGAGTCGATCTCGCAATTTTCATTGACTGATTGGTTTTATTTTATCTTTTCGTGTAGGAAAGAGCAAGTCCCGGGGTCCATTGACTAGTCTGAATTTCTTACTTTCACAGCAGTTACTATGGAGTCCATTTGGTACCATATGAATAAAGCGATCCATCACCAACACCACCTCGAACCTAAAGATTTGTTGAAAATTATTTGCAACAAGGTGGCTGATTTTAGGAAAGGAAATGCAGATTGGGCCAGAAAAAAGAGAAGTGCGATGCACCAAATCAGTTGGAAAAAGTCTCCGAGACGTTGGACAAAATTTAACTCGGATGCGGCATTTAAAGAAGAAGGCACTACAATTGGAGTGGTTGCCGGAAATGAGCACGTTCTTTTGTGTTTTGCTTTGCAAAAACTGTGGAGTGCCTAATCCCACGATGGCCGAAGGTGTCCCTCTCTTGGAAGCGGTTAGTATTGCTCATGACCGTAGAATTGAAGAATCTATTTTTGAAACAGGCTCAGGTGGTTATCTGTATGATCCATGATGTTGATCTTCAACTTGATTGGAGTGTTGAGCCATTTGTCGATAGTATTAGGAAATTTTGGAACGGGTGGCCGAAATGGTGTTTTCGATATATCCTCCGTCATTGTAATTTTGCAGCCCACCACCTCGCTGTGTGACGCGGGAACAATCTTGGCAGGGGTTTGTTCCTTATTTTGCTTTACCTGTAAACGTTCTTTGTGATGAAGGATTTCCTTTGGTGGATCTTTGAATTGCTAATATAGCCTTTTTCGTATAAAAAAAAAAGATAGTATAAGTGATTTTATCCTTCTGACGGGGTTACTCCTTATCATATAGAACTACCGAATCTTTCAAGAGAAATTAAAACATTCACATTTATGACATGTCATTACTCTCTCGAAGTGATTCAAGATCCAAATTTACATTTCCATTCAGAAGAACATGCAATTATGTTATATAAGATGCGGCTGCTTTTCATCTACTTAAATTCGAGATGTTCTTCAGATAAGAGAGTAGGACCTTAGAGTTATAATATGGCGCATCATGCATGGCATCGGAGTTTTGTTTCATTCTAAGTGTTTTCTGCGTAGCTTTCAAGAAAAACAAGTCAATGCTGATACTGACTCTACATGAGTAATCAAAATTTTATGTACACAAAAACAATTCCAAATGTTCGTAACATCTCACCTGAACAATTTATATATGGACAAAGATTACAAGACTACTGATATTCCATTATACAGAAAAGATACATGTACTTTTACAAATTCAAAAGCAGGTAGATTCTATTTTTCATGAATATAGATGGAGTATTATGCTCTGTTATGTGCAAGGTAGATGCTATGCCTCGAGTACTTGACAATGCACAATGTGGCTCTTAAATCTACTTCTTCCGGCAATACTCGACCACAAGTTCGTGAACATGTTCGTAAAATGAACTCTACTTTCAATATTCATCCAAATTTGAGGATTACGATCAATTATTTTATCAGGATTCGAAACATCAACCATACTAATGCTCATGTTATGACGAATTATACACAGTTTTCCTTTAAGTGGAACAAGAGCAGCTGCCTCCAGAGCGCGAGAATGGCCAAGATGAAGCTTGCTATCCATGAATCTTTTCCAATAATTTGTGCTCTTGTCGTATATTTTGACTTTACAACCATCGCGGCAGTCTAAACCATAAAGCTCCCCGTTCATTTCAATGCATGGATTACGCCAGCCTGCGACCATTCCATCAATTATTGGACTCCATGTATTGGTTTTTGGGCTGTAGGCTTCACTCAGTACCTCTCTATTTGCTCCAAGCCCTTTCAAAAACCATTTTCCACCATAAACGACCCCTATAAACGGAACCATTGCCGTGCTCATATCAGAAATAGAACTCCATCGATTTTTGTGGGGGTCGAAAACTTCAGCAGAATGTAGAGTTCTCTCAATCCCTTCACATTCTCCTCCAGCGACATAAAGACAGTCATTAATAACACACGTACCAAAGCAATGCCTTTTCCGGATCATGTCTGGTGCCCTGTGCCATTTATTTGTCCAAGCACTGTAAAATATAACTCGTTTCGTTGATCCTTTTCGCATGTTTTTTCCTCCAAGTAAGTACAAGTGTGAGCTACTAAGGACGGCACAGCCAAAACCAAGAGCAGTGCAATACTCTGGCGGAACAGGGGGAAGAGGCCGCCATGATTGGTGGATGGGGTCAAACGCGTCCCAGGAAATCCGACCATCACGGTCTCTTTTTATTACATGTAGCCATTCTTCAGCCATACCAAGAGTCTTACGGAGAGAGTAAAAGAAACTTCCAGCTAGTAGCTTGTACCATCTCTTGCAAACGAGACGCAGCTTGGTATGTTCAACACGAGGGACTCGAATTAGACAAGCGATTGCTAGATCATCAGGGAGCCCAGGGAGAAGTGGGGGCTGCGACCGGATTCTCTCCCTTTGCTGGTTTTTCCTCTTATGCGCCCGATGATTGATATCAGGTCTGCTACAAATTTTAGGAGCTGAGACAAATTTTCTTGCCTTGACAGTTTTCAACCTTGAATCGACCTTGCAATAGCATGATACAGAATCAACCTGTAATATTTTGTTGTTATGGTATTTGGGTATGCAACAAATGGTGACAACAGCAACAAAAGACATGCTCCTCAAAATCACAACAGAGCATTTCTACTACTTTGTATACTATATAACCACCTACCTTGCAAGTATTAAGATCTAGTACACATGTCATTATCACAACTAAACGGAGTATGTGATTTGCGCCGCCTCAAAAGACCAAGAAATCTCACACAAAGAATGCACATTTACCATAATACATCTAAGCACCATCAGATGCAAAATTCAAGAAATGAACAACAATAAATAGAACTCACTAATGGAGCTTGAACTCTGAAACCTCTGTTTGCATTGTGAGAGCTCTCAACTGTTTGATCCATAAGCATGAAAGAAGAAGTGTTGCATAAAATATAGTGGCACCCTTTTTGTTCACAAAATCAGGTCATGAACTCTCATAAATAAAACAATTACCGTGATTAAATAAAATCAAGATAGTTGAAATACATATGCAAAATTGCTATACTGATGACACTAGAGTCGATAGAGTTTCAACATATGATACAAAAGCATAGCTCATCCTACCAAATACACTCCATAAATCCAAATTCCTTTTTTAATGTAATGCATATTAAATATTTAAAACTTAACCAACACACTTACTTACAAAGCTAACAAGAACAGATACATAGTCATTTTAAAATAACGTGTGTAACTCACGCATCACCAATTGATTAAAATTAACATGAATCAGACGAAAAACCAATTGACAAATATTAGGCAACTAATCCACTTTGAAGTAAAAGTGGAAGAGCCTAACAAATTCTCAGAATATATTAAAACAATAAATAGCACTTTAGATATTATTTTTATATTCAGGTATATGTAAATATAAATACCCTTTTTCCTTTTTTTATTATTTCACTTTTCCAGAACATGATTCTAGATCTGAGACTAGGGTTACTGCCTCCCTTCTCTCTCTCTCTGTAAAATCAAATACGAAGAACAATCTTTCGATTTTCGATTGTTGATATGGTATCAATCGCCATTTAGATCCTACTTCCGCTGTCTCTACTCTTCTTTTACACGATTTCATCGTGTTCCTCTTCAAAATCCGTCCGATTTGGTACTATAATGTCTTCTCCGGCCAATACTTCATCGGCGACGGGTTCCACGGTCTCTAATGTGAAAAATCCGTGCGAAGATTCACTCTCTGTCTACTTCCTCGGAAGTCACGACTTCACCGGCACTTCGATCGTCGGAGAACTCTTTAACGGTCAAAACTACGTTTCATGGAGCAAGGCGGTGGAGATGGTTCTCACGATCAAGAACAAAGTCCGATTTATTGACGGATCGCTTCCGATCCCTGCTGAGTCAGATCCGGTGAATCGGACGTGTTGGATTCGGGCTAACAATCTCGTTCTCTCATGGATCCTCAACTCACTGACGAAGGAGATCCGAAACACTCTCCTCTATTTCAAATCGGCGCTGGATCTATGGCTCGAACTCAAGACTAGGTACGATCGGGCTGACGGATCTAGGGTTTTCCAATTGCAAAAGTCTCTATCCACTCTCAGTCAAGGTAATCAGACCATTACCCAGTATTATAACTCATTTCGTACAATCTGGGATGAATATGTGAGTCATCGCCCCGTGGTGGCGTGTTCTTGTGGTTTGTGTATTTGTGATGTTAATCGTACCATGGTCGCCTTGCAAGAATCCGACTGTGTTCTTACCTTTCTCACCGGATTAAACGAGTCTTATTCTGCCATTCGTAGTCAGATCCTTTTAATCTCCCCCATTCCCTCCTTGTCAAAATTATACTCCATGCTCATGCAAGAGGAGCATCAGAGAGCTCTTTATAACATTCAGTCGCCTACTGATCCCCTTGCGATGTTTACTCGTTATAAAGTTCCACAAGAAACCAAAAATCCAACATACAATGCTTCTACCTCTCGGCCAAATAAGCCTCCTCAAAGCAAAGACAAAAAGAAGGTCAAATGCACCTTCTGTGGCTACACTGGACATACAGTTGACCGCTGCTACCAGGTTATTGGCTACCCACCTGGTTGGGAAGGCCCAACTGGCAGAAGACAGGCCCCAAATTCCACAAATTCAGCCAATTTGGTCACCCAAAGTGATGAGACTTCATTTCCAGCAATGCCTCATCATCCATCTCATACTGATATGTCCACTCAAGCTTTGTTTGAGAAGTTCTTAGAATTTACAAAGACCATTGGAACAACAATGGCTGGCACTTCTACTGCTGCACCAACTTCACAGGCTCCTCATTATGCTGCATCAGCCACTACATCCATGGGTAACTATGTAGCTAGATGTTTCTCTTGTTGTGATGATTTGCCTGGCTCTAAATGTTGGATACTTGACACTGGTGCTACAGATCACATGATCTGTGAGTCACATTTTTTTAAGCATGCTAAACAAGTTCATGTTCCTATTCATATGCCTAACAATCATGTCACACATGCTACTGCATTAGCTGATATTAGAGTAAATGATCAGATTCATCTTAAGGATGCCTTTTTTGTTCCTCAATTTACTCACAACTTGATTTCAGTTTCTAAATTGACAAAGTTTTCAAACATATCCCTCCTTTTCCATTCCTCTGTGTGTGTACTGCAGGAGACAGTCACCAAGAGGATGATTGGTTTTGCTAAAGTGATAAATGGCCTTTATGTGCTGGATTTTTCAAAAGATTTTATCAAACACTATTGCAACTCTATCTCTTCCTGGAAGCCAAATTCTGAGACCAATCTATGGCACCTCAGACTTGGTCATCCTTCTATCAGCAAACTTACTCATTTGTCTTCTGTTATTGGTCATAATAATTGTACTCCTGTGAACCATTGTGATACTTGTCATTTTGCTAAACAGAAAAAGCTCCCTTTTCCTATTAGCACTTCTGTTTCAAAAGCTGCATTTGATCTGTTGCATTGTGATGTATGGGGACCATTTAAAGTCCCTTCTCATGTTGGTCACAGATTTTTCTTAACTGTTGTTGATGATTTCACAAGAACTACTTGGGTGTTTTTTATGAAAAACAAATCTGAAGTGAAAGATCATTTGTCTAAGTTTCACAAACTTGTTGAGACTCAATTTTCTGTGAAAATAAAAGTCATAAGAAGTGACAATGGTATTTCATTATGTCAAAGAAAATACGCCCTGGATATTTTAAAAGATTCAGGGTACATTGGTTGCAAACCGTGTTCCACTCCGATGGATTCATCTACTAAATTACGTGAAAATGATCATCCTTTGTTATTTGATCCAACTGAATACAGGCGTCTAGTTGGTCGCTTATTATATTTGACCATAACTCGTCCTGATTTGAGTTTCAGTATTCACTGTTTAACTCAACATATGGCACATCCGACCACCTTCCACTTGGCTGCTGCACACCGAGTTCTACGCTACATCAAATCTGCTCCAGGTAAAGGAATTTTCTATCCCGCCAATTCGGAGTCTCACCTAAAATCGTTTTGTGACAGTGACTGGGCCGGATGCCCCGACACACGCCGTAGCGTAACTGGATATGCAATCTACCTGGGCAATGCACTCATTTCGTGGAAAGCGAAAAAGCAGCCAACCGTTAGCCGTTCGTCAACGGAAGCTGAATACCGTGCAGTTGCTACCACAACATGCGAAATCCTGTGGCTCACACAGCTGCTCACAGACCTCAACATCAGCCAAACAAGGACTCCTTTACTGTTCACAGACAGCCGCAGCGCCTATTGCATCGCCATCAACCCCGTGCACCACGAACGGACGAAGCACATCCAAATAGACTGCCACTTCGTCCGTGAGAAAGTCCACCTCGGTCTCATTAAGATGGTCCACATCTCCAATGATCAACAAGTAGCCGACATTCTTACAAAACCACTATCACTCGGACCTTTTCAGCAAATGATTTCCAAGATGGGCGTTCTCGACATCCACGCCCCTCTTGAGGGGGGGTCTCAGAATATATTAAAACAATAAATAGCACTTTAGATATTATTTTTATATTCAGGTATATGTAAATATAAATACCCTTTTTCCTTTTTTTATTATTTCACTTTTCCAGAACATGATTCTAGATCTGAGACTAGGGTTACTGCCTCCCTTCTCTCTCTCTCTGTAAAATCAAATACGAAGAACAATCTTTCGATTTTCGATTGTTGATACAAATGAATAATTGACAAACACTAAATACGTGCATAAGTAGCCAATCTCAAATTTGTAATATACATTTGTCATTTCGCTTCGTTCAACATGCTGTTTTATTAACCAATCTTGTCCATTCATTTGCCTCCAAACATATGTGAGATGCTCACGTACGTTATTAACTAGAAGATCTTACTTGTTCCAATTAGACGAAATTTTTGTGGGACAGCAGAGGGAAGCCTAACCTAACTAGAAATAAAAAATAATGTAGAAAAATGTTACTTCTAGAAGTAGTAATACATGGAAGACCAAAAAGTTGGATAGTCAGCATTATAACATATAGAATCACGGGTGCGCGCGGGACAAGTGCCCGTGTTGTGGGTACCCATATGAGGTACCCGTCTCTGCCGGAAATAAGACTGCTTCTCATTCTCATTCCCACAGAGAGTGTGTACTCTTTACTCATATGCTGGGGTGGGGATGGGTAGCGGGAATTTTGATTTCTAGTAACAACTACAAAAAATTGCAATCACCGAGCTTCAAATTACAAATTCGCAAAGTCTATTAACAAATATGTTCAAAAAAACCAAACTATTTTTACGTCGAGAAGTAATTTAATTCCAAATATATAGTAAGACATACAAAATTTTGATGGGATAAAGAAAAAGAAAGATTATCTAATAGTTAAGATTTTGAAATTGCGACTATGTCGATATTCCTGATATTTTTTCAACTTAATATTGTGTTTGTGTTATAGAAAAGATAAAACTATTTGAGTTTATAACAATATATTTAAAAGGACATAGAGAAAGAAGAGCAAATTATGAGTATTTTACTTGTGAATTGGTGTTTTTCTCTTCATCTTGATGACTCCTTATATAGGCAAGAATTCCCAATGTTTTACACTATTTACAACAACTACTATTATTATAAAATAGTATTTGTACATAATTTTCAACAATGGCCACTAGGCATATGCCACTAACTATATTTATAACACTCCCCATTGGCCATTTGAATATTTTGTTATGTACATGATCCGTCTTCTACACACGTCTTATGTTGCCTCGTTAAAAACCTTATAAGGAAAAACCCAGTGGGATAAAAACCTTAATAAGGGAAAAAGAGTGCAGCCCTGTGAACTCCCCCTCAAGTTGGCATCTCCAATTCTTCATAAGTCTCGTAGGTGACGCATCCCAATACTTTGAACATGTTTCTTAAAAGTTACAGTATGGAATGTCTTTGTAAAAAGATCTGCCATATTGTCACATGATTGAACATATTGGATATTAATTTCTTTGTTCTTCTCGAGTTCCTGAGTGTAGGAAAAATATCTTGGGGGTATGTGTTTGGTTCGATCATTCTTGATATAGCCTTCTTTCATCTGTGTAATACATGCAGAATTGTCTTGGTATAATGTTGTAGGACCCTCTCTAATAGGTAAGCTATATGTACTTCTTATATGATGTGTTATTAATCGTAGCCATACACATTCCCTGCTTGCTTCATGGAGTGCAATAATCTCAGCATGATTCGATGATGTTGCAACAAGTGTTTGTTTCTGAGAACGCCATGAAATAGCAGTGTCTCCATACGTGAATACATATCCAGTTTGAGATCTGGATTTATGTGGGTCTGATAGAAAACCTGCATCTGCATAACCAATCAATTCTTGTACCGCATTGTTAGGATAAAATAGACCAAGATCCACAGTTCCTTGAAGATAACGGAATAAATGTTTAATTCCTTTCCATTGCCTTTTTGTGGGTGATGAGCTAAACCTGGCTAATAAATTCACAGTAAATGATATATCAGGTCTAGTACAATTAGCTAGATACATTAAAGCTCCAATGGCACTTAAATATGGAACTTCAGAACCAAGAATTTCTTCATTTTCTTCACAAGGACGAAACGGATCTTTATCTATAGTTAATGATCTTGCAATCATAGGATGGTTCAAAGGTGTTGCTTTATCCATGTTAAAACGTTTCAATATCTTTTTAGTATAGTTAGATTGATGCACAAGTATTCCATTTTTAACATGCTCAATTTGCAAACCAAGACAATATTTAGTCTTTCCAAAATCTTTCATTTCAAATTCATCCTTTAAATAGGTCATTGTTGAATGAATTTCTTTGTCAGTGCCAATTATATTTAAATCATCTACATAAATCGCAATAATTGTAAAACCAGATGATGTTTTCTTAATAAAAACGCATGGACACAAAGAATTATTTATATATCCTTCTTTTAATAAATATTCACTCAAACGATTATACCACATGCGACCTGATTGCTTTAACCCATATAATGATCTTTGCAATTTAATTGAGTACATTTCTCTAGGTTTGGAACTTGATGTTGCGGGTAATTTAAGTCTATCAGGGACCTTCATGTAAATATCATTATCAAGTGATCCATAGAGATAAGCAGTGACAACATTCATGAGATGCATGTTTAGATTTTCATAGACCGCTAGACTAATCAAGAATCAAAATGTAATCGTATCCATTACAGAAGAATATGTTTCTTCATAATCGATTCCGGGTCTTTGAGAAAAACCTTGTGCGACAAGGCGAGCTTTATACCTTACAATTTCATTTTTCTCATTTCGTTTGGGAACGAAGACCCATTTCAACCCTACGGGTTTTACACTTTTCGGTGTGAGAACAATGGGTCCAAATACCTTTCGCTTATTAAGCGAATCTAATTCAGCTTGCATAGCATCTTTCCAGTTATCCCAATCATTCCTATTTTGGCATTCAATTACAGATTTGGGTTCAGGATCATCATTTTCATTCTCAATTTCATAAGCGACTAAATATGAAAATATTTCATCCATATTTTCCATCTCATTTCGATCCAATACCATTCCTGTATTGATATAATTTATAGAGATTTCAACGTTCTCTTTATTTGTAGGATCTGATTGGATAACTTCTTGAGGTATCTCATATATCACATTTTGCGACTCATTAGGCATAGATTCCTCAATAATAGGATCATTAGGTTTTGATGTTCCTTTTCTTTTTTCGAGGATTTTTGTCCTTTGAGCCAGTAGGACGCCCACGTTTCTTAGTTATATCAAAGATATCATCCTTTGATGTTTCTTTTGGAATTACAATATGAGCAGGAGCATTTGCAGCTGGTATATGTGATTTTGTTACCCTGCTTATGTCAGTAAATGCATCGGGTAATTGATTTGCAATAGCTTGTAAATGCAAAATTTTCTTTACTTCCGAATCACATTGCTTTGTTAGCATATCAAAGCTTGTCAAAGATGGATTATACCATGATATATCATTTTCCAACTGCTTCTTTTCTCCCCCTAAGGTTGGAAAATTTGCCTCATTAAAATGGCAATCGGCAAAACGTGATGTAAAGACATCACCTGTTAGAGGCTCAAGATATATGATTATTGATGGTGAGTCAAATCCAACATATATTCCCAACCTTCTTTGTGGTCCCATTTTTGTTCACTTAGGTGGTGCAATTGGAACATAAACCGCACAACCAAAAATCTTTATATGGGAAATATTAGGTTCATGACCAAAAGCAAGTTGTAATGGGGAGTATTCATGATACGAGCTTGGTCTAATGCGAATTAGTGATGCAGCATGTAAAATCGCATGACCCCATAGAGAACTTGGTAATTTAGCTTTCATCGACAATGGTCTAGCAATTAATTGAAGGCGTTTAATTAATGATTCAGCTAAACCATTTTGATTATGTACATGTGCAACACTATGTTCAACCGTAATTCCAGTTGACATACAATAATCATTGAAAGCTTGAGATGTGAATTCACCAGCATTGTCAAGTCTGACTTTCTTGATCGTATAGTCAGGAAATTGAGCTCTTATTTTGATTATTTGAGCCAAAAATCTCGCAAACGTCATATTGCGAGTAGACAATAGACAGACATGTGACCATCGACTTGAGGCATCAATTAATACCATAAAATATTGAAATAGTCCCCATGATGGATGAATAGGTCCACATATATCAACTTGAATTCTTTCAAGAAATGTGGGTAATTTTGTCTTAATTTTAACTGGTGAATGCTTTATAATTAGCTTTCCAAGAGAACATGCTTCACATGGACTATTGTTGCTCAGATTGAGTTTGGATCTGTAGCGTTAAAAATTCTAAGTCTTTAAAATAAAGACAAGAAAATTTAAGTACAGATAATTTTTATTTATTTAAATTAATATGGGGTTACAATCTCTAGTAATCCTCTGATTCTTTTCTAATTTTGAAACTTGGTTGACTTGAAGGCGGAATTGACTTTGATCGCTTCCACGTGATTTAAGTTGAACGTTAATCCAAGGGCTTTGAGCTTGATCTTGAATTAACAATTTGACTTGATCTTCGCGACGAAAAATTTGATCTTCGTCTTGACTTGTTGAACTTGTTGAACGTCAATCTTCTTTAGAAGAATCTTGATCTTCAAAATACTTGGATGCTTGACAAACGTTGATGCGAGGGCTTGGTAGCTTGATCTCGGATCGAACGGACTTTTGACTTCAAATTTGGTTGAAGATTGTTGAAGAACGATATGATCTTCGTCTTCAGTTCTTCGGATATATGGACTTTGATCTTCTTTAAAAGGGACTTGATCTTCAATAACAGTTTGTCGAGGGCCTTGCAGCTTGTTCTCGAATCAAACGAACTTTCTTGCTTGAAGATTGTCGGAGAACGGTATGAACTTGACTTGAATTTGTTGAATTTGTTGAAGCTCAATCTTCCTCGGCAGAAGTGCGATCTTCAAAAAATGGTTATTTGATGGACTTGGAGCTTGCCGCCGGATCAAATGGAGGTTTTCGCGAAAAACGCCTTGAATCCCGCGAATAACGCCTTGAAGATTGATGAACTTGGTGGAGCGAAAAACTTGGAGCTTTTCCCTCTTCAACTTGTGAATATTTGTGTCTTTTTTTTTTCTTCTTCAAGACCACCTCTATTTATAGTTGTTGAGTGAATCTCAATTAGAATCTCCTGATGAGATGAATGGTTGTGATCGCGTCTACAATTCCTTGATATGGAAGACTTGATCTAAGATAATCTTCTTTCCATCTCTTGAAGATTGAGACTTGGAGGAGAAGACTTTCCATGTCTTGAGATTTGATGAGCAATTATTTCCTTGTCTTAAGATTTAATTAATATATTTATTTTAATCCCTCAAAATATTAAGACTAAATAAAATATATTTTGTATTTCTTGTTTCTTAAGAGTTACCGTCATTTAATTTAATTAGACACAAAATTAATGTGTCTACAAATTGCCCCCTCGAGACTTGTTCACGATTTGTGTTGAAACGCATCAGTGAGTGGATAAGTCTCGACATCTTTCTTTTTCTTGTTCTCGTGCTTCAATTCAACCACCATAAATCCACTTCATGAGTTTAGAACATTTGTGAGCTTCATCATTGGATCCATTAACTTGAATGTTGCATGAGCATTGTTTTTGATATGATATGACTGGGCTAAGAATGAACTTCTAGCTGCCTACGTATCCAATGAAGGAATCAAGTCATGACGTAGTTCAAAACAAAATTAAGATTGATTTGAAGGGGGTGTCGTACACAGTTTCTACTCATGCGGGCCAGGAGTAACGTGCAGTTTAAGCTCGTGCGCCATGGAGCATTTGATTTGGACATTTGTAGATAGTTTTATCTCATATCTAGGAGGCTTTGGCTTGAAGAATTTGTAGACAATTTTGCTCGTGTCTAGGAGACTTGGAAACTTGAAGGATTTGTAGACCTTTTGGCTCGTATCTAGGAGACTTGGAGATTTGAAGTATTTGTAGACCTTTTGACTCGTGTCTAGGAGACTTGGAGATTTGAAGGATTTGTAGACCTTTTGACTCGTGTCTATGAGACTTGCACATTTGTTTTGAAGACTTGAAGGATTTGTAGACCTTCAATGTGTTTAGAAGACTTGCGCATTTGGTTTGAAGACTTGAAGACTTGGATATTAATTTGAAGACTTGAATGTTTACTTTAAGTTCACATATGTAAACAGTTTATACTCGTGTTAAGGAGAATGCTGATAGTTTATACTCTTATCAAGGAGTACATGATTTGACACTTAATTTGAAGATTTTAGATAGTTTAAGCTCGTATCAAGGAGCATATTGGCTGTAATGAAATTTGATGTTGCGCCCTCTTCATCGTCGGTGTCATCTGTATCATCACCTTCAGTATCAAGGACGTGAGTCGAGCTTTCTTCTTTAGTAGAGTTCATGCTTGTTTCAATGTCATGCGCACGCGTCGCCAACTCTTCAAAGGTTCTTGGTTTGATTCCTTGAAGTATGTATACGAGACCCCAATCCATCCCTTGGATGCAAATCTCTATGGCTGAAGTTTCAGACAATTTCTCTTTGCAGCTTAAGGATAGATTTCTCCATCTATTGACGTACTCAATCACTGGCTCATCTTCTTGTTGACGTGAATTCGCAAGCTCTATCATGCTCACAGTGCGTCGAGTGCTATAAAAGCGATTGAAGAATGCACTTTGTAGATCTTTCCAGTTGTCAATGGAGTTTGGCTCAAGATTAATATACCAATCAAAAGCGACGTCTTCTAAGGATCGAACAAATTGCTTGACTAGAAGATCTCCATCAGTTCCGGCGCTATTGCATGTTTCGACAAAGTGAGCAACATGTTGTCTTGGGTCTCATTTTCCATCGAATCTTTGAAACTTTGGAGGTTGATAACTTTGAGGCATTTGCAATTTCTCTATCCTTTGAGTATAAGGCTTCATGTAAGGTTTGAAAGTCTTGTGTTGGGCTACATGTTCCTTTGCAACTTCCTTGATGAACTTCTTCAATTGATTGGCAGAGACAAGGCCTTGTGAGGAAACTTGAATTTGCTGGCTTGAAGACTTAGAGTATTCTTCAACTTCCGCATCTTGAATGATTTCTTCAGAAGGCTTTATGTGCGCCTTGATGCCTTGTTCTTCCTTCCTTGAGAAATTTGACTTTTGGAAAAGAGAAGTGACTTGGACTCCATCGAATTCTTGAGCTTCAACTCCATGAATAGCCTTTACATATGTCATTCCTTGACCGTCACTTTTTACATCTTCTTGTTCGTTGGGATGAGTTGCAACTTCGATTACGTCGCTTGAAGGTTTGATGCATCCTTGAACTTTGACTTTGTCAATGACTTCTTCAATGTTGTGATTTCCTTCTTGGATCTCTAGCTTTTGGAGAAGGCAAATCAAGCGCTCTTCACGTCTATGCACTTGTGTTGTGAAGCTCTCAATAGCTCTCGCCAGCGCAGCAACTCGCTCCTCTATTGAAGGTGCGTGATTCTTTTCCTTAGCTTCGTGTCTTGCCCCCGATGCGAGTGTAGCTTCCATCATCGGTCGAGAAGAGCCTCCGCTTGTTGCCCCCATTGACTTGTCCATTGTTGAGCAACGTTGACTTCTTGTGACTTCAAACTTGTAGACTTGCTAGAAAAGAGATGAGAGGTAGAGATGGTCCCACTGGGCGTGCCAAAATTTGTAGCGTTAAAAATTCTAAGTCTTTAAAATAAAGACAAGAAAATTTAAGTACAGATAATTTTTATTTATTTAAATGAATATGGGGTTACAATCTCTAGTAATCCTCTGATTCTTTTCTAATTTTGAAACTTGGTTGACTTGAAGGCGGAATTGACTTTGATCGCTTCCACGTGATTTAAGTTGAACGTTAATCCAAGGGCTTTGAGCTTGATCTTGAATTAACAATTTGACTTGATCTTCGCGACGAACAATTTGATCTTCGTCTTGAATTGTTGAACTTGTTGAACGTCAATCTTCTTTAGAAGAATCTTGATGTTCAAAATACTTGGATGCTTGACAAACGTTGATGCGAGGGCTTGGTAGCTTGATCTCGGATCGAACGGACTTTTGACTTCAAATTTGGTTGAAGATTGTTGAAGAACGATATGATCTTCGTCTT
The DNA here is from genome assembly GCA_948329865.1 of Linaria vulgaris. Classification (NCBI taxonomy): domain Eukaryota; kingdom Viridiplantae; phylum Streptophyta; class Magnoliopsida; order Lamiales; family Plantaginaceae; genus Linaria; species Linaria vulgaris. The sequence goes on along the minus strand of OX415251.1, from coordinate 72,817,277 downwards.
CAGTTCTTCGGATATATGGACTTTGATCTTCCTTAAAAGGGACTTGATCTTCAATAACAGTTTGTCGAGGGCCTTGCAGCTTGTTCTCGAATCAAACGAACTTTCTTGCTTGAAGATTGTCGGAGAACGGTATGAACTTGACTTGAATTTGTTGAATTTGTTGAAGCTCAATCTTCCTCGGCAGAAGTGCGATCTTCAAAAAATGGTTATTTGATGGACTTGGAGCTTGCCGCCGGATCAAATGGAGGTTTTCGCGAAGAACGCCTTGAATCCCGCGAATAACGCCTTGAAGATTGATGAACTTGGTGGAGCGAAAAACTTGGAGCTTTTCCCTCTTCAACTTGTGAATATTTGTGTCTATTTTTTTTTTCTTCAAGACCACCTCTATTTATAGTTGTTGAGTGAATCTCAATTAGAATCTCCTGATGAGATGAATGGTTGTGATCGCGTCTACAATTCCTTGATATGGAAGACTTGATCTAAGATAATCTTCTTTCCATCTCTTGAAGATTGAGACTTGGAGGAGAAGACTTTTCATGTCTTGAGATTTGATGAGCAATTATTTCCTTGTCTTAAGATTTAATTAATATATTTATTTTAATCCCTCAAAATATTAAGACTAAATAAAATATATTTTGTATTTCTTTTTTCTTAAGAGTTACCGTCATTTAATTTAATTAGACACAAAATTAATGTATCTACAGGATCCTTTTAATGAATGTCCATGTGTAGTTTCAATTATCCTTCGCATCATTGTTGAACCAGGATGACCTAGTCGATCATGCCATAGAGTCAATAATTCTGGATTTTCATTGACTACCATATTTGATTCGATTTCATTAATATATGTATAATGCAACCCTGATGAGATATATGGAAGTTTTTCAAGAAAATGTTTCTTTCCTGGTATATTCTTAGTAATGAAAACATATTTAGCCTTATTCACAGTCATTGACTCAGTATCATATCCATGACGATATATATCTTTAGAACTCAATAAATTTCTTCTAGATTTTGGGGCAAATAAGGCATCATCGATGATAAACTTTGTTCCATTTGGTAAAGTAAAAGTAGTTGTACCAGATCCTTCAATCAATTTAATAGGACCTCCTATTGTACCGACTTGAAATTTTGAGGGTTCTAAATATGTAAAGTATTTCTTACTTGTGAGAATTGTATGAGTTGTACAACAGTCAAGTATGCAGAAATCACCAGTATGCTCCATATCACGCTTCACTTCAAATAAACAATATTAAAACAAATATTGTAATAAACAGGGTATATATTTGAAAAGAGATTATTTTATTGAAAGCACACAAAAGAAATGCATGAAGTAGATAATACAACTTAAAAAATAAATCACAATAAGCATATTTAGCCAGAAGATCACATAACACATATTAAGCCAAACGAACATCATAGTCATCAGTAAAGTCTGCCGCCTCCATAAAGGTGGAATCATCATTTGAATTTTGTTCGACAAGGTTAACTTCCTTTTCTTTACCCTTCAAACTTTCTTGGTACATCTTATAGAGATGTTCTGGTGTACGACATGTGTTGGCCCAATGCCCTTTCATTCCACATCTAAAACAATAACCTTGAGGGTTTTTATTATGTTTTTCTTTGTTCTGGTGGTTATTCTTAAATACAGTGTTGGTATGCGAGGGGTTGTGAAAACCCCCTCGACCAGGACCACGCCCACGACCACCTGTTTTACCTCGTCCACCTCTATAGCCATATCCTCCTCTATGACCACCTCTACCTTGACCATGACCACGACCACGACCTTGATTGGCATTCTCATTGTTACCTCGCCCATAGGAGTTTGAAAAATTAATGGCATTTGCCTCAGGTAATACATGTGCTCCAAGAGGACGAGATTGATGATTTTTCATCAATAAGTTATTGTAACTTTCTGCCATTAACAACTTTTGTTGTAAGTCGTGATATTTTGAAATATTCAGCAATCGGTATTGCTGTTGAACATATATCATGGACACATGGAAAGTAGAAAGTGTTTTCTCTATCATTTCTCTATCAGTAAGCTTTCTTCCACAATAAATTAAATCTGAACGAACCTCCATAAGCGCGGAGTTGTATGCGCTTGCAGTTTCAAAATCTTGGAACCTTAAATTGTTCCAATCATCGGTGGCTTTTGGCAACATGGTTTCCTTTTGATGGCCATATCTTTCCTGTAGGTTTGTCCATAATTTATGAGGATCGGTAACATCGAGATATTCTCTCTTTAAGGTTTCATCTAGATGTTTTCTCATGTAAATCACAGGTTCACATTTTTCTGGATCTGTATTTGTATTTATTGGAGCAGGAGTTTTAACGATACTCTTTGATCTGAGGTACAATTTCGTATCCGATTTCCATTGTCCATAATTCTTGCCAGTGATATTGAGTATACAACTAACTGTACTCGTGGGGTTAGACCTTTTGCTAGCTAAATACATAACCAAGAAAAACATAATTAGGATCGAGACAATTTATTTAACACATAATCATAGAAACATAATTATTACAATAATACAATGTAATTATCTCATCTCTAGCCAAATCTTGAACTCGAACATTATTATGATAAAAGGGAGGAATATCATATGGACAAACATAGGAGTGTCTTCATCTACTAGCATAAAAATAAAAATTGAAAGGTAAATGAGGATCAAGATCGCTGTTGCCGTAGAGATCATTTTGCAAGATGAGAGAAATAAGGTGAAGATTTGTGTGAAGTTTGTGTTATGAAATTTGTGTATTTATAGAGGAAAAATATCCGTAAGTAGCCGTTTATAGCCGTTAGAAAAACAATCATTTTTTTTATTTTAGCATATTTTATGAACGGTAATGTCTTTAATAATTTAGCAACAAAAATTAATTGTAATAACATGTAAAATAATTTCCGCCGCATTAATGATATTTTAACAGGCATATGGAATAATATTACGATAAGTAAATACATATATATTTTCCGCCACATTACTATGTAAAAACTTTAATGGGCTTATGGAATAATGTAAACAAGTAAAATAATTGCAACGAATTAAGTGCGTAAATAATTTCTGCCACATTACTATGTAAAAACTTTCATGGGCTTATGGAATAATGTAAACAAGTAAAATAATTGTAATAAATTAAGTGCGTAAATAATTTCCGCCACATTACTATGTAAAAACTTTCATGGGCTTATGGAATAAAATAAGCAATATAATAGGAGGTAACACCTTCCATAATAATAAATTATCAGTAGTTGTTTCTAGCTTGGGGTTAACTCAAGCATCAACGAAAGTTAAAATTAGCTTTAGTGTTAGAGTTAGATGACAGTAAAATAATCATAAAATTATAGATAGACGGTAGTCCTCCTTCTCTATAATAATGAAGATAGATGAATACGTAAATATTAAACTTTAAAAACAAAATTATAAACACATATTCATCTAATCATAAAATTATAGATTGGCGGTAATACGCACTTGTCTATAATAATTTAGATAGATGAACAAGTAAATATAAAATTTTCGTACCTTTTAACGTTAAACGTTTTCTCTAACGAAGGAACTAAATTCTTCCGGATCAAGCACTATCGTGCTGATAACGTGTTATAGAAAAGCTAAAACTATTTGAGTTTATAACAATATATTTAAAAGGACATAGAGAAAGAAGAGCAAATTATGAGTATATTACTTGTGAATTGGTGTTTTTCTCTTCATCTTGATTGCTCCTTATATAGGCAAGAATTCCCAATATTTTACACTATTTACAACAACTACTACTATTATAAAATAGTATTTGTACATAATTTTCAACAATGGCCACTAGGCATATGCCACTGACTATAATTATAACAATTTGTTTTACTTATTAACTAATTAGCAACTAATAGTAATATATATTAATCATAACATTATGACACATACATTAATAGTATAAATAAGGGGAAATTACACCAAACCCCCCAACGTTTGGGGCTATTTGTAGTTAACCCCCTGTAATGACAAATTCTTGATCTATGTAATTAAAAGACAAGAAAAGATTACAAAGTAAATTTGAATAAATTTAAAGTACAATTGTGGTCCAATCTCTATTTAATCCTCTGATTCTTAAGAGCAATGTTAAAATTTGGTTGACTTGAAAGTGGATTTGATTTTGATCTCTTCCACGTGTATATGAGTTGAACGTTAATCCAATGGCTTTTAGCTTGATCTTGAATTGACGATCTACTTGACTTGCTATTTACGACGAACAATTTGATCTTCGTTTTGAACTTGTTGAATGTCAATCTTCTTTTGAGGAATCTTGATCTTGAAAAGGATATTTGACAAACGTTGATTCAAGGGCTTGATGGCTTGATCTCGGAATGAACGGAAATTTGATTTGGAATTTATTTTGAAGGTTGATGAAGATTGGTATGATCTTCGTCTTCAGTTCTTTGGATATTTTGGGTTTTGATCTTTTTGAATGGACTTCAGTCTTCAAAAATGATTTTTCAAGGGTCTTAGGACTTGATCTCGGATTAAACGGATTTTTGACTTGAAGACGAATGAAGAACGGTATGAACTTGGTTTTGGATTTGTTGAACTTCTTGGAGTTTGATTTTCCTCGGCAGAAGTGCAATCTTCAAAAACGGTTTTTGGATGGAATTGAGACTTGGCGGTGGATTGAAAAGAGTTCTTTACGAAGAACACCTTGAAGATTGTTGAAGAATGCCTTGAATGTCGTGAAGAACCCTTGAAGATGGATGAATTTGGTGGAGCGAAAAACTTATAGCTTTTCCCTCTTCAACTTGTGAATATTTTTTTGTGTGTGTTTTCTTCTTCAAGATAATCTCTATTTATAGTTGTGGAGGGAATCTCAATTAGAATCTCCTGATGAGATGAACGGTTGTGATCACGTCTGCAATTCCTTGATATGGAGGACTTCATCTAAGAGAATCTTCTTTCCATCTCTTGAAGATTAAGACTTGGTGGGGAATTCTTTCCTTGTGTTGAGATTTGGTAGAGAATTCTTTCCATCTCTTGAAGATTGACACTTGGAGGAGAAGACTTTCAATGTCCGTGTCTTAAGATTTAATTAATATATTTATTTTAATCTCTAAAAATATTAAGATTAAATAGAATATATTTTGTATTTCTTGCATCTTAAGAGTTACCATCATTTAATTTAATTAGACACAAAATTGATGTGTCTACAAATTGCCTCCTCTAGACTTGTTCACAATTTGTGTTGAAAAGCACCAATGAGTGGATAAGTCTTGACATCTTTCTTCTTCTTGTTCTCGTGCTTCAATTCAACCACCATAAATCCACTTCATGAGTTTAGAACATTTTTTTTTTTTGAAACTCAGAAAATTATTACTCCAATGGATGCGCAAACGCGCAAAGTGGCAATACAAGCACCTCAAAGCTAGGAAAGAAAATTATGCTATAAACTCAACAAAATTATGCTATAAACTCAGCAAATACTAAACTAGAAGGCTCAAGAACCTCGCCCACCGCCGCTCGTGCAAGATCATGCGCCAATGAGTTTACCTCCCTCCCAATCCATCGAATAGAGAAATCACGCCGTGGTTCAAACAAAAGAAGAAAATCTGCCACAATATTCGCATAGCTCACATCCTCCTTTGTGCGAAAAAGAATGTCGTGTATGATGTTGAGACAATCCCCTTCAAACACCACTTTCTCCCATTGCATCCCTACCGCCAATCTTATCGCCCACAAAGCCGCCAGTGCCTCAATACTTGCCAGGGCCAACGTCGCCGTAAACCTCTTCTGGACTCTCGCACAAACTCGGCCCTCATGATCCCGGACCACTACCCCTATTCCAACCGCCAACTCCTCCTCGAAACGAGCGCCATCAAAGTTGATTTTTAACCACCCCTCACGCGGCGCCACCCACTCCAATCCGCCCGTGTTCGCAATAGATCGCGGGAAGCGCCCCACTTCTCGCCATGTCGTCGCATATTGGAGCGCAAAATCTAGAATACCCGCAGCATCGTAATATTTTCGCCCACCAAAATAAGGTTCCGGTTATGCCACATAGCCCAACAAATAGTAATTGCCATCGCCGCCCTCTCCTTCCCCTCACTACGCCACAACCTATGAAACCACATGAGTAGGCTCTAGTGACTCAAGCACTTTAACCCTGTGGTGAATTGAGCAAGCGCCCACACTTGGCGGGCCACGTGACAATCAAAGAAAATATGTTTCGGCGTCTCATTCCCTTCATTACAAGCCACGCACCATGTTCCGTCACCAATTTTGCGCCTTGCAAGGTTAGACCGTGTAGGCAAAATATCAAGACAACTTCGCCACCAAAACAATTTGATCTTGTTGGCACACTCTGCTTGCCAAATTTTCTTCCACCCTTGTTGTTCACTCGGACTAACGACCTCCCATCCACCACGCGCGGCTAAGCCTTGTGCCATAATCATATGATACGCACTCCTAACCGTGTAGCGACCATGTTTTTCATAATGCCATATTTGTTGATCCTCATGCTCCAAACTACCCAATGGGATAGACAAAATCACGTTAACATCCACTTCCCAAAACGTGTCCCTAATGACTTCCACGTTCCACCAACCCGTCGCCCCATCAATAAGGTCGCGCACCCTATCCACGGTCGTAAGAGGAGAGCGAGTCGTTATCGGTCGAAAGGTGACTGGCCGAGGAAGCCACGGATCGTCCCACACCGAAGTTGCCATCCCGTTTCCTATATGCCACCGCACCCCTCTTCTAACTACCACCAATGACTCCCAAATACATCTCCATACGAATGATGGATTACTACCCACACGAGCCGCAAGCAAAGATGTAGTCGGCTTAGCAAGCTATTAGGATGGAAAAAATCCGCCACGCTTGCTTAGCGAGTAACGCCAAATTAAACGCCTTTAAATTACGAAACCCGAGGCCACCATCTTCTTTCTTCTTGCACAATTTATCCCACGCCACCCAGTGTATTTTGTTCCTCCCTCCATTCCCCCACCAGTAATTAGAAATAATGGAACTAATCTCACCAATCAAAGAATCCGGTAGACGGAAACAACTCATCACAAAAGTAGGCACTGATTGCATGACCGCTTTAATCAAAACTTCTTTCCCTGCCCCGGAGAGGGTTTTCCCTTTGTAGCCTTGCGCCCGTTTCCATACCCTTTCCCGAATAAAATCGAATAGCTCCCTCTTCGACCTCCCGACAACGGATGGCAACCCCAAGTATTTTTCATGCCGTGTCGCCACCTCGACCCCTAAGAGTGCGCCAATCTCCGCTGCCCAATCCTCACTTGTATTGCGGCTAAACACCACAACTGATTTTTGCAAGTTTATTTGTTGGCCCGACGCCAACTCAAAACGACCCAATAGACCGCGCACCGCCACAGCTGACTGACGAGACGCCTCACAAAATAATAATGTGTCATCTGCAAATAAAAGGTGTGAGATCCGCGGTGCTGTTCGCGCCACCGAGACCCCCTGTATCATTCCCCGCTCCTCTGCTTTCGATATAATTGCTGAAAAAGCCTCAGAAACAAATAAGAAAAGGTAGGGGGAGAGAGGATCCCCCTGCCTAATGCCCATTTCGGGGGAAAAAGTAGCTGATTCTCGACCATTTATAAGCGTTGAATAAGAAACGGAACGCACCCCCATCATAATTAAAGACACGAAACTAGAATCAAAACCAAGCCTAAGCATTACCTTTTCCAAGAAGGACCACTCGACTCGATCATAGGCTTTGCTCATGTCCAATTTCAGTGTCATGTAGCAGCGATTTCCCGTCCTTTTCTTCCTCAGGAAGTGGTTGAGCTCAAAAGCGACCAAGATATTATCTGTAATAAGTCTACCAGGGACAAAAGCGGATTGAGTAGAAGATATTACCTCATTAAGGAAGGGTTTTAGTCGGTTCGCCACAACTTTGGATGCAATTTTGAAACTCACGTTACTAAGACTGATAGGACGAAACTGTGTCATCACATCAGGGTTAGGACATTTAAGAATAAGCACAATATGAGTAAAATTTACCATGGGATCAAGGATACGATCATTTAAAAAAAAAAGAACAAAGGTAGTAATATCCTCCCCCACAATAGACCAAAATTTCTGGTAAAAGAAAACAGTAAACCCATCTGGCCCAGGAGATTTATACGGATACATATCTTTCAACGCCTTACGTACCTCGTCTGCAGTAAATTGTTTCAAAAGACTTGCATTCATCGCCGGGCTAACACGAACATCAACGTCTCGTAGTACCTCCTCCACGTCCTCCTCAGTCGGACCAGTGGACCTAAAAATTGACTCAAAGTACGTCGAGGCAATAGTGTCAATCTCGACCGCGGACGACCGCAGTGTCCCCGTGCTATCCTGCAAAGCCAAAATCTCATTCTTTTTCCTCCTTTCACTCGCCCGACTGTGAAAATATGCCGTGTTTCGATCCCCTTCCCTCAACCACTGAACCTTGGCCCTTTGTTTCCAGTAAATCTCCTCAACCTCATACAATTCTTCCAATTCTTTTTTCAACCCTTTTTCCTCTTCCTTGCTCTCAACCGTAATAACCCCTTTCCGAAGCTTCAATATTTTTCATTGAGTTCCTTAATTTTCCGCTTCATATCAATTCCCTCCATCTTATCCCAACGCAACAATCCCAGTCTACAATTATTCAATTTATCCCCAACAGAACCGCTACCTTGGTCTCGCCATATTTGCTTGATCAGCTCCTCGCAATCCGATTTTCTAGCCCACGCCGCCTCGAAGCGAAACCGACGCGGGAGACGAGCAGGCCTACTCTCGGATGCGAGTAAGGAAATAAGAATCACGGCGTGATCCGAGTGCTTCATCAGGTGGTGCGTGACCACCGAGGCAGGAAAAAGGCCACGCCAATTCATGTCCGCGCACGCGCAGTCTAATCGCTCCCAAACCGTGGCGGGTGCTGGATTGCGGTTGCACCACGTGTACCGTGAACCTCGATAACCAATATCACTTAGTCCCGTGTCCACCAACGCTTCCCGGAAATTGCGCAATAACCAATCCTGTCGCCGCGGCCCTCCCAACTTATCCTCATGGTTTAGGATTTCATTGAAGTCTCCAGCACAAAGCCACGGTCGTGCTACGTCACCCCGAAGGCGACGAAGTAAATTCCAAGTATGCATCCGAAGAGTTCCGTCGGGTTCACCATAAAATCATGTGAACCGCCAATCACCACAGTTTCCTAATCCTGTCACCACTACATCAATATGATTAACTGACATAGTAATAAGTCTAACATCAAGTGACTTTTCCCAAAGTAGCGCCAATCCCCCGGATCGACCCCTAGCTTCCACACAAACACCATTCAAACCCAGTTGTTGCTTCAGTACCTCTATCTTTTTCGTCCTGCACTTCGTTTCAGAAAAAAAAAGCAGAGGGGGGTGAAGATTCGAGACTGTCTGTCTCAGTTCCCGAACTGTCCAAGGGTTCCCCAGGCCCTGACAGTTCCAACATAAGATACCATGAGTTTAGAACATTTGTGCGCTTCATCATTGGATCCATTAACTTGAATGTTGCATGAGCATTTTTTTGTTTTTTGTTATGACTGGGCTAAGAATGAACTTCTAGCTGCCTACATATCCAATGAAGGAATCAATTCATGACGTAGGTCAAAAGAAATCAAGATTGATTTAAAGGGGGTGCCGTACACAGTTTCTACTTATGCATGCCAGGAGTAACGTGCAGTTTAAGCTCGTGTGCCATGGAACATTTGATTTGGGTATTTGTAGACAGTATTATCACATATCTATGAGGCTTTGACTTGAGGAATTTGTAGACCTTTTTGCTATTGTCTAGGAGACTTGAAGATTTGAAGGATTTGTAGACATTTTGGCTCGGGTCTAGGAGACTTGTGCATTTGTTTTGAAAATTTGATGGATTTGTTTTGAGTTTGAATGTGCAAATAGTTTATACTCGTGTTAAGGAGAATGTTGATACTTTATACTCTTATCAATGAGTATATTTCGGCACTTAATTTGAAGATTTGAGATAGCTTAGGCATGTATCAATGAGCATATATTTTGGCACTTAATTTGAGGATTTGAGATAGTTTAAGCTCGTATCAAGGAGCATATATTTTGGCACTTAATTTGAGGATTTGAGATAGTTTAATCTCGTATCAAGGAGCACTTCAATATGATTCTCCACCTTCTTCAACTTCTTCATTTGTTTATTCATCTTCCTCACATTCTTCAGTGTCATGGGCGTTTGATGAGTATTCTTTCTCATCTGAGTTTACACTCATTTCTATATCATGTGCTCGAGTTGCCAATTCTTCAAAAGATTTTGTCTTGATCCCTTGGAGTATGTAAGAAAGGCTTGAGTTCATCCATTTAATGCAAATCTCCATGGCTGAAGTTTCAGACAGTTTCTCTTTGCAACTTAAGGATAAATTTCTCCATCTATTGATGTACTCAATCACTGGTTCGTCTTCTTGTTGATGAGAATTGGTAAGTTCAATCATGCTCACAGTACGTCGAGTGTTATAAAAGTGGTTGAAGAACTTAGTTTGTAGATCGTGCCAATTCTCAATGGAGTTTGGCTCGAGATTGGTGTACCAATAATCAAATGCAAAGTCTTCTAAAATTCGAACAAACTGCTTGACTAGAAGTTCTCCATCAATGCCGACACTATTGCATGTCTCAATAAAGTGAGCAACATGTTGTCTTGGGTCTCCAATTCCATCGAATCGTTGAAACTTTGGAGGTTGATAGCTTTCTGGCATTTGTAATTGCTCAATTCTTTGAGTGTAGGGCTTTGTGTAAGATTTGAAACTTTTGCGAAGAGCTTTATGATCATTTGCCACTTCTTCAATGAGCTTCTTCGATTGATCGGCAGAGACAAGGCCTTGTGGGGAAACTTGGATTTGTTTGCTTAAGGACTTGGGATTTTTGCCAACTTCAACATCTTGAATGTTTTTCTCAGCAAACTTTGTGTGCATCATGGCGCCTTGCTCTTATTTCCTTGAGAAACTTGACTTGTGGAAAAGAGAATTTGCGTGGATTCTTTCGCTTAGAACTTCATCAAACTGTTGAGCTTCAACTCCTTGAGTAGCATTTCCATGCGCCATGCTTTGATCGCCACTTTCCACGAGCTCTTGTTTTTGGAGATAAGGAGAGACTTCAGTTTTGTTGACAGTAGTCTTGATACATCCTTGAGCTCCAATGTTGTTGGTGGCTTCTTTGGAACTTTCAACTCCTTCTTGGCCCTCTAGCTTTTGGAGAAGGCGATTTAAATGTTCATCACGTTTTTTAGCTTTTTTTTGTAAGATTCTCAATGGCTCTTGTCAGCGCCGCAACTTGCTCTTCCAATAGAGTTGCTTGGTCATCTTCTCTAGCTTCATGCCTTGCCACCGGTACAAGTGAAACTTTCAATGTTGGTTGCATGGAGCCTCCACTTGTTGCCCCTATTGACTTGTCCATTATTGAGCAACACTTACTTCTTGTGACTTCAAATTTAAGACTTCTTGGAAAAGAGATGTGAGGTAGAGATTGTCCCACCGGGCATGCCAAATTTTTAATGACAAATTCTTGATCTCTATAATTAAAAAACAAGAAAAGATTACAAAGTAAATTTAAATAAATTTAAAGTACAATTGTGGTCCAATCTCTATTTAATCATCTGATTCTTAAGAGCAATGTTGAAATTTGGCTAACTTGAAAGTGGATTTGATTTCGATCTCTTCCAAGTGTATATGAGTTGAACTTTAATCCAAGGGCTTTGAGCTTGATCTTGAATTGATGATCTATTTGAGTTGATATTTACGACGAACAATTTGATCTTCGTTTTGAACTTGTTGAATGTCAATTTCTTTAGAGGAATCTTGATCTTCAAAAGGATATTTGATAAACGTTGATTCGAGGGCTTGATGGCTTGATCTCGGATCGAACGTAAATTTGATTTGGAATTTGTTTTGAAGGTTGATGAAGATTGGTATGATTTTCGTCTTGAGTTCTTTGGATGTTTTGGGTTTTGATCTTCTTGAATGGACTTCAATCTTCAAAAACGATTTTTCGAGGGTCGTAGGACTTGATCTCGGATTAAACGGATTTTTGACTTAAAGACAAATCAAGAACTATATGAACTTGGTTTTGGACTTGTTGAACTTCTTGGAGTTTGATTTTCCTCGGCAGATGTGCAATCTTCAAAAATAGTTTTTGGATGGAATTGAGACTTGACGGTGGATTGAAAGGAGTTCTTTATGAAGAACACCTTGAAGATTGTTGAAGAATGCCGTGAAGAACGTTTGAAGATGGAAGAATTTGGTGGAGCAAAAAACTTAGAGCTTTTCCCTCTTCAACTTGTGAATATTTTGTGTGTGTGTTTTCTTCTTCAAAACCACCTCTATTTATAGTTGTGGAGTGAATCTCAATTAGAATCTCCTGATGAGATGAATGGTTGTGATCGTGTCTACAATTCCTTGATAGTAAAGACTTTATCTAAGAGAATGTTATTTCTATTACTTCAAGATTGAGACTTGGTGGAGAATTCTTTCCTTGTGTTGAGATTTGGTGGAGAATTCTTTCTATCTCTTGAAGATTGAGACTTGGAGGAGAAGATTTTCCATGTCTTGAGATTTGATGAGCAATTATTTCCTTGTCTTAACATTTAATTAATATTTTTATTTTAATCCCTCAAAATATTAAGAATAAATAGAATATATTTTGTATTTCTTGCATATTAAGAGTTACCATAATTTAATTTAATTAAACACAAAATTGATGTGTCTACACCCCCTTAAGTTTTTTTCTCAGCAGTCAACCCCCTATCGTTTGGAGAAATAGGCAACTTGCCCCAAGTCAACATTTTGCACTTTTGATCAGGGTTATTTTCGACAAATCATCTTATCCCACTTTTTGATTGGTTAAATGTGCCCCTCCCCCCCCCCCCCCCCCCCCCATTCCAACGTATTGCATTGTGTGCAGATTGCCCCCAACCTATTGTTATACAAATTTCAACATTTATTTTAAAAAATTAAGACAAAATTAAAGATTTATTAAATTTAACCCACCTCTTTAGTTTCTTATTTTTTTAAGACCATGGAACTTAGGCTGCTTTTAGATTTTTGTTTTAAATAAGCCTAAATCTTGTTTGAATTTTGAAATAAAATAATTTTGGAGGACTATTTTACAATTAACCATTCTGAAAAAAAAATATGTCTGAATATTTTTTTTAAAAAAAAAAATTCTAAAGATTCAAAAAGAAAAAGAATTTTGTCTAAAGATAAAAAAAAAATGCCGAAAGAAGCCTAAATTCCTTGGTCTTAAAAAAATGTAAAAAATGTTGAAATTTTTATAACAATAGATTGGGGGCAATATGCACATAACACAATACGTTAAGGGGCGTCTTTAACCTATCAAAAGGTGGGATAAGATGATTTGAAGAAAATACCTCTCATCAAAGGTTCAAAATGTTGACTTAGGGCAAGTTGCCTATTTCTGTAAATGATAGGGGGTTGACTGCTCCAAAACAAACTTTAGGGGATTGACTGCAAATGGCCCTAAACGTTGAGGTGTTTGATATAATTTCCCCTATTAACTAATTAGCAACTAATAGTTATATATTTTAATAATAACATTATGGCACATACATTAATAGTATAAATAATATAATATATGTGTGTGTATAATGTATGTCTGTTGAAGATGTTGGTATTTAAAAGAGAACGAAAATGAGCAACCTACTATTCTTCTCATTCGGCCATTCCCATTCATGCATGTTCAAGTGTGGGTATGCACAATGTGGGCGTCGGTCCCTAATTCATATAAGGTGGGTGCGGGTGCGGATGTGAATGCAGGTGCGTCAGTTCGTCAATTTTGAAAAGAAAAAAAACACAAATTTCAATGCACCTTAATGTATTTAATAAAATAATAAAATATTAAGTTCTATGGTGATGAGATATCGTCCGGGGCCCTTAGCGTCGAGAATTTCAGGAATATTATCACTGAATATTATTCGGAACGCCTATCTCAAATTTGAGGAAAATAAGCAATATTATTATATTAAGGATTGAGTGAATTACAAGGGGGTAGTATGGGGAGATAACTATTTCTTGTAGACAATGTTTTTTTGCTATTTTGCTAAGTACAATTGAGTGTGTGTGGTGAATTTGGAGAAAGTGCACTTGTTCTTTTGATGTTGAAATGAGGGGCTATTTATAGTGCTAGCCTTGGGGTCTTCGTCCAATGAGGATCGGTCTTCCGTCTTAACTCCTGGTGGTGGCAAGGACAATGCTGCGAGGGTGTTCTGCGCCAATCAGGATTGGTTTTTCGTCTGAACTCTGAGTGGTGGTGATGGCCAATGCTGCGAGGGTCGTCTACGCCAATGGGAGTCGTCTGACAAGAGGCGCTCAATAGCGTGGGTTGACTGAGTTTCTTCTAACTGGATAATGATGATGTCTGCTCCATTCGCTTTGTGGGTCATTCAAAACCAATGAGGGAGAGTTCGCCTGCACCAATTGTTGGTCTGGACCGGTAGGATTGTCTCTTTCTGCTCTAATAGCCATCTTAGACCATGAGGTATGGTCCTCCGTCTTAATGAGGGGTGGTTGGGAGTTAATTTAAACATGGGTGGTTGACACTTCCTTCGAGTCGGGTCGTGTTGTCGTGATGTTCGTTTTTGTCTGGAGGGTATGGCTATCATCCGAGTGGTGTTTATCCTCATATATTTTAAGGGGGTTCTTTAAGTCGTGCCTCGTCCGAGTAGCTACGAGATCTTCCAAGTTTCGTTATATTGAGACCGTAGATGAGAGGTTCTTTTCTTTTGGTCCTTCCTTGTATTCACTCGTTTCCTTATTATTTTATATTGTCTTCATTCCTCAAAGATATTATAGCTAAGTGTTGAATGCTACCACCCGCAAGTCCCTTATTGCGGGTCCCGTAAGATCCGGTTGGAGTTAGCCAATTTTGGGGGTTAGCGCATCGGCATGGGGGGGCTCTCGTGACCTTCCTTGTGGGTACACTGGATCGTAGGTGACTTGGGATTTAAGGTGAAATATACTCGGGTCTTTTGATCCGAGTCGTATACCTTTATTGGGGTGTTAGCTGGTCGTGACCCTGGGGTATCTTCTCTTGGTATTTAGACCGTGTACCCTTATTGGACTATTAGTTGGTCATGACCATGGGGTACCTTTTCCATAGCCCTTGATCGTTTTGTGGGGTACTCGTTTTACCTCTTTCTGAGGGCGTGGCGGATTCTGCATCATTATTCACATATATGATTTCGTATATATTTGATTATTTTTTAATATATACTTATTGTACAATGATACTAATATATCGACCAATTATAACATGATAAGTGGCAAATACGATGAAAGGGACAACGCGACGAGTTTCAACGACCCAAATCGGTCATGGCAATTTGGGGCTCACCAACTGCGTTCGGCTTGATTCCCTAAATGGGATACGTAGGCAGCTTGGCTTTGCCTCAAGTTCAGTCTGAAATCAACAAACTTCCAATCTGCATCAGCTGCTTTTTGCCTGACCTATCAGTTATGTTCGACTTACTTAATTATTTATGGCCTAAGTCTTCAACGAGCATTAACTAACTTAGGCATCAGAGTGCCTACACCGGGTCAGCCTCAACCTAGTTCACGTGCCGTGTTTTTTAGTGCAGGTTTTGTCTGGATCTAGGGCTAGAGCACCATCTTCAAGAGACTCCACTAGAGCGTAGAGGCCATCGTCTACATGTTCCACCGGAGTTGGCCTGAGCAAGAGGCCGACTGAGACTCCAGCATCATGAGTATTCATAAGCATGCCGCAGCGCCCAAGTAGGGACCCCTACAGAGGTGCGGCGGCACCCACTGAACCGTCTCATATATTATTTAATTTAGAGTGTTATTAAATCAAAAGACATAATAATAATATTCTTAAAACTTTAATATTTTGCAGAATATATATGTAGTACGAGCGGTAGAAAATACAATGTAAACAAGGCCTACCTAAAGAAGGCGAAGTCATGTTATAAGCATGTGATGTACAACGCGAAGAAATATTACTACGAGTGGATTGACGATCCGAAGGATGTTGGGCGTCCGAAGACTTGGACGAATAGTGCATTATAGGCGGAGGCGATTAAGCGTTGGGCCACGGAAGATCATTTGGAGGTGTCGCAGACTTCGCAAAAAAACAGAACATGAGGTGTGGAGCCAGCAGTTATGAAGAAGGCACCTCCCACTTTCTTTGGTGAATCCGTCCACCTAGAGGAGATCAAACGTCGGCTGGTATAATTTATTAAAATTAACAATATAGGCGTAATTAAGTAATCTTGGTCTATGTGTCATTAAGTTTAACGCACTTTTTCTTTAAATGTGAAGGTTGCGGCTGACCCTGAGCGCGGGGAGCCTATTCGACATGACGAGGCGTACAAGTTCGGTCATACAAATAGGGTGAACGGGAAGGGCGGTACTTCAGGACTATCATTGAGGCGCGAGTGGACAGATGAGGCGGCGAAAGCTATTTACGTAAGTCATTTCAACCACATACTCTTTTAGTTTTTCCTCAACTTCAATTAAATTCCTTATCCTAATCTAAATATTGATTCTTTCAAACATTACAGAAGAAGAAGTACATGACGCTCTTGAGGGAGAGATATCTGCCACCAGCTACGTTGCTGGAGTTCGATCCCGATCTTTGGACCCATGCATCTAGTCCAGTGAAGAAGGGGAAGGCGAAGGGCACACCGAGAGACGCAGATCTCGTGGATTACAACATTCATTACAGGGCACATCCAAATTTTATGCAGGCCACCATCGCGGACTTGCAAATGCAGAACCAGCAGACTCAGACGCGCACAAAGCGGAGAGTAGACCGTTATGCAGAGCTGAAGAGATACTACTTCCACCGATTCTAGATACGGCATTCATGGGGAATGCACGTAGGATGGGAGCACGACATACTATTCCTTGGCCGCCACGTCTGGTTCTTGATCCATTTGCTCACAGTTCTTATGTTAGGCTTGCGTATATCGTGGAGTATGATGATGACTCTGATGAGGAGGACATACCCGTGCAGATGGAGGAGGATGATGATAGAGAGTTGGGCGGTGATGATTACGTCGGTGGTGGGTCCGCAACTACAGATGGGGACAAAACTTATCGCATAGGGGTCGTGTATAGTTTGGAGGGTGAGGTAGAGGGCGAGTAGTATTTTTATATGTATTTGTATGCGTACTGTTAAATTTGTTTATGTTTTGTAGTGTCTATGGTATAATACATCCTTTGAAGAAGAGGGCCTAGGGGGAAGTACCACAAATGCTTCTTCGCAAACTTCAACTTCCTACGAGACTCGTATCTATCCTCCCCGCATACCGGGCATTTTTGGAAGTCCTGGCTCACCGCAAACCCGTAGACTAGGAAAAACTGCTTTGGACAAACATCGATCTTCACGCATCATGGTTCGCAGCATCTTATGCATCCATTTCGTGTCTTTAAGTAACAACTTCTCAAACTCTGGGTCGAACCCATCTTTAGACAACTTTAAAAAATTGCCAGCCATAGCGTTACTCACTTTGTGCATGGTCTTGTAATTCAATCACTCTTTAACCCACCGTAGGATGGTTTTACTCTTCTTAGGATGCATCTACACCTGTCCTAGATGCATCAAGTCATAGAAAGCTCTCGCATCGAGATTCTGATCCTCGTTACGCACATTGTCCTCTTCAAATTGCCCTCTTTATGCATCAACGACCATTTGTCTAAATTAATCCTCCGCACGAACAAGGCTGTCAGGAATGCTGGTGTGTAATGGGGCGGGGGGTTCGTCGAAAAACGTCATAGTAGTCGTGCTTGACTTCTCTCCATGCAAAACCCACTCGAAATATCCAGACGTAAATCACGACTTATGAAGATGATCACGGACTAAGTATTGATCAAAAAACTTTAAATTGTTGCATTTCTTGCCCGGGCATCTAATACGCCCCCTAGATCTAAATAGCCATCTTATTGCAAAGCGAATTCTATGAACGTGCGAACCCCAACTACAAAACTATCTCGCAAACAACCATTGTTGTAGAATCTATCGTACATCCAATATCTATCGGCTTGATAATCCATTATTTATCTAAGTTGTAAAATTTAAAGCAAATAATAATAATTAACAATTTAAAACGTAACAATTATCATGCACGATAAGGTTGTAGCGTGATAGAGTGATCAACTTACTTCTTGAAGCGTGAAAGAACAATCCTCAAGAATGTTGAGTCCACGACGAGTAGCCTCAATGTGTTTACGACAATATCTATCAACAAATAAATAAACAAAATTGCATACTATACCAAAATTTAGTATTGAAAAAAGATATTTGAGAATCTAAGGAAAAAAAAACGCGGATACCTTAAGCATTGGTGAAGATTTGTTCTGAATTATGAAAGTTAGGGAGGGGGTATCTATAGGTAAAAAAACAGGTAGATCGTGATCGCGCGACGGTCACGAATACCAACTAGTCGTTGGTTTTTTGCGACTGGCAATACCAACTAGCCGTTGGTATTCGTGACCACCGAGCGGTCGTGACACTTCCTTCGTTACCGCCCGGCAGTCAGGAAAGAGGGTCCTTCGTGACCGTCGGGCGGTGGCGAATTATGTTCATATTAAAAATTTTATTTTATGGAATGATCTTGATGTGTTTATGATTTTTAATAACGAATCTCATTATTACATGTGAATTGAAGTAATAAATCATTACAACATTAGTAATTGACTTATCAAAATAGTAGATTAGATGTGATTGGCTAAGTTATGAACGAATAATCTATTTTATGTTCTACAACTAATCATCTTATATACCTATATGTTTTAATTTTTATATGCGATTGTGCGATAAAACCTTATAATTTGAATCGTTTTAACTACTTTATCAATTTAACAAATAACGCGCCTTAAATAACCATCTGAAATGCAAAAAAGTTAAAATAAAAATTATTCATGACCGCCGAGCAGTCACAAATAACACCCTTTCCTGACCGTCTGGCTGTCGCGGCCATTTGTTGCGACTGCTAGGCGGTCGCGGACTATTTTCGTGACCTCCGGGCGGTCGCGACTCTACCTTCATTATCGCCCAGCAGTCACGAAGGACCCTCTTTCGTGACCGCCGGGTGGTTGCAAATAATGTTCATTAAAATTTTGATTTTATGGAACGGTCTTGATGTGTTTATAATTTTTAATAACGAATCTCATTATTACATGTGAAGTGAAGTAATAAATTATCAAAATAGTAGATTGGATGTGATTACCGAGTTATAAACGAATAATCTATTTTATGTTCTTCAACTAATCATCTTATTACCTATATGTTTTAATTTTTATATGCGAGTATGCGATAAAACCTTATAATTTGACTCGTTTTAACTATTTTATTAATTTAACAAACAATGCGGCTTAAATAACCATCCAAAACTGAAAATTATTCGTTACCGCTTGGCTTTCGCGGCCGTTTATTGCGACCGCAAGGCAGTCGCGGACTATTGTCGTGACCGCCGGGTGGTCGCGAAACTTCCTTCGTTACCGCCCGACATTCACGAAATAGGGTCTTTCATGACTGTCGGGTGGTGGCGAATATTATTCATATTAAATTTTTGTTTTATGGAACGATTTTGATGTGTTTATGATTTTTAACAATGAATCTCATTATTAAATGTGAATTGAAGTAATAAATGATTACAACATTAGTAATTGACTTATCAAAATAGTAGATTAGATGTGATTGGCCGAGTTATGAATGAATAACATATTTTATGTTCAACAACTAATCATCATATATACCTAGTTGTTTTAATTGTCATAACATCTTATAATTTGCCTCGTTTTAACTACTATCAATTTAACAAACAATGTGCCCTAAACCTCTGTGGCGATCACAAATAATCCCCTTTCGTGACCGTTGGGCGGTGGCGGACGTTTGTCGTGACCGCTGGCTGGTCGCGCACTGTCGTCGTGACTGTCGAGCGGCCGCGAGAAACGTTCGCAACAGTCAAGCGATCGCAAGAAACGTTCGCAATAGCCAGGCAATCACAAAAAATTTTGAATATTTCGCGACCGCCAGGAATTGGCGGGATTCTGGGGGAGATTTGGATTTTTCAAAAATTCAAAATTGTCACCCACCATTCTACCCTCTAATTTTCAATACACCGAAATTATACTCTCCGGAAAAAAATCCAACACTTTCTCTTCTTTATGTATCTTAATCTACAACACTTTCTCTTTCTCCAAAAACAAAAAAACAAAAAAACAAAAACTTTCTCTTCTCTTTTTTTTCCAAATCTCAAACAAAAAAAAAACCAAACACTTTCGCTTCTCTTCTTTTCTTTTCTTATAATAAAAAAACGCCCAACAGTTTCTTTTCTCTTCTTTTCTTTTCTTTTATTTTCTTTTCTTATAATCAAAAAAACACCTAACACATTTCTCTTCTCTTTTTCCTTTCATTTGTCATCTTTCCATTTTTATTTAACATTGTTTTTCAATTTATATCAAAACAAAATATTATATTTCGGTAAATCACCGGAATAATTTTTTTTATTCTGATAAAGGTTATTCGCGACCGCCCGGCGGTTACGAATAGTTAAAATATTATTGTCAAACACATTATTCCCTTGTAAAATAAAGATACATAAATTGTCTCTCTTGTGTTATGTTAAATAAGACACCCACTACAAAATTCAGGGGTCATTCACCGCCAGGGCGGTCGCCGAAATGTGGTTGTGGAAGATGTTGAGGTCTTCCGTGACCGCCCGGGAGTCGCAGCCTTTACCGCGATTGCCCGGCAGTCGCGGGTTTGGTGGGGAGTCGGGCGGTCACGAAGAAGACCCCAACCGCTTGGCAGTAACGGCACAACCCCGCGACCGTCGGGCGATCACAGAAAACCTCAGCGTCTTCCGTGACCGCTGGGCAGTTGCGGTTTGGCCTGTGATCGCCCGGAGGTCGCGGGCAGGCGGTCGCGAGTTCGCGATCGCCCTGGCGGTTACGAATTACCCCTTAATTTTGTAGTGTGTGTCTTATTTAACATAACACAAGAGAAACAATTTATGTATCTTTATGTTACGAGGGAATAATGTGTTTGACCATTTGCACTATATCTTTTGCAATTTACATTAAGCATACAGTAATACCGTATGTGCCAATTTTTTAAAAATAAACGTGCGAGGCTAATGAAAAGTGGTCTTCCCATTGTTTTTAGATTTTGTGGAATCTTTGCAGAATTTGTCTACTTTCTGGAGGCTCTTAGGTAAGTTTATGAAGTTTTTAAGACTTCTTATGTAAATTTTATAAGTTGCAGAGAGTCCGCGTAATTTATAAACTATGTTGAGGGTCTTCGAAAAAAATGGACAATATTTATTGGGCTCCTTTGCAACCACTACAACAAAACGCAGCAATTGCATGGAAAAATTTCCATGCAATTGGTCTGATTTTCCATGCAATTGATCAATTGCATGGAAAAAATCGGATGCAAAAATCCCATGCTATTGGTGTCCCGGCAAGAGAATTGCATCGGAAAATTCCCATGCAATAGGTTAATGCATAGAAATTTTCGGATGCAGAGCTGCATAGAAATTTTCGGATGCAAAGTTACCTGCATCGAAAAATTTCCATGCAAAAAAAGCCTGCATCGGAAATTTTCGATACATAACCCAAGAGCGGAAGTGCAACGTGGCGGCAGCAAGGAGGTTCGGTAAAAAGGATTTGCATCCGAAATTTCGGATGCAAAGATTTAATAATAAATCTTTGCATCGGAAATCTCGGATGCAAAGTAAGAGGTTCGGTAAAAGGGTTTGCATCCGAAATTTCGGATGCAAAGATTTAATAAATCTTTGCATCCGAAATTTCGGATGCAAATAAAAGGTTAAAAGGTTTTGCATCCGAAATTTCGGATGCAAAGATTATTAAATCTTTGCATCCGAAATTTCGGATGCAAAGTACACGAAATGTTTTTAAAAAAAAGTGGCGGAAATTTATCCGCCACTTTTTAAATATTTTTGTTTTAATTAATATAAAAAATTATTTTACGTACATTCTTTTAAATTTTAAAGTAATATCTATACATAGTTACTTTAAAATTTTCGTATACTTAATATGTTAAAAAAAATTGTTTTTAAAACTTGTATTAATAATAAAAATTTGTTATGAAAACTTGTATTAATATTTATATTTTTCGTATATATATATTTATATTTTTCGTATATATATATTTATATTTTTCGTATATATACTTATATTTTTTGTATATATATTTATATTTATGTATATATTTATATTATAAATTTAGAGAAAGAAAAATATTTATAATTATTGTATATATATTTTTATTATAAATTTAGAGAAAGAAGAAGTAGAGAGAGAAAGAAGAGAAAAGGGGATAAATGAGAAGTAGAGAGAGAGAGAATTGAGAATTGTGAGAAGTGAACGATAGCTGCTGGGGTATTTATAGGGGAAAGGCAGCAAATTAGCATCTGAAAATTCGGATGCAAAGATATGTTTTGCATGGGAAAATTCCCGTGCAAAGAGTACTGCATGGGAATGTTCCCATGCGAAAGATAATGCATGGGAAATTTCCCATGCAACATCTATTGCATAGGAAATTTCCCATGCAAATAAATAATGCATGGGAATATTCCCATGCAACATTTATTGCATAGGAAATTTCCCATGCAAATACATATTGCATATGATTTACTATTTACAAAAAGACCCATACTTATTAAATTTATATTTACATTTTCGACCCTAAAAGTATTTTAAACATTGTTCGTTCCGTATTTTTGACAAATTTGAAATGTACATATGCCTCATAAGTTTTATTAAAATAGTGGTTAAAAAAAATGGAGGTTTGATGTCGTTTTCTATCTTTTGCATAATTAGATATTCTACCCCAAATATTTTTTAAACGTCTTTCCATACTCCGATTTTGACAAAATTTTGAAGAACACTTATATTTTTAATAACATAGCATATGGTAAAAAAAAAATCGACGAGAGGACTTGATTGACACTCTCTACATGTGAAAATACAATTTTAGTATGATAGAGTATACTTATATAGGGTTTAGGGTTTAGGGTTTAGGGTTTAGGGTTTAGAGTTGAAGATCATATAGTGTTATATTGTTTATTTGCATCTTTCGTTACTCCGTTTTTTACGATATTCGAAAGAACACTCCTACTTATGGTATAAAAGATGTTGGTGGAAGAAAAAGTGGATTTCGAGTTGTTTTGCAACTTTTTACTAATTACATGTTCACCCCGAAATGTTTCTTTGTGTCTTTCGTTACTCCATTTTTTACGATATTTGAAAGAACACTCCTACATATGGTTTAAAAGATGTTGGTGGAAGAAAAAGTTAAATTTGACTTTTTTCCAACTTTTAAATAATTACATTTACAACCCGAAATGTTTGTTTGCGTCTTTCGTTATTCCGTTTTTTACTATATTTTAAAGAACACTCCTACTTATGGTTTAGAAGACGTTGGTGGAAGAAAAAGTTAAATTTGAGTTGTTTTGCAACTTTTGAATAATTACATTTACAACCCGAAATGTGTAATTCATTTTTTTGTATTTTTTGGCATGGAAATATTTCCATGCAATTGCTATAATTTCCATGCGATTGCTTAATGCATGGGAATATTACCATGTTGTGCTCTCTTGCATGGGAATTTTTCGATGCAATTGCTATAATTTCCATGCAATTGTTCTATGCATGGAAAATTTTCTATGCATAGATCTCTTGCATCGCAATTTTGGGATTCATCACCTATCAATGCATGGAAATTTTCCCATGCAAGTAATTATGCATTGAAAAATTCCCATGCAAAGATGAACTCTACCCCATTCCTCACTCTATTTAAACACTCACGTCCATCCATTTGAATCACTCAACAATTCCTCTTCAATCTCTCACTACTTTTTTTAATCTCTCACAAATTATAATAAATTTTCTCCTCCGTATGCTCCCTGAAGCTCAATTAAGCTAGCCTACGTTTGAAGGTTTGTTCATCATTTTTTGTACCTTAGTCAATTATGCATTAATTAAATATTTATGTTTTAATAAATAATTGTTTATTAATTTCGTTTAACGTTATTTTGTCAGTAAATAATACGAAGGATGAGTAATTGGTGGTCCGATCGACGTTGGATGTACGAGAGGCTAGACGAAAACGAACACTTGAATTATCATTTTGAGGTTGGTGTGTCGAACTTTCTCGATTACGCATTCTCGCATAGTAGTAATTTGAATCGTGGTCGAGCTCGTTGCCCATGTAGAAAATGCACCAACGCCAAATATTTAAATAGGAATACTATTCATATGCACTTGTATAAGTGGGGGTTCGTACCACACTATATGATATGGGCTTATCACGGTGAGTTAGATGACACCTCGGGGGTAATATACACTCAAACGTTGAAATAGGGTCATCATCACATAGTCATAGGGGTCAAGGAGATGACCTAATGAGGAATATGGTCGATGACGCATTTGGCGGTCAATTTCTTAACGTCACTTCTAATATGGCAAGTGCAATCGAGGAGCCCAATAGTGTGGCAAAAGCTTTCTTTAAAATGCTAAGTGATGCAGAAGAACCTGTATTCATAGGGAGCCCGACCACTGTACTAAGATGGATTTCTCAGTTTATGTCGAACAAGGTATCACAAAAGCTTAGTAATGTATCTTGTAACAACACAATAAGAATAATTCACAACTTGCTCCCTCATGAATATCGGGATAAAGTACCTGAATCTGTTTACCAAATGAAAAAACTTATGAAAAGTTTGGGTCTAGGTTCAAAAACTTATGATGCGTGCATAAATAACTGTTTCTTGTTCTACGGGGAGTTCGAGTCCATCGAACATACGGCGTGTCCCGTTTGTGAGGAACCTCGTTTCAAACCCTTTCGAAATCCAAGAAATAGATACAAACCAATCGCTCGTAAGAAGTTGTGGTACTTTCCGCTAACTCACAGACTCCAACGGTTGTACATGTCTCGATCAATTGCTAAGCACATGACGTGGCATACCAATTGTCGTGAGAATAGGGATCACATGATACATCCGGCATCCGGCCATGCTTGGAAATACTTTGATAATCATCATCCTGATTTAGCCGCTGAGGATAGAAATGTAAGGCTAGGATTGTGCACCGATGGATTCGCCCCTTTCGGCAGCTCTTCGGGTCCTTATTCTTGTTGGCCTGTCTTTGTAACACCGTACAATCTCCCACCAGATATGTGCATGAGACAAGAGTACATATTTTTAAGCCTTATCATTCCTGGCCCTAATAGCCCTGGCAAAAACCTAGATGTTTTCCTGCGTCCCTTGATTGATGAGCTAGTCTCTTTGTGGCAAGTCGGCGTACAGACGTGGGATAGCTCTAGACAACAAAATTTTCAGTTACGCGCTGCTGTTATGTGGACTATTAGTGATTTCCCAGCGTATGGGATGTTGTCTGGATGGAGTACGCACGGAAAGCTGTCGTGTCCTTATTGTATGGAGTACACGAAAGCATTCCAGCTTAAGAAGGGTAGGAAGACAAGCTTCTTCAATTGTCATCGCAGATTCCTTCCGTTAGATCACGAATTGAGGCAGAATGATACCGATTTCTACAAGGACCACGTAGAGACTGACCCACCTTTGCGTAGGAGGACAGGGGCGGAAATGAAACGTCATGTTGATCGCCTCCCTAATGTCGGTTTCGGAGAAGGAAGGGGGACCATCCAATGGGCTGGAACGAAGCACAACTGGTGTCGTAGGAGTATATTTTGGGAGCTCCCTTACTGGTCAACAAACTTGATACGTCATAACCTTGACGTGATGCATTGCGAGAAGAACTTCTTCGATAACATCAAGAATACTGTCATGGATGACCCAGAAAAGACAAAGGACAACATGAATGCGCGTCTGGATTTGCGACAGTATACCAACCGAAGTGAATTGTTTTTAGTGGAGGGATCGGATGGACGCACTCATAAACCTCATGCAATATATTGTCTAACAAAGGATCAGAAGAGGCAAGTGTGCGAATGGTTGTGCAGTTTGAAGTTTCCCGACGGTTATGCTTCTGATATTGGCCGATGTGTTCAGATGCATAATCTAAAAGTGACAGGAATGAAAAGTCACGACTGTCATGTCTTTATGCAAAGACTAATTCCTATTGCTTTCAGAGACTTCTTACCAGATGATGTATGGGGTGCGTTAGTAGAGGTCAGCAACTTTTTTAGGGCATTGTGCGCAACTACCATTCGCAAAACTGATATGGCTCGCCTAGAGGTTGCAATTGTTGAAACAATGTGTAAACTGGAGCTGATATTTCCACCAGCATTTTTTGACTCCATGGAGCATCTAGCTATTCATCTTCCATGGGAAGCAAAAATGGGAGGACCGGTGCACTATCGATGGATGTATCCCTTCGAGAGGTATTCAACAACTGAATTTACAGTTATTTACATTGATGCTCCTATTGTTCATATCTAATTCTTGGTTTATATATTCAGGCGTATGTTCGATTTGAAGGGTAGTGTCGGTAACAAGGCGAAGATCGAGGGATCTATTGCTGAAGCGTACCTGACGTTCGAGATGACCAATTTCTGCGATCATTATTTTGAGCATGATTTCGATACACGTCTGGTCCGACTGGGTAGAAACGAGACAAGAGTTGATCCTAATGATTCTCAACGACTATCCGTCTTTCGAAAGGTCGGTTCGCCACTAGGACAAGCGTCTCGCAAACGGCGGTTAAGCGCCGCCGAGCTCAAGGCTGCCGAGTTGTATATCTTTTTAAATTGCCCGGAGGTTGAACCCTGGATACGGTTAGTGATAAATAATATATAAATATTTATTAAGTCCTCGTACTAAAATAAATACATTAATTATTTTTCAAATTGTGTTATATCAGTGTTTTCGATGAGGAGATGTGCGTTGGGTTAGTCGATGATGCAATCCATCAAAGACGGAATGATCAATTTGTACGATGGTTCAAGGACATGGTATTCACCAATCGTCGCGAGTATGATCCGCGTTTGCTAAACCTAGCACTTGGACCAAAGAATCAGGTGATTAGTTGGGAAAATGGCTATGTTGTAAACGGTCTTCGTTTTCACACAGATGGATACGCCGTGGGGAAAAAGACGACGAACAGTGGGGTATGCGTAAAGTGGTGCAGTGACGAGCATGAAGACACGTATTTTTACGGGACTTTGACCGAAGTCCTAGAGCTAGAATACCAAGACCAGGAATCTATCTTCCTTTTCAAATGCATATGGTATGATACCAGCTCTCGTGGTTTGCGAGTACACCCGTGGGGTGGATGCGTACGCCGTGGGGTCAGAGAAGTGTGAGGTTGCGAACGCTGGGTAGGACTCCCTCGCCAAGCGGGCTGCGGCGGATGGTGGCGCTGTGTAGGCGAACTACTATACATAACTACAGGAGAGCGAGTGACCGGTCTATCATCACCAGGAAAGGGATCGTCTAGGCCCTCGGGTGGCGGTGGTCTATCCGGGTACGGCAAATCTAGGGGCTCCTGTCCGTTTTGCCTCGACATGTTTCTCAGACTATCCGTGAGTAGCTTGCTGTGCTCCCACTGTCGTAACGACCACTCGTACTGTCGCCTCAGCCCCGACTGATACGCCGCATAGGCTCGACGCTGCTCATCCCTCATCGCTGCATAACGTGCCATGTGCGCTGCCTCTCTATCCACATAAGCACGAGCACTACTAGAGGCATCACCTCTGAAATGCGAATGGGTTTGTACCCCCATAACCGGACCAACTGCTGTGGTAGAAAATGTTTTTATCTGATTTTTCTTCATTGGTTGAGCCTTGAACCAGGTGTCGAAGTCCCATGGAGGCCAGTTTCTCCTGTCTGTCCCATGTTTCCTCTGGAGCTCTTGCAAATATTTAAGCTGCAAAAAAAAAATGACATATTCCAAAAATTCAATAAGTAAACTGTGGAATTTATAACTCTTAAATTATATTCATAGTAATAATAGATTATTTACCCAAGCCTGGTGAGCTTCATCTGATACCCACTCTTCCGTTACAACTCCTTCGCTATCTTTTGTTTCTTTCACTCGGCCAAGCTTGTATATCTTCGCTATCGGCAATTCTTTAATCGTAACACCCTCATCTTCAGCCTGTTTCACAAAACAATTAAAAAATTAATACTACAAATTTTAATACCACACCCTAATATGTATTTTAAGAACCAAATTCCAAAAAAAAATATACCACTTTTTCGGCCATTTCTTGGCCCGAATGCCTCCCACCAAACCAGTTCTTCAATGGCGCCTTCTTCCTGTTGATCTTGGCTTTTTCGCTCCTATTCTTGTGTGCAGGCCCATCCCAGTAATCATAGAAATCTTGCTCATGATTTTCTGGAATCCATATATCATGTCTATTACGATCTTCGCCTTTGTCCCTTATCGCCAACATTATTCTCTTCAATGAGTTCAAGCATTCGGAATAACGATTGTTGCCAATTGTCTTCCAAACATTCCTAACTCTAAGCTTGTCGGCTTTATCCCACTGATATTGGCTCTGCGAATTTAATATAATATAAAATAATTAAAAACAAAAACATATGAAAAATAAACAACAATAAATGAAAAAAATATGTATTTTAATTAACTATTTTTAATATCTAATAATAATTTCATTAAAAAAACTTACTTCAAATTCATTCCATGCGCTTTTCGTATAAGGTTCAGGAAAATCCTTGAATCGAAACCACGGGCCCTTACACAACTTCTTCAAAGTAGCAGAAATCGACGCACTAATGGCCGATTGGTCCCTCAACGCTCCAGTATATGGACAAAATGTGATCCACTGCCTATGATCGCGGTCACTTGGTACAGGTGCCCCTCTGCCCTGCCCTCGAAGATTTCTCGGCTCATCGTCATCGGGGGAATGTGATGGTCCTACATCGGGGGGCCCTCGTTCCGATGTCGGCCTGTCTGAAGCAGCAGACGATGTCGGCATGTCGGAACCTAAGGCATGCGGCGACTCGGTGGTGGCAGTGCTGATCGGTGGAAGAGGCTCTATCTCGAAGTCAGCAATAAACCCATACGGGTCATAGTGCGTAGGGTGAACCGGTATATCATCATCATCATCAAGTGGGTTAAACGGGTGGATCGGGGCTCTACGTGGCTGCTGACTAGTAGATGCAGGTTCCTTCCCCGGACGCCTCCCCCTACGAACTCCTCCACCCCTAGATGATCCCCGACCTCTATCTGCCATCTAAATTATCCGACAAAAATATCAATATAATCCTCCTTAAACTTTATTAAATTACATATTTGCAAACAAGCCCAAACCTTCTTATTCCTAAAATATACTCTATTAAATACATTCAACACCACAAAAAATTTAAACTTCAACATATTCCAAAAAAAAACCCCAAAACTTCGAATTAATAATCTAATTCCTAATTTTGCTTCAACAAATATTTTCTAAATTATAAAGTAACCTCTAAGGTTCAATAACCAAATACTCTACATATTTGCAAACAAGCCCAAACCTTCTAAATTAATTACCACAAAAATTTTAAACTTCAAATTGGGACTATAACTTTCTAAAAACTACAAGTTTTGTTAACTACAAGTTATACCCCTAACCTTTTGTTAAACTACAAATTAAGCCCTAAATTTGCAATTAATTAAACAATTAAGCCCTAATATTGCAATTAGGCCCTAAAATCCCAATTACGCCCTAAAATTGCAATTAAGCACTAAAATCACAATTAATTAAACAATTAAGCCCTAATTATATTAAGATCCCAATTAAGCACAAAACTATTTTAACGTTACACATAACAACACAATAATCATATTCACATTAACAAATAACAACAATAATCAAAATTATAATAACAATTTCAAAATTACACGAATATAAATAATTCATGAAAAATAGTATAAGTTGCGTGAAATTGATCCTTGAGAAGAGTAGAACGATTTACCGGTGTTTTTGGGCAATTTCCGGCGACGGTGGCGGTCCACGGTGGTGGTCAACGGTGTGAAAGGGTGTGTGTCTGTGTGTGTGGGGCGGAGAAGGAAAGGTAGTAGGTTTTTTAATTTTTGCATCTGTTTAATCGGATGCAATATTACTTTAATATTTTTTTTATTTATTTTTTATTTTTTTTAATGATGCATCGGATAAAATCCGATGCAGAGATAATATCTCTGCATCGGATTTTATCCGATGCAAGGAGCCTTGCATCCGAAAATTCGGATGCAGGGCCATTTGCATCCGAAAATTCGGATGCAGCCCACGTGGCTGCATCCGAATCCTCGGATGCAAAGGCTGCATCCGAATTTTCAGATGCAGCCTTTCCGAGCCTAACTTTGCATCCGATTTTTCGGATGCAAAGCCTTCTGTTGCGTCGGAATATTGCGATGCAATCTAATTGCATCGCAATTTTCACATTCAAACTATCTTGCATCCGAAAATAAAAATTCGGATGCAAGATTTTCCATGCTATTGGTATGATTTGTTGTAGTGAACGTACAAGTTAGAGCTAAAACAAAAATAATAAATTTTTCGAAGCAAATGGGAAGGATGAAAAATGATGAAAAAGTTGTTGATCTTCTAAGTTTTTTGAGGGTCTTCGAAATGTTAACTGAATTTTGTTGGTTCATTTGTAGTCTCTCAAATATATATGATCGTTTTACAATTTCTCAGCCTTATGAGTGTATTTATAAATTATACGAAGATTTGTTCGGTTTTAATACAATTTACGGGTCGCAAAATGAAAATATACAATTTACTATCGGCAAAATAGAACAACGGCCAAGGAACAAAAAAAAAAATATTGGTCGCCTCAACTTTTTAGACATTTTTGGGTGTCTTTGAGAGATTTATAGTTGCCTTACATCTTAAAACATTCTTGGGTCTCTCAGAAATGTACAAGGCTTTAAGCGATTTTGTGCAATTTATGGGTGTAAATATAATTAAAGGATGTTTTAAAAAAGATTGGACATTATTTGTTAAGTCCTTCAAAAATTATGAAAACTTAGGATTCTTGTGGAATTTATATCTTAAACTAATAATTATAGCTTTTAAAATTTATTGGGTCTTTGTATAATTGTTAAAGTTTTTTGGTTGTTTGAAGTATTTACAAAGTTTTGGATATTCTTGTGTAACTTATGATGGATAAAAACGAAATAACAATATTATAGGACACAGTTGAACAATATTATCTTGGATGCCCAGTGTAGTGCCAGTGAGTGTAGTGCCCAATCAAAACTAAGGTGTAAAACTGGCACAATAATATTACATCTAATACTATATATATAAAAAAAGCCATATTTTCCTCACACACGGAAGTTACTCTCACAAAAAGGCAGTTGTTATACCAAAATTGTGTTTTTCATATTTGCCCCTCCCTTGCCTATTTAATTAAAAAAAAAAAAGAACGTTAAAATCGTGTCATTTAATCCATTTTCTTAACTTCTGAAATTTAAACTGGGAATCTCCCACGATCTTAGGAATTTTTTGATATAATTTACGTAATTAAATGAAGAAAAAGAGAGCCAAATTCGGGTAAATCAAATTCAAACTCTGTTCTCCATCATTTTAGGTTTTAATTTTCAAATTAATTGACTCTCTCTCTCTCTTTTGAAAATACTTTGTAGTTATCTTCTCTTATCCAATATTTGTAATCAGAGCATCTCACACGTTTTTCAGATTTCATTGCGAAAATCCTCCAATGAGTTGGTAGCTTTTTTTTTCTTTTTTTGAATATGCATAATTGGAAATTACATATATGTGTGCTGATTTTTATTTAATTTTTGTGAATTGAATATCTCCGTGCAGGTTGTCGATTGCTCAAATAAAATTTGCCTAATTGTGTGGAAATTTTTGCTTTAGTGTTAGAGCTACTAACAAAATGAATGTTTAGGAGATCAGGTGAAGGAATACTTTATGATAAATAATTATCTTCTTTTAGTATTATCCATGCAAGTGTAGAGGCTAACAAAGTAAAAATTTATATTTCAATCCGTTTTGTTTGTTTTCATGTAATCGATTTCGTTTGTTTCGTAGTGTATTGTGTAAAGTATGTGTAGAAGTAGTATATGATAAAAGACTTACCTACGAATTTCATGTATTTTTTCAGCCATTATATCAATTAGTTTCAATTTCAGAAGTAGCGTTTGTAGTCCAACGGTTAGGATAATTGCCTTCCAAGCAATGACCCGGGTTCGACTCCCGGCAGACGCAATCAGGCGACCATTTACTTTTTTTTATACAGTCTTTTTTAACTCATGGTTCATCAACTCATCATCATATATATATATTGCGCGTCAGTTAAGTTCAGAACTTTAGATAGTTACTCTAAAATCTAAATGCATACTGTTGTGGTTCATTTTCAAAACTAATATTCTCGTAGCTAAAAACTTATCAAAAAAAAAAAAAACAAAGATAAAAGAAAGAATAGTAGCTGAAAATTATCTAGAAAATAAGCCTCATTTACTCTACTTAAAAAGGAAAAGAAAAACAAAAAGTACTTTGAAAGTTAAAACAAATTATCTATAAATTTCTTTGATTTAAAACTGCGTTGTTGTCCTAACTATTTTAAGTTTTTATATAAGAGGTGTTAGTGTATACTTTAAACATGAGTGGATCGTCTGTGTAATTCTCTATTTTAATTATTTAGAAAATGTTATAGAATAACTAAAACTGTTTGGGGTTTACAACAATATATTAAAAGACTTAGGAAAAGAAATGCAAATATTAAGTAATAGCACTTGTGAATTGGTATCCTTTTACATCAGGAACAGTGCTCTTTATATAGAGGTTTTTCCAACATAATACACTATTTCAATAGTGTATAATAATTATTATTACTATGCTAAATAGTAAGGCTAAGTATATGTACAACAATTTCCACAAAGGCCACATGTATGTATTATTTATAACACTCCCCATTGGCCATTTAAAAATTTTGTAATGTATATGATCCGTCTTCTGCACACGTCTTATTTTGTCTCGTTAAAAACCTTATAAGGAGAAATCCAGTGGGATAAAAACCTTAATAAGGGAAAAAGAGTGCAGCCGTGTGAACTCCCCCTCAAGTTGACATCTCCAATTCTTCATAAGTCTCGTAGGTGACGCATCCCAATACTTTGAACATGTTTCTTAAAAGTTACCGTAGGGAGTGCATTTGTAAAAAGATCTGCTATATTGTCACATTATTGAACATATTGGATATTAATTTATTTGTTCTTCTCGAGTTCCTGAGTGTAGGAAAAATATCTTGGGGGTATGTGTTTGGTTCGATCACTCTTGATATAGCCTTCTTTCATCTCTAATAGGTAAGCCATATGTACTTCTTATATGATGTGTCATTGATCATAGCCATACACATTCCTTGCTTGCTTCATGGAGTGCAATAATCTCAGCATGATTCGATGATGTTGCAACAAGTGTCTGTTTCTGAGAACACCATGAAACAGCAGTGCCTCCATACGTGAATACATATCCAGTTTGAGATCTGGATTTATATGGGTCTGATAGAAAACCTGCATCTGCATAACCAATCACTTCTTGTACCGCATTGTTAGGATAAAATAGACCAAGATCCACAGTTCCTTGAAGATAACGGAATAAATATTTAATTCCTTTCCAGTGCCTTTTTATGGGTGATAAGCTAAACCTGGCTAATAAATTCACAGTAAATGATATATTAGGTCTAGTACAATTAGCTAGATTCAATAAAGCTCCAATGTCACTTAAATATGAAACTTCAGAACCAAGAATTTCTTCATTTTCTTCACAAGGACGAAATGGATCTTTATCTATAGTTAATGATCTTGCATTCTTAGGATGGTTCAAAGGTGTTGCTTTATCCATGTTAAAACGTTTCAATATCTTTTTAGTATAGTTAGATTGATGCACAAGTATTCTATTTTTAACATTCTCAATTTGCAAACCAAGACAATATTTAGTCTTTTCAAGATATTTCATTTCAAATTCATCCTTTAAATAATTCATTGTTGAATGAATTTCTTTGTCAGTGCCAATGATATTTAAATCATCTACATAAACCACAATAATTGCAAAACCAAATGATGTTTTCTTAATAAAAATTCATGGATACAAAGAATTATTTATATATACTTCTTTTAATAAATATTCACTCAAACGATTGTACCACATGCGACCTGATTGCTTTAACCCATATAATGATCTTTGCAATTTAATTGAGTACATTTCTCTAGGTTTGGAACTTGATGTTGCGGGTAATTTAAGTCCATCAGGGACCTTCATGTAAATATCATTATCAAGTGATCCATAGAGATAAGTAGTGACAACATCCATGAGATGCATGTTTAGATTTTCATAGACCGCTAGACTGATCAAGAATCAAAATGTAATCGTATCCATTACAGGAGAATACGTTTCTTCACGATTCCAGGGATTTGAGAAAAACCTTGTGCGACAAGGCGAGCTTTGTACCTTACAATTTCATTTTTCTCATTTCGTTTGCGAACGAAGACTCATTTAAACCCTACGGGTTTCACACTTTTCGTTGTGAGAACAATGGTCCAAATACCTTTCTCTTATTAAGCGAATCTAATTTAGCTTGCATAGCATCTTTCCAGTTATCCCAATCATTCCTATTTTGGCATTCAATTACAGATTTGGGTTCAGGATCATCATTTTCATTCACAATTTCATAAGCGACTAAATATAAAAATATTTCATCCATATTTTCCATCTCATTTCGATCCAATACCATTCTAGTATTGATATAATTTATAAAGATTTCAACGTTCTCTTTATTTATATGATCTGATTGGATAACTTCTTGAGGTATCTCATATGTCACATTTTGCGACTCATCGGGCATAGATTCCTGAATAATAGAATCATTAGGTTTTGATGCTCCTTTTCTTTTTCGAGGATTTTTGTCCTTCGAGCTAGCAGGACGCACACGTTTCTTAGTTATATCAAATATATCATCCTTTGATATTTCTTTTAGAATTACAATATGAGCAGGAGCATTCGCAGCTGGTATATGTGATTTTGTTACCCTGCTTATGTCAGTAAATGCATCGGGTAATTGATTTGCAATAGCTTGTAAATGCAAAATTTTCTTTACTTCCAAATCACATTGCTTTGTTAGCATATCAAAACTTGTCAAAGATGGATTATACCATGATATATCATTTTCCAACTGCTTCTTTTCTCCCCCTAAGGTTGGAAATTTGCCTCATTAAAATGGCAATCGGCAAAACGTGCCGTAAAGACATCACCTGTTATAGGCTCAATATATCTGCTATTGATGGTGAGTCAAATTCAACATATATTCCCAACCTTTTTTGTGGTCCTATTTTTGTTCGCTTTGGTGGTGCAATTGGAACATAAACCGCACAACTAAAAATCGTTATATGGGAAATATTAGGTTCATGACCAAAAACAAGTTGTAATGGGGAGTATTCATGATACGTGCTTGGTCTAATGTGAATTAGTGATGCAGCATGTAAAATCCCATGACCCCATAGAGAACTTGGCAATTTAGCTTTCATCAACAATGGTCTAGCAATTAATTGAAGACATTTAATTAATGATTCAGCTAAACCATGTTGAGTATGTACATGTGCAACACTATGTTCAATCGTAATTCCAGTTGACATACAATAATCATTGAAAGCTTGAGATGTGAATTCACTAGCATTGTCAAGTCTGACTTTCTTGATCGTATAGTCAGGAAATTGAGCTCTTATTTTAATTATTTGAGCCAAAAATCTCGCAAATGTCATATTGCGAGTAGACAATAGACAGACATGTGACCATCGACTTGAGGCATCAATTAATACCATAAAATATTGAAATTATCCACATGATGGATGAATATGTCCATATATATCACCTTGAAGTCTTTCAAGAAATGTGGGTAATTATGTCTTAATTTTAACTGGTGAATGCTTTATAATTAGCTTTCCAAGAGAACATGCTTCACAATCATTGACTCAATATCATATCCATGACGATATATATCTTTAGAACTCAATAAATTTCTTCTTGATTTTGGGGCAAATAAGGCATCATCGGTGATAAACTTTGTTCTATTTGGTAAAGTAAAAGTAGTTGTACCAGATCCTTCAATCAATTTCATAGGACTTCCTATTGTACCGACTTGAAATTTTGAGGATTCTAAATATGTAAAATATTTCTTACTTGTGAGAATTGTATGAGTTGTACAACAGTCAAGTAGGCAGAAATCACGAGTATGCTCCATATCACGCTTCAGTTCAAATATACAATATTAAAATAAATATTGCAACAAACAGGGTATATATTTGAAAAGAGATTATTTTATTGAAAGCACACAACAGAAATGCAGGAAGTAGATAATACAACTTAAAACATAAATCACAATAAGCATATTCAACCAGAAGATCACATAACACATATTAAGCTAAACGAACATCATAGTCATCAGTAAAGTTTGCCGCCTCCATAAAGGTGGAATCACCATTTGGATTTTGGTCGACAAGGTTAAATTTTTTTCTTTACCCTTCATACTTTTTTGGTACATCTGACAGAGATGTTCTGGTGTACGACATGTGTTAGCCCAATGTCCTTTCATTCCACATTTAAAACAATAACCTTGAGGTTTTTATTATATTTTTCTTTGTTCTCGTGGTTATTCTTAAAGACAGTGTTGGTATGCGAGGGGTTGTGAAAACCCCATCGACCACGACCACGACCACCTCTTTTACCGCGTCCACCTCAATAGTCATATCCTCCTCTATGACCACCTCTACCTTGACCATGACCACGACCACGACCACGACCTTGATTGGGATTCTCATTGTTACCTCATCCATAGGAGTTTGAAAAGTTAATGACATTTGCCTCAAGTAATGCATGTGCTCCCGAAGGACGAGATTGATGATTTTCCATCAATAAGTTATTGTAACTTTCTGCCATTAATAACTTTTATTGCAAGTTGTGATATTTTGAAATATTCAGCAATCGGTATTGCTCTTGAACATTTATCATGGACACATGGAAAGTAGAAAGTATTTTCTCTATCGTTTCTCTATCAGTAAGCTTTCTTCCACAATAAATTAAATCTGAACGAATCTCCATAAGCGCGGAGTTGTATGCGCTTACAGTTTTAAAATCTTGGAACCTAAATTGTTCCAATCATCGGTAGCTTTTGGCAATATGGTTTCCTTTTGATGGCCATATCTTTTCTGTAGGTTTGTCCATAATTCATGAGGATCGGTAACATCGAGATATTATCTCTTTAAGGTTTCATCTAGATGTTTTCTCATGTAAATCACAGGTTCACATTTTTCTGGATCTGTATTTGTATTTATTGGAGCAGGAGTTTTAACGATACTATTTGATCTGAGGTACAATTTCGTATCCGATTTCCATTGTCCATAATTCTTGCCAGTGATATTGAGTATACAACTAACTGTACTCGTGGGGTTAGACCTTTTGCTAGCTAAATACATAACCAAGAAAAACATAATTAGGATCGAGACAATTTATTTAACACATAATCATAGAAACATAATTATTACAATAATACAATGTAATTATCTCATCTCTAGCCAAATCTTGAACTCGAACATTATTATGATAAAAGGGAGGAATATCATATGGACAAACATAGGAGTGTCTTCATCTACTAGCATAAAAATAAAAATTGAAAGGTAAATGAGGATCAAGATCGCTGTTGTCGTAGAGATCATTTTGCAAGATGAGAGAAATAAGGTGAAGATTTGTGTGGAGTTTGTGTTATGAAATTTGTGCATTTATAGAGGAAAAATATCCGTAAGTAGCCGTTTATAGCCATTAGAACAACAATCATTTTTTTTGGCATATTTTATGAACGGTAATGTCTTTAATAATTTAGCAACGTAATTGTAATAACATGTAAAATAATTTTCGCCGCATTAATGATATTTTAACAGGCATATAGAATAATATTACGATAAGTAAATACATATATATTTTCCGCCACATTACTATGTAAAGACTTTCATGGGCTTAAGGAATAATGTAAACAAGTAAAATAATTACAATGAATTAAGTGCGTAAATAATTTCCGCCACATTACTATGTAAAAACTTTCATGGGCTTATGGAATAAAATAAGCAATATAATAGGAGGTAAAACCTTCCATAATAATAAATTATCAGCAGTAATAGGAGGTAAAACCTTCCATAATAATAAATTGTCAGTAGTCGTTTCTAGCTTGGGGTTAACTCAAGTATCAACGAAAGTGAAAATTAGCTTTAGTGTTAGAGTTAGATGACAGTAAAATATAAAGAGGATTTTCATCTAATCATAAAATTATAGATACGCGGTAATCCGCCTTGTCTATAATAATGGAGATAGATGAATAAGTAAATATAAACTTCTGTACCTTTTAACGTTGAACGTTTTCTTTAACGAATGAACTAAATTCTTTCGGATCGAGCACTATCGCGCTGATAACGTGTTATAGAATAACTAAAACTGTTTGGGGTTTATAACAATATATTAAAAGAATTAGGGAAAAAGCAAATATTAAGTAATAGCACTTGTGAATTGGTATCCTTTTACATCCGGAAGAGTGCTCTTTATATAGAAGTTTTTTCAACATAATACACTATTTAAATAGTATATATAATAATTATTGTTACTATGCTAAATAGTAAGCCTAAGTATAGGTACAACAATTTCCACAAAGGCCACATGTATATATTATTTATAACAGAAAATTGGTTTTTGTTCTTTTTTCTTTTTTCTTTATGAGTAATTGGTAGCTGTGTATGTGCCATAAGCCCACAATTCCTTAGTGTGAAGACGCACTTAAAAATATTGATGAAATAAACTGGATTCTTCTTTTCATTTGGTGGAAGTAGATTATTGGTATGACGTACGGGTATATTCAAAAATCTCTCGTATTTGTATTAGTTACTTTGCGATTATGAATACATCATAGATACACCTCGAATACTATACATATTTGATAAGCCAAGTCAAGTGGCATATTTTAATTAAAGACTAAAATAAATATCACAAATTCGTATCATGTATGTAATGAGACTATGAGAGTGTATCATACAAGTATCAGTCGAATATTATGGTGTACAATCTACTTAAATAATTGGATCAAAAAAAAAATCTACTTAAATAATGAAAAAGTGATCATAGTGTTAATCTGACTTTATTAGTATTCGTCTTTTCCGCCTGTTTCCTTAGCTCACATAATTAATATGCTTTCTCCTTCCCAAGTTTTATCATCGTAGATTTAAAATTGATTCTCCTCTTCTCCACTTTTGAGCAAACGTTCAATTCCAGCTCCCATTTTATGGCGGTTTTCGCGGGTGGCCGGTTTGAGGCGGTTTTGCCGCTTCAAGGTGTCTGGTCAATACGGGCATCGTTGCTCCCAGTTGGGTCGGCAAAACCCACTGGTCGGCCTCCTCTTAAGAATATAGAGAGTCGTGGATATTCTCAAATATGCTTGTATTTTTTTGTTATTGCAAGTGAGTTTTGTTATTGTAAGTAAAGTATACTATTTAACATCTTTATTTAAACTATATCCTTAGAAACACAAATTTATTAATATAAACTATCTAATGTATTATGGGCATATTCTGTTCTGTAATTTAGAAAATCTAAACACAAGTTGGAATGTGGCATAACAACGGGCATGGTGAAATAAAGTTCTGAAGCGATTATATATATTATGCCCATATTTTTATTAAAGTACTAACTAATACAACAAAAAAAGTAGGCACAAAAAAGCACATTTGGGTGGTTCAAATTAATTGTGGGGATTTGGGGCTGGGTAAATAATCTTCCCAGTAATAAACTTAATTATTGTAATATAGCAAATTTCCATTAATTAGCATCTTTTTATGAAAAGATTCCGTGAAATTATATATACGGTAAAGAAATAAAAGAATTGGTAAAACATTAGAAATAGATAATATATATATATAGAGAGAGAGAGAGATTAGGCTTTCCTTCTATAATTTAGGAATTAGGAGCATAATTGATAAGGAAATGGTATTAAATATTACCTTATTGAAAATCTTGATTATCAATTTATCATATTCCTTAATTAAAAAGGGTATATTAGAGATATTATAAAATTTACTTTGGCAGCAACATTAATTGCTTTGACAATATAATATAAAACTGTCGAACATGTTTTTCATCATAAAAAATAGTTCAAGGCGGGAGAAAGTTTCCAAGTCAGCTCTTAATCATAATCTTTCCAAATCATAAAACTTCGGAATGTTATTTTGAGAAAGTTTCCTTACAAACATGTCAATGTTATAGGGATTTTGCTCTCTCTCTCTCTCTCTCTCTCTCTCTCTCTCTCTCTCTCTCTCTCTCTCTCTCTCTCTCTCTCTCTCTCTCTCTATATATATATATATATATATATATATATATATATATATATATATATATATATATATATATATCAGCTCCCAACCTATTTGCATGCCCGATCAGTTTCAGCACTCCCCAACCTAAACACTAATCCCCGAAAGAGCAATGGAGGGAGAAAGAGGAATGGATGGAGAAAGAGGAGGGAGAGGGGGAAGAGGAGGCTACGCAGGCGGGAGAGGGGGAAGAGGAGGGAGAGGGGGAAGAGGAGGCGGTGGTGGAGGTGGTGGAGGCGGTGGCGGCAGAGGAGGCAATGGAAGGGGTGATGGCAAAGGAGGACGAGGAGGTGGTGGGGAAGGGCGAGGGCAAAAACGAGAACGAGTTAACGACCGAGACGAACGAGCTAACAAAGTTATATATATGGAGGGAGGAAGAGGGGGAAAAGGCGGGAGAGGGGGAAGAGGAGGGAGAGGGGGCGGGAGAGGGGGAAGAGGAGGCTACGGATGTGACGGAGGCAGAGGAGGCGGTGGAGGAGGAGGCGGAGGCGGCGGAGGCGGAGGAGGTGGAGGAGGTGGAGGAGGAGGTGGAGGGGGCGGCGGTGGAGGGTGAGGAGGTGGTGGAGGGGGCGGAGGCGGTGGAGGAGGAGGCGGTGGTGAGGATTGGTATTCGGATGAGGAAGAGGAAGAGGAAGAGGATGATGAGGATTGGTGAGGATTGGTATGAAGAAGAGGATGCTGGTGAGCAGTAGGGGTGATTCTAACTAGGTTAATTTTAGTTTAGTTTGTTAGGATCGTTATTACTTTATTTAAATTTGGTGGCAAGTTGCAAAATAGCGTAAACGGTTGAGGGTTCAATAATTTTTATTGAAAAAGCAAATTCGTACAAAGATTTTGGCTCCGTTTGGACGTATTTTCGTTGGTTTGGTTTGGATCACTTTTGTTTGGGTGTCTGAAAAATATTTTAAAAAACGTGTCAGAAAATTGAAATTTAAGTCGAATGTAATTACAATGTTTAAAGTGTTAGAAGAAAAATAAGTATATAATAATATAATTTTTAAATCAATAATGTGATAGATATGTATAAAATTTATATTTTTTTAATTAATAAAAAAACTTGTTAGTTTATAATATTTGAACGTGCTTACTGTATAACCTCATAACTTAATAATGAATGTTGCGCCATGTCAATGGACAGATGAATTAAAATATTTTCTCTCTAAGCAGTGATTATTTCTCGGCATGTTTTGCATCTGCGTTGAATACTGGATCATCCATAAATTCAAATCATATATGCAAGAATTGCTGCTCAATGCTCGGTATCCCCACTTTACAAATGAATATATAACCATACCACCTCATACATGTCAACTACAAGAAGAGATTTATCAAAAAAAAAAAAAAGAGATTTAAATTTTCGCATCATGAGGGTCGACCTAAATACATTAACATCTACAATTCCGAAAATGTCAAAAACACGGATTAAAGATCCAAAAACATGTCTAACCGCAACTTAAAAGAGCACCTATTATGAAATTTGTTCAACTTCCAGATGCATTTTATGTGATTATCAAGTAGTTTTCTGAACTCAAAGCAAACCTCAAGAGATATACATGCATAAGTAATGAATTTCTGCATCTTAAAAATAACACTCGTCACACAAATGTATATGTATCCCACCAACTGACCAACCTCAGCAATCTGGCAGTAACACTTTAACATCATCAAAAGATACTCAATGATTAAATTGCTTATAGGCAAAGGTTTGTAGAAGATCAAGTGAATCCAGCAAACAAATCCACATGTTCAAGAATCATTCATCATTTAAGTCGGATGCAAGAACAGATAAACCTACTTAAGTCTGGACATTACACAACACCAGAACAGAGTTTTGCAACAAAACCAGCTCAATGGCTAGGAGATCTATCTCTCACAGGTTCCTTGTGATACTCGTCAGCATAAGGGCTCCTGCTCCTGCTGCGACTCACGTCACGAGCTCTGACAGGGGAGCGCACCCCACCTGGACTTTGGCTGCGGCTTCTTGAACCGTATGGAGAACGAGTCTCTCTCACTGGAGTTGGAGAACGTTTGCGCACTGGAGAGCGTGAAAATGACCTCTCTCTACTGTACCTTTTATCGCGTGGAGAAACGGACCTGCAAATATCAATTGCCAAAGAATTAACTTAGTAAGCAAGGATAAAACACAATAATGAAAACCATAAAAGCAGATAACGACAATCATCCTTGGTATAAACAATTAAATTAGACAGCTAATGGAGACATTTTTATGTCTGCTAAGGTGCATAATCAGCATAATTCATTCAGATAAATGTCTGCACTGGTAAACAAAGTCAAAGAATATATCAAACCTTGAGTAACGTCTCTTAGGCGGAGAGTAGTAAGCACGACCACGTGGAGCGGGAGATCGAGAGTACCGTGGGGATCGAGAATAACGTGGAGGAGATCGCCTTCGATCATAGCTGCTGCACCAGAAGAAGAAGAATGAACATTTTTTGTCCCATGGAGACTAGCGATAAATGATTCAATAGTATCACAATTCATTCTTAAGTAGTCTGCAAATCAAAATATACAGAAGGGCACCTCCACCAGCTAGTTTTATACAACACATAAAGTTTGTAATACACCCTGAGTCATACTTCACAGTCAAATGAAATCATAGAATGCAGAGAAAGCAATGCGAGCGCGATATTTTGTAATTTTTACCTTCCTCCTCGT
The DNA here is from genome assembly GCA_948329865.1 of Linaria vulgaris. Lineage (NCBI taxonomy): Eukaryota > Viridiplantae > Streptophyta > Magnoliopsida > Lamiales > Plantaginaceae > Linaria > Linaria vulgaris. The sequence goes on along the minus strand of OX415251.1, from coordinate 72,774,212 downwards.
TCTCTGGCTCTCATTTCAGTTGGCTTCTTCCTGTTCTCCTCAGCAAAAACAACTGTAAGCTCCCGGCCTTGAAAAATCTGGCCATCCATTTGATATTTAGCTTCTGCAGCATCAGCCGGGTCCACATACTGGACAAATCCAAAACCTCGTGGATTGCTGCATTTAAAGACGGTTTGACAATAAAGGAATACAGTCAGCGTGTGTACTTATTCAACATCGTTCAGCTAATAGACATTATTCCAAGTCTTAGGGACGAAGCAGCTGTAGAAAGGACTAAACCATTCCATCAGAAAGATTGGTGAGAACCAATATCACAACTAATTTGTCACAAAAATTACAATCCCCATGGGGTAAGCAAAACTCCCCTGAGTACAAAAGCTTCAAAAGAAGTACCAAAGACAGTTATAAAGCGACATCCACTGAAAGAATATACTTCTAGAGCACCTTAAAAAGCGAATAATTTCTAAAACAAGCCCAGTTCAAATGAATAACTCATGATAATTCCAAGAATATGGAAGGCCATATGAAGCGCACAAGCAAACACTTAGCAGCTGACCTTTTCATTGATAACTTAAGATGACTTGAAATTCTTCAAGACTTCAAATCTTGATATCTTCACATTATTCAAACCAGATTCCCTTCCAATCTTCTTCATTACCATTAACATCACCTTCAACTCTTTACTACTTCAATGACGTCAAGAGAACTCTTACAACTAGTATGTGTCAACAGAACTCTTACTACTTGATTGAAGTCTTCACAACTCTTACTTCACTGCTAAATCTCAAGAATTTTAATAAAAGGTCCAGTTTAAAAATTAAAAGCAGAAAATAAAGCACCGACAACTAAGAAATCGAAGTGAAGATTTGTTTTCAATACAGTGAAGGGGAATACAGAGAGGCTTAGTAGATAATAGAGAATGGGAAAGGCAAGCTCACCCAGTGTAGTAATCTCTTGGTAGATAGATGTCTTTAACAGGGCCAAACTGGCTGAAAGGCCTCTTCAGGTCTTCTGGCCTGTTTACAGCAAAACGAAACAATTAGTAGGACAATATCTATTAACTTTAATTTCCTCTCTGTTCCTTTTAAACGGAGGTGGAAAGTATTAAGCTGCATTACCAACATCGAGTATAAGGCTCCCATGGATGAACAAAGTATGATTTAGTATTAGAAATATATTATTAACATTAAGAACTCAACACACCAAGAAGGACCAAAATAGCAAGATGACCGAAACAAAAAAATAATGGCTTCAGTAATATTTAAGCGATGAAGTAAATAACAAATACATGTTGTTCGTTGTAACTTTCAGTTAGATTTCTTGACCCTTTAACAATTTCCATATTCAAAAGCAGAGGACACAAGGAAACTAACAACTCCAACAAAAGATAAAGAGAAACAAAGGGAATAATTTTTTTTTCAAATGGTTACCTGCAGTCATGACGAAGATTACGAACTAAAAGACTAGTAGGAGCATCTCCTCTACCATAACGACCTCCTCTAGGAGCAGGGCTCCTTCCTCTTCTACCATAGCCTCTTGGTGGCGAAGGGGTGTAGCTCCTTCCCCTCATTTAGTAAACTTGATTAAAACCTGGCAAGTGTAAATAATAAGACACAAGTCAGACCAAAAATAGACAAGGTATGAGAAGTTCCAATTTAAACTGACAGTCGAACAGTCTTTTGTCGTCGTTTCATTCTTCGACTCTCGTAAATCACCAAAATCAATACTTAAGACGAAAATAAATCAAAGTAATTAGACACAAGTAAGTATATGAAAAAATCAGCAGAGAAAATTATTGACAACGATAGCAATAACAACCATATCAATAAAAAGAAAAAGAAAGGCAGTAATCGAAGCGTTAAGCATCAACAGAGCATCAAATCGAACAGGCGATTCCACAAATTAGGGTTTAGCCATACAATGAAATAATAATAATAGTAGATAAACAAACGAGTACTAAAATCACAGATCTGAGAGTAACAAATCGAAAACCCTAATTACGGCGCACATGTAAAATTACGCAGTACAATTAGTAAGAAAAAGCGAAGGGAAGGGAAGGGAGTAGTTTTACCTGGAGATAAAGCGAAAGAGAACGAACGAACGAACAGGCGGAAAAATTGATCTTACGTACTCTTCTTCTTATCTTTATGTACTCACTACAGCGTTGAACCTAAGGGTAAAAAACATGATATATACGAGGAATTTGGGGACTAAATCAGTAAATCTAATGGACTAATTTTTTTTTATTTGTTATTTTAAAAATATAATAATATATGGAAATAGAAAAAAAAAAGGATCGATTGATAAGATCTAGTTAAAAAAGCACGAAGGCGATCTTGACAACGGCACGGTGGATCTCTCCGACAACCACCACCAATTCCCACCGGGGGATCACAGCCCACGGTGGAAGAACACAGTTAACAATCGAATGGAAATTGAGGAAAAACGAATGGGGGGAGAATTAATGAACCTAGGGTTCAATGATTTGAACGAGGTGGGAGCGCCGAAAAGACCGCGCACCACGTATGAATCAAACGAGATAACTGAGGCGAAAAAATGGCAGTCTACTGCGGACCACGCTAAGCCGGTGAACAAACCTTCATACGCAAGCAAAGTAAGACCTCCGGACGTAAAGATCGACGAAGAAGTGAGAGATGATGAATACGAGAATATGATAGTTCACCCTCCGACGGAAGAAAATCCCTTCGACTGCATTGAGATTCCGGACGACATCAAACAGTCCATGAACGACCAATGGAAGGATGCGATATTAATCAAAGTCCATGGACGACCTTGGTATTATCCAACACTCCTTAATAAATTGAGCGCGATGTGGAAACTCACAATAGGAAGCGAGCTAATTGATTTGGGGCACGGAAACTACTGTTTGAAAGGGATGTCGTCGCTCCAAAGAGAAGTCATTCTAACACAAGGCCCATGGAGGCTGGCTAATTGCTTCCTATCCATCCGCAAATGGACACCGAAATTCAGAGCTGACGTTGATGTCATTGACTATGCAATCTCTTGGGTTCGGGTGATTAATCTCCCTCTCGAAATGTTCAGAGAATCGTTGATCAAACGAATAGCTAAATGTGTTGGGGACCCGATAAAGATTGATGGTAATACCTTCTCCGCGTCTAGAGGCCGATATGCCCGATTTTGTGTTCAAATTCCCACGAATAGAGCTCTAAAAACTGGAGTGTCAATTGACGGAGCAACATACCAGTTAGTATACAAGAACCTCCCATCGGTTTGCTATATATGTGGGCACATCGGACACAATAAGGAGCAATGCCAGAGGGGTACCAAGGAATCAACCGCACCTACCAATGAACACCAGGTGAACGCGGGAGGACGTGAGGAAATTAAAAATCCGACTCAGTGGCTGGTGGAGAAGACCAAGAAGAATGAATTTGGAGAATGGATGGTGGTGACGAAGAAGAGGAATGATAATACGACAAAGTCGGATACAAGGGCTCAGGAGAAGGGCAGGGAAAAGGGATTCGAAATCCTTAAAAAAGTCCTAACAGGAGAGGGAACAAAAGAAGGAAATAAAGGGAATAAAGAAGGAACGATGTCAAAGGATATTCCAAAAAAATATCATCCGGGTAAGGAAGTTGTCATAGGAGGGAACTCTAATGGGGGAAGAATTCTTCCGATTTCCTTAAGAGGGGCAGCGGAAAAAGGAAAGAAAATCAACCACAAGAAAAAAGCAATTCTCAGAGGGGATAGCTCGAAGGGAAACATCAGCTCGAATCCGTTTAATATTCTGTCTCGACCTGAAGCGTTCGAAGAAGAAATCTGGGGTGGTAAAGATCCGACTCGGGAAATAGAAAAAAGTGAACGAGAATGGATCCGAACAATTTGATTTTAGAGCAGGTGAACGGGGCACTCGTGGCTGCAATTCCACCAAATTTCTGGGAAAATCGAACGTCCTTCCACACGTTCGCCGGCCACTCGAAGATATTTTAAATAAACCTGAGGAATATAATGGTGGTGGAGATAGCACCGATAGTATGGGAGTTCGAGATACTAACGGAGATACGAGAGAGGGTGGAACATTGGCCGATGGCTTGGCAACACATGCTCATAAGCCACCGCGAAGCGAGGAGACAAGCGAACATAGCATCCGGGCTAGTGAGACAAGCGATGTCGTCATGGACGGGTCGGAGTGCTGAAAATCTGATTCGTCCCCATCAACTGATAAATATGTCAATGCGTGTGGTTTCGTGGAATTGTCGGGGAGCGGAAGATGACTCTTTTCGCACTAACTTTAGAGATTTGGTCCGAACTCAGAACCCGGACGTTGTTTTTCTGTTGGAAACGGGAGTTTCTCAAGAAAGGGCGCACGAGATAGCCCCCACGCTCGGTTACGACAGTTTTTGTATTGCGCCCACACATGGCATGGCTGGCGGAGTTTGGCTCTTATGGAATTCGGGCAATATAAACATTGAAGTGCTGAATGTGGACGATCAAAGCATACATGCAATGATCCGACCCCTCCAAATTCCGTGTTGGATGATCTCTGACATCTACGCAAGGCCAACGCTAGTTGACAAAGTGAGGATCTTTGACAAATTGGAACGAATAGCAGCCCACGTAAATGTTCCGTGGTTAGTTCAAGGAGATTTTAATGATCTTTGTTTCACTCATGAGAAGAGGGGCGGGAGAAACACAACCGCGAGGAGGTGCCTTGCTTTTCAACAGAGAATAAAATCATGGAAATTACAAGATCTCGGGTTTCATGGGCCGAAGTTTACGTGGGTGAATAAACGCGATGGGGAAGCGCTTATAATGGAGAGAATTGATCGGGCCTTGGCAAATGAGAAGTGGTTGGAATATTTTCCGGAAAATGCAGTCTTTCATCTCCCGAGAACACACGGTGATCACCATCCGGTCATGACATACACGGATTACTCGTGGCAAAACAGGGGAACTAGACCGTTTCGCTTCGAGGCGATGTGGCTAAACCGACGAGATTGCGAGGAGTTGTTGAAAAATCTTTGGGATAGCCACGAGGATCTGTTGGTAGCAATTGAGAAAATCCCGGAAACGATTGAGCCTTGGAATAAAAACATCTTCGGGAATATATTTCAACAAAAAAGCGACTGCTTAGGCGCATTGAGGGGACGCAGAAAGTGATAGCAAATCGTCCATGCTATAATCTTGAGAAGTTGGAGAAGGAGCTGATTGTGGAGTATAACAATATATTGCGTCACGAGGAGACTTTTTGGAGGCAAAAATCCCGGATAAATTGGCTCGAGGAAGGGGACAGAAACACTTCTTTTTTCCACAAGTCCACATTAATCCGACGGAAGAAGAATCGGATTTTGACGCTAAAAATTGATGACGTGTGGATAGATGACCAAGAACTGTTCCAGGCGCATGCAATAGAATATTATAGGAGGCTATTCACGGGTCAAGGACATGCCACGACTGTTTTGCCGATTTCAAAATTCCAAAAAACCCTTGATAGGGATGAGGCGGGCAGGTTAGGCGAAGAGGTAACCGAGAGGGAGATAAAAAAATACTATATGGAAGACACATCCGACCAAAGCTCCGAGACCCGACGGGATTCAGGCGATATTTTATCAAAAATATTGGTCATGGGCGGGGAAGTCAGTCTTCGAATTTGTGCAACGAGCTTTCAACGAGGGGAGTTTTGATCCAAAAATTTGCGCAGCACATCTATGTCTCATCCCAAAAGTACCAGACCCAATTATGATTTCTCAGTTTCGACCAATTTCCCTTTGTAATGTTTTATACAAATTTATTACAAAGTGTATCACTTTGAGATTAAGAGATTATATGCCGCGGCTGATCGCACCGACCCAGTCAAGTTTTATTAAAGGACGTAGTACACAGGATAATATTTTTGTGATTCAGGAGGTACTACATTCTTTGAAATCTAAACAGAACAACAAAGTGGGATGCATGGTGTTGAAGCTTGACTTAGAAAAGGCTTATGATAAAATTAGTTGGAACTTTTTGGAAGATACTCTCACGGCGTTCCAATTTCCAATTAATATGATTAGGCTGATTATGTTTTGCATCAAGAATGCCTCGACAAAGATTTTATGGAACAGGGAACCACTGGAGGGGTTTAAACATGGTTGTGGATTAAGACAGGGCGATCCATTATCCCCGTATTTATTTGTTCTTTGCGTGGAAAGGCTCGCATATTTAATATCTGAAGCCGTGGAGGGAGAGGAATGGGAACCACTGATTACATGCCGCCGGGGGCCAAAACTTTCTCATATTTTTTTCGCAGACGATTTGATCCTCATGGGAAAGGCAAGTTTGAAGACCACACAGTCCATAAAAAAATCCTTGATATATTCTGTGGCGCGTCGGGTTTGAAATTAAATAAGGAGAAGTCTAGAAATTTTTTCTCAAACCGAGGAGGGATGAGAATAAAAAGGCGCATATGCGCGATTCTCGGGTTTGCGAGAACGATAAGGCTTGGGAAATATTTGGGTTCAACACTTTCCCACGGGCGCACAAAAATGGAGAATTTCAATGAAATATTTGACAAACTCAGCGCACGACTATCCAATTGGAAGAGCTTAAATTTATCCTTGGCAAGTAGAGCGACTTTGGTCCAAGCGGTATCCACTGCGGTACCTATACACACTATGCAGTCGAGTTGGCTTCCGGAAGAGATTTGTGATCGGCTGGACAGAATCAATAGGAATTTCCTATGGTCGAATAATCCGGACGCCAAGAAACTACATTTGGTCGGGTGGAAAAAGGTTACAAAACAAAAACGGGAAGGGGGCCTTGGAATTCGAACAGCAAGATTAAATAATGAGGCACTTCTTGCTAAGTTTTGTTGGAATATCTTGAAGGAAAAAGAAAGTGTTTGGTCGGATTTGGTGAAGGAAAAATATTTGAAAGAAAAGAGTCTTATGGAATACATGGTGAAACCGACTGATAGCTCGACATGGAAGGGTATCACGCGATGTATGGCGTTAATAGCACCGGGGATTGGATGGAAAATAGGAGACGGACAAAAAATGTCCGTTTGGTCGGATAATTGGTTGGGGGACATCAACCTTAGGGAGAAAGGGGTGATTATCGATGAAGAGGAACGAAGCTTAAAAATTGCGGATATTATAGATGAGCATGGGGATTGGAGACTAGATTCCTTGAGGACGATCATTCCGGAGGAGATTAAGAAGAAAATCTTGGAGATGAGGGTGGTGCTTAGCGAGGCCGCGGATAAGGTGATTTGGAAAGAAAAATCCGATGGAACCTTTTCTTGCCAAAGTGCATATAGGCTGCTCCAAAGGTTGTATTCGTCAGACCCGAATCCTCATCCGAACGCTGAATGGGTATGGAAGTGTCCGGGGGGCAACAAGATACGCTTCTTTATTTGGCTTGCGAGCCAAAATAGAATAGCGGCAAATCAACTCCGGAAAATTCGACGCATTACGGACGATGCGACCTGCTCTATATGCAAAAGTGGAGAGGAAAGCACGATACATGTATTGCGCGACTGCTGGGCAGCGAAGAGAATCTGGAGTAAAATTGTTCCCCACTCCGTCGCGCAATTGTTCTACACGGCTGATATATGGGACTGGTTGAAGAGAAACACAAAAAACTGCTCTATCCAAAATAAGCTAATCCGAGAATGTTCATGGAGCTTAATATTTGTGGCGAGCATTTGGGAGATATGGAAAGCAAGGAACGCCAAAGTTTTCCGAGGAGAGCTGCAGCGAACCGAAATCGTCCTTCAGCGCATAAGAGAGTTGAGTGCGGACCTCATGACAGCGAATACGAAGAGAAGGAACAAAAGGGTCGAGAAGTGGACTGCTCCTAATACTGAATGGTTCAAATTGAATACGGATGGCGGTGTTTCGAGGGGCAACAATAGAAGCACGATTGGAGGAGTACTTTGGGACGATAAAGGAGATTGGGTATGGGGCTTTGTGAAGAGAATGGAGATCACGACCGTGCTCGAATGCGAGCTACAGGCGATTAAAGAAGGCCTCCTAATTGCGTGGGAAAAAAGAATCCCACGAATTGAAGTAGAGACAGACTCGGAAGAAGCCTATAATTTAATCTCGTATGAGACAATACAAGGGCACTTCTTCACAAACCGTGGGAACACAAATTGAAATGGGTTGCAAGAGAGGGAAACAAACTAGCTGACGCGATTACAAAGGAACCAAGCGAAGAGGATGGGCGAATATGCTTACTATTAATTCCCCCGTCACATCTAGTTAAAATTATGCGAGAGGACTTGGCCTAAGGGCAATTTTGTTATGTAATTCCTTTTTCTACCAAAAAATAAATAATATATGGAAATAGAAGAAAATTGTTTTAATGATTGTTGTATTTATAACATTGTGAAAAAACGTATATTAGACCACCTAAAGTTTAATAAATTTATGGACAGCAATTTTATTATATGTAACACCACACCCACACATCCTCGTAATTTAAGTTGGTTAGAGGACAAAAATAGCATTAAAATTTCATGCGATTTAAATAAGCTACATTGGCGTGAAAATCGTTGGTTATCATTTGAGTCGAGATCGTTCAAATTTTTTAACCTCACAAAGTTTATGTAATTACACAAAATCTTAAGAGGTGAAAAGTGTTTCTTCAAATATATGCATTGTTATTTTGTAACAACCAATATCTCACGGCGATTATGTGGCGATTCAACGTGGATCATTTTGGCAAAATTAATACCATGGCATCGGGGACCCTAACCCCTCGGTGCCAATCAAAACAAAGCATGCAAATCCAAACTCAAGGTGAAAACAGATCGGAGAATGCACTATCTCTAGGGTTTGATGGGAAGGACGAAACTAGAGCACCAAAAAGGTCAAGATTAAAGTACGAAATCCAGGATAACACAATGGGTGATCGAACTGGATACAAATTCGATAACCGAAGCGAGATCAAAAAGCCCTCTTACGCGAGCAAAGTTTTATCGCCCGACGTTCGAGTTGACAAAAGTACAATGGATGATGAGGATGATAAAATCTTTTCATACCCACCAACAAAAGATGATCCTTTCATCGCCTGGAGCTTTCCGAGGAACTCAAAGAGACGATGAATGAACAGTGGAAAGATGTTATTCTCATAAACTTCCATGGAAGACCGTAGTACTACCCAACCCTAATTATTAAGCTTAACACTACTTAGAAATCAACAAAGGGAAGTAAGTTTGTGATTTAGGGCACGAAAGTTATTACCTCAAATGAATGACACAAAACCAAAGGGGGGTTATCTTGACACAAGGGTCATGGAGGCTTGCGGGAAGTTTCCTATCAATACACAAATGGACGCCAAAATTCAGAGCTAACATAGAAGTTATTCAATACGCGATATCTTGGGTCCAGGTCTTGAATCTGCCGCTCTAGATGTTTAGGGAATGAGTGATAAAGCTATTGCAAAACAAATCGGTGATCCAACTAAAATTGAGGGGAACACCTTCACGGCATCTTGAGGTAAATTTGCTAGTTTTTTGCGTTCAAATTCCCATGAATAAGCCATTGAAGACTGGGATATCCATTGATGGAATGCGGACCAACTGACGTACAAGAACTTACCAACAATTTGCTTCAAGTGAGGACATATTGGCCATAATGTAGCTCAGTGTGAAAACATGGATAGAAAAGATGAAACTGCGAGTAGTTAAAAATTAGTGAAGAAAAATACTCCTAAAAACATGAAAAATAAGAATCTGATCGAATGGTTGGTTGATAAAACAAAAAACATGAGTTCGAAGAGTGAATGGTCGTGGAGACAATGAAGAACACAACTAATGCTAAAGGAGAGGGTCGAATCCAACAAAAAGGAAAAAATAAAGAGGTTGGTATCTAAAGGACTCCTTGCTGAGGGGCTACTTCTAGGCCAAGTAACGTGGGGTTTTCCCAAACTTGCACTGAAAACGAACCAGAATCTGTTGTGGGAGGCATGGAAACAATTAAGAGCAAGAGAATCCTACCAAAATCTCTTTCTTTGTCTAAGAAGGTAGTTGCGAAAGGGAACAAACATGTTAATGAAAATGTTGGCCAACACGTGCCTACTCCCAAGCTGAAAGCGAACATAAATCCCTTTCAAATCTTACAAAGTGAGAGACTAAGAGACTGAAAGAGGATCTTGGTGAGACATTTAGCAAATTAAACCTTGAAAAATTTACATATAATGGAGCAAGAAAAAGGTTTGATTTTACAGTAGGAGAAACGGGATGCTCGTGACCATAATCCCGCAGAAATTCTAGGAAATCCAAACGTTGTTTCACTCGTTCGCTTGGCATTCAAGGATCTTACAAATAGACTCAAGAATGATCAAAGTGGCTGACATCCCCGGATAGTCTGGGAATTCAAGATTCTAGCAGAGATCATCGAGAGGGTGGAAAATCTACCGGTGTGTTGGCAACATCTTTTAATGAGTCAGAGAGAATCGAGAAGGCATACATCCATAGCAATTGATGTTGTCATGGACGAAGTGAGTTGGTGAGGTCTCATTCGCCCAACGCACCTCATTAATATGTCAATGAGAAGCGTTTCTTGGAGCTGCAGAGGTGCGGGTGATGATAGCTTTCAAACAAATTCCCAAGAGCTAGTACGGACACAACGACCAGATATTGTGTTTCTATTAGAAAGCCAAGTTTCTCAAGAGCGCGCATAGGAAATTACGCCAACATTAGGGTATGATAATTTCTACATTGCGCAGACGGAAGGTATGGCTGGTGGTGGTTGGTTTATGTGGGTTTCGGATAATATAAATATGGAGGTGTTGAACATTGCTGATCAAAGCATCCATGCAACGCGAAAAACCAGCCCAAATGGATGGTGCCCGAGGTTTATGCTATACCTACTATGGTCGACAAAGTGAGAATATTCGATGAACTCAAACAGTATCCAAACAAGTGAGTATTTCTTGGCTTGTACAAGAAGATCTCAACGAGTTTAGCTTCACCCACGAAAAAAGGAGGAGACGGATCCATTGCCAATAGATGCATATCTTTTCAAAGGCGAATAATCTCATAGGGACTTCACGACCTTGGTTTTAATGGTCCTATGTTTACTTAGGTCAACAAAAGAGAAGGATGAGCTCTCATCTTGGAAATAATTCACAGAGCTCGAGCTTATCAAAAATGGATCGAGTGCTTTCCAAAACATGAGGTGTTTAATTTAACACAGACACACGGGGATCACCACCCAATTATTACTCACACGGTTAAATCGGAGTTGATAGCCTCGAAAAGACCATTTCGATTCGAGGCAATGTGGGTGAATAGGTGGGACTGCGAGGAGCTCTTGCATAATATGTGGGAGAACAATGAAGATGTTTTGGATGCTATCGATAAAATTGTTGATATTATTCTTCCTTGGAATAAAAAGTGTTTCGGCAACCTTTTTCATTAAAAAAAATGACTCTCCGACGACTAAGAGGCGCACAAAATGCAGTTGCTATAAGATCGAATGTTTTCCTTAAAAGGTTGGGAAAGAAACTGATTCAAGAATATAGCACAATCCTCAAGAATAAAGAAACATTTGGCGATAAAATTAGAGGATTAAATGGCTTGATGAAGGCGATTAAATTACCGCCTTTTTCCATTGGTCCACAATCATTCGAAGGAAGAGAAATTGAATCCTAACAATGCAGATTGGGGACGTATGGGTTGAGGACGTATTGGTCATAATAGACTTCGTTCAAGGGCGAAGAGCCCTACGAGCCCATGCTCATGAAAAAGGCTCTATGCCTACAAAATTTACGCAAGGGTAAAGAGTCCTACGAGCCTATGCTCGTAAAGTTGGCTTTATGCCAGCAGACTTCATTCAAGGGCAAAGAGCCTTACGAGCCTATGCTCGTGAAGTTGGCATTTTGCCAACATATTTTATTCAAGGGAGAAGAGCCCTACGAGCCTATGCTCGTGAAGTTGGCATTTTGCCAATATATTTTATTCAAGGGTGAAGAGCCCTACAAGCCTTTGGTCGTGAAGTTTGCTCTATGCCAACATACTTTACTTAAGGGCAAGAGCCCTACAAGCGTACGCTCGTAAAGTAGGTACTATTCCTACATAAACAAAACATGTTAGGTGAAGAGTCTATTGGGTGAAAATTCCATAAAGTATGTGAGCCTTAAAAAGCCCTACCCAAAACACGCTAGGTGAAGAGCCTATTGGGTGAAAATTCCATAAAGTAGGCGAGCCTTGAAAAGCCCTACCAACACACACTAGGTGAAGAGCCTATTGGGTGAAAATCCCATAAAGTAGGCGAGCCTTGAAAATCCCTACCAAAACATGCTAGGCGGAGAGCATATTGGGTGAAAATTCCATAAAGTAGGCGAGCATTGAAAAGCCCTACCAAAATATGTGCTTATGACCTAATTCACATGGCGAAGCATTGGTCGCACCTTAGTGCCTAAGCCCAACATATGTTCGTGGCTTAGTTACACAATAAAGCGTTGGTCTCACTTAAAGTGCCGAAACCCAACATATGTTTGTGACCTTAGTCATGTAAATCCACTATAACAAGTTGGTTGCACCCAAGAGTGCCTAAACCCAATATATGTTTGTGGCCTTACTAACACGGCAAGGCGTTGGTCCCACTCTAGTGCATAAACCCAATAAAAATATGGTAAATTGGAAAGATATAATGTTGAGTGTTTTAATGTCTACTAAATGTTTTGATGGTTGCACATCTCAGCTTATGTTGATAGCATTGTCTTAGGTTATACTAACATGTCTTCTTTAGACAAGTTTTTTGAGGCTATGACAAATACATTGGAGTTGAGCAAGATAGGTGAACTGAATTCCTTACTTGGATTGCAAATAAAGAAAAATAAGAGTGGTATGTTCATGGCTCAGGAGAAATATGCAAGAAATTTGGTGAAGAGATTCGGTTTGCTAGAGTCAAAACCTAGCAATTTCCGCTACAGTGAAGATTGATAGAATGAAGTTGGGAAAAATGTTGATTCTAATTGGGATAGGGATTCAAATGGCAGGAAATTTACTAGTTTGGGTTGTTTCTATCTAGGAAATAATTTAGTTTCTTAGTACAGTATGAAACAGAATTGTGGTCTGTGTATCTCTTTCAACAGCTGAATCTGAGTATGTTGCATCTAGCAGTTGTGTTACCCAACTGATAGGGCTAAAACATATGTTACATGATTATGGTTGAGGATAAGACTATCTTGATTGAACACATAGAAACAAACAACCAAGTTGCTGATATATTCACTAAACCATTAGATAATGAGAGATTCTTCAGTTTGAGGAAGGCTCTCGGTATGAGCATGTTGTGAGCACATTGTGCAAACAGGTGTTGCCTTAACATCACAGGCTAACACTGTGGACAAATTGTTATATTTGAAGATTGTTCTTGTTGTTTTTTTGTTGGTCTTGTGTTTTTCTTATCCATAATTTTTGTGAGTTATCATATTTGAGTTGGTGTTAGTCCTACTGGTTTGACATTGCATGATGGATTCTTATCTCTTTACAAATGTTTCTTAAAAGCTTAATCTAACTCTCTTTACTTTGAGGTAGTAACTTAACATGGAGAAGCTGGGGTACACAGACATGACTACTTTGTTGTATTCAGATGTGTCTTATTTAGGTCTAAGTTACACAAAACAATATGAAGAAGCTGGGGGTATGCAGAGTTGACAGTTATGTTGTATTCAGATGTGTCTTATTTATATTGTTTTGCTTACAGAAGGGGCATAGGATAATGAATTCTAATACTGTGGTGTCTGGGGTCATGTCCTGCCTTTCATTCAGTATAATTATTCAATTGGTGTTAAAACCTTCTTTATGATTGCTCAGTAAACAAGTATGTGTTAGGAAATTGGGGTTTGGGGTTCTGTACTGCCTTCATCCAGCTTTATGTACTTGCATGTGCATCTGCAATGATTATATTGAAAATGGGGTGTTAAGGGGCCTGCTATTGCCTACATTCCGTGAATACATAATCCTTTAGCTGCCTCAAAGGGTAGTGCTTCAGAGTATGCTTTAATTGCTAGTTGTAAAATGGTAAAGTAAAGCGGAATTATCTGTGACTGCTGACATACTATGTTGGGACAACACACTGCTCATTTATGTTGACACAACAATCATCTTCTTTTCTCTGCTTATTTTTTATGATGTGAGCGGTTTGGTCTTAAGAGGGAGTCATTTAATCTATAATCATGTTTCATATCAAAGGCATATCTCTTGGGTATGTTAGCTACCAATAATAACACACAAATCTATTTTCACTTTCCATAGAAGCTTAATTATCTCTGGATTCTAACTTATTTCCTTACTTTTGATGTGTTTGTTGTCATCTAACTTCTCATGATTCCACGTATATAAGCTACACTGGATTTTAATGATTCTATTTAAATCTTAAGTTCCAAATGTTTTGCTCAAATTTTGCTTATGCCTTTAATTGAAGAAGATCTTGGTAAGACTCACACCACACATATACATGCTTCAGTACTCACAGGATTTTGTGCCAACGCTGTGACCTATAAGTTATACAAATAACTGCTCTGGTCACGTGTCAAGGCAACGCACGTCTGCACGCATTGACTCAACAAGGCAACACGTCTGCACGCGTTGACTCCTAATTCATCTTCTTTGTCTATATGTATCTCTTTATATCTATGCATTAATTCTGCCAATTTTATTAAACCTCAATTTACTAATTTCCTTATATTCCTCCGTAGATTACATAATGGTGAAGAAATCCACAATTACAGATCTTTCTAACGTAGCCATTAACATGGAATATGATGCAATGGGTTTCAACCATACAGAAGTACACACACATGCTCTACTCTAGTTGTGCATGAGCCACCCAAGCGAAAGGCATCCACCTATTCTAGGAGGATTGTCAAATTAATGAAGGCCGCATCCACCATTGTTGATCCAACAAAAGCTTTTGAAGGAAGTTGCGCCAGTACCGGAGCTAGAGAATCTCGACACAACACAGGAACCAGACAACAATGCTAAAAAGAAAGCTCCTCAAACCGAGGAATCCGTGATCACGACTGAAGCACCTCAACCTCTGCAACTTTCTTCCCCACCTGCTACAATTGAGGGGGAGAAGAGCGTTGAAGAGGATACGGGGAGCAAGGACAAGCTGACAAAGATGCTGATGCCGTTTTAGAAAAGGAAAAAACAGATGAAGATGATTCTAATGAAGAAAAGAGTGACGAGTAGAAGGAGAAAATTGAAACTGCTAAGAAAGAAATTGTTGGTTCTAATTAACAAGATTTTGAGTAAACATCCATAGAGGATAATGATGGCCCAACATCTGTTGCTGCTGTAGAAGAAACTGTGGAAAAGGGTATACTTGATACTTTTTAGCTAGACTTTCTTGTTAATTCTATATTCTTATTTCATAACTAAGTCAGTGTACAATAAGTGTGTTGATTTGTTTTTTAGGAAAATCTGAGCTAAGAGAACTTATGCGACAAAGGATTTTAAGAAACATGGGATCTATGAATTCTTGTCTACTAAAGTGAGATGTATGTTTGAGAAGAAAAGCTGCAAGAACTGGACTCCATAAAGAAGCACCTGTTGGTTTTGCCTTCATTACAAATAGGGGGAGAATAGTACAAATTTTTATGTTTCTCTATGTTTGTGTGTTTCTGAAATCTGAAGATTGCTTATTTTTTCTTAGTTTGTTTGTTGTTGATTCAGAGAGTATGTTCTCTATATTTATTTTGGGTTGTATCAGGATTATTACTCTCCATGTGCTTATTATTCTAGTATACTCTGTATTACAAATGTCTATCCTATATGCAGGTGATATTCAAAATGTTGTGACAATAATGAGTTTCACATTGTTAGTTCAACATAGTTGTTTAACATCATGAATTGAGGGGGAGTAAATTAGAATAGTATTGTTGGACGATATTCTGAAATACAGGTACTTGAAAAATTGAATACTTCATTGGTTTTGAGAAGAAAGACAAAAAGGGGGAGATTGTAAGTGCAGGTGTTAGAGTGCAATGTTAGTCCAACATTCTAGTAACGAATGTTAACTTAACATTGAGCTTGACATTGCACACTACACACTCGGGTTTATATTATATGATTTGTTTTGTCTTTATTTACAAACTTATCTAGTTCCACGAATTGTGTTTATCTTTGATGTATATTAAGATATCAAAGGATTGTGCATCAAGAAAATAAGATCAAGAAGATTAAGAAGATAGAGCTAAGAATATTATGATAAGGATGAAATATTTCTGAAGATAAGAAGATTCAAGATCTGATAAGAGAGCTTCCAAACTGATGATAATCTTGAAGAAGATATCAAGACTATCCAAGAGAATCACATGACAATCATTTCATGTCTATAACATCTTCGGAGTTGATGTTACAGCATCTATAAGAAGACGTGGTGGACATCAAGAAAAAATACAAGACGGGAGCGAATAATTCTGAGAGAATACATTAAAAGAGTCTTGTGTTTTTGTCTTGTCTTGCTGAGTTTATATCTAACGAGTGAAAGTTATAATCTCTATACCTTGTAGTGAGTTAGGTAAGAAGGATTGGTTTCCTTGCTCAGTTGAACTTTGAAAAATCATTAAAGTAATTTAGTGGTTATTTTGTCGTAAGGCTCGACAGGTTATGTGCTTAAAGATTCATACGATGTGTGTTTACAGTATCGTTGCAATTTACTCTATCACGAATGTTCAGCAACATTGAGTACTTCAATGTTGGCGCAACGTTCAAATTAACACGTGTGAATTCAAAAGAGTACCAATCCCGATCCACACATTTACAGACTTATTATGTACTGTGTTCAAAGTGCATCGACGAAGATCCTATGGAATAATGAGATGCTTAAGGGATAAAAGCATGGGTGTGGGTTGTGATTAGGGACCCCTTATCCCTTTATTTATTCGTGCTATGTGTGGAAATACTAGCTTATTTGATTATTGAAGTAGTGAATAAATGAAAATGGGAGCCGCTTATACCGTGTCGAGGAGGGTCGTTCATGTCTCCCCTCTTCTTCGCCGGTGACCTTATTCTGATGAGGAAGGCGAGTTTGAAAAGTGAAAACCACCAGAGCTATGAAAAAAACACTTGATACGTTTTGCAATGCCCTGAGGCTCAAGTTGAATAAGAAAAAAAATCAAAGATATATTTCTCAAATCTCTCTGCTGTAGGCACAACATTAGAGAACAAATCTCTCTGCTGCTCTTCTTGCAACAGGAGAGAGTATACCTTGGACAAACTTGGCAGGGGAGACATGAGTAGGACATGACTTCTAACTCCAGAATAAGTGTCATTTGGCCAAGAAACTTTAAAACATAGTCATATTGTTTCATTTCAACCATGTTCTTGTTTACATTACATGTGCAAAGACCACATGTACACATAGTGATAGGTCTCTGGCTCAAATTCATCCCACAACAGCCTAAAGTGATTATAATATGCAATGATGGATACAGAGCCCTGTGATATAGTTGACAAACTCTTTTGCAACTGATATACCCTTGATCCATCAGTGCGATCATACCTAGTTTTTAACTCATTCCACATATCCAAAGGACTATCATAAAACATCAAAGTTTGCCGCACAAGTTTCTCAATAGAATTGAACAACCAAGACAAGACCAAAGTATTGGCACGCATCCAACACGTGTACTCAACAAATACAAAAGCAGCAGGTTGTGGCAATGTGCCATTAATGAACCTAATCTTATTTTTCACATTAAGAGCCATAATAACACTCTTACTCCATGCAATGTAGTTAGTGTCATCAAATTTTTCACTAACTATTGAGGAGCCAGTGTGATCATGAGTACCTAGGTAGTAAATTGATGAAGAGTCTTCACTCGGATTCTTCACCAGAGCAGGCGGTGCAGGGGTGGAGGAAGTAGCTGGTGACATCATTTGATCTCAATCAACGGCGAAAATTTAGCAGCTACAAGTAGATCTGAGAGTAACAGAGGTGATTCTTGTGAATCAGAGAAGAATCGGAGAAGAATCTGAGAAGAATCGGATCAGCACGCGAACAAGAACGCTAACCAGAGACGAATTGCGATCGGAGCAGCGGTGCGGAAGCGGCGGCGGAGGATCAATAACGTCGATAAACTAATACCATGTAAATAAATCGACATGGTTCGACTCTGCGAAGCATTGTAAAGAAAACTGGAAAGAAAAATATTATTGAATGACCAAAAATTGTTACATGAATTTAGAGAGAAAGAGAATTGCTCTGGTGATGCCGTTGCAACTGAATTAAGTAAGTGTTAGTGTGAAGAAAGATAGGCTTTATATTCAGCTCATCAATCTGTACAAGAGGAGGAGAAAATACTTAAATGTGACTAATAATTCTGACTTGCTATTTATGGAAATAATTAACTAACTAATTAACAACTTTATGCAAATTTACTATAAATGGAAAATGGTAATGAAGTTGGATTTTCAGTTGATTTAACACTTGTCACCTCATAAAAATAATCTTTACTTCCCCGTCTAAGGAGATACCTTGAAATCAAATACGTATACCATGGTACATATGAAAATCTTACGACCCAACAAAGACACAACCTCCTCCTGTTATGCCTGAGAGGGAATGAGCCAATGGGGACAAAAGGTCCTGCCGGCAAGCCCACCGCGGCCTAGCTGTACCCTTGCCCTCCCACGCCAAAGTTGGATCCAACATCTAATCAAATCTGGATACAACCCAATGTGACACCATTCATCATATCGATTCCAATCCTTTGAAATAACCAATGTACATATAACTTGCTTTGAAACGCTAAACAGTTCGAATACCCAATTACAGAAACTTGCTTTCAAGAAATGAACAGTTCCACATACAACTTTTTTTTTTGAAGAAATGATAGTTCAATATGCAGAAAATCGTATTTACATATATATAAATACATACATATATATACATGCATTCCTTCCTGTGTTTCAAAATAATAATCTTGGAATACTCACTTGAAATACGACTACAAATGGCATAAACAAAAGGCGCGTAGACGTCTAGATGTAACCACCTAGGAGAGGCTAACAGGATTGTCAATGAACATTACACTATTCAAACTCTTAGTTGAAGTGGAGCAGCCCAACGTATCTCTACCAATCCAAGATTGTTTATATATACATACATCACAAATTCACGATTTAACCAACCCCATCATTTTCCTTCTTTCTTAGTATTTAGATTTTGCTCAAATCACAAGTTTTAATGTAACAATTTCTTGATTCAAATAATTAACAACACACGACTTCCAACATGTATAGACTTTAGGACTCGAATAGTTTAAGTCAGCTCCACTATCTAACTTTAATTAAGGTGAGAACATATATATATAACATTTTTACGTGATTAAGTGTGATTATAACTAAACATAAAAATGCACACCCATCAATTTATTGCATCCGAATTCACTTAATGTCCTTCAGCAAACATAAAAATGCATTTAAAAAACCAATAGGCACACACACGTATATAGGTGTGTATATATATATATATATATATATATTCTATTAATCAAACCTTTTTCATAATTAGTTTTAATTGTCCTAAAGTCTTTCTACAGTGTAGGGTACTTTTTCCAAAACATTTATGATTGGATCTTGACACTACAAAGCAAATTAGAACAAATAGGAAATCTATTTTAACATGTTTTAACATGAGGTTAATAACATTGATTCTGTTTTGGGTTGTTAAATAAAAGGAGCATGTACCCAATTCAAACTCTATTCTGTACACTACACAGTAAATATCGCATTTCACTCATAAATGAAAACTATGATCTTTACGATTCGTAATACTCCAATTAGAATAACACATCAATTAGTTTCAGTCTTTGTTATGGTCTCTAGGTGCGTTTACGGAACCATACCACAATAACACATATTGCTCCAAATTCTTAATAGAAATATTTTTGTATAACGGGCATCCATAATAACACACAACATTATACAAAACTCTTTCCTGCCTAAGGTTTAATTAAGCACGAACAATCTTAGTTAACAAGTAAGAATATTTCTATCAAATACTCTTCGGAAGTATTCTTCTACGGTGAGAAACAAATAGATAGTAGCCAGTGAGTTCACAATCTTCAATAATTATTGTTCCCACCCTATCTCTCATCACTCTTAAATATATCACTACAAGATTTCGTGGCATTAGAGACCGCATTTACGGTCGCTAATGACCAAAATGCGGTTGCTAATGATCATTAGCGACCGGAAGTCGGTAGCTAATTTTCGGTCTCTACTAATCGCGTCGCTAATAACTGGCGACGGACATTCGGTAGCTAATGACCCAGTGTGCTACCGCCAATTCGTCGCCAATATTAGTGACCGGAAGTTGATCGCCACTTCCGTCGCCACTCCTCTGATTTTAGTGGCCGGAAAACAGTCCTAATATGTAACTTAGCGACCGAAATCTCGTCACCAATGTACTAATTTGCCTTCCCTATTAAACCTCATTAGCTACCGCGTTGTGGTAGCTAATACTATGAATATTATTAGCTATCGGGTTGTGGTATCGCATACTATGAATATTAGTAGGTACCGCTGGACGGAAGCTAATAATATTTAACGCCTTGAATATTATTAGCTACCGCGAGGCGATAGCTAATAACATTTACAGATTTAAAAAAATAAATTATTCTGAAAATTTTTCGAAAAATTATTGTATTTATTGTTTCAACAATGTGAAAATCGCTGTTGATATGTTAATTTAACACTAACAAATTTAAATAAAAGAAGAAAAGTATTTTAACAAAATAATTTTATAATAAGATATGAAGAAAGTGTTGGGATTTTTTTTTAGATTTGATAAATAAAAAAATTTGGAAGATATGAAAAAATAAAAGAAATGGTATGGATAGTTTTTTAGATTGGAGAAGTAGGGAATTTTTGATGATATGAATAAGTGTTGGGATTATTTTGTAGATTGAAGAATTGAGGGATATACATAATATGAGATTGAAAAGTTTCAATTTTCAGAAAATTTGAATTTTTCGCACTTGGGCGCCTAAATTTTCAAGGATTTGCGACCGGAAATCAGTAGCTAATTGTCAAAATTTTTGAATATTTTTGGAATGCTGAAAAATTTATGGGTTTTGCCAGGTTGAATATTAGTAGCTACCGCGATTCGGTAGCTAATAATATGGTAGCGACGGACAAGCGGTAGCTCACTTTCGTTGAATATCATTAGCTACCGTAGCGCGGCAGCTAATGTCCATTGAATATTAATAGCTACCGCTCAGCCGTTGCTAATGCTAATTTTTTGCTATTTTGTATATTTCTTTGTGTGATTTTGATTTCTACATGTTTTTAGTTTAGTAATATTGCTAATAATAAGTAATAATTAACTTATTTATTAGTATTTGAGTTATTATTACGATTGATGTATTGTTGTGTGATGTATATATTAGTTTAACCTCTACACTTAATCATGTCTCATATGTGATTGAAATATCGTTGCGACGTGATGATTCATGTATCAATGAAATGTGATATTCGTTATGATATGAAGTTAGGATCTTTATTTAGCATTCTATTTTTAGATACACACACACACACACACACATATATATATATTGTATTGACAAACAACGACATTAGTTTATTATTGTTATTATGAACCGGCATTCGTAATGTCATTTGATTGTGCAATGAAATCATTATTTTGTGTTTAGTTAGTTAATTATTATTTATTATCGACGTAATTGATAATAAACAACCAATTATATGTACAATAATCATTGAAGAATCGCAATTTAAGAACTTAAATATTATTAGCTACCGCGCGGCGGTAGCTAATGTTGTTGGTAACTACCGACTTGCGGTAGCTACTGTTAGGCTACAAATATTAGCTACCGTCATGTGGACGCTACTGTTAGGGTATGGGGTAAAGGGTTTGATCAGATTTTCCCGTTATGCCAACAGTAAGAATCGTTAGCTACCGCTAGGCGGTAGCTAATGTCAACGGCAATAAAGGTTAGCTATCGCTTGGCGACAACTAATGTCAACGGTACTAATTGTTAGCTACCACATCGCAGTCGCTAATGATTATTACTGTTGTCATTAGCTACTGCATGGCAGTAGCTAATAGATGTTACCGTTGAAATTAGCTACCGCCCTGCGTTAGCTGATGAAAGATTTGCCCCTATAAATACACTTTCTCTCCTCATTTTGAGAATTCATCATTCCACTTCCACACTTGTTCTAGGTGCGTTTTTTTCTTACTCCTTTCATTTTTTTTCACTTTTTTTTCGCGAACTTAAGTTTCAAAGATTTACTTTAATGTTATTATTTTTTCATGGTTGTAGATTATATATTAGAGTTTATAATACGAGGCGACAAGGCTAGATGGGCTCGATATAGACACTTGATGATCGAGAGTCTGCGCACCAACAAGTATGTTTTATACTAATTTAATCATTAGCATCTATTAAAAATTTACAATATTTACAATAAATAAATATAAAACAATTTTTAGTTGCCCGTGTCTCAAATGCGCAAACACAATGTGGTTGGATCGAAACACAGTACGTAGTCACTTGTATAAGTCTGTGTTCACGAGTCAATATTGGATTTAGTTGTCGCACGGTGAGAACTTTGAGGGGGGATCTACCTCGTATTTAGAAGACTCACCTAGACCACCACCCACTCGTATTTCTAGTCCCGCACATAGCGCTTTTCAATTCAATGACTTAAGAGAGATGGTCGTTGATGCATATGGTGGGCAATATGAACATGAAGTAGTGCGTGACGATGAACCAAATCCTGATGCCAAGGAATTCTTGGATTTGATGGATCTTGAAAACATGAAGATACATAGTCAAAAGTACAAAATTGTACTCCAATGGATTTCAGAGTGTTTGACTACAAAGGTTATGCACAAAGTTAGTAATGCAGAACTAACAAGTTACAAGTTCATAAGACTGAGTAAAGATGGTATGGATCCAGAGATTGAGAAGATGTTACCTGATACAATGCACATGTTGAATAGGATGTTGATGGGTCTAGGGTTAGGGTACACGACAACTAATGTTTGCAAAAAAATTGTTTCTTGTACTATGGCAAGAATGCGGATAGGGAAACATGCTCTATTTGTAAGGAGACAAGGTATGAGAGTGGAATGAAGTCAAAAGTCTATAAGAAGAAATCGTTGTGATTCCCATAGGTCCTCATCTACAAAGGTTGTACTATTCTAAGGGCACCTCAAAGCACAGGACATGGCATTTAAAATGTCAATAGTCTACTGATAGGATGATCCATCCGGCTTCAGGAGAAGCCTGTCAACATTTTGATCGTTGCCATCTAGACTTTGCAGCAGAGCCCCGAAATGTTCGACTAGGTTTATGTACATATAGGTTCACAGCATTCAACAAATCTAGAACCAATTACTCATGTTGGCCTGCGTTAGTAACCCCTTATAACCTCACTCCTAATCATTGCATGTGGGCGGAGTTCATCTTTCTGAGCCTTATTATACCTGGTCCACATAGTCCTGGGAAGAACCTTGACTTAATATTGAGACCTTTGATGGACGAGTTGAAGAATTTATGGACTGATGGTTTGAGTACGCACGATAGCAACGGGAGGCAAAACTTTCAGTTAAGAGCGGTGGTAATGTGGACGAGTAGTGATTTCCCAGCTTATGAAATGTTGTTTCAGTGAAGTACTCATGGGAAGTTATCTTGCCCTTATTGTAAGGAGTTTACAAAGTCGTTTACCTTGAACCATGGTGGGAAACCAAATTTCTTTAACTATCATCGTCGATTTCTACTTGAAGGACATATGTGGCAGGAAATCAAAAAGGATTTCTATTATAAGAGAGATGCACCAGAAGCTCCTATTCCACATAGAAAAGGTGAGGTAATGAGAAGAATTGTGGACCAACTACCACCGGTCGGATTCGGGGCACACGCACATAAGATTCGGGGTTTTGGGACTACTTATAATTGGTGCTGAAGGAGTATATTTTGTGAATTACCTTATTGGTCCTTGGATTTGATTCGTCATAACCTTGATGTCATGTATTGTGAGAAGAAATTTTTCGATAACATCAAGAACACGGTGATGGACGGCACTAAGATCAAAGACAACGTCAAGGCTAGACATGATTTACAGATCTTGACAAACCATACGGATCTATTTCTAATTCCCACCGGCAATGGAAATGTAGTAAAGAAGCCTAAGGCAAAGTATGTGATTTCTAGGGATCAAAAGAATAAGGTTTTGGAGTGGTTGTCCGGTATTAAGTTTCCCAATGCATATGCCTCAAACTTGGGAAGATGTGTGCAAAAGCAATAAGGAAGATTGTATAGGATGAAGAGTCATTACTGTCACGTCTTCATGTTAAGACTGATCCCAATTGCCTTTCACGGCTTCCTTGAAGATCCCATTTCGGGTCTATTAGTGGAGATTAGTCATTTTTCAAGGTTATTTGCGCTTCAGAGGTTTCAGCAAAAGATACGGCACAACTTCAAAAATCAATAATTGTCATAATGTGTAAGTTGGAACGGATATTCCCCCTGGCATTCTTTGATTCCATGGAGCACTTGGCCATTCATCTGTCGTACGAGTCTAGAGTTGGGGACTCACTCACTATATATGGATGTATCCCTTCGAGAGGTGCAACTACGAATTGTAATTTCATCTTTGAATTTTGATTACATGTGTTTTGCAATTTGTTTCATTTGCTAAGAATTGTTTTACACTGGCGCATGTACGATATTAAAAACTATGTGGGCAACAAAGCATGTGCACAAGGCTCGATTGCGAAATCCTACATACTATTGGAGATTGCCAATTTGTGTTCTCATTATCAGGATGCTTCGGTTTACAACAAGATTTAACCCCTTCACTAGAAATGATGAACTTGTTAGCTCGGAGTGGGATGACGAGATTCCAATATTCCGTAAGAAAGGCGCCCCGGTAGGAGCATTGAGCAAGCAACGATAGTTCACCGGTGCAGAATTGGAGCAGATTGAAATTTACACACTTCTTAAATGTCCAGAACTTGACGGTTGGCTTGAGTGAGTAAGTTTTCAACATTGTTTAGTACTTACAATGTTATTTTACCTAATAAAGGATCATATTTTGTTGTTTATTAATTGTAATTTGTTTTACAATACGCATGTTGTTCGAACAAGAAGAATGTGCCAATCTAAGTCCATGGAGGTCCAAGAGAAAAGGAACAAAGAATATGAGGCATGGTTCAAACATGCGAATTTAAGTGGAGATTTCGAGATTGATGCTCGTCTAAGACCGTTGAGTAGTGGACAAACATGTATGGTGAACAAGTACGATGGATACATTGTGAATGGATTCAGATTCCATACAGAGGGTACAAATGGGCCATGGAAGACTAACTATAGCGGAGTTTATGTGAAGGGGAACATGGGAGGAGGAGACAACAAACTTTAAGGAACCCTCAAATATATTATAGAAGTGGTGTATTGGCGGGTTTACCACCGCTATACATTGTACTATTTAAATGCAAGTGGTATGATATCAACCAAGGGACTTCAATAGACCAAACATAGCAACTAGTTGATATTAATCCACGACGCTATCTCACAACCAACAAACCGTTTGTTTTTGCCAAATAGGCACTACAAGCCTATTATACACCGTACCCTTGTCAGACACGTCGCAGGGGATGGTGGGATGTATCCAAAATTCCAGCTAAACACATTATTGACATGTCTTCAATTGTGGATCCCGTCGAAGAGGACCAGCCCGAAATGCCGTCAGAAGTGTTATAAGAGAATAAATCTGCAGGATTGAACGTATATGTAGATTTGGGCTCATTTCCCATTGAGGTTCAACTAGGGGCAAGTGAATTTGATTTGGTTGACAAATGTGCGTCGAGTAGTGATTCGTTCAGACAAAGAGGAAGAAGGTGACTCAGATGAGGAGGAAGATGGTGATTCTGACGAGGAGGAAGACGATGATTCTGATGAAAGTGAAGATTAGCCAACAATTATAATATTATATTTTTTTAAAATTGTATTGACATTCAATTTTTACGTGTTATTTCCAGTGAGTTTCTGGCTTTTGAAAGTTGCATATTTTAATTGTTATTTAAAATGGGATTTTTCGTTTTTATTTTCAAAAGTTTCATTGATTTTTAACGATAAACTGAGATTCAATTGGGACACATAATAAAAGTTGCATAAAAAAAACTTAACAAATTACATAAAACATGCATAAGTAGACATCCATAAGTTCATGGGTTTAATTACATACTCAAACTACATACCAAACTAAATAAGTTTAACTTAAAATACATACTGAAATAACTAAATTAAAGGTACATAAACAGTTCATAAATTCAAAACACAAATAACATCAATAGAAACAACATTGTATATAATAATGTAACATAAATAACAAAATCATGGCCTGCCAATATCCTCATCATCGTCCATAGAACTGTCTAACCCGAGAGCACTGCATGCATCCTGTGAACACTCAGCATCGTCTATGTCATCACGCCTCAGCACATTGTCAAACTGACTAGGATATTGTGTGCTCGGCGCATATGGATCTGCAAAATGCCGCCTCTAACATCTTAAAGGAGGATCGATCGGTGGCATGGTTTTGCAATAAGATGCACGAGCCTCGCACATGAGTCCATCTGAGGTGGTGGCAGATGTGTACCTGTGCGAGTCTTGAAGGCCTGCGTTAACTCTCGTATATATCAAACAACGTCTCTCCATCTTGCTCCATCCATCTCTCTCGCATCCTCGTGTTGGAGCTCCAAGTTCTCCACATATGCCTCGTCCAATAGGGGATGTGATCTCTAGTGGATGCCTAAGGCCTCCGGAGGTGCATCCTTCTGTTTCCCCTTCTTTGGATCTCTGGCCACGGTTTGCCATGCCTCTTGGTCGAAAACAATCCAATCACGCTCCTCATCACCGTACTCCACGCAGTACCTCGTATGTTCATATTTTAAGTGATATTAGTAGGAAGTTTAGTATAATTTGCAAAATAAAGAACAAGTAATTAGGTAAATTGAAGATTCTTACATAAAGGTCCTCATAGGACTCATCAAGCTACTTGAGTACAGTTAGTTGTCCATCGCGCTCCTTCTAAACAGTCTTCATGTGGAAGGCCCTATATAGCTCATCACGTCGCACGAGAGGTCCATTAGGGTGTCGGTTCACAGGACAAGATTAAGATTAAGTAAGAAAAAATATATCAATTACATTTATTACGTTACTAACACCTAAAAGTACATATGTAATATAATAAAACATACCATCCTAACACGGTACTAGTTGCAGCCAATGGATCCTCCAGCATAAGTGTCATCTGCCTTCGGTTTCCTCTCGGGAGACTTTCCACCTCGCTTATTCTTCTTTGCCTTCTTCGACAACGCCTTCACTTCTTCCTTCGCCCAATGCAACACCGCCTCAGCTTCTAGTTTATCATTCATCCAAATCTTTTAGTAGTTTGCCCACTTTAGATCATCCTTCCTAGCCTCATACTTCTGTTTTGCATCATGCATCGTCCCCTTATACCTTTCCATAGCTTTGGTCAAATGCCTTGTGCACCCGATGCCTTTCTGTGTACGAAATCTTATATGTGTTCTACAAATCAAATATTTAAGGTTTGATTATTATAGGCATTTTTTAAGAAAAAAATATTCAACATTAGATTTGTGATTTTTATATATTAAATACTCACCCTAAAGCTTAGCCAAATTTTATTTTTCACGTCTTGATCCAATTTCGTCCAACATGGTACGAACTTCGTCAACAAACTCTTCGTAATCACCGTAATAGTCTTTACAACCCACTACTGATCGACAAATAGTGCCTCGTGGATCAATAATAGCGGCCTATGATGTGAGCTATCCCGAGGCACCAGGTCTCCTCTAGTAACTCCTCTCGGAGGCTGTGTCTGACTATGCCCTGCTGGTGGAGTAGACGATGGGCCTGCATGATCTGTACCACGTGCCTCTCGTGGAGTAAATGATGTGCATGCGTGATCCGTACCACGTGCCTCTGGTTGAGAAGAAGATGAAGGCGATGCATCGGCAAGAGCAAGAGCTCGAGTAGTAGATGAATGTATACGTATGAGCCTAGGGCATAATCTACCACTCGGGGGGGGGGAGGGGGTTGTCAACGGGGTGGGGGGATCATCGCGACCCTCGGGGAGTGTATGATCGTCAAACATGTTGAAAATCTATATACTACGTAGTAATTCAAAATCTAAATTAGAATTCCTAAGGGTATAATAGATTCTAAGGTATAAGGATTTTTTAAATATTTATCATGTCTAAGTTAGAGATTCCTTAAGGCATAATTACAGCATCAACGAGATCTAAACTAATATATATGATAATTAATATAATAACATGAATCAAATAAATCATAAAACTTAGTCCAATTAATCAAGTTACATATATAATCAATGTTTAAAACTAACAATTTCCTAAATGAATAACATATATAATCAACGTTTAATAAAAACTAACACTTAAACGAAAACTAACAATTCAACGAAAACTAACAATAATTTTGTAAAGGTTAATAAAGTATATCGTCGACTAAACGAAGTTAAATCTAATTTCTATATATTTAACAAACGTTACCAAACTTAACGAAATTGAAATCGAAGCATAATCTAACGAAATTTAACAATTCCTAAAGTAATTCATTACCAAAATCTAGAAGAATGATATAACAAAATTGCATTCGATTCCTAACACGTGATTTCTAACTAATTATATTTGATTCCTAACTAATTACCAAATTTAATGATTCCTAACTAATAATTATTCCGATTCGAATTCTTAACATGATTTCAAGAACGAGATATATAACGATTCCTAACATGCATATTTCAAGAACGATATAACGAAATTGGTGTACAATCATAAAAAGAAAAGCTAAAAATCGAAGAACACAACAAAACTTACAACAATTCGATGGTGCAACGGAGCGGCGGTGGCTAGCGGTAGTCGACGCGAGGGTGGGTGGTGACGGAACTGACGTCGGGGGCGAGGGGTGGGGCTAGGGCGACAAAAATGGGGCGATGGTGTTATGTTTTTTGAAGGAGAAGACTTATTTTTTATACGCTGGAAATTGGGCGACGGAATTCCCGTCGGTAATGACTAAAGCAGCGACAGGATTCCCGTCGCCCCATGGGCCCAACTGCGGCCCAGGGCAACCCTCGTGTCGCCCTAAAATGTGGCGACAGAAATACAGTCGCTACCCTTGTGTGAGCGACAGAAAGTCTATCGCCAGTATGAGCTAGCGACGGACTTACCAACGAAAAGTCCGTAGCTTCCTTGGCAACTGATATTTTAGCGACCGTTTTTCCGTCGCTACAAGCCTTAGCGACGGATTCTCGGTCGCTGATGAGTGGCGACGGAGTGACGGTAGGTAAGTTGCGGTAGCTAATACCGCAAAATTTGGTAGTGGATATCTATCTCAATACAGTAAATTAAAAGAACAAATTAGGGAAGAAAGATTTTTGTGTTCAATACCTGAATACCACCGCTGAGCAACTTATGGGACGCATGGTTTTTTTTTCTGTATTGTTTTATTTGATTACACAAGTTGTAAACCACCTTTGAGTTGTTTCCTTTTGTTATTCTATTTTTTTCTTCTAAGCCTCATCTTTCCGCTCTCTCTTGAAGTGTGTTTTTGGATGGTCGCGAGATGAAAACATTAACCTAAGGGCGACGTGTGTAATTATGTAGCCTATTCCATATTAAACTTGTCGATTAGGCTAGCTAGAAGACTTCAACGTACTGTATAATAGTCACTTTACCCTCTAGTCCCTTTTGTTGGCCACGTGTGATGAGCAAATATGATTGCTCTGCTTGTATATACTAGCAGGTAATTCATTCTCCTTACTATTAAGATATGAGTGATGTTAGTCACTACACTAACATAAACACCAACCCATGGTATTGAGAAAACCTCATTTAATATTTTTCATAGAAATCCTCATTTAATATTTTTCACCACCTATGAACCTGAAATATGATTTCATCAACACGATAGGACGATTGATATATTCTACTAACCCCCGCTGCAAATTAAGCCAATGAAATATTCAGAACCATGCTTTATAAGTTATAAGTAAACTGATTTATCACACGATTGGTTAGCTCGTCGGCTAACACTACAAGACTGGGCGGTCTTTAGGGACCACCCAGTAGCGACTGCATTGCAGTCGTTGCAGTCGCTAGCCTTCAGCGACTGCTGAAGGCAACAGACACTGCATTGCAGTCGCTGGTAGTATTCAGCGATCGTGTACGGTCGCTGGGCCCATTTGCGGGAATATCCGCCAATGTGCCACACATTTTTCCCGAAATTGGGCCAAAATGTGGCCCAAAATTAGGGCATGTTGCCCTAATTTTCGCTGGAGGCAATCTGCGACCGAAATCCGGTTACCTAGTATATATTTAAAAAAAAATTCTGATTTCCTCTTCTTTACCTTATTCTCCACCCTCATAACCCGACCAGGTGATTTTGCGACCACCATTGACGAAAAGAGATCGAAAACCCGTCACCACCATCAATCTTCATTATTCCGGCGATTTCCCTCCCTTCTCCGCCTTTTTCCGCGCGTCTTCGCCGCCGGCGCAAGTTTTCTTTCGAATTATGTAAGTTTTTCATTTTTTTCTCGATTTATGTTTAAATCCGAATTTGGCAATGTTAAAGTGTTAGATTGTTAGATTGTCAAATTAGATTAGTGAAGATTTTTAGTTTGTTAGATTAGATTAATTAGTGTACAATTAGTAGGTTAAATGTTAATTTGTAAGATTATTAGTTTGTTAGATTGTTAATTTAAAGGTTGATTAGTTGGTTAAAGTAAAAATTAGATTGTTAAATTATATTAGATTAGTTTATAATTAGTTGTTTAAATGTGAATAGATTGTTAATTTAAAGATTGATTAGTAGTTTAATGTGAAAATTAAATTGTTAAATTCGATTAGATTAGTTTGTAATTAGTAGTTTAAATTTGAATTAGTAAGATTATATTGATTGTTAGGTTAAAGATTGATTAGATTCTTAGGTTAAAGAAGAAAAAAAGACTGATTAGTTAAAAGTTAATAAGAATTTTCATATGTTAGTTTAAATTATAATTTTAAGTTTAGGTGTAGTGGAGATGTTGGCCGTGGTAGTGGCAGTGGAGATGTAGGCCATGGTGATGTTACTGGCAGTGAGGGTCGAGGTAGTTGCCGACCTATACCGATTGTTCGCTCGGGTCATGGTGTAGAGCCTAGCGATCCAGCCGAGCGCCAACTTTTTGTAGGCGATGAGAAGCCCATCCCCGGAGCTGGTGTTAGACTTCGATCAGTAGAGTCCACCGCATCCCAACTTCACAACCACATACTTCGGATTCTGTTGGAACTCACGTGCCACCATCTGCAGAGTCTAGCAGAGTTCAGACTCCACCACATGTAGCCGACACCGGAGCTGGACCGAGCCAGAGGTCGATCGGGACTCCAGGACCGAGCCAGACTCGACCGAGTAGGGGGCCAAATGTAGGGTTTACTGCGGTGAAGAAAGGGGAAACTAAGCAGGTTATAGAACTGAAGCATGGTTGTTTTCCTAAACCTTCATGTCGTGAGATTGCAAAGTCGATCACTTCACTCCATCGGCAACTTATGACGACTTTTTGGTCCTCCTACTTGCGGATACCGTTGGAGGTACGACAAGAGATGTACGCAAGATTTACGGTGAGGTTTTAATGAATTATCAATATTTATTAAGTTAGTGTATTAAATATAGTGTTTTTCAAATATTATTTAATTTAGGGGTATTAATTTAGTGAGTTTTAATGAATTACAATATTATTTTAATCCTTTTGTAGAAAATCTATGGGATCCGTTTGTCAGAGAGGGATCAAGTACATAGGGCATACCAGACCAAGGCGAGGGGGATTTACAAGCGTATGGTGAACAAGACGAAGGAGCAGTACCTTATGAATAAAGACAAGGAGCAATATCGGGGCAAAAAAAGACGTGGATGAGCGAAACTTTGGAAGCAGAGGTGGTAGCACACTGGGACACCAATGAGAATAATAAGAAGTCGAAAAAGGGAAAGATAGCTAGGCGAGGCGGTGTGGAGGACGGTGAGGCGCTCACCACCTTTTACGGTGGTTCCATTGACTACGAGGAGATTAGACGACGACTGGTATGTTTTTTAAAAATCAATTAAATATTTTATTTGTAGTTTAAATGTTATTTTGTAAGATTATTATTTATTTTTTTTTTTAAAAAAAAAAAAGATTGATTAGTTTAAAATGAAGAAATATTAGTTTAAAGTGAATAAGGATTTTGGTATGGTTTTCAAAAAACAAAAAATTAGATTGTTAAGATTGATTAGATTGTTAGATCCTTAAAGTGAAGATTTGATTGTTAGATCCGATTATTGTTAGATCCAATTATTGTTAGATTGTTAATTGATTACCATTTAAAAAATAATAATTAACCAACTATTACCTTAAATTTGAAGGAGAGGAATCAGTCCAACTGCACGCACCCTATCAGACACGACGAGATTTACAAGGCGGGCCATACGAGGAGGGTGTCGGGAACTGGCAGACGTACATGCATACCCTTGAGGCGGGAGTGGGAGTCTGAGGTGAACAGACTTATTTACATAAGTGTTTTAAATTTTGTACTCGTTTACCACTAATGAATTCAATACATTTTCTTATTATAATCTTATTATTGATTCTAATTTATCATTATACTTATCTTTCTTAAGGAAGTCATGAAAAGCAATCGGAATCAATCTCTGCATGAAGACGTGGCAATCATGGATCTTCATTCTGGACAACCTTTGTTGTTGCGCATGTACACACCGTCCCAAGTTCGAAGCATATTCATATGGAAATTTGAGCATTCCTAACCAATCTAACACCCTTCTCTTTTGCTCCTTTGGGAGATAGTAGAGTGCTTTTGGCTTCTTCGTGTCTCCCCCATCGGGTCGTTTATTCTAAAAATAGCTCTCTATGGTTGGTCCAGATTTTTATATCTTTCTGTGACTTGATGTTGTCCTTTGTCTTAGCGTCATCCAACACCGTGTTTATGAAGTTATCGAAAAAGTTCTTCTCACAGTGCATGACATCTAGACAGTGACGAACCAAGTTTGTGGACCAATAAGGCAGTTCCCAAAATATGCTCTTCCGCACCCAATTATGGTTCTGACCAAGACTAGGGAGGTGTCTGAATTGGGTGCCAAACTCCACATACCCAATGTCATTCACAATTTCCTGCATTTCGTCAAAAGACTTTCTATGAATCGTGTCTTCGAGTGACGTTTCCCCTTTTATAAAATTATGTTCGTCGTATCTCCATTCATGACCTTCAGGTAAGAACCGGCGATGACAATCAAAAAAGCATGGTGTACCCCCATTCTCCAACAGAAAGGGTTTAGTGTCACCCAAACAATAAGGACACGAAAGTTTTTCGTGCATACTCTATCCCGACAACATCCCGTATGCAGAAAAATTGCTAATCGTCCACATGAGAGATGCTCGTAATAGAAAGTTTTGCTTCTTCGAGATGTCGTACGTCTCGACACCACTGCTCCATAAAAGCTTGAGATCATCAATAAGTGGCCTTAGAAAAAGATCCAAGTTCTTTCTTCATGCAAAGACCTAGATGAAGGTTATAAGGAGTGACAAACAGTGGCCAACAAGAGTAGTTCTTGCCAGACATTCCATACGGTGTGAATACATCCGTACACAAACCAAGTATTACGTTCCTTGGCTCAGCTGCAAAATCTGGGTGCGTCCGGTCGAAGTGGCACCATGCATCCCCAAACGTTGGGTAAAACATTCGGTCATTAGAACCATTACACTTCGAATGCCATGTCATATGCTTTGCAGTTCCTATAGTATAATACAACCTCTGAAGCTGAGGAGCAATAGGAAAATACCACAATTTCTTCCTCCCAACCTTCGATTTTAGTCCCTACACGTATCTATCTGTGCGGCATATCGGGCACTTATCGTAGTCCTTTGTCTCCTCCCCGTAGAACAAAAAACATTATTTTGGACGAACATCGTACATAACGTACCCTAACTCTGACTGCAGCTTCGTACAGATCTTTTTCGTGTCCTTTGGTAATAACTTCTGCACCTCCGACGTGAAACCTCTCTTCGATAAATTAAAAGCCCTATCAGAATAAATAGTACTAGCCTTGTGGTGTGTCTTGTACTCCATCCACTCCGACAACCAATGAAGGATGCTTATATCTTCATCGGGATACATGGGCACATTTCCTAGGTGCATCAACTTGTAGAACGCCTTTACTTCCGGGTTGGGATCCTCATTAGTTGCCTCGTCCTCAAATGATCGACCTCCATGTGCATCCACGACCATGTCTACAAATGGCACATCAACATATACTGGGTTGTTGGGAATATGGGGGTGTGATGAGCCGGGGGAATCGGGCACATACAACGGTGTATCATCTGTTGACATTTCCCCATGAAAAATCCACTCTGAATATCCATCCGTAAATCCCGACTTATGAAGATGATCTCGTACAACCTTTTATCGAAAAACCGTATATTATTGCATTTCATGCAAGGGCACCTAATTTCGCCCCGTAGATCTATGAATCTAGGACCTTATGCGTAGAATATTCAATGAATGCCCGAACACCAAACAGAAATCTATCGCTCAAGCAACCATCACTATCATACATATCGTACATCCATGATCTATCCACTTGATAATCCATTATTTATCTAATATGTCGTAAAATATAAAGCAAAGAATTACAATTTATACTACAAGAAATTTAAAGAGCTAAATAGAATGATCAACGTAATTCTTGAAGCGTGAGAGAGCGCACCGCAAGAATGTTGTGTACACCACGATTACCCTTGGTGTGTGTACATTACCTATCAATAAATAAATAAAATTAAGTTAGAATCTAATTAAATAACAAATTATATTGAAAATAAACATTTGGGATGGTAAGGGAAAAAACGTGCATATCTTAAGAATTAGTGAAGGTTGCAATGAATATTAGAGGAGTGGGGAGTGGCCTTTTTATAGGCCACTGGCAGTCAATAGGGACCGCCGGGCGATCCCTATTGCCAACGGCTACTATCAACAGGGACCGCCAGGCGGTCCTTGTTGACAACGGCTATTAATAGTAGCGATCGCTAGTCGGTCGCTAATGGTCCTAGTCGTTGTCAACAGGGATCGCCATGCGGTCTTTGTTGATATTAGCCGTTGTCAATAGGGACCGTTCGGCGGTCGCTATTGCCCATATTTGTGACCGCTCGGCGGTCCCTACTAATATTCATACTTAAAAATGAGGGTTTCTCGATGATTTGAGGTGCCGTAATGTTTGTGTAGTTGATAATTATCCTATTCATTGTTAAACCAACCATATTTACACATCTTTCATTGCAAATACAAACATTATATAGAGGACGATCCGTTTTGAAAATTCTTAATATATACAACGACAACAATCATATATATATATATATATATATATATATATAGAGAGAGAGAGAGAGAGAGAGAGAGAATGCCTACGTACATATATTTATACTTTAGTTGAACCGCGTAATGATGTATATACATTAATGTGTGAAGTTAAACCATAATAACCAATAACAACTAAGGTGTATACGATGATTAGGTGTAGATAATAAAATAGGTTTTAAAATTAATAAATCCCTCGATCACATTCAATATCTAATATTGAATAACTCAATCACTTATTTTGTAACCATTAATTACTTCATTTCACATTTGTATTGAGGTTGTTGCTAAAAATCACAAACACATCGAAATCCTTCCATAAAATCACGATTTTAAAGTATAAATATTAGTAAGGACCGCAAAGCGGTTGCAACTAACCCAATGGTGACCGCCTAGCGGTCGCAATTGACCCAATTGTGACCGTCTGGCGGTCCCTATTGACCCAATTGTGACCGTCGAGCGGTCTCTACTAATATTCGTAATTTAAAATCGTGATTTTATGATGATTTGAGGTACCGCATTGTTTGTTTAGTTCATAATTACCATAGTAATAGTTAAAATAACAATAATTACAACGTTGCATTGTAAATCCAAACATTATATAGAGGAAACAGTCCGCTTTGAATATTCTTTTACTGTTGTGAACGACAAATGTCCTAATGCTTACAATTTATATATATGTAAGCATAATGATTAGTTGATCTAATTATTGAACCTCATAATCATATCTATGCTAGCATGAGTGAAGTAAATCATAAAAACGAATAACAGCTACAACTAACTAGTGATGATTAGTTGTAGAACATAAAATATATGTTGAACGTTAATAACTCGCTCAATCTCATTCAATCTATTATTTCACAACTAAACTACTAGTTTTGTAATCACAGATTACTTCAATTCATATGTTATAATGAGGTTGGTTGCTAAGAATGACAAACACATCAACAACATTCAAAAAAACTCAAATTTTAAGGATGAATATTATTAGGTACCGCCAAGCGATCCCTATTAATATAATAGTGACTGCAGAGTGGTCACTATTAAATATTAGTGACCGCATTGCGATCGCTATTTCATATTTGTGATTGCCCAGTGGTCACAAAAATCCAAAATTTTGAAAATTTGGCGAAATTTTTAGACGGGATGGAGGGGGAAATTTGAATTTTGCGAATATTTGAAAATTTCACCATTCCCTCTATATATACTCACCACTCTTACATCTAATTTCATTAATCTCCAAAAAATGCCCAAAAAAAAACTTTTCTTCTTATCTTCTTCTCCAACAAACACCCAACACAAAACACTATTTTCTTCTTCTTTTTTTCCAAATCCAAAACATAAATCACCAATACAAACTTTCTTTTCTTTTTCCTTTTGACCACACAGTCTTTTTTTTCTATTATTCTGGATCTACACATTTTATTTTTTATCTTTCACTTGTTTTTTTATTCATGTATTTTTTTGTTATCCTTCAATATTTGTTCATTTATTTTTTGCTCTTCATCCATTTATTAGTCATTTTTTTTTCATATTTTTACATTTATTAATACTTTTATTTCATTATAATAATTTTTTCTTTATTATTTTATTGTTTTAATCTTCTTATAATAATATTTGTACAAAAAAGACAATAATATTCCACAATATTATTGTTTTTATTATTTTTCGCGCAAGCTATTAGGGACCGCTCGGCGGTCCCTACTAATATTCATAGAACTATATGAATATTAGTAGGAACCGCTCAGCGGTCCCTATTGCTCCATCAGTAGCGACCCAAAGCGGTCCCTATTGCCTGAAAGACAATATGGATTGCAGGACAATCTCTATTGTTGTTAAGGCAATAGGGAGCGGTTCCTATTAAATTTTTGTGACTGCCAGTCAGTCACTAGTTTTCGGTCGCTACTGAGGGGCAGTAGTGACCGAAAATCGCTGCTGATGAGTGCAACCGCACTCATCAGCGACCGCAATGCAGTCGCTATTGACCTTCTGCGACCGAAAGGGGGTCAATAGGGACCGCCCGAGCGGTCCCTGTTGACTTGTTTTTCTTGTAGTGTAAATAAGATCAAGTAAATACAAACTAATTTGTGTGTCGATATGATTAGCTTAATAATTTTTTATATAGATACTTAATTTTTTTTTTGATTGGGTGTTACACTGATGAAGCGAAAGATAAAGCCGTGATCAATATTTTCGACTTAATATTCATAGATTTTTATAGATGTTTCTGATTCATGTCTGATACCTTTCTTGATTTTTTATTAAATTTCGGGAGATGCAGATGTAATGCTATTATTCTTAATATGCAAATATGCCATTACCTGAAATTGTACGAAAAGAAAACCCAACCATATTGTGTTCTGAACCTTAAATTTATTACATTTATAACTAAAAGCAAGAATTGGAGTTACGTCAACTAAATTGACCAAACGGATTTCCTATTATATTTCCCTACCCCCTCATCATCCAATCCTTTTTCTCTTTCGTCCTTACACTAATTAAGGAGCCAGTGCCTGTCTTGACTTACAGAAGTCTTTAACAGTCGAATGCAACGCTGAAGAATCTTCAGGAAAGTAGTTCGACAAACAACTGTCCTCAACACTCAGCAGCGCTTTGCAGCAGGCAGGGCCAATCAGCCGCAGTTGAAGGTGTAGAGCCGAGGACAGCACCTCTTCGATACACCCTGGAACGCTCACGATGGTTGACACGCATTCTATTATTTTTGGCAACCCTCCGAACAAGTCAGCATTGGTATGTGCGGTTGAGATCAGAAGAACTGCAAAGAAAACTGCCAAGGAACGTGTGATTGCAATTGGAGACATTTCGTTTGAGCGTTTTACAAATATGAGCTTGATTTGAATGGTAAAGTTGAAAGGGAAAGGTGTTGTATTTATAAGTTCTCTATTGAACAGGCTTTTAAGATTCGGCATTAAGTGTGGTTTTGCAGCTGTTATCGATTGGAACAGTCAATTACAACTTTATTGCTAGAGTTTCCTAAGGTTAGTAGAAATAGAAACTGAAGATAGAAGACTAATTAAACTGCCATAAATTAACTTTTTTTTTTTGTGTGTGTGTTTTGGGTTAAAAGCTACATACTTAATGCTGCCACTTATAAATTCAAGATTTTTATGCAGTAACTGGTCTTCTATTGATCCAGGGAAAATTGTGAATATGAGCAGGAATATATGTAATTTCGCTCATGTAATAATTAAAGTCCATATAATATAAAGGTTGAAGAACAAGTCCATATAATTTTTAGGCAGTAACTGATAAATATGTTTTCTTTAAGGGTCCTTTTACGGTTCAAGCTAGGTTGTTGTCAAGTTGGCACTTTAATCTTATAATTAATCCATTTCAAAACTCGAGTATGGAACAATGATCAAGTACCTCATTTATGATACAGGGGGTTTCTTTTCAAACTCTACAATGAAAGATAAATTCTTAAATTATTTTGTGGCGTTCTGTGACCTTATTTGGAAGAAAAGAAACTCTTGTTTGCATGGTGCTCACATTCTCTCTTTACAGGAATTTAAAATGGTGGTTGAACGTGTGGCAAATGAGCATTGAGTGTCCCAAAAATCTGTCACATTACACACCAAGGCCCCTGTTGCTAAAAGCTGGACAAAATCAACCAAAGGTTGCCTCAAAGCAAATGTGGATGCATCATTCAAAGAGGGAAAAGCATACACTTCAGTTATTATTCGGAACAACAAAGGTTCTATATGATTTGCCTCTACAGCTTACCACCTTTGCATGGAACCTGTTGTAGCAGAATCATTTGCTCTTCTTCACGCTTGCCAAAGTCTTGATCACGCAAAAGAGCCTCTTGCTATTTTGGAATCTGATTGTCTTGTCGTTATTTCAGCCTTGAATGATCCCTCGTATTGGAACCTTTGGCCTAAATGGCGTTTTAGATACATAAGTCGCAATCCTAATTGCACCACTCATAATCTAGCAAAGTAGGCGTTTTTGACTAATTGGTCCAATCATGTTGATGAACATAACCTCCCTAGCTCTTGCTATTGCGATGGAGGATACCCGTTGACTGCTTTTTTGTAATTATTTTGGTCTTATTTCGT
Source organism: Linaria vulgaris (assembly GCA_948329865.1). NCBI lineage: Eukaryota > Viridiplantae > Streptophyta > Magnoliopsida > Lamiales > Plantaginaceae > Linaria > Linaria vulgaris. Next base: position 72,734,689 of record OX415251.1, on the reverse strand, counting down.
ATGGGTTACAATACACCTTAGAAACGTTATATTGGGCTTGACTAATGCGAAAATAATGCTAATCGAATATAAAAAATGGACTAGCTTGGTCCGGAACACCTAATACAAGCTGACTAGGTAATACAAATAGAAATATTGGTAGTCTAGTGAAGATCGAATCACACGGATTCGATGATGATGAGTCTCGAATTGGCCGATAGATCGAATTGCTCCCGCTCGAGAGTGATGAGCATCGAATAGGATGAATGTCGAATATGGTTGGCTCGATTTATTTAATGTCGAACGGGGTAAAGTCGAATCCGTGCAGATCGAATTTGGTGAGTCGAATTGCAGAGGATCGAGTCACCTAGTTCGATGTTGAGTTGTTGCTCGATGGTCGTGAATGCATCGTTTGATTGTCAGATGATGGGAAATTTATAGACCCCGTCCCACGGGCCCCAGTGGTAGTTGGCGAGGGAAAGTCGAATCATATCCATTCGATTTTCCTTGTATGGGTCGAATTTCTCCTGATCAATCCTCTAGTTTTTGGGCCAGGATCGAATTCCCTTTGTTCGATCCTCCAATGGGTCGACCCAAATGTATTGTTGGGCCTTCCTAAAATACCCCCACCATATAGTCCCCCCAGTTTGAGAGTCGTTCTTAGTCATAGAACGGGTGCCAAACTCTAAAGTTCGCATTATCTTCGTTAGGCATTAGATGTCTGTATGTATTCGATTGATGAAAATACTCCCCCCCCCCCCCCCCCCCCAATTGAGATTCAGGATTAGAAAGCGTGGGTCCCAAATTTATGTCGTGTATCCAATGACTGGATCATTACAGATCGGATTTTAAAGCATTTGTACTAGGAGTATTTTGTAGTGAAAGAATTCGATAGTGTTACATTATCATACATCGAAAATCCATTGATTAAAGGCGTCGAATTTTATGAATTCGATTTTGAAAAATGCTAAAAAATAAAGTTTGTATTATCATTCTCGATCGAATGGAGTCAGATTCAATTTTAGGTATTCAATCGAATATCAAACAATTCGGTTGTTATTTTGCTTTTTTTCCTGCTATCAATCAAATGGAACGCAATTCGATCTTGCGTTAGTATTGAATCTGATTGATTCGATTTTAGGGTTTAGGGATCGAACAAAGGCTATTCGATACCTTCTGTATCGAACGATAGGTCGTTCGATCTAACGCCTTAGAAAATAAATTTCCAAAATTTCTTAAAAAACTAGTTTTCTCGTTTCTAACTTGGTTTTTGTTTCTTGTTCTATGCAGTGTTATTCTGCAACTGAATTGGTAATTTTGCGATTCTAATCAAAGTAGTGGGTTGTTTGCTTTTTTTTCCTCATATTAATTACGTTCTAGCTCATTTTTTCTTTCGCGCATCCCGTAGTTGTCGTTAGTATCGAGGGTGATGTACATTTGCAGTCAGCTTTTCTTGTTTTTTTATTTTTATTTCAGTTTGTGTCGACCGAGATGGTGAGTTCTAAGTCTTCATCTGGGAGTGAGTCAAGTAGTACCTCAAGCTCTGATTCTGTTGATTCAGTGATCGGTCCTGGAGTTGGTCTCGCTGGTGCGTACTTGGTCGAAGAGGACGCCTACGAAGCAATTGATATTGAGGGTATTGACTTCGAGAGAGACGAGGATAGAGACGAGGAGCAACCAACACTGCAGCCTGGGTAGATGGTGCACCCTTGTCGCCTATAGAGGATAATCGTGCCGACAGCGAAGCAGATGAGGATAATGAAGCCATTGACATGGACTTCGATGATGAGGAGGAGGTTGTCGGGATGCCGTATACCACTTATGTGTCACGGTTACAGCATAGCCGGCCCGTTCTTCGTGAAACGTATAATATAGGGATTAACTACAAGATAGTTATTCCTAGTGTAGATCAGCGTGTGCATACCGCGCCACCCGGATACCTTACTGTCTTTGTTGGGCAATTGGCTAATGGATTAAGGTTTCCCGTGCCAACCGAGGTTAGACAAAGTTTAAGGTCTATTGGATTGGTGCTGAGCCAGTTGACTCCGAATTCGATCGGGCATATAGTCAGCTTCATCATTGCCATGAAGGGCTTAGGGGTGCCATATGGGCCTAATGAGTGTTGGGCCTTGTTTGAGGTTTGCAAAAAAAAGGAAGGGTTCTACCACATAAAGGCGGTGAGGCACCATAAGTTTTTTAGGGGCGAATTTTCTGGCTATGGGAAAGATTGGAAGAAAATATGTTTTTATATCAAAGAAAGTTTTGAGGAGGAGTTTTCTGTGTATCAATGGGACTGGGTGGATGTTCCTAAGATTGCAATTCCTCGCGGGGTGGGTTTCCCTAGGTGGGATGGTCAATCTAGGGTGAACCTGATACATAACCATCAATTTAATATAAGAGAGCTTGTTAAAAGCCATGTTTTGTCACTTACCGGGTTATACTCTGTGTTAAACACTTACGGGGCTAGCCCTATACGGGGAGATATACTCTGTGTATTTATCTTTTATTTGCCATTTTTTTGTGCCTTTTGTTCTTATTTTGATATGTTAGTAATGTTCGGCGTTCTCTCTTTCAGAAGAATTCATCATTAACCGCCACGCTAGCATGAGGCAAGTCTTGGCCGCGAATGCCGAGGGTTCCTGCGCAATAGTCCCTATTCTCTTTTCTCCCCTCAAGAAAAAGAGTGAAGCGGCATCGGTTTGCGTCGGTGCACCGCGTGATCCCTTCGAGGATTTGCTTGGTGGAGGTCGCAATAACTCGCCTCCTCTAGCTGATTTTAGTCAGGCAAAGGTCTTTGATGTGCACCGACGATGAGAAGGAGAGCTCCCCAAACTTGTTCTCAGACATGAGGTGTTACACTTCCTACGCCGCGCACAACTGGTTCCATACCTGCTGGCGGCTCGGTACCCCCAGCTGGGGTGAATGCTAGAGCTGGACCTAGCCAAGGCCCTCATGCTCGTATCGCGAAATATGAACATTCCAAGGAGGAGGCCATAAATGCATTGAAGGTGGCTCTTCCCAACCTTGCAGTGTCTTTACCGACATCGCCTGAGGAAAGAAAAAAAGCAAAGCGGTTGGCGCTCCATCTAATCAGCGCGGTAATGCAATATTTTAATTTGATATCGTTGTCTTGATTGCTTAAGCTCATGATTAAGTTAGTTTAAGTTAGTAGCTGTTAATTTTTCGTACAACTCCAGGCTGTACAATAAAGGTACGCTCCCTTGTACAAACTTCACTTTTTGTTTTCATCAATTCAGTTAGACGAGAGAGATGAATCGTAAATTCTCTCAGTCATTGATCCTTATTTTTTGATCCATTATTGCTATTTAGATTTCAATATGGTAATAGCTGAAAAGAAACCAACAGAGAATGATAATGTGTGTGGTTTATGATTAAAAATTATTAAAAAGAGTTCTAAATTTAGATCTAGGACCTATTTATTGAGTATATCAAGTGTATTTAATATGTTCGTATTTCTATCAATGTATATCTTTTCTGATTATTTGGTTTCAAAAATCAAGGGTGAAATGGATAAAGGACGGTGAACACAACACCAAATTCTTTCATAAATCAACTTTGACAAGACAAAGGAAAAATAAGTTTGTTACTCTTAAAGTTGAGGGCGAGTGGACAAATAAAGAAGATGGTTGGAAAACACATTCATGGATTATTTTCCTAGACTCTTTTCGGCACAACATCACTCGGCTGGAAGTGGATCGAGAAATAAACTATCATGGTCAGAGTATCAAGCCTTGATTACCCCAGAAGAAAATCAATCCTTAATTCGTGATCAGAGTATCAAGCCTTGATTACCCCAAAGAAAATCAATCCTTAATTCGTGATCTTGAGCTTACAAAAATTAAGCAAGTTGTATGTGCGACACACCCATATGAGGCGTCAGGTATGGACGGTTCGTAAGCGATCATCTATTAGAAAGTATGGTCGTGGATAGATGAATCTCTCTTGAAGTTTGCGAGAAAGGTCTTCCTAACCGAGGAATTTGATATGCATCTGTTCACAACTCATTTATGCTTTATCCCTAAGGTATATAACCCTGATCTTATATCGCAATTCAGACCGATTTTGGTATGCACCGTGTTGTACAAACTAATGAAGAAATGTATCACTATGAGGTGCGTGACATTATACCCCACTTAATATTACCTACTCAGTCAAGCTTTATCAAAGGTCGAAGCATGCAAGGCAATATTATTCTACTACATGAGATCCTACACTCCGAGAGAACTAAAAAAACGAATAAACTGGGTTTATGATTATGAAGCTCCACCTAGAGAAAGTGTATGACAAGGTCAATTGGAACTTTTTAGAAGACACTCTCAATGCTTTAGAATTCCCAAGATCACTAATTGATTTGATAATCTTTAGCATACGAAGTGCTTCGACCAAGATTCTTTGGAACGGGGAACCCCTTGATACCTTCAAAAACTCGTGTGGTCTAAGACAAGGCGACCCATTATCTCTAAATATTTTTTGTGCTTTGTGTTGAAAGATTGTCATCCCTAATCAACGAAGCGGTCGACAAAAACAAGCGGAAACCGATTATACCATGTAGAGGAGGACCAAAACGCTCCAACTTAATCTTTGTCGACGATTTGAATTTGACGGGTATGGCAACGTTAGCAACAGCTCGGGTAATCAAGGGAGTTATTAACAGTTTTTTTGGCACGTCACTGAGCCTACAAAGGTCGAAGATTTCTTCACAAAAAGTGGTGGGTTGAGTCTAAAGCGGAGTATTAGCGATGTGGGCAAACAAAACAACCTTGGAAAATACTTGGGCGTCCAGCTGATACATGGAAGAATAAGTACACCAACTTTTTCTGATACCTTTGATAAAATGATAAAAAGGTTAATCAGTTGGAAGTGCAAAGTTGTATCCATTGCAGGACATGCAACATTAATTCAATTAGTGATAGTAGTGATTCCCGATTTACATTATGCAGTCCGCTTGGTTGCTAAAAAATGTTTGTGGCCAATTCGACAAGCTCAATAGAGATTTTTTGTGGTCGACTAATGTGTCAAAAAAGAAGATCCATTTGGTAGGATGGAAAAAGTTTACAAAGCCAAAAAAGAGGGGGATTGGGCCTACGGGTAATGCGCATGAATAATGAAGCTTTACCATCGAAGATTGCGTGGAAAATCCTTAAACAAGAAAATACAATTTGGTTGTCGATGATCCGGGCAAAATATTTGAAGAATACTCATCTGACGAATTAGATGGCAAAAGTAACATATAGCGCGACTTGGAAGGGAATTGTACGATGTGTCGGCCTTATGAAACCATTCCTAACATGAAAAATTGACGATGGGAAGTTAGTGTATTTCTGGTATATAATAAGTGTTTATTTAGCATATTTCTAGAGTGATTTGAGTAGCTAGTTTCTTATACTTTTGACAACTTCTTGTGACATATTTAATGGTTTATGTATTGTTTTGTCATTTTGTGGTTTAAAGTCGAGCCGGAGCAGAATGAGATATAATTGAGCCGGAGCAGAATGAGATATAATTAAAGGGAAATGAGCATGGAATAGCATAAAAGGGGAAAAGGAGTTTATTTAGCGTGATTTGAGTACCTATTTTCTAATACTTTTGATGACTTCTCGTGACATATTTAATGGTTTTTGTATTGTTTTGTCATTTTGTAGTTTAAAGTCGAGTCAGAGAAAAATGAGGTATAATTAAAGGGATATGAGCATAGAATAACATAAAGGGGAAAATGAGTATTTAGTGGAAGCCCGTAACGTAGCACCGGCCTCGACACCACAGATTAGCCGCGCGGCCCGTGTAGTGTAGTCAAAAGGTAGCACGACCATTGCCAATGACTGCGCGACGTGCGTTATCAAGACAAAGAGCAGCGCGGGCCATGAAGGAGACCGCACGACTTGCGCCGTCCAAAATGAGAGCAACGGGATACGTGAGCGCAACACGAAGATTTGTGGTTGCAGATTTTAAACCCTAAGGCAACACATTCAGAGCCTAAAAACTATATAAGGGGAAGACAACCGCCATTTGAAGTATCACGAATAAAAGCTCTAAACACATTACACCCATTTTCCATCAATATTCCACATCATAACCCGCCATTCGAGTATTACAATCAGAGTTGGAGGAGAAAGGTGATCAATCCAAGCACATAATTATTCGAAGTTGAGCAAAATATAATCAAAGAGAAGACACGTCGGCATCTCACCGAGATCAAGAGTTTTATCTTTTCTTTTTCTTTACTTTGCGATGAAATATTATTGTGAAACATCGATCATGAGTAGCAAAATCTCCCAGTGTCTGGGATATGATATAATTATCTCAATGAATGCAGCTTAAACCTATGTTTTGATTATTTCTATTGAAGACTATATTTTACTGGATTTGGTTTGTTTTTTATGCTACTTGGTATTTTTGACACGGACATGTTTCTAGGAGGGCATAGTGGAGATGTTGAATTATCATGTATTATGTTGAATTATGCACAGGGGATTGTTAGCGCAACACTTGCATAGTAGATCACACAAACCAATCTTTAGACCTTCTTCACTAGTATCTCACAAGGAATCTAGGTTAAGTTGTCAATCTAGTTCCTTCTAAAACTCTATATGGATCCTTGACAAGGTGAACTTCAAGAGAGGGTAGAGTACCTAACGTGTCTGAGATCATTAAGGAGTTAGGGGGTTCTTTAGGTGGTAATAAAGTGCACTTAATTTATCATTTCACATTGAGAACAAAACAAGCCTTAGTAGGATGAAGCATAACATAGAGGCATTGGTATTTTGTCTATGAAATACCCGTATTTGAGATTAGCGAATTCCGATTGCTAGATACGTTTTTCTTAATCTGCATAACAACCCAAATAATAAATCAATTCAATTATGTTTTTGTATTTACTTTTTGTCATTCCAATTCTTAAAATCGTTTCTATTGTTCTTTGTATTTCATCATGTAATGCAATAATTTCACTTGATATCAACACTACATTTCTAAACAGATAAGTACTCTTGAGGGATACGATACTTGGTTTGTAACTAAACTTATCATTTGATTATTACTTGACTGTGCACTTGCAAAAGCGATAGTATTAATAAATTCATGTTTTGTAATTAAAAAACAAAAACTTAGCTTATCGGTACCATCACGGTGAATTAATCATCAAAGAGGTCTTTGGTAAAAACTTAAAGATGAAACAAAACAAAAGTCTCAAAAAATCAATTTTAAATTTTGGCCCACTGTTCTTTGAAAAAAACAAATTCAGCCACCCAATACTTAAATTCTAGAGACGCCACCCATAGAACGCATACTCGGTGGATGATACAATAAATGGGTTTGGAAAAAAAACTACATCAACAAACTCAACGCATTTTTTATAACTCCTCGCGCAAGATAGGTTGGCAACAAATTCCCTTAGGAAGGTGAGGCAGATTATTGAACGCATTTCCCATATGCTCGCGTTGTGATTCCCCCGAGGAGATGGCTATAAACTTATTGAAATATTCCTAGGCTGCCCGTAGTATGTGAGGGAGACTTCTCTCTAGAAATTGTTTGAAGTTCTTTAACAATTTATTGGATGAGGAGTGGTTGAAAAAGAATGTCCAAAGTGCCAATTTAAAATGTAAACTAATGCCGAACGTGTCGTGGCAATGGATTTTTGGCGCTGCGATATGGAACTTATGGAAATCTCGTAATACTTGGATCTTCAAGGCCAAAGCAACTAACATTAACCATTGTGTTTTCTTGATCAAGCGGAAGAGACTTGAGATGCAAGAAGCACGTTGGGGCGAACCAATTAACATTATAAAAGTAGAATGGGAAAAGCCGAAGAACGAACAGGTGAAGCTTAATGTCGATGACAGTTTGAACACGAGCAATAATCAAGCATCAACAGGGAAAGTCTTTCTCTTAGAGACATGGGAATGTCTTTGGGGTTTCAAAAAGATGACTGACACTACGACAGTGAATGAGTCGAAACTCGTAGCACTCAAATATGGATTGGAACTCGCATGGGAAAGAAGACTTCCACAAGTTGAAGCAGAAACAGATTTGACAAAAAAGTCTATGATCTAATGATGGGTGCTAATTCGGGTGAACACACGAGCCGTGAGGTTATAAAAGATTATAGGATTTACTCAAGCTTCCATGGAACGTGAAACTGAAATAGATTCCAAGGACGGCGAATAGAGTGACGGATAGTCTAAGTTATCTTTAACTGATAGGGATAGAGATTTATTTTGGGATATCCTTCCTCCTAATGTTGCTAAACTTTTAAATTTTGACTTCGACCATCCTTTTGCTTTGGCTACCAAAAAAAACCAAAAAATGTATATCTCTTCTAGATAAAAGCAAAAAGAAAATTAATTGAGTTTTTTTGTCTTTTTGACCTTATAGGTCCAGTAGCTTCGAACGGATGTCTATGGATGTTAAATTATGAAGAGGCAAATCAACACGTTTGAGGGCCAAATAAGCCTTGACAAACCATGCGTAATATTTTTAAGAAAAGAATAGGATATCATTTACTAACTTTTCTATTTGATTTTAGTAATTAACATTTTAAAAATATCTCGAAGATAATCAGAAATATATAAGTCCATATGTAAACTGAGGCATGACTTTGGCAATCTCAGATATTGGTTTTTTTTTTTTTGTTGGTAAATAAATGAAAAGCAATGTCTTTAGGCTACATCAGCCTCAACAAATAGAAATTAAATTCGGGGGAGGGGGTAGTACAAGACTTGTCTTCCCCATCAGATCCATTTGTTATTTTTGCCATGGCGTCTACAAGATTATGCTCGTATGTGGTATGTGGGATACATCTAAATTCTTGAGTCCAGGGCTTATGAAGAAGCTCGCAACATTCTTCAATTATCCCCATCAGTTCATGTTGTTTGATTGATTCATCCGTGATCAAATTATGTGCTTCCTCCCAATTCATAAGTCCGGGATCATCTTCATAAGTCAGGCTTTAAGTTTAATATTGGGTATGGGTGTTGCATGGAGAGGAGGCGAGCGGGGCATCCACATCGTATGTATCTGATTCACTGCCCAATAGTATTCACGTGGATAGTTCAGTTCATGTTGATACTTCGTTTAGAGAAGTGGTAGTGGATGCATATGGGGGTCAATTTGTTAAGGGAGAGGTGCGCAACGAAGATCCAAGTCCCGATGCAAAGGAGCTCTACAATTTGATGCATTTGGGAGGCATACAAATTCATAGTAAGAAGGCAAAAACTGTGTTGCAGTGGTTTGCCGAGTTTTTGACGTGTAAGACAATGCACAGAGTTAGTAATGTCGCTTGCGAGAAGTTCTTAAGATTGTCTAAAGATGGTATGGACCCAGAAATTGAGAATATATTACCTACTACAGTTCCCGACATGAATAAGATGCTCGCGTGTTTGGGTTTAGGGTACAAAAAGATCGACGTCTATTGGAATTTTTGTTTCTTGTATTACGGTGAGAAAGCCAACAAGAATCTCACATCGTGTCCGATATGCAAAACCAATAGGTTCGAGGCTGGTAGAAAGTCCAGGGTCGCAAAGAAGAAATTGTGGTACTTCACCCTAGGCCCTCGATTACAGAGTTTGTTCCATACTGTAGGCACTTCAAAGTATATGACTTGGCATTTGAAGTGTCGACAATCAACTGATAGAATGATTCACCCGACTGTAGGCGAGGCGTGGAGACATTTTGATCTTGCGTATCCGCACTTCGCAGCAGAGCCTAGAAATGTTCGACTCAGTCTTTATATGGATGGATTCACAGCGTTTGGGCAATTTGGGAAGAACTACTCTTGTTGGCCCGTGTTTATGACCCCCCCCCCCCCCCATAACCTCCCTTCGGAATCATGCATGCGACCTGAGTTTATTTTTCTGAGTTTTATTATACCAGGTCCAAAGAGTCCCGAAAAGAACTTGGATGTTTTGCTGAAATCGGTGATTGATGAGTCGAATGATTTGTGAAGTAATGGTTTGTGGACATATGACAACTCACGAAAGGAAAACTTCCAAATGCGTGCGGCTCTAATGTGGACTATTATCGATATTCCTGTTTATGGAATGTTGTCCCAGTGGAGCACGCATGGGAGGTTGGCGTGTCCTTATGCATGGGTGAGACATATTCTTTTATGCTTAAGCATGGTGGAAAAAGCTCGTGGTTCGAATGTCATAGTCGGTTTCTACCAGAGCATCATGAATAGAGGTACAACAAGAGGGAGTTCTACAAGGATAAAGAGGTACTTGCGAAACAAATTAGGAGCGGAGATAAGGGCAATTGTGGATAGTCTAGGATCGGTTGGATTTGGGCCAAACCCTACAAAGCTTTTGGGTTTTAATACAACTCATAACTGGTGTCATCAAAGCATCTTTTGGGAACTACATGTCGCGTCGGTGATGTGATGGGTCAAGTGCTCGATGTAATCCATAAGGACGCCAACCCTCCAATCAGTAGCAGTCCTAAGACGACAGCTCCCCCCCTCCCAAGCTCCTCGTATAGGCCTATGTCAAGTCTGGCACCTTCTTCATCTGGAAACCAAACTGATCGTGACATGCCTCCGAAGGCAGGCCCGCAACCTTCCCCTTCTTCACTCCTTCGGATGCCCTACTCCGAAGGCAGGCCCGCAACCTTCCCCTTCTTCACTCCTCTTTTTTAGGTAATATTGTTTATCTTAGCATTCTTTTATTTTATATGATTTTTATATGTGTTAATTTAGTTATTATGGAGTTAATTTTATGAAATGTTGTTAGATATCTTAGAAATGATAGTTTTTATAACATAGTTCATGCCTTTAGGAAAACTATATAACTTAGTAATGATTAAATTTAGGTCATCGCTATAATTAGAAATATTCTAACTTAGATGCTTTTACTTAATACGTAGCACTTTAGTCGAAGACATGTCGGGCGATCCGCCACGCTCGTCTCGTGATATCGGCCATGACCAGCCCTTGAAGAGAGGGCGTAGTGGTCCACCGAGTGCCGAAGGGCCTAGTGCTCCATTGTGATTAGGTCCTCGTCTTCGATTTGTTCATTCTGGCGCTACACCACTTGATGTTTTCAATGCTCCTGCTACCGATCCTGCCGAGTCCCCTTCTACTTCCCAGCCACCTAGGCATAGGACTCGATCGAGCAGCGGTACTCCACCAGATCGAGTAGTACCACATCGACTAGATGATGATCACGTAGCATCGATGCCACTTACGTTATCTAGATCGAGGGGTAGGGCACCTAGGTCATCATCTACTGATTCTACAGCAGCGAGTACCAGCACTTCTTCCCAGATAGACGTGGTCGGTGCAGGACCATTTACAGGGACGCAGCAGTGACCGGACCGAGGCTTGTCTAGAGGCGATCAGGTTTTGTCTGACGGTAGACGCTGCCGTAGAGTTGTTTTGGATGAGCACGACGTATTTTTGAAGTGGCGCAAGATATCGACGACGGTTACCGATATCATTAGGTCATTTATGAAGAAGAGTGCTCCATCATACAATGAGGTCGATGAGAACATCAAAGGTCAGATGTGGACTAAGTTTAAGGTGAGATTTCAGAACAGATAGTAAGATTTTTATTTAATGAAACCTTAATTAAAACCATGTCTCAAAACATAAAAATCTTAATTAATTGCAGAAAACATACAACATTGGTCCGGATGAGTTGGGCCTGGCACATACGGCCTACGAGGCTGAGGCCGGGAAGATTTACAAGGAAATAGTGTATAATGCGAAGATAAACTACTATGCAAGAAAGGATGATCCGAAGTGGGCGGGGTGTCCGAGGACTGGGTGGATGAACGACAAGTTGGAAGCTGATTTTGTGAAGCATTGGGAGTCTAAGGGTCATCTGGATAAATCATTTACAAGACAGAAGAACAGACGAGGAGGAGAGGACCTACACCCTGATCGTCTTGTACGAGGGACTCATGCTAGTGGGTTCCTTAGCTACACGGAGGTCCAGCGTAGGATGGTATGTCTTATTAAATTTGATTCTATACGAATAACTTTTGTCTTAAATTTAAATAGTTTAACAAAAAAATTATGTATATATGCAGGCGTGTTCGAGACCTCGAGAGGCCCCTGAGCCTCGGGCATGATGAGATGTATCGATATCAGCATACACATGTTCCCGAGGATCTGCCTGAGGGAGTTCGACGTCGCCGTGTTTGGCTAGACCCCGTGTATAGGGCTATCTACGTATGTATTTAACTTGTAAATCATTTTTTGATTACTATATTACCATATGCATTATTAATTATGTACTAACTATTCTATCAAAATGAACTCGATGCCTACATAAGCTTGATGACCGAGAGGTATACGGCGGATCGTACTGACTGGCCCTTCATGGATCAGGAGTTGTGGAGTCAGGCGGCTGGAGGAGTGTAGATGATCCCGGACTACGTTTCAATCAAAAAACTTTAAATTGTTGCATTTCTGGCACGGGCACCTAATACGATTTCTTAGATCTAAGTAATCTCTCTGTTGCCATGCAAATTGTATGAATGCACGAACCCCAACCACGTAATGTTGATTCAAATAACCAGTATTACTATCTATCCTATCGTACATCCAAGATCTATCGGCAAGATAATCCATTTCTAATCTAAGAAAATTAAAAAGAAATTGTTACAATTAAATCCACCAATCGATATCTTTATCATCTATATTAAATTTCTAAAAATGAGTACATAGAAGTCAAAGAAATACTTACTTGTTGTAGCGTAGAAAATACTTAGATCAAGTATCGTTTGCACACTCACGCCCCTAGTTGCATTTACCGCAATATCTAATAATACACAAACAAACATATATATAAAAAAGTTAAGAGTGATCGTTTTAATAAGAAATTATTAAGAAAACAAACACAAAATAGTTATAACAAGGGAAAATCGTGAATACCTTGCAAATGAGGAAGAATTGAATGATTTGACAATTGGAATGGGGTGGGTGTTATTTATAGGGACATCCGACCACTTTTCCAACCGCATTCCAATCGGGAAAAACAGCTAACTGTTGTTATTTCCAATCGGAATGCGATCGGAAATAACAACGGCTACTAGCATTTTCGACCGGCCGAATTTCGGTCGGAAATAACAACGTTTAGTTGTTTTCTCGACCGCAATGCGGTCAAAAATATTAGGGTTTAGGCCTTTTTCCGACCGCATTGCGGTCAGAAATGCTTGAATTTCCGACCGGAATGCGGTCGGTAATAATATTTATATTTTTAAATTTTCCATTTCACTCTCCAATTTTAGATAAATCGTTGGTTTAATGATCAATTACAACAACATTAGGTATATATAAGTTACAAAATAAACTTATTTTCTCGCACGTTAAATAATCATTTAAAGCGTCGGTTGATAATGTCACTTGTTAAATACATTAGTATATTTTGCTAATTAACTACTTATGATTATGTTAATTGAATGTAACATCTAAACATATAAATATATATATATATATATATATATATGTCACAATTGCCTTCTCATACTAACGTTTCTAACGAATGCTAATCGCAAATCATAGATTACTCTATACTACAGATGATTAATATATGTAGAATTTCAAATAAATTTAATAGTAATCTTACTAGGTTAATCAATATTAACTAAATACTAGTTCAAAAGAAAATTAAACTATTTAGGTATTATTTCAATTCATGTATTTTTAGTGAAATTCTATAGTTAAACTCACAAACACATCAACATTTTTCTAAAATCAAGCAAAAAAAAAAAGATTACACTATTTTCGACCGGAATCCGGTCAAAAATAATATTCATGATTATTTCCGACCGAAATTCGGTCGAAAATAATATTCATAATTGTTTTCGACCGGAATCTGGTCGGAAATCTGAGCCGAAAACCATTTTCGACCGAATTCTGGTCGAAAATTTCGAAAAAATTGACGCATTTTTGAAATTTTCAAATTTCATATTTTTTCCGACCGGAATTCGGTCGGAAAACATATACACTTCATTTTTCACCCCCATTTTAATCAAAATACTCTCTTCATCTTTAAATACTCTCCAAACACAAATATTTCACCAACAAATTTCAACTTAAACAAATTTTTCATCTTTAAATACTCTCCAAACACAAATATTTCAATATATTTCAATTTTTCAATATTTTATTTTATCTTTAAATAAACACTATTTTCTTCCTTTCATCTTTAAAATAAACACTTTTTTCTTCCTTTCATCTTAAATAAACACTTTTTTTTTCTTTTCATCTTTAAAATAAATACTTTTTTTTCCTTTCATCTTAAATAAATATTTTTGACTAACAATCACCTTTTATGTTTTAGATTGGTGCAATAAATCGAAATATTTCAAAAAAGAAAAAAATAATATTCCGGTAATTATTACAGAAATATAATTTTTTTTATTCTGTTGAATATTATTTTCCACCGGATTCCGGTCGAAAGTACCTTAAATAGTATTCTCGACCGAACTCCGGTCGAAAATCCCTTAAATGTTATTTTCGACCGGACTGCGGTCGAAAATAACTTAAATATTATTTTCGACCGGTATCCTGTCGAAAAAAGTTGAAATATCTTCCCCGGCCACATTTCGGTCGGTATATTACATATTCCGACCGAACCGCGGTCGAAAAATTTGCCACCGGAGCGCGGTCGAAATAGTTTCTTCCGACCGGAGTCCGGTAGCAAATGTTCTGACCGCGGTCCGGTCGAAATATTTCTTTTACCGACCGGACTCCGGTCGAAATATTTGCTACCGGACTCCGATCGGGATAGAATGTTTCTACCGCAGTTCGGTCAGAAAACCGGTCGAGAAAGTTCCCGACCAGACCAAAAAAAGTGATTTCCGACCGGATTTCGGTCGGGAAAACTTTTTTGACCAAAGCATCCCCAACTGGACTTTTTTGACCGAAGTGCGGTCGGGAAAAGGTCTTTCTCGATCGGATTCGGGTTATTTCCGACTGAAGTTCCGGTCGGAAATGACAAGATTTTCTTATAGTGATTACAATAACTAAAAGACACAAACATAAATTGCAAAGAAGAGAAATGGGCAGTAATGCAATTATAAATAAGTAATTAATAATCTAGTTTCGCTTGACGGCAGTGATCTGTCTGTCGAGGTGTAGAAACTGTGTAGAAATCGTTTTCCTATATTAAACCAATACATTTAACTATTTTATTTTGGAAATAAATTTGTTATAAATTCAAAATAAAATAAAAAATAAATATGTAATTAATTATTATTTTTCACGGGTCGTTATTTGATTAGACACAAATTGTAAGTGTCTACAAGTTTTGAAATGGATTAATTATAAGATTAAGGTGTCAACTTGACAACAAGCACACTTGAACCGTAAAAGGACACTTAAAGAAAACATATTTATCAGTTACTGCATAAAAATTATCTGGACTTGTTCTTCAACCTTTATATTATATGGACTTTAATTACATGAGCGAAATTACATATTTTCTTGCTCATATACACAATTTTCCCTCGATCAATGGGAGATCAGTTACTGCCTAAACATCTTGAATTTGTAAGTGACAGCATTAAGTATGTAGCTTTTAATTTATGGCAGTTTAATTAGTCTTCTACCTTCAGTTTCTATTTCTACTAACCTTATGAAACTCTAGCAATAAAGTTGTAATTGACTGTTCCAATCGATAACAGCTGCAAAACCACACTTAATGCCAAATCTTAAAAGCCTGTTCAATAGAGAGCTTATAAATACAACACCTTTCCCTTTCAACTTTACCATTCAAATCAGGCTCATATTTGTAAACCAAACGCTCAAACGAAATGTCTCCAATTGCAATCACACGTTCCTTGGCAGTTTTCTTTGCAGTTCTTCTGATCTCAACCGCACATACCAATGCTGACTTGTTCGGAGGGTTGCCAAAAATAATAGAATGCGTGTCAACCATCGTGAGCGTTCCAGGGTGCATCGAAGAGGTGCTGTCCTCGGCTCTACACCTTCAACTGCGGCTGATTGGCCCTGCCTGCTGCAAAGCGCTGCTGAGTGTTGAGGACAGTTGTTTGTCGAACTACTTTCCTGAAGATTCTTCAGCGTTGCATTCGACTGTTAAAGACTTCTGTAAGTCAAGACAGGCACTGGCTCCTTAATTAGCGTAAGGACGAAAGAGAAAAAGGATTGGATGATGAGGGGGTAGGGAAATATAATAGGAAATCCGTTTGGTCAATTTAGTTGACGTAACTCCAATTCTTGCTTTTAGTTATAAATGTAATAAATTTAAGGTTCAGAACACAATATGGTTGGGTTTTCTTTTCGTACAATTTCAGGTAATGGTATATTTACATATTAAGAATAATAGCATTACATCTGCATCTCCCGAAATTTAATAAAAAATCAAGAAAGGTATCAGACATGAATCAGAAACATCTATAAAAATCTATGAATATTAAGTCGAAAATATTGATCACGGCTTTATCTTTCGCTTCATCAGTGTAACACCCAATCAAAAAAAAAATTAAGTATCTATATAAAAAATTATTAAGCTAATAATATCGACACACAAATTAGTTTTTAATTATCTTATTTTAACGACGAGTGTAACAAAATCGTGTGACAAATCAGTTTACTTATAACTTATAAAGCATGGTTCTGAATATTTCATTGGCTTAATTTGCAGCGGGGGTTAGTAGAATACATCAATCGTCCTATCGTGTTGATGAAATCATATTTCAGGTTCATAGGTGGTGAAAAACATTAAATGAAATTTTCCCAATACCATGGGTTGGTGTTTATGTTAGTGTAGTGACTAACATCACTCATATCTTAATTGTAAGGAGAATGAATTACCTGCTAGTATATACGAGCAGGCAATCATATTTACTCATCACACGAGCAGGCAACTTCTAGCATCACGATACATTTATGCTATAAGGTTCTCAGAATGGTTGAGCAATATCGTTTTAGTCATGAAAAAAGAAGGGACGAATTATCAAAAATGCCCGCTAACTTTTGCCTTTAATCCTAAATGCCCGTTGTTTCCCAACATGCTAAAATTGGCCTGTATCTTTTAAAATTTCAACTAAAAATGCCCGAAATGAAAAATAAGCACAAAAAAACTTATTTTGTCTAAAAAAAATGCTAAAAATGCCCTGTATCTTTTAAAATTCTACCAAAAATGCCCGAATTTTAAAACGCGACTTTTTGATTCAGCAGTGCGTCTCTTTGATTCGGATGCCACGTCGGATAAAAAGTTCGAATTTTTAAAATCGGGCATTTTTGTTAGAAAATTTAAAACTTAATGGGCATTTTCAGCAGGTTTGGAAATAACGGGCATTTAGGATTAAAGGCAAAAGTTAGCGGGCATTTTTGATAATTCCTCCAAAAAGAAGCGACATGGAGAATGTGCGTGGATTATACAGACTTGAACAAGCATTGTCCAAGGGATCCTTTTCCATTATCTCGGATAGATCTACTGATTGATTCAACTGCAGGATGTGCATTGTTAAGCATGATGGATGCGAAAAGTGGATTTCATCAGATATTCATGGCAGTGCAAGATCAGAGCAAAACAATTGTTGTCACGGATACCAGAGTGTATTGTTATAGGGTAGTGTCATTCGGGTTGAAGAATGCTGGAGCAACATTTCAAAGACTGGTAGCTGAAATGTTTTACCACCAAATCGGAAAGTCAATGGAAGTGTATATTGATGATATGCTATTGAAGAGTCTCAAGGCCGAGGAGCATGTGCGACATTTGGATGAGGCTTTCACCATTATAAGAACTTACGGAATGAAATTAAACCCCAAAAAATGCACTTTTGGTGTAACGGCGGGAAAGTTTCTGGGTTATATGGTGAATGAAAGAGGAATTGAAGCCAACCCTGATAAAATAAAGGCAGTATTAGATCTACCGTCACCAAGAACAGTGAGGGACGTTCAGTGTCTAGCGGGCCATTTAACAGCTTTGGGAAGATTCATATCGACATCTGTAGAAAAGAATCTTCCTTTCTTTAAAATGATGAAGCGAAGCAAAGATTTCATTTGGACCCCAGAATGTGAAGAGGCTTTCAGACAAATGAAGAATTATTTGGTGAGCCCGCCATTGTTAGCCAAACCGGAGGAAAATAAAATGCTATATCTATATCTAGCGGTATCCTCGCACGCCATCAGTACGGTACTATTCAAGAAAAAGAGAGTTCAGCAATTACCCATTCATTATGTTAGTAGAGTTCTACATGGGGCAGAAATGAACTGCTTGGAAATAGAGTTGTTCGCATTAGTAATCGTTGTTACCGCCCGAAAACTGAAACCATACTTTCAATCTCACCCAATCACTGTGGTGACGGACAAACCGTTGAAGCAAGTGTTGGCAAGGCCTGAAACCTTTGGCCGATTGGTTAAATGGGCAATTGAGCTCAGTGAATTCAGATTGGAGTTTAAGCTGCGAACTGTAATCAAAGCACGGGCTTTAGCAGACTTCATGGCTGAGACTCTGGGAAACAGTGTATCCGAGACCGCGAGCTGTATCTTTTCTATATCAAACCAAGCTGGAACCAGCAGGGCAACCACAATATGGATATTACACACGGATGGATCTGCAACCACTCATGGAGGAGGAATTGGAATCCATTTTCTGTCACCAGAGCGAAAATAATTTGAATTTGCTATCAGCCTAAATTACATGGTAACAAATAATGAAGTCGAGTATGAAGCGGTTATTGTCGGTGTCAAAATGGCACTTGGACTCAACATTGAACATCTGGATATATTCACCGATTCGCTCTTAGTGGCAAACCATTTCTCAGGAAAGTGTAAGACGCGTGAGGAGACAATGAAGTTGTATGCCGCAAAGGTTAAAGAATTGGCGAAGTACTTCAAATTCTTTGATATTACTCAGATCCCTAGGGACGATAATGTAAAAGCAGGTGCGTTTTCTAAATTCGCGAGTTCTTCGGAGACTCTGGTGGAGAAGCGAATCACACTTATGGTTGCTGATAAACCTTCGATCGGGATATCAAAATATATTACCACGGAAGCACGGGTGGAATTCATATTGGCAATACAAGAAGATCCATCTTGGAAGGACGAGATTATGATTTATCTTCAGCAGGGTACACTCCTGGCAGATCCAAAGGCACAGTGCAGAATGCGATATAAGTCCTATAGATTTACTATCAGCAATGGAGAGTTATACAAAAGATCTTTCGAAGGACCATTGCTGAGATGTTTGACTCCAACCTAAGCCGAATATGTCATGAAAGAAATCCATGCAGGTTGTTGTGGAAATCACTCCGGGGGACGAGTTTTGGCTCAACGGATATTGCATCAAGGATATTATTGGCCAACTTTATTAAAAGATGCGACAACCTTCTCGAGGAAATGTGACAGCTGTCAGTACCACGCTCGTCTCATTCATAGACCAGCACACCAGCTACAACCCATCAACGTGGCATGTCCATTTGACCAATGGGGAATTGATATTGTAGGACCACTTCCGCCGGCCAAAGGTCAAAAGCGATATTTGGTAGTGGCAGTAGAGTATTATACTAAATGGGTTTAGTCAGATGCTATGGCATCAATCACATAGAAGAATATGATCGAGTTTATCTGGAAATACATCATATGTCGTTTCAGAATTCTGAGGTCTATTGTATGTGACAATGGCACGCAATTCAGCGGAAAGGAGATTAAGTCATGGTTCGCGGAATTAAAAATATCACACAATCTGACCTATGTATATCATCCTCAGTCCAATGGTCAAACGGAGTCCACCAACAAAACATTGAAGGATTATCTCGAAAGGAGGGTGAGAAGCACAGGAAAAACATGGCCGGAAGAGCTTCAAGGAATATTATGGGCATATAGAACAACTCCAAGAACATCGACATGGGATACCCCATTTGTTCTTGTCTTCGGCATCGAAGCTATTTTACCTGCAGATATAGGTATGCTGACGCGCAGGATTAATGATTATGATCCAGAGCAGTTGGCCCGATTAAGATAAATGGATCTGGATATGATAGGATCGGCGAGGGATACTGTTGCTTTTAAAGCAGCTATTGCCAAAAGCTATGATAAAAGGGTTCAGTTCCGGAATTTTGAAGTAGGAGATTTGGTCCTGAGAAGTATTGCGGCAAAACAACATATCAAAAAGCTCGAACCGAAATGGGAAGGGTCTTTTAGAGTCATACGAGCAAGTTCGCGAGGATACTATTATTTGGAATCTCTACAATTGGTTCAACATAAGCGTCCGTGGAATGTGCAACATCTTAGGCGTTACTATGCATAAAAATTAAATCTATTTCATTTGATGTTCGGATAACTGCACTTCAATAGATATTAATCTTAATCCTTTTTTTGAGTTACTAATTATAATTTCTATCCGTCGAATGATGCAGGTGGAGATGATGGTGGAATAAGAGGCCGACGAGGTCCAACCCCTCATGCACGAGACGAACATCATGACGGTGGGATAAGAGGCCGACGAGGTCCATCCCCTCATACGAGATGGAAGAATCGTGTTGGTGGGATAAGAGGCCGACGAGGTCCAACCCCTCATACGAGATGGAAGAATCATGTTGGTGGAATAAGAGGCCGACGAGGTCCAACCCCTCATGCACGAGATGAACGTCATGACGGTGGGATAAGAGGCCGACGAGATCCAACCCCTCACGTGAGATGGAAGAATTATGACGGTGGAATAAGAGGCCGACGAGGTCCAACCCCTCGTGCACGAGACGAACGTCATGACGGTGGGATAAGAGGCCGACGAGGTCCGACCCCTCATGCGAGATGGAAGAATTATGACGGTGGGATAAGAGGCCGACGAGGTTCAACCCCTCATGCACGACACGAGCGTCATGACGGTGGGATAAGAGTCTGACGAGGTCCAACCCCTCATATGAAACGAGAGAATTATGACGGTGGGATAAGAGACCCAAATGATCTCAGGTATAGCACACACAACCCGATGGTAATAAAAAGTGCCCAAAATGCTCATACTTCTCATAGCAAACACAATCGCTATAATATAAAACATAAGATAACTATGAAATCAACAGCAGATAATAGAACGATCAAACAAGCCTTAGAATTTATTAAAGAGAAAAAGTTGTGCGAATAGTATATGAATCAAAAACTATGATATCAAGCGGCAGAATCATTTCTATCGAGAATTACTGCGAAAAAATTACAAGGACTCTATACAAAGTAAAAAGGCCTAATATCGTCAAAATGATGTAACATAAAAACTGCTACTTAGTCGAGGACTTGGGGGACTCAGCATGAAAAATCACACCCACGGAACGCGCAAAATTGGCACAATTTCCTTGAATTTGATCCTTTGTAAGAATCAAATCATCCGCTTGTGCCCAACCTTCGGGCATAATAACTTCATCTATTTCAGAGGGATTGTCAAGTTGATATCTGCTCGGAGAAATCAAATTCTGAACATTGAACGATTGATCGGGCACATTACTTTCCAGCATAGAAACTCCAACATCTCGAGAAGGATACATTCCAGTTGGCATAATCATTGCGGAGGGTTTCACCCTATTTTCTTTATTCGCAGCCACAACAGGCATGTTTTTAAAACCCAACATCTTTGGAGGACTCGACAGAAAAATCGTAGACTTTGACGTTTTTGGAGGCAATTCTGCTTCATCGTCACTTTGACCAAAAATGTCGTGAAGCGCTTTCTTAATCATTTCCGGATCATTCAAAGTAGCAATAGGATCGCATTTGTCTTTTCCTTTTTGCATCAGAGGCAAACTTGATTTCAGAGAATTTGGACCTGTCACGTTTTTTCTTTTACGATCGCGCCACACGGCATAAAATGAATCACCAGGCCTAGGGGTATGTAAATCATCATTATCATCACCGCTAGCCTGTGGAATCTCCATTCTTGAACCATGACTCGCATCTAGAATATCTTTACGTAAACCATATCCGAGGTACCCAAGATAACCAGCTTGATCGACGCCAAGTCCCATTCCATATTTCATGTCTGTAGCATCGCGGAGTAATTCAAGAAATTTATAAACGTTACTTTGCGTAAATTTTGGGCAATGGAACATCTATAATCCTCCGACTCGAAATGTTGAATTCGACGACCCAAATTGGTAATGATATTGTCCGTGTCAGCATTCGATGCTTTTAGAGAACAATTCTCACGCTTCAACGAAACGTTCTCCCTTTTTAGCGTAGCTATTTCAGCACGCAATGCTTTAGCATTCTCTTCAATTTTCTCAGCCTTAACTTCAGCATCATGTGCACCGCGTACAGCCTTAGATGCCCTTTTTCTGCCTCGAGGCTCCCTCGAGGGGCCGGTCTCGGATTCCCCGATGGTCGAGGACACCTAAGTGGGGGTGGAGATATGTCTTGAGCTTCTCGAGCAGATTCTTCCTTCGCCAATTTCCTTTTAGCGGAGGCATACCAGTCATCACCCCCCGAACGAGAGGAACTCGTTGCATTTATATTTCGCACGTTCCTGAATGTGGGATGAGACGCGTTGAATCTGGCCAAGTTGGCAGCAATTCTTTCATCTTCCGTATCAATTTCTTCCATTATCCGGATATGACGATTAGTCCCAACTTTAACACGTCCACCAGTGGCGGTTGGCATGATCACTAATCTATGTGGGATAACATTTTCGTGACGTTCAAAATCGCTCACAATGGGCACCCGAGTAGCAGCGCTAACGCCACCGAGCCTTATGGTAGAACGATCAACTAGAGAAGTATCATAATGACCCGCGCCCCAATTATCAGAAAGATTTTCAGTGGCCATAGTCGTAGAATCTTTTCTTGCAGTCTCATCTGGGTTATCCTCTGGAGTAACACTAGTATAAGACGGACCCATATCATATGGCTCATTTTCCTCGTTTCTTCTCTGAGCTTCATAAATATTTTCGGGTGACATCACAGGTTTACTCCGACTTTTAGACTTTGTCCTTGCCATGTCAGATAAATTATGGATATTATCTGGATCGATGTAGTCAGAAAAATATTAAATGCGCATCGAATCCGTGAAATTCGATGCGTCCTGAAGATCGAACAGAGGAAATTCGATGCTAACTATATCGAACGCTGGCAATTCGATATGGCATATGTCAAACAGACACCGTTCGATGCGGTTGAGAAGCAAATAAAAAACTACTTTTGGGGAAGAAAACAAGAATGACATGGAAGGTGGCCCTTTATATAGACCCATGCACCGCCAACTATCACAACCGCATCGAACAAGCTCCATTAGATGTGCCCACATCGAATTCTTCAAATTCGATGTTTGCACCAACACGCATCGAACTACCACTATTCGATGCGGCCGCACCGAATTATCAAAATTTCAGGTTTTTCGCTATTTAATGAAAACAACATGATTTCGCCACGCTAAAATTTTACCATCAACAAAAAATATCGCGCGACACCTTTTAAAGTTTGGCAACCGTTTTCTCATCGACACCGTCTCCCAAACTGGGGGGACAATGTGATAGGGGTATTTTAGGATTGGCCCAACATTGTATATTAGGCTGGCCCATGAGCATATCGAACAGGCCCTATTCGATGCGCGCATCGAATCTGCTTGATTCGATGCGATTTTCACAGCTATCAAGGGGTCTCACGGGATGGGGTCTATAAATACCCCGCCCCTTGACCTTCCATTGAGAGATCGAATGATACACCAACCGCTACCACATCGAACGAGCATATTCGACACGCTTTATCGTTCGATACCACACATAATTTGACACCAACATAACTGTTCCATATTATGATCGAATCAGTCCAATTTGAGGCACATCAATATCGAATCATTGAGATTCGATATAGCCACATCGAAGTAACGATCATCAGATGATATCAACATCGAATCCGAGTTGTTCGAGGCGCATATCGAATGTCCAGAATTCGATACGTCTGTTATTTTGTCCTATTAGGATATCTAAAGCAATTCAATACTTGTAATAGACAGTAGGTGTTACGGACCAAGTTAGTCCGCTTATTATATTGGATTAGCATTATTATGGTTATTTGTATTCAAATTGTATTATTTTATTATATTTTATTACCTTGACGAAATAAGACCAAAATATGGTGTAAATAGTCTAAAGTAGATCTTCGAGAAAAATTAAAACATATGAAAAAACATTCTTTTTTTAAGTACTAGTAACTAGATGCACGTGGAGGCATGCAACGTTTTTCTATATAAAAAGCAACACAGTGTAATATGTTTTTGTACAACACTTATTTTATCAATTGTTATGTGCCTAAAACATTTCGAGTATGCTAAAACTTTGAGTATGTGAAGTTTGAAATCGAAAAGTATAATAACTATATTAGATTGTTAAAGTAATTAAACCTGACTTCAATCATTACGTTTGCATGTGATTTTTATAAGTATATGGAAAATTTCAGTTACATATCCAAATTTTGGCCTCTTTGACACTTACCTATACAAACTTACACTCTTGACACTTTACGGTCAAAACTTTCACTTTCTTGATACTCGACGGTATGAACTTTGTTTCCGACATATCTCGGCCAAAATACGTCACTATTCGACTAAATGACTAATAGGTGACGTCACCCCAGAGGGGTAAAATTGGTACTTCACTTATTTTTAACGGTTAACTCATTCAAACCAATTTAAACCTAAAATCAACCCCAAATCAAATTATTCCACGAACCCTAAAAAACTCAATTCCAAAAATTAACAACAATTTCATAAAATTAACGCCGCAATCGTAATCGACTGATGTCAAAGACTACTGTAATGGCGGAATTTTCTTACAAGTGTGGGTTTCCAGCAGTTACACACCTCTTCTTAATCGATAAAAATATGGGTCGTCGATTCACTCAATGTTACAAGGGAAACAGAGGATGTAGGTTGTGGTTCTGGGTCGATGTACCCCTTTGTGAGCGTGCAAGAGAGGTTATACCGACGTTGAAGAAGAGAATTGAAAAGGCCGAAGCAAAATTGAAAGAATTCCAAAAGGGGAAAATTGAACCTAAGTTGCAGCAGAATGACATTGAGTTGGAGTTGAAGAATATTAGTAAGCTAAAGAAGAGGATGAAGAAGCTTGAAAGGCATGCTACTAATTTAGAGGCCAAAAATAGGAAATTGTGGATTGCACTCTGTTTTTTCCTTTTTTATATGTTGTAGTGTAATTTGATTAAGTAGGCTTTTGTTTACTGAAATAGATGGTTGTGAAGGTAGTATAATGATGTGTGATATGGTTGGAGAACAAAGTGTGTTGGTTTGGAAGGCTGGGTGTTGAATGAAAGAGATTTTTAGGTGTTTGATTTATGTTTTGTTAGTTGATGCATGTACGTTCTACCTTAAACATTGATATTATCCCATGATATACTTTAACAATTCAATCATAAGTTCAAGTTCTAAACACAGAGCATAGCATGGCATCATATCAAACATATAAATACAACCACAAGTAAAGAAATAATAATGCATGCATAGTCAACATAGAGAACATAATAATAGGTGGAAGCAGAAATAGATTAATAACATAAAGAAAGAACCAAATACATCCATCCATTCATAAAATAAAAACAGAAATAAAAAAAATAAAAACATTGTTCAAAATATTCAAAATAACAAAAACATCCCTTGACATCAAATGGTAGGGGGCAACAGGGAAGAAAAATTCCACCAATTTAGATGTTTCCATACTCTATATCGTATCTGGACAACACCCTAATGGGTGGGATGGGAAGGCCTCTGATGCGAAGACAATAGTCCAATAAGCGATAGTTCTTGAATCCCTCATCTGCGAGTTTCTTCGCCATATTTGAAGGCTGCATTTTGTATTAAATAAATTTTAAAACGTGACATATTATCACTATTATCAGAATAAACAAAGTTGATATAACACTTACATTTTTCACAAGGCGCACATAGTTGTCATTTGTCTGCACCTTCCCCCTCTTCCAGCTTAACTTCAACCCTGGAGTCGCGTAGAACTGGTAAAAGAGTTGCAGCCTCGTCTGCATTATCCTCAGCCGGTCGAGTATCTCCAAATGGGTCACTTTCGCCCCTTTCTCACATAGTATTTTCAGCCAGTTGAGTGTACACCGGCTACATCGACCCCTCTGTGTACCAGATGTCTTGCTAGACAAGATCACGAAAATCTCTCAAGAGAAAGGGCTCGTCCTTGTGAGTATGGTTGCAAAAGTTGTAGAAGATGGAGGGCAGGTGCTCATTGACTTCGTCGTAAACATCGTTGACAGTTGATTGATAGAAGGCTTCCATGGCTGTTGATTTGCTTGTGAGATTTTTTTGCTGGAGAAGTTAAGGGTTTGGTTGCATGTGGTAATTAGGGTTGACGTTTGGTATATATATAGTGGAATATGAAGGATTGTAGGAATAAATATCTTGCACTGGTCCTTTGATTAATCCAACTGTGATCTTGTCGTTGATGTCTAATCGATTTTAAGTGGCATCGATTATTGAGTCAAATTGGTAGTTGAAGAGCCACATTAATATGCAATATGGAAAAAAATATTTATTTATGTAGACTGACGTAATAATAAAATCGTCTTAAACAAAAAGGAAAGAAAAAAAAGAGTTGCTTTAAGTGATCTACCACATTGATATAGGCGTCTTATCAAATAAAAGGAAAAAAATATTTAATACAAAAGTTTAGAATCGCGGATGTCAAAATTGTCAAAGTTTGGACCGTAAAGTGTCAAATTATTTAAAGTTTATGTCGTCGAGTGTAATAATATATATAGTTTAGATAGTCGTGTGTCCAACATGTAAAACGTTTTTTGTGAGTTGTTTCATAAAACTTGACATTTGTGCTTTTATACAATTAAAAAAAAAGCTATAAAAATTGTAAGATAGTTAAATAAATATATTTTTGATAGAAAACTATAATGAACAAAATTCCTTATTAGTTAGTTATCAGTCCAGCTATTATAAAGTGTGTGTTTTAACAAAAAAAAAATCATAAGAAATCTATTCATTTAATCAAAAGGATTAAACGACATCAACACCTCATTGCCTACAATATTGGAGATACATAATGGATAAAGAAATAATTTCTTCTACGGCGTTAAAAATAATTTTAAGTGAGAAGTAGCACTTTAGTGTGACTGTGACAAAATACTTTTCTTTTCTGAATCAATATAAATTTGTGAGAATTAATCAATTAATATGGATCAAGAATATTCTCATCTAGGATTTATATTGTCGAAATGCAAATTAGGTATACCAAATTTTTGGATATATATAAGATACTTTAGAATTGAAAATGGATTAGTTAAAACTTGGCGAAGATTAAGCATGAATTAGAATAAGGGTCGCATAAGGTATTAATCTATTTGGGGATTTTTTTTTTTTTTGGGTAGTAAAGTGCATACACTGGAAATCAAACAATTTCAGACAGTGACAATGAATCTAACTGGGGAAGAGCTATGTCTCATAACATATCTCTCGCTCGTTCACCCCTATCTATTTTGCTTAACCTATTTGCAACTTTAAGATCTTGGTATCCATCTCAATTTGGTGTTCAATGGTTCGTGAATTGATGAACCATCTCGGCGATGTTCGTTTGTGCCTTGCAAAAGTTTGTATGTCGTGAGGGAGTCCGTCTCAATCTCGACATTCAACAAGCGTTTATTCCACGCAAGCTCAAAACTTTTCCTTAATGCCTCTAATTTCGTTTCTCCCACGGTTTGGGATGCTAATCCTTTCCTAAAGCCCCAACACCAGATTCCCCCATCGCTTCTCAAGATTCCCCTAGCATGTATCGGTTATTCTCCCCATCAAGACGTCCATCAACGTTAAGTTTAAACCACCCTTTCGGAGGTTTTTGCCACTTTTGTTCCTCGTTACCACGGTTTTTCCTTTTCCCCTCGCAAACATCACAACCAAGTGCATAACATATTTATTTGAAAAACTCGGCTTTGAAAGCTCTCCTTATATCCTTGGAACACCATCGAATTTCTATGCTTTCAAATCTGCCATAATGTTGCAACAAATACCCAGCGTCGCAGAGTTCGACACTTCCAGTTTACCTAACATTTGCCTTTAGCCAAGCCGAATCGGCGAGGTTATTAAATTGACTTTATTCGTTCCTCGAAATTCTTTTGTTCCAGATTCTCGTTGCAACGGAGCAGTGGCACAACATATGTATAATCGTTTCATCCCTACAGGGACATAGTGTTGGAAAAATTGGTGTTGCACCAATATTTAATAATTTATTTTAATTAGTTCCTATTTATGAAATTGGAGTTTCTTTAGCTCAATGAAATCTACATTTTGTGTAGATGAACCTAGTATATTTAATTATTCAAAATCAATTCGGAATGAATGAGAAACTAAATGATAAAGTGAGCTAGTTGAGATAAAATATAATGATGGAAGAAAAGTTCATGAATGGGAAGGTGAAAAGTCAACATCCCACATGGAAAAAAAGTGAGCTAACTTTTACACCTTATTTGTTGCATGTTTGTGATAGGGGTTTGGGCCCCAAGGGGTACCACAAGTCTTTGAAGGGGAGAAGACTTAGATGGGCTATGCTTCAATTCAAGCCCACACGCGCGCCGTCGTCTGTCTGGACAGGACTCCGGGTCAGGGGTTGGGTGTCACGGGCCGTGGGTCGTGGGCTTGGGCTTGGACTTCGGCTTAGGCTAGAATTTCCCTACCATATTAATCTTTTTGGACAAATTTTAATTAAGTAATTAATTAATAGTCTGAAAAATTAATAAGCAACAAATTAAATAATTAATTAACGTGATTAGGTGTCTAAAGTTGATCGAATGAGTGTGTCTAGTGGCTGAAAATCTGGTAGGAAAGTCCAATCAGCGAACAGTCACCAACACACCCCGTCAGCAAAAACCATGCCACCTTTCATCCGAATAGGTGTACAATCAGCCGAAGTGGTGCAAATTTTGGCGGGAAAGTTGTGACGTGGAAAGTATGTGTCCATCCAGTCACTCCCTAGGCCCACTTCCGCCATCTATTAAAGGCAGACTCCTTGTCAGGTTCAAGAGTTGCAATTGATCCTACATGGCCTAGATGCAGAGGACAAGAATTATCTCAAGCACAAGCGCAGGGAGATGAGTCTTGAAGACTTGATAGTCAGACTTCGGATTAATGAAGATAATCGAATGTATGAGGCCAAGCCAAAGCAGATGCAAATGGAGGCTAGAGCCAACGTGGTGGAACACAAGCCCAACTCTAAGAAAATAAAGAATCAGGGCAATGATGGAGGGCAACAAAAGAAGAAAAGAAGTTCAAAGGGAATTGCCACAACTGTGGAAAGACGAACCACATGGCTAAAGACTGTTGTATGCCAAAGAAAGACAACCAGAACCAGTACAACCAGGTTGTTGTAGTTCAGGACAAGGGTGTTCCAGTTGACATGAGCGACCTAATGCTAACTGTAGTTGTCTTCGAAGCCAACATGGTGGACCATCCAAAGGAGTGGTTTGTCGACATCGATGCCACCCGCCACGTCTGTTCTGACCGAGACATGTTCTCCACATACTATTAGTTCAACAACCGAAAGTTGTACATGGGGAACTATGCAACGTCAGACATCATCGAAAGTGGAAGACTGGTGCTAAAGATGACTTCGGGCAGAGAGATAACTTTGGTTGATGTACTGCATGTTCCAGATAATCGAAATAATTTAATATTTGGTTATGTACTTGATGCAAGTGGGCTTAGACTAGTGTTTGAGTCTGGTAAATTGGTGCTCACTAAGAATGGGCAATTTTTTGGTAAAGGTTACGTGGTCATTCGCATGTACAACATGAATGTAATGACTCTAAAACGTGACCTTGAAAAGAATAGTAAAACTATCACTTCTGCTTACTTGGTTGAGTGTTCAGATTTATGGCATGTTAGATTAGGACATGTTAACTTTAATACTCTACAAAACTAGTAAGCTTAGAGTTACTGCCTTCATTCAATATTGAATCTCAGAATAAATGTGAGATTTGTGTAGAGGCTAAACTAATCAAATTATCGTTTCCTTATGTTGAAAGAAACATTGAACCTCTAGACTTAATTCACACCGATATACGTGTCTTAAAATTTGTGCAAACTAGAGGTGGGAAAAAGTACTTCATTACTTTATTGATGACTGCACAAGATATTGCATAGTCTACTCACTAAGAAGTAAAGATTAAGCTCTACAAGCTTTTAAAATCTACAAACTTGAGGTTGAAAATCAACTTGGCAAACAAATAAAAACTATCTGAAGTGATAGAGGTGGAGAATATGGAGCTTCATTTGACGAATTTTTCAGGCACCATTCATCAAACAACAGCTCCGTGTTCACCACAATCAAATGGAATTGATGAACGCAAAAATCGTACTCTTAAGAAGATGATGAATGCCATGTTGATCAGTTCTGGTTTACCACAGAACCTGTGGGGGGATGCAATCTTCTCAGCAAATCATATACTAAACAAGTTACCTCATAAAAGTAGAAATGAAACCCCTTTTGAGTTATGAAAAGGTCGAAAGCCTTACTATAAATACTTAAAAGTGTGGGGTGTTTAGCAAAGGTAGAAGTACCTAAACCTAAACAAGTAAACATAGGACCTAAGACCGTTGACTGCACATTCATTGGATATGCGCACAAGAGTAGTGCTTATCGCTTCTTAGTACATAAGTCTTCAATTCCTGATATTAATGAAAATATGATCATTGAATCAAGGAATGCAGTATTCTTTGAAAACGTATATATCTTTGCAAATAAATAAAATAACCTGGTTCCCTTAAAAGGACCTATGAAGCTGCAAGGCATAATCATCAGGAAGATGAAGAGCCTAGACGCAGTAAAAGGGCTAAAACAGCTAAAAGTTATGGTCCATATTTTCTAACTTATATGTTAGAAAACGAACCGGGGACAATAAATGAAGCCTTTTCCTCTCCAGAAGCTCCTTTTTGGAAAGAAGTTATCAATAGTGAAATATAGTCTATTTTGCACAACCACACGTGGGAGTTGGTTGATCTCCCAGCGGGTAGCAAACCTTTGGGCTGCAAATGGATATTGAAGAGAAAGTATAAAGCAGATGGATCTATTGATAAGTACAAGGCCAGATTGGTAGCTAAAGGGTTTAGACAAATCGAAGGTCTTGACTTTTTCGACACTTATTCACATGTGACTAGGATCACATCTATTAGAGTGCTCATTGCTATTGCTGCATTGAAAGGTTTAGAAATACATCAAATGGATGTCAAGACAACGTTTCTAAATGGTGAATTAGATGAAGAAATTTACATGGAACAACCTGAAGGGTTTGTTGCTCTAGGAAAGGAGAAACGGGTGTGTAGACTCATTAAGTCACTGTACGGGCTTAAACAAGCACCAAAGCAGTGGCACGAAAAATTTGACAGAACGATGTTGTCGAATGGTTTCAGAATTAATGAGTGTGATAAAGGCACACCTAATGATTACGTGATCATTTGTCTATACGTAGATGATATGTTAATCATGGGAAGTAATCATGACACGATCATGAATACCAAGAAAATGTTGACCAAACATTTTGACATGAAAGACTTAGGGGTCACCCATGTAATATTAGGGATTAAGATCACTAAGACATCAAATAGGGTCGTGTTATCACAATCTCATTATATTGAGATTGTATTGAAGAAGTACAATGCATAGGATGGTCCTCCGGCTAAGACGCCAGTAGACTTAAGTCTACACTTAGGCAAAAATCATGGCGAACCTGTCTCTCAAGTAGAATATGCCAGGATAATAGGTTGTCTCATGTATATCATGACATGCACTCGTCCGGATATTGCTTGCTCAGTTAATAAATTGAGTAGATTTACGAGTAATCCAAAAAAAGATCATTGGAAGGCGTTAATCAGAATACTTAGGTGTTTAAAACACATCTTAGATTATGGATTACATTACGGTAGATATCCAGTTATATTAGAAGGATATAGTGATGCGAGCTGGATATCAGACTCTAACGACGCTAAATCCACAGCGGTTACGTCTTTACCATTGGAGGTGGAGTTGTGTCGTGGAAGTCCTCAAAACAAACATGTACAGCTTGATCCACAATGGAATCCGAGTTTATTGCCTTGGATAAGGCTCGTGAAGAAGCAGAATGGCTTCGTAACTTTCTTCAGGACATTGCTTGTTGGAATAAGCCAGTGCCTACTATTTTAATACATTGCGTTAGTCAAACAGCTATGGGAAGGGCACAAAGTGGCATGTACAATGGTAAGTCTAGACATATTCATCATAGACATAATACCATAAGGCAGTTGATCTCTAATGGTGCATTTCTATTAATTATGTAAAATCAAAGGAAAACTTATCGAATCCGTTGACTAAAGGCCTAACAAGAGATCAAACATACTGCTTATCGGGGGGAATGGGATTAAAACCCAACACTAAATAATCTTTATGATGGAACCCAACCATGTTGATTGGAGATCCCAAGATCTTGGTTTAAAGGGACAACAAAATTGTAAGGATTCAGTAATAGCACTTTTGAGCTAACTCCAGCTCATTCCCGTGTATGATAAATATGCTACGTGTAGAAAGGATAAGATTAAGTTTAAATTTTAATGATTCCTAAGCCTAATTAGGCAGAGTATGATAGGATACTTTGGGAAGGAGATCACCTATGTAAGTGTGAAGTTTGGCCGCTTCATAAGAAAACACTTATGAACCCCAACAGTTGTCCAAGGCCAAAATGGACACAGCCATGAGAATCAAAAGATGTTAGGAAAGTTACTGTGTGAATACAGTTGTCTTGGTTTACACCAACAACTGAACGGTTCAAGACATCACGTTCACTGATCAGCTAAGTAAATCCGATGTATTTCACTAAGGAAGGTTCAAAGCCAAAAGTTACATATCATGATGCAGTAAGCTTTCCGCCTGAACTCTCTCGAATGTACACATTGAATTTTCATTCATATGGGGGATTGTTGGAAAAATTGATGTTGTGCTAATATTTAATAATTTATTTCAATTGATTCCTGTTTATGAAATTGGAATTTCTTTAGCTCAATGAAATCTACATTTTGTGTAGATGAACCTAGTATATTTAATTGTTCAAAAACAATTTGGGATGAATGAGAAATTAAATGATAAAGGATCTAGTTGAGATAAAATATAATGATGAAAGAAAAGAAAATGAATGGGAAGGTGAAAAGTCACCATCCCACATGAAAAATAGAGAGTTAACTTTTACACTTTATTTGTTACTTGTTTGTGATAGGGCTTTTGGCTCTAAGGGGTACCACAAGTCTTTGAAGGGGCGAAGACATAGATGGGTTATGCTTCAATTCAAGCCCACACGTGCGCGCACCGCAGTCTGTGCGGACTAGACCCGGACCCAGGCCTGGGCTAGGGTTGGGGTCATGGGCCTTGGGTCATGGGCCTGTCCTGGGCTTGGGCTTGAATTTCCCTACCATATTAATCTTTTTGGATTAGGTGTCTAAAGCTGATCGAATGAGTGTGTCCAATGGCTAAAAATCTGGCGAGAAAGTCCAGTCAGCAAACAGTCACCAACACACCCGTTCAACAGAAGTCATGCTACATTTTATCCGAATAGGTGTACAGTCAGCCGAAGTGGTGCAGATTCTAGCAGGAAAGTTGTGACATGGAAAGTATGTGTCCGTCCAGTCACCCCCTTGGCCCACATTCGTCATCTATAAAAGACAGACTCCTTCTCTTCATTTAACACACAATTAAATATTTCTTACTTTCTGTTTTGTTCCGAGAGTTCAAAACGTTCTTTTGTTTTGCCGTTCTTAATATTTGAAGTGTTGTTATATTAAGAGTTAGTCGTTGCATTTTGGGAAACGAATTGCTAATCAAATCGTAAGCACCGAGCGGGGCAAATATAGTTTTGAAGGGAAAGAGTTCAACTTTTGCCTTGACTTTAAATACTGGTTTGTTTTCTGTTATACACCCGTTACGCTCAACACATCGCAGACAGTCAGTATCTTGAGTGATTTTGTGGGTCTTTAGAAGATGATTTGTTGCAAGTGTTTGTTGAGCAATAAGCCAAAGAAAATGTTGTTGTTTATTGCTAACATTGACACTCCACACCCAATTAATCTCCCTAGCTCCTTCTTCTTCATCTGAATAAAGCTGACGAAAAGTCTTATACACCGATTAGCAAGTGAATTGGCCATTAGCCGTCTCGCTCCATAGAACTATGTCAACAACATTTATAAGAGAAACTCTTATGCCCCTCAGCTCACCCATGAGGTCACTTGGGATTAAGGTGCGTAAATTTTCGAAACTCCAGCCTCCCTCAAAATTGAGGACATCACAAAGCATTAGCCCCTCCTCCGTGTGATCAATTCTGAATCCCTCTTCGCACAACCGGCATTTCATCGCCAATTATCATACCAAAATGAGATTCGCATGCCCCTTCCCATTTTCGTCGCAAAAATGGAGTCATCAACCCAACACACCGAACAATTCCTTTCCACGTTGCGCTATCCAAAGATTTCGCCATATAGCGCAAAAGACTTGTTCCCTTCAAATATTTGGCTTCCATAGACTCGCGCTAATCCTCACATCTTTATTAATAATCTTCCATGCAAGCTTAGCCAACATTGCCTCGTTACTTGTTCATGTAACTCTAATTCCCAAACCTCCATCCGCTTTCGACTTTGTCACTCTCAGCCAACCAACAAGGTGTAATTTTTTCTTAATGACATCCGTTGACCCCGAGAAATCCCGATTGAGTTTATCGTGTACATCACACACGTGTTTGGGGAGCCACATGGATTGAATGAAGTAGATAGATAGTGTCGCGCCCACCGATTGAATAAGAGTTGCGCGACCCGCAATTGAAAGGAGTTTACTTTTCCAATTAATGAAGCGCTTCAAACACTCTATCAAAAATCTCTGTGTATGTCGCTCTATCAACACGCCCATGAATCAATTCAACCTAAGGTATTTGCCAAGATTTCGAGTTTGCCCGCACCCGAGGATTTCGCTTATAACTCTTTTAAGAGACGACCCCTCGCATTTGGAGAAGAAAACCTTATATTTCTGATGACTTAACTTAAGACTCGATGCCTTACAGAATTTATCCATGACCTTTTATTACATGCGTCGTCTGTTTTGTCGCCTTTCCCATAAGGATCAAGTCATCCGCGAAAAATAGATGTGAAAGCGCCGACCCCTTCGCGACAAGGTGAAATCGGCTTCCACTTCTTCCTCTTCGTGGCTTTTTGAATCAGATACGAGAGTCGCTCCATGCACAAAACGAACAGAAAAGGAGACATGAGGTCCTCTTGTCGAAGCTTGCAACCATGATTAAACACCTTAAGAGGCGACCCCTTCCATAAAATACGCGTGGCAGCATTCCGTACGCATAACATAATAATATCAACCATCTCGACTGGAAATTTGAAAGCAAACAAGTCCTCCTCTAAAAAATCCCAACGTATCTTGCCGCACGCTTCCTTCAAATGAAGCTTCATCACCGCACACCCTATCTTGTTCTTTGTCTTAATCGCAACGAGTGTAAGACCTCTTGCATGACAAATATATTGTCTTGCGCGCTCCGCCCGTTTGAGGCATTAATACACTTGGAAAAATAGTGATCCTCATTTTTGATTTGTCATTTTGCTTTTGAAAGAACACGAGACTCCGAAAAAACTGTGTATAAAAATTGCATAAATATGTTTTGCAATATACTAAAAGGTGTGTTTGTTACTTTCTTGAAATAACATCGAACTAAACATCACTGTCCATTACAGATTTGCTGGTTCATTTCATGCCGCAATTTTTATTTTATTGATAATAATTAATAACAATGAGGAAGCCAAAAGTATTATGTAGTATTCAGCCAGCCCTGTTATCTTATCCCCGTTGTCCTTTTTCATATAACACAGTTATGGATTTATACTAATCAAATTTTACCAGAGAAAAAAACAAACTGTCAGCCATGGAAGCTCTCAAAGCTTCCACTTTTCTTGTACCTTATCACTCGCCAACAAATCCCAGAACTTATCTTCAAAAACCCATTTTGCACAAAAAATCCCCATCGTTACCGTTAACCCAACTCAAAAGTTCAAATTTCAAGATATGTACAGCAGCTATTTCTCCAACTGTTCCATCAACTGAAGAAACTGAATTGGAAAAGAAAGAGGAGAAATTTGATTGGTATGCACATTGGTACCCTGTAATGCCAGTGTGTGATTTGGACAAGAGGAGGCCAACTGGGAAGAAAGTGGCTGGAATTGATATAGTGATTTGGTGGGACAGAAATGAGAGTGAGTGGAAAGTGTTTGATGATAGTTGTCCTCACAGATTGGCTCCGTTATCCGAAGGGCGGATCGATCAATGGGGCAGGCTTCAGTGTGTGTACCATGGCTGGTGCTTTGGTGGCTCTGGTGACTGTAAGTTCATCCCTCAAGCGCCGCGAGACGGGCCTCCGGTACGTACACTGGAAAATATATACAAAAGTAAGGTTCATAGTCTCACTACAACCTCGTGATTTTAGATGTGACGACAATTCAATATGGTATTAGACTTTATGCGTGATGTGTGAGGCGTAACAGGGAAAGATTATAGCATGTGGGTGAGTGGAATCGTTGAAATATATATATATATATATATATATATATATATATATATGTATATATATATATGACTGATCTCTAAATACTCGAGCTTTTGGATGAGATGATAATAGTTCAGTATGGTATATAAGATGTTATCTTTTCAATGTGTATTTCCTTAAGATGGCGGGAGATATATAAAGCAAGATATATCTCGTTTTACTTTTCTTGCAGTTAAATGATTAGAGAATAAAATATAATGGTTTTGCAGGTTCATACTTCCAAAAGAGCATGTGTTGCTGTTTATCCAAATGTTGTACAGAATGGGATTCTTTGGTTTTGGCCGAATTCCGACCCACAATATAAAAATATACTTTCAACAAAAAAGCCTCATTACATTCCAGAACTCGATGATCCATCGTACACCAACTCTATGATATGCAGAGATATACCATATGGGTAATGCTGATTCCTTTGTTTGGCTAAATCACTATAAGGAAGTCGTGCTTCTGTATATGCCTAATCTTTTTAATTCTGGACAAATAGTCATAGCATCAGTTCATGTATACATATTAAGTCTGTTGTAAACAAATTATTGAACTTTCAGGTATGAAATTCTTATTGAAAATCTTATGGACCCTTCTCATGTTCCTTATGCACATTATGGCATTATGAGGATTGGAAAGACCCCCGACAGATAAGTAAATCTATTAGCAATTCTTGATTCTTATGAATTCTATGTGGCTAACAGCAAGTGTACTGCACTTTGAAAGCGGATAGGGAAGGGGGCAAACCAATAGAAATAAATGTACAAAAAGTGGACATAAACGGGTTCACTGCAAAGCAAATGGTCACCGATAACCATTTCATTCCACCTTGTCTTTACTATGGCTCTATCGCTTTGGGGAATCAAGACAAGTACTCGACATCATCAGCTGGAGTCAAAGACGTAATATAGTTCACTGGTTATTCTCTTATTCTAAATTCCTCCAGAAACTACTGTTGTAATTTTTCTAGATTTGGGTATCATATTGTTTTTGTTTTTGTTTTAGATGCAGGAGAACGAGGCACCCGTTGCCCCCCAGAAAAAGGCGTTACTTATTTTCTATTGTATTCCAGTCAGTCCGGGTAATAGCAGATTAATCTTTGTGCAACCTAGAAACTTTGCTGTCTGGCCAGAACGAATTCTCCCCCGTTGGATATTTCATATTGGACAAAACTTAATTCTTGATTCAGATCTGTATCTTCTTCATGTCGAGGTGAATATAAGCTGCTTTTCTATTTGCACATGGAACTTCCTTTCTTCCTCCTTTGCTTTGTATTCCATTTTTTATTTCCATGCGCAAGTGGCCAATTATGCCATAGGTTCTTACTGCTCATTACAGCAGAATCTGTGTGAGCTCAAGATTAGCTTCATACTTGAATCTTATACTTAAATCTTAATGATGAAAATGAGCATCTTGGCAATATGATTGAACGGATAACATTAAAATCTGCATGTAGAAGTGCGTACTTGTTAGAATAAAACATTTCAAATGGGCCTTCTATGTACCATGAGGTTGTATTTCATACATAACATCCTCGGAGAAGGTGTGAGCGACATGTAATGATCGTTAGACATCCTCTATTAGGAACGCAAGTTTATGGACATCGGCCCTCGCAATTGGCATAACGCTTGCTATGTGCCTACAAAGGCGGATGGTTTTGTGGTTGCATTTAGAAGATGGTTGATCAAGTATGCAGGTGGCCAGTTTGATTGGGGAACGAAATTTAGCGGACAGTTGCCACCCACTCCCCCTAGGGAGCAGCTATTAGACAGGTAAAAAATAAATCAAACAGCATTTCAAACTTACGAGTAAGTTAACTGTATCATTGTTGCGCTCAAAATCAATTCGTTGTAACTTGTTTTAGGTACAGGACACATACGCTAAATTGTAGCAGTTGCAGTCTTGCTTATAAAGGTCTGAACGCACTTGAGATAGCGCTGCAGATTATTTCCGTTGCTTCGATTGGAATAGCTGCAGCTGCAAAACAGGGCGTTGTATCGGTTGCTGCAAGATATGGTCTGGTTTCATTGGCTGTGCTGTGTTTTGTGGCTTCAAAATGGCTGTCACATTTTGTTTACAAAAACTTCCACTACCATGATTATGACCATGCCTTCGTATGAGAGATGCCTTTACAAACAAATATTAGAGTTTGTAAAGTTATTGGTTGATATTTTAGATCCAATAGTGGAATATTGCTGGAACTTTATGATGAAAGTAATTTGTTGTGTTGCTTTTGGATTCAGAGAACATACAATAACAGCATATATTATTTTTGTCTTAGACGGTTAAGTCATAAGTGCTTGACCAGGTGTGTTTACTACTTCGCTATAAAAAGATTTGGTTAAGATGTCGACATGTTGGATTGTTAAACTTATATCGGGAATTTCGCAAAGTTGGTCCTTTATAGTAACCAAATTTCAAAATTGGTCATTTATAGTACCTTGTTTCGTTTTTGGTCCTTTTACAGTAAAATTACTATTTTACCCTTAATTTTAGCATGTGCACCTCCAATTCAATTTCTCTCCATCAATTTACAATCAAATCTTTTCATTTGTTATATTTACACCCCATAATATAAATATAATAACCATTTTTTCATAATTTTGTACTAATAATATTTAATATCTTAAAACATAAGCCCTAAAAATTCATTATTATTTCAATTCCTTTTTATTGTACAAAATTTGTACATTAACATCACATTAATAATAATAATAATAATAATGAGAATAATTTTACCTCCAAAAATTTAATATATATGCAAAAACTTACATTCAAAAAAAAAGTTATATCATCTTCACACACAAACATATATATGCAATTTTTCTTTTATCTTTTCCAATTCTTTTTTATATTTTTCACAAAATCAAAGTAACTTAAAAAAAATTACTATTCATCATCTCTACCACCCACCCCCACCTCGCGCGTAACCACCCTCCAGCCCCCTCCCCGCCGCCACCCACCACCACCACCATACCCCCGATTTCGCCCCCCACCCCACCCCCTTCCCGTAATCACCCCCACGCCCTCTCCCCGCCGCCACCCCCACCCTCAACCCTCTCCCAAACTCAATCACCACCACAAAATCGGGGGAGAGGGGAGGGTGCGAAATTGGGGGTGGAGGTGCGAAATTGGGGTGGGTGGGGTGGGTGGGGTGGGGTGGGGTGGGGTGGGGAGGCGGCGAGGAGAGGGCTGAGGGTGGGGGGTGGCGGCGGGAGGGGGTGGGGGTGGCTGGCTACGGGAATGGGGGCGGGGGGTGGGGGTAGAGATGTTGAATGGTAAGATTTTTTTAAAAAAAATCTACTTTGTTTTTTTGTTTTTTATAACTTAAACCTAGGTCACATAATGAGTAAGCGCGAGCGTGTGCGTGTTCGTGTGCGTCCAGTTCGCCTATTTTCAAAAATGCACTCCTTAATGCGCCTCTAGTGCGTCTATTAAAAAAATATTAAAATATAAAATATATAACATTTTATTCAAATTTTAAACGCAATTTTAAAGTCTCAATGAATAATTTTGCATGTAAAGTCATCTTGAGCATTTTATAGTAAAATTAACCTCACGTGTGAAAAAAAACATACTTAATTAAATCATATAAGTAATTTTAAAGGGATCTTGTACAATTTTTTACTTTTCAAACTCATGAATGGTTCAAACGTATAATAAAAGCCCAACTAATGTACAATAGTTAAATGATTCAATTAAATATATTAATAATCAGGCCCGCTAAAATATAACAAGTAGACATAACAAAACCTAAATTTGTTAACTTTATT
Source organism: Linaria vulgaris (assembly GCA_948329865.1). Taxonomy (NCBI): domain Eukaryota; kingdom Viridiplantae; phylum Streptophyta; class Magnoliopsida; order Lamiales; family Plantaginaceae; genus Linaria; species Linaria vulgaris. The sequence goes on along the minus strand of OX415251.1, from coordinate 72,694,403 downwards.
CACCAGTGAACATAGCGGCTGACGGGCTGAGAGTCTAAAATCTTATTGAAAAATAGAAAGGAAAAAGATTTTTCTGGTCGTCCATCAAATCACAATTTTTCTGGTCGTCTTCTTCACACAACTTCCATTTTTTCTGCCATAAGTTAAATGCGCGAATTAAGGAAAAGTAAGGCGCGAATTAAGAAAACTTAATGCGTCTTAAGTCGGCAGTCGCGCCCTGAATTCGTCGGTTCGCGTCTGGAACGTCGGTGCGGCGGGAATCTCCGACGAATTATGTAAGTATAAAGCTAATTTTTCCCTCTTAAATTACATAGTTATACTTAATTCGCGACCTAGTAATGCTTAATGCAAGAACTAGTGCTTACAAGTGCGCGAATTAGTATATACTAATTCGCGAATTAGTATATACTAATTCGCGAATTAAGCATTATTAGGTCGCGAATTAGTAAATACTAATTCGCGAATTAGTATTTACTAATTCGCACTAGAGCGCCGCACGCGAACTCAATTCGTGAGATCGCGAATCATGCGCTGGTGCGTGAGGGGGGGGGCGAATTATGTGACCTAGACTTAAACTAGCAACTTTAACACACGCGAAAACCGCGTGTAAATTATGGTAATTCTTAAAGAAACTCAATGTAACACAATAATAGTTAATTTAAATACCTTAAGATTTAAGATAGTTTAGAAATCTAGTATGCCTAATAGTTTATATAAATAATAAATACAAAATGAGAGTGTATAAGGAATAAAAATGAAGACACACAACTATATATTTTACTGTCAATTAACTAAGCAGGATATATTAGAGATTTAAAATGTTGGTACGATCAGAAGATACGTGTAAACGTGTAAATTAAATATCAGAAGATAATACTATTTGGCTCTTGTCTCTAAATTTAGCCTACGGACATAAAAGAAGAATATAATTAGAAAACGTAACAAAGGAGGTCCAAAAAAATAAAAAAATTACATTCTTTGCAGTAATTTACGTAACCATAAAAATCACGATATATATAGTTAACTTGAAAATGATGATGCAATGATTCAAACGAATCTACAAAAGATAAAAATGAAGAAAAGATTCTGATCAATAATCTAACTTTATTTGTTCAAAATATATAGGCTAAATCCTCGAGAATTATATAGGTAGTCTTTTCTGAGAACCAATATCATAAAAATATATTGTGATATTTTGTATACTGCTGCCCCTGCAAAATACATGACAATGAGAAAAACTATGTAAACCAACAAAAATAAGCAATCAGTCAAAACTGTAATTTACTTAAAAGGAATGAAATAAAAAGTTACAATTAACATGAGAATCAAATGGAATAATTACCTAACAAACTTCAAAGGTGAAACGAAAAAAGAAATTATAATGAGATATTTACGGAGAGATAAAGAGAGAAGGTGTCCTCTCTCTTACGTCATAGGAAGTGCAATAAAAATAGAAAACCGAAAGAATGTTGCTAGAAGAATTTAAATTTGCTAAATATTTAGAGAAAGTTGAGGAGTGGATGTAGTAACTTCCACTTTGTGAGTAAAAATGTCTCTTAATAATAGTAATAGATAATTATATATTGATGTTTATTGACAATTCATAAAATATTATTTATTTATTTATTAAATCATGTGAGAGAAGTTAAATGATTATACTGAATGTCTATAAAATCATGAAATCTGGAATGATGAGTCATTTTTCCAAGTGAAACTATATGCAGGCCGCTTTACCTTGTCTCATCCAGAACTCGTAGCATGAAAAGTTGAAAACTCGATTAATCTGCATCATAGCCCGCGGTTGTCTAAGTATTCATTTATATTCTCCTCTAAGTGAAAAATGACCATAATATGAATTTTTGTCTAAGTATTCATTTATATTCTCCTCTAAGTGAAAAATGACCATAATATGAATTTGAACAGTTAAAACATGCATTCTGTCATATTATTTTTTAATGGCCTCAAGAATGAGAAAAATTATAGAAACGTATACAACTGCAAAAAGAACATAAACCTGAAATTACATATGTTCATAAGAATAAAAATGTTAAGCACGATTATTAAATTTTGTCAAAAGAAAGAAAATAAATATTAAAAAAGCATGAGATTGAAAAGAACATAATGACCGTTGCAGTCTTGCAGACTCGCAGCCCCCTGCATTTTGCCCTCTTCTTCAATCTTTGCAAGTGAGTGTTGAGTAATTTGGATTTAATAAGAAACTGAAACTTAGAAAACTATAAAGCATTAACTCCTTACACACACAAAATAATGAGATTTGAGGTTGAAAGTAGCGTATGATTCATTATCTTGTAGTCATCAACCCAAAGACTTATCTAAAAAAAAAAATACACTATTCGGCAAAGATTTTGTTTTTGAAAATACCCGTGATATCACGTAATCCTGCAATCAAAAGTAAATGAGGAAAAAATAATGACGGGTAGGAAAATATATTTCTAACCTACTTTTGCTTAAATCAGAATACAAATTTAAAGAACTCGTTAAGCAAAAAATTTGAAACTACATACCTGTAAAACCATTATGTGCAACAAAAAGTAAATGACGAAAAAAAAATTAAAGAAGGATTGAAAAATATATCTATAACATAATCTCTATCTTTCCCTAAAAATTTCCCTAAAAAATAGGAATTTGAATTTGAAAAAAAAAACTAAATAGATGGCCAACGTGTTCAGAGTGGTCAGTTGCAAAGAGCAGAAGCCAGATGACATATATGCCCTTTTATCAAGTTTTGTAAATAGATAAGCTAGGGGTATTTTAGGTAACTTAAATTTTGGTATCATAACCACCTATATGTGAGTGTAGAGGCTCTTCTCTTCGATAATAGTATAGATAATTTTGTAAATTGTGAAAAATATAAAAAGGAATTGAAGAAGATAAAAGAAAAATTGCATATATATGTGTGTATTTTTTTGAATGTATTTTTTTGTAATTTTGAATGTATTTTTTTTATTATAATTTTTATAACTATTATAAATTTGTAGATATAAAAAAAATTGTGTGCATATATATATATATATATATTTTGTGTATAAAAAAAATATTTTGCCCATCTTTTTAATATGTTACATATGATTATTACATAACTATCAAAAAAAATAGTTATTATAAAATTGTGGGGGTGTAAGTATAATAACTTACAGATTTATACCAAAATTAAAGGAAAAAATTGAAATTAGAGATCATGTGCAAGTCAAATGCCAAAAAATAAGGGTAATTTCGTAATTTCACAATAAAAAGGACCAAACATGACAATATAGAGGACCAAAAATGAAACTGTGGTTACTTTAGAGGACCAAAAATGACACTATAGAGGACCAAAAATGAAACTGTTGTTACTTTAGAGGACCAAAAACGGTCCGATGTACTATAAATGACTAATTTTGAAACGTGGTTACTATAAAGGACTACAAAGTCAAAATTCCCAACTTATATCACACAAAATATTCAGTACCTCGTCTAATTAATTAAAAATAAAATAAAAAACTTTTGAGTACTGATAAATATAAGAAAAATGAAATGTTCGCCTTCTGTATGTTTAGGTGAACAAAAAAAAACGAAAAAAATAAATAAATGCTGTTGATGGCAAAACCGCAAAAGTAAAAGTTTCAATAAATTTCCACATTTTTTTGAAATTACAGGATCAGAAGCAAAAGTACAGCAGAAAACACTCTATTAATTTAAAACTGTAATAATTGAAAACAAAACTATATGTAACGTAAGTACTTTAATATAGGTTATGTATTTGTCATTCTTCGGCCCCAATGCCTAAAAACTAAATATTTGAAATGTAACAATTAGTTTGTTAAAAAAAAAAAGAGTTCCTTTGTTTTCATACTTTTATTCAAGATACTGTACTCAAAAATCAGTTGGAATGGTTATTTAATTAGATTTATCCATTTTTCCTAATTAGACATTTTAACGCTCATCCTTTTCCGAGTGTATATAATTATGTATATATTATTAACCGATGTAATTTGTCATATCAATTATCAACAATCAACATGAAACTTTGTTTTTACAGGTAAAGCTGAGAAAGCGTTGGTTACTACTATTGGCTTGTCTAACCTCAGCTTTAACAACTTTATGATTTTATATAATTTCAATCCTTCTGAAAAGAAATAATAACTCTAAAATTTAGTAAATTATAAAGGAAGATACTCCCGACAGCTCCTCAGTGGTGACATCGACTAGTGAGATTTTAAATACAAAAAAATCATCAAATATTTTAATAAAATTACACAAAAACTATTTTACATTTCACTAACTTTTTCTTGTCTGAAGTTGTTGTTGCTTCTTTTAGTCAAAAAATCAGCTCACAAGTCACCTCCAAATTCACACTCTGCTTTAAGTTTTAACCTTCCCAATTACAGAGCTTTTACTCAATCTTAACCCTAATTTTATCTCATTTCACTTCAAGATCCAATTTTGTGTCGGAAAGATTAAGAATCAATTTCAGATCTGTTCAAGATCTCATTTTTATTCGTTAATTTTGTTTCTCTCAAAAAGGGTTGTTCTCAGATCAGCGGTGAGTATTTGATTTACCTACATTTTCATCTGCTCAATTCATTTCTGTTGCTATTTTTTTTTCTAGATTAATTTTATGAGTTTAATTTGAGTATTTGTGGGATTGATTTTGGGATCTGTATTGTATTGGAAATGAAAGATTCGAATCCAACGGATCCCATTGGGCAGAACATAATCAAGGTCATAAGCAATGTGTGCTTCTCATTATTTGTATTCACAGTGCTCATATTTACTGTAATTGCCATCACATACCAACCCCCTGATCCATGGGAATCCTCCAGAGCCCTCACTAAGATCTTCACCGATGTTGAAAATGCCACTTTTAAGACAGACAATTCTGTCCTCAAAACCGGTGAGGACTTCGCCACCGCTCCGGCGTCGACCCCTTCCGTGTCGATTACCGAAGCTACAATAGAGAAATCCGAAGAGGGGCTAGGAGAAAATGCGACTGTGAAGTCGGGTTGTGAGGATATAGACGTCGTCAATTGCTCGGATCCTAGAGCGTTAATCGCGATCCAGAGGTTTAACTTGAAGACATTTAAGGCGATTGCTTTTTTGGAGTATCAAACTCCGGTTAATGGATCAAACCCTAATGAATGTGACGTTGCGTGGAGGTTTAGGAACAAGAAGGAGAAGTCTTGGAGGAGGTACAGAGATTTTCGGAGGTTTAGGTTGGGATTTAAGGATGATTGTAGTTACAAGGTGGTTCGTTCTGGACGTTGGCATTCTGGTATTAACGCGCGTCGTCCAAGGGTTCGGGATAATACCATCAGTGGGCAAAACGGTAAATTTACTCCGTCCATTCGTGACGATGAGATTAATGACACCATTCCTGTTGTGGGATCGGATACGGCTTTTAGAAAGGGACGATACTTGTACTATTCGAGGGGAGGGGATTACTGCAAAGGGATGAATCAATATCTTTGGAGCTTCTTGTGTGCTCTTGGTGAGGCTCAGTATTTGAATCGGACACTTGTGATGGACTTGAGTATTTGTTTGGCTTCTACTTATACACAGACTAATAAAGACGAAGAAGGAAAAGATTTTCGGTTCTACTATGATTTTGAGCATTTAAAAGAAGTTGCTTCAATAGTCGAAGAGGCTGAGTTTATCAAAGATTGGAAGAGATGGAATAGGAGTCATAAGACAAAAATCCCAGTTAGAAAGATCCCTAGCTATAAAGTAACGCCGATGCAACTGAGGAAAGATAAAAGCATGATTCTATGGAGGCAGTTCGATGCTCCTGAGCCTGAAAATTACTGGTATCGGGTATGCGAAGGACCGGCTGCTAAAAACATCGAGAGACCATGGCACGCGCTTTGGAAATCTAAGAGATTAATGAATATAGTTTCCGAGATTAGTGGGAGCATGGACTGGGATTTTGATGCGGTTCATGTGGTTCGTGGAGAAAAAGCACAAAATAAAGAACTCTGGCCTCATTTGGATTCTGATACTTCTCCGGGCTCCTTACTTTCTAAACTTCAGGGGACGATTGCGCCTTGGAGAAATTTATATATCGCAACTAACGAACCCTTTTACAATTACTTTGATAAGTTGAGATCTCATTACAAAGTTCATTTGCTTGATGATTATAAGTACTTGTGGGGGAATACGAGCGAATGGTACAATGAAACAACTACTTTGAACGGTGGGCAGCCAGTCGAGTTTGATGGTTATATGAGAGTCGAGGTGGATACGGAGGTGCTTTATAGATCAAAGACACGAGTAGAAACGTTCTATAACTTGACACAAGATTGCAAGGACGGAATCAATACTTGCTGAAGAAGGTATAAGTTGTGTTTCATTAAGTTTTGTATGTTGGTTCATATATTATAGCCTTTTGTTCTTGCCTAGAGTTTGTAGTCACTTTTCATAATGGATAATTGTTTCAGTGTTGCTGAAGGTTTCTATGTATCTTATCAATGTATTAAAGTTATTGATATATCTTCTTTCTTCTGCTTATGACCTTTATACTCATTTTTAGTGGTACATTTTATGCTTTTAGCTTGTAAATACTTATGCAAGTACAAAATTTGATATACTCATTCAGAGAAAGTTGGTAATTTTTTGATGATTTGGAATCTTGAACTTTTTGCAATTTGTAAAAGTAGTCAATAAAGTCATAAACTCTCCCAGGGCAAATCACGCCTCGACCTGCCTAGGGGCAAAAAAGCCGGTTCATTTTTAATTCGTATTGTAAAATTTATTGTTTTTCTTAATTAAGAAACTTGTGTTGATTTTTTTTTTCTTTATGTTATTTCGATATCTGCATATGTGATGAGCACTGCAAGAAATTTAAACTAATTCATATGATCTTGTGTGAATGTCAGGATTTCATCTTTGTTGCATGTTTTTGGAAAGATAACGAGTTTATGAGACGTCAAAAGAACACGGTCAATGCCTTTTAGATATTCTCCACACTCAATTTGTTCATTTCTATTAAAAAATGAACATGGAAGGTAAAATAAATTGCTATGTTTATTTATTTACTAGAAATTTTGACACACGCAGGACCGCGTACAAGTTATTTTAATTTTAAAAAATAAAATTTTAAAAGATTACGTTAATAGCTATATTTTAGTGTTAACAGGATAAAAATCCACGTGCTTAGAATATACTATAATTCGATTACTAAAATTACCGGATATGTTATTATATGATTTATATGCGTAACCATAAAATACCCGTATCAAACGACGAAGACCCCGAGTCCCCCGAATACAAGAGCACCCCCTGCACCCTCCGATGTCTGAAAGTTATCGAAGAATTCATCCTGAGGGCCAAAGTACGATAAAAATGCACTAAAGAGCGTTGGAAGACATTCTCCGAAGGCTTGGATACTAAAACATTACTTCACGAAGACAAAGCAAAGCCCTCGGAAAACATGCCCAATTTATGACCAAGACAGAAACACCTATCGGAGTGCACGTCAGAAGAAGGCAACCTAACGATGGACCACTATCGGAACTACGACAACATCGGACAAGCATTCCCATTCACCTATCCAGCGCTTCCGATAGGTACCGCATATCGGAGGGAAGGAAACTAAGAAGCCAGTCCATCAGAGCCCATCGAAGCTATCGGAAAGGATAATTCATCTTAGTCAGCGCCCCGTCAGCGGATATACCAAACAGATAAAACCTATCTCTTCTCACATGCATAATGACACCTGTGAACACATGCACAGTGACACTTGTCCCTAAAAAACTTCTATAAAGGGTAGAAGTGAGAGATCAGACAGAAAAAAAAAGGGAGAGCGCACTCCCGGGAGGGGAGAAAAGGGGGGCGCTCCCAAGGGAACTCATGTTCTCTATAAAACTAAAAAAGGCTTCAGAGGAGAAGGGGAACTCCTTTCTTTCTGAAGGCTTCACAAAGGTCGACTCTTTCAACAGATAAAATCAACACAATCAATAAAATCGACGTACTCTAAATAATCAACACCAAGAACAAGAACTACGAGTGGCTTGATTCCCAATCGGGGGATACGTAGGCACCTCGGAAAATATCCGAGTCCAGCCCCAAATCAATAAAAACCAACAATCTCCTCGGGTCAGGATTGGCGTTCCAACCCAACAATAATAACTCGTTAAATAGGGAATAATATCCAACTCGTTAACATTTAGGATTGCAGTTGATCCAAGTGAGTAAAGTAACAATATAGTCATTTTATTCTTTTATTTGAATTAAGAGGAGTAGGGGTATTTTTGGAAAATCAAAAGTTGGTATCCCAACTGCTTTTTGTGAGTGTGGGGGTTTTGCTTTTAATATAGTAATAGATATAAAAAAAACCACCTCATATGCATATAGAATATCGTAATGGTAATAATACAAATGAAATATGTATTCAAGACATATCACGTTTTATTATTGTTTTTTGTTATTTGACCTAAACCATTTTTAAGCAACTCGAGATATTGCAAGTTGTTTGATATGAGAAAACGATACCCAACCATTGACATGATAGCAAATGTGTTGATAGGATTTATCCTTCTTATGGAGTGGGGGTTGGAACACATGTTTCTGTTTTTGTTTTTTTTAGGAAATGGAAAAAAATAATAATTTTTACGAGGGGGACTTTCTTTTTGGGGGAATTTTTATGTTATTAAGAGAGAATGGATTAGTTTGTGAATATTGTGATGTGTCTATTTTAGAAAGGACATCCATTTTATATAGGCCAGAGGAAGTTGCTCGTACTTTACAAGGGTGGTGCGTCATTTATGACCACCTTATTAACTACGGTCTCATCTGGAGAAGATTAATGTATCTAGAATAAGATTTGATCATGATAGCTATGCCGGGTCATCCTTGCTTTGTATTAGGGGGTTGCTTTCTTGGGAGGCTATCAGGTTTCCTTCGTTCGGCAAGGTACTTCTGTGTGGTCGGGGTTTTATGTCCTCGAATGATTTTATATAATATTATCAGGAGTCCCCCAATTTCGCTCGTATGGAATGTCAAATACGAGAGATATTTAGAGTAGAGGATTCTCAGGGGCCTACCGCTTGTTTTGCCCGTTGGAGTAGCATTTATGGCTTTGTTAGCTTAGTGACTGTTGGGCCTTCGTTAGGTTATCTCCACGTGTTGATATGTCTGCTTTTCGGGGGACGGTACCAACGGTACTTTGTTTCGGCTTATATAAAGGAGGGTTGATACTCATTTGAGAGAGCATTCTTCTTTCTACTGAATTCTTCTTACTTTCTGAGTTTTTACTATAGTATATATTTGCTTTTTATTCATTCTTTAGATCCGCCTCTCTTTTTCTCCTTTTCCAATTTACTTATGGCATCTCCTGCTCATCCTTCGACCATTGTTCCTGAGGAGAGCTTGCATTCTCTTCGGTTTGTTGAGATGATGGATATTTCATCCGAAAATCAAATTAGTTCTTGTTTGAGGAAGAGGAAGACGGTTGAGGAGGTGGAGTCGAAACATGTTCCGATGGAGGATATTCCTTAGGTGGTGACGGAAGCCTACGCGGCTTCTTATCTGAAGGAGTTCGGTGTGGATTCCGCAGTGGTAGAGGTGCGAATGCCTCTTCCGAATGAACGTGCTGATAACCCTCCTAAGGGATTCGTCACCATTTACGCTGTCCAGATTCAGGCGGGATTGAGGGCCTTAATGCCTTCACTTTTTTGTGAAGTTTCTCGAGCGTGTGGCTAGTCTCCTAGCTAGGTAACTCCCAACGGGTTTGGCGTGCTTCGTTATTGTGTGCTTGATCGAAGGAGCATAGTGTACAGTGTATCACTTTTTGGCCTCGTATAGGGTGAGTGTGTCGTCCGCAAGTATTCCTTTTTACTACTTTACTCATCGTAATTCTAAATTTCGTTTTATGGGTAATATTACTTCCTCTTTTGGGGATTGGAAGACTCGGTATTTCGACGTGCATCCAACGCGGACCACGTGGAGGATTAACTATTCGTGGCAGAAAAAACCGATTACTCAAAATGTAGATAACTTGAAGGCTTTAGCTCAGGTGATGGTGGATGAGGGTTTTTTCTCCGTTCGATACGATGTCGCGAAGATTCTCAAGGATAGTGTTTGTTTGTATTTGTACGAGAAGAGTGGTTTATCTTCGGTGAGCACGGGTTTGTGGGAGCTACCCTAGATTGACTTTTCTAAGGATTGTGAGTGATCATCTATTCTTCTTTCGATTGCTTGGTAGAAGTTTTTCCGCGTCTCACATGTCTCTGATTTAGGTGCGAACGTTAATTCCAAGAGGTCGGAGGCAAATATGCAATCGTGCATTCCTTAGGCTGGGCCGAGTGTAAACGAGGCAACCGGGGGGGGGGGGGGGTCAGGCAAGAAGAAGAAGATTTGATCATGATATCTATGTCGGGTCATCCTTGCGTCGTATTACGGGACTGCTTTCTTGGGGGCCACCAGATTTTCTTCGTTCGGCAGGGTAATTCTGTGGAGCTGGGTTTTATGTCCTCGAATGGTTTTATGTAATATTATCAACATGTACTAGTCTACTGTTGATATCAAAATTTACACGTTTTCAAGAGTGACAACACGCATTTGAGACTCACGCGTTATACTATATTTATATTGAGATGAGCTAACATGCACCGCACTAAAAATAACATATATCCACGATTCCACGTCATAATATAATAAACGAAAATTGTATCAAATGCATAAAATATGTAATATGCACAAGAAGTAACGCAAAGTTGTAATCGACGCGTTTGAATGAAAGATAACACGTGCTTGCGTTTCTACCAAGTCAAGCTATCATTTACGTTGAAATAAGAACACGTTGACAAATGCATGGTACGCGTGCTATACGAAAGAAGCAACACGTACATACATAATGAGACGACTTTGCAAAACTTTAAATATTGAATTGGCACGTTTGCAGAAGAGGTAATACGTATTCAAGGCTTTTTGACACGTTATATATCATGTACATAGAGAGGAGAACACGAAATTAAATAAATAAACAGATGTTATACTGAAGAAGTAACACATGGCTGTTGATGTTGAAATTGATACATTTACTTATATACACACTTCTACGACACGTCAGGTCATTCTTTACATTAAGGTAATAACACGTTACCAGATGCATGATACATGTGCTTCACATTAGAAGCAACACGTACATATACAAACTGACGTTGCACATCTGCAGATATTCAAATTGACACGTTTAAACGAAAAATAACACGTACCAAAATTTTGACACGTTATACATCATATACGTTTATGTGATAACACGTTATCAAATTTATAATACACGTGTTCTGCACCCGAAATAACACGACGTTCACGTCGTGGCACGTTATTCAATAAAGTACATCTTTCTTACTCATAAATCTGGTTTAGATTGCGATATTTTTCCTAAAGATTGCCTTCCAAGTTTTTGATACAGGTCAAGCCTTCAAAGCTCATTTTACTTTTTCCCTTAGCAGAATTTGGCACTTCGGAATCCTATCGAGAAAGTCGTGACCCGGAGGTGAAAAACTGTAATCATCGATTACTGAAGTCTGCTCGCACAATGGTAAGTTGTTGAGCTTTTTATTGTTATGATGTTCGGTTTGTGCCTCGATTGAGTGCCACGTTTGTTAAATGCTAACAGAACTCAGAAAGTAATTACTATGCAATAAAAAATGGACCTTCAACGAACTATATGCAGAACCATCATGTTTTAATTGGCTAAAAGCCCACTATTTTATTTTTATACAAAATATCCATTTGTGTTAGTAATTAATTAGCATCCCCTCAAATTTCAGTATAATTTATTTCTTGCAGAATATTTTTTTATCCTTTGTTTATTGGACATATAATCCTGTTTTGTATAAATTGTGTAATTTATTTACTTTTTAAGTATTTATGGCCATATACACACATAAGATGAAAATCCAAGAATATTATTAATTCACAACATCGACGTAAGATTAGATAAACTATACAATCAAATATAATGGAGTATTTGCCAATAAACACAATTGAAGTTATTTTGTTAATTAGGTATAAAAGAGTGATTTTTATTTTACTTTAACTTCAATAACACATGGGTAATTTAATCAAATCAAAGGCATTCCTTCAACATATTAATAAATTACATGTATGAAATGGGTACTTGCTATTTAATTAGTAATATATGGGGAATTTCCTTATAAAAAATATAGTAGTATTTTTTTTTTTTGGCAAAGTTACACACACAATACAAAAGTGAGGAAATTTAAAAATTGGCCCAGTAACTTCGTCTTATTTAATTTTTGGTTCACTAATTTTGCATAACACAAAATTGGTCCATTATTTATACACCGACATCAATTTTGGTCCAAAGTCGTCTAAAAATGCCATGTGTCGCCGAAGTTTACACTTGGCCCAAATTTTGAGATTTTGGCGCCACAAGGGCAACTTTGCCATGGTGGAACTATTTCTAATTTCTTTCTTTTTACAAAAATCTTAAAGATGAGAATGATATGATTTTTTTTAATTTGCTATTATGGATTAAGATAGTCAATTTTGGTCGATATTTTAATTTAGTTCATGTAAATATACAACACACATGGCACTTTCCGTGAAATGCATGTATTTTACACAAGAAGCAGTACATACATATACAGACTTACGATGCACAGTTGCAGATATTCAAATTGACACGTTTAAACGAAAAAACAATACGCTCAAAACTTTAACAAGTTATTGATCGATATGAGAACACGTTTCATTACACGTGTTCAACATCTGAAATAACACGTATGTACACACCGTGACACGCGTTGCTAAGTCGTCAATATCAAAATAAATATCCCATTTTCTCACTCAAAAATCTTATTTATTGTGATCACTTCCCTCAACAACTGCCTTACACTTTTTTGATAAATATACAATTTACAATTTACAAACCTCGAGAGTCCATCCTACTTTTCCCCTTCCTAGAACTTCGCACTTCATAATCCTGGATTCCTGGTCGAGAAGGTTTTGACTGGAGATGAAAGGACTATAATGATTAATGAACCCTGCTCACGAATGGTAATGTGTGAACACTTTTTATTGTTATGAGTTATGACATTTCCTTTTTGATGCTCGATTTTTGTGCCACTTAAATGCTACCAAAAGGCAATACTATGCCATCGCAATGTAAACGGAAAATCTTTAATGAATTATGTGGAAGAAATATATTATGTTTGATGGCAATTTAATTAGCAAATAGTATGTAACTGGCAAAAGGCTCCATGTATTATTTTTATTTGTTAGTACCCTTTCATGCAAAATTATGTTTGTATAATTGTTTTATTTTATGTAAATTATGAAATTTATTTACTTTAACTTCAATTATCTATGTGGTTAATTAGTCTTTTTAAACCATTAAAAATACATCTATCAGTATCTTATTCTACCTTGCGGATGAGTTTTGCTATTTGATATTCACGTATGGAGTATTGCTAATAAAAATAACACAAGAGATTTCTCTTTGTTTGGTTGATCTTTATGTCGGATTTTTATTGAAAATATCCGTTTATTTTTTCAAAAAAAGAAAAGATAATCATGTGAAATATATGTAATTTTTAGTGAGACAAAGTCATGTGAGGTAAAATAAAAACTCACACCGACATGTTTAATAATGAGGAAAAAGAAATAAAGAGGTTTTTGTTTTTGAGGGGAAAAGTGGAATTACACGAAAGAAAAGCAGAACAACAAGTGTGTGTGTGTGTGTAGCTTACGTCATCAATTCGTCTTTCCCTTTCTTTCTCTCTTTCTACAACAAAAATTACAACACAAATTAAAAACCAATTTGAATCAAATTCTCCTCAATAATAAAACCACTCCCCTCACCATTACTACACAAAGAACCTTTTTTTTTTCTTTTTTCCTTTTTCCCTTTTCAGTTCAGTTTACCCTTCATTTACTACTCCGTCATTAACTCCACACACAATACACTTCATTTATTTCCACGATTTTGTGAAATTTTGCATTCACACACTCAAAAGTATTAACGCTCCGCTCGCTTGGTGATATTATTATTATTATTATTATGTGGGTTTCTAGTTTCGTTCAATAAGGTTCGTGGGGTTTTCTTAAATTTCTCCTTTTTGCTCATTCGATGTAATTGTTGGTATTATATGTTGATCTTCAACTTTCTCTGATGTGGGATTTGTTTCTTACTGTCAATAATTCGTTTGAAATAACTCTTTTTTTTCTCTCTTTCTTTATTTGGTAAAGAAGTAATATCGAGCAATTTGAAGGGAATGAATGAAATTAAGCCTTGAATTGAGTTGGGGTTTTTCATTTGATGAATTCTGTTGGGCCCTTCGAGTAAAGTTCCAATCTTGCTGTCGTACGGTGCTATAATTTCTATTTTATTTTCATAATTTAAGAGGAAAAGCTCCCACATAAAAAGATAAGAAGAAAAGATGGGTACCTGATCTTCTTCTTTTGTATAAATTGAATGAGAAAGAACTAGTTTAAGGATGATCGTACCCGGTGTGTTTGGTGGATATGGGTACAAATACATAGCTAATTGTTGAAGGGGGTAATTTCTTGTGGCACGTAAATAGAGTCTTTACTATCTCTTGGTCTTATTGATGAATATTGCTTTTTTTAGTTCTTCTGAGTTGCTAGTGTTTGTTGTTTTTGGCTGCCTCTATTCCATTTTAGCTTATTTCCCAAATGTGGTTTTTGTGCTGAGCTGAAGCATTCCTTACCTATTTTGGATGATAGGCGCCACCCCCAGTCCGATCGAATAATAAGGCATCAGGCACAAAGATGTCTGCTGCAGAAGTCAGAAAAGTATCCGGTAATATACACATGGTAAGTGTCGCGATTGAAATATCTTGCCAAATATGACTACTTGTTAAGTACACGGGGGTACCGTGAACATTGATTGCAAAAACAAAAATGTGAACAAAGAGTTCAACTTTGGGGATATGTTGATGCAAAATGAAAGGTTGTAGGACCATTTTGGCACTTGCTTCTGCATACGTATGTACGTCAAATTGATTATATGCTTTGCCTTTAGACAGCCAAATTTGTATCAGCAATTCATGCTTTGTGACTTTATCCTCTAGAGTGACCTTTGAAACATGAGTTAAAGAGACCTCGTGTTCTTAAGTGTCCTTATTTCTCTTGCAGATTCTTGTTTCTCTTTGTGAATACATCACTGCTATTTAGTGACACTCTTGTATACGAAAGAAAATGTTGTTATTTATATCCTGAGACGGAAATGTAACTTATCAAAAAGTGACTGCATGACACATTATGTTTAATTTTGATATTTTAATTGTCTTACCACACAGGAATGCTACAACAAACAGTAGACACCCCTTGTCTATCATATTATGTACAGATAGGCTGATTTACGCACTTAAAATCAGTCCCGTGGGCTTGAATTTGGGATGGTTGGGGGAGAGGTGTGTGTGTGTGTGTGTTAAAAACTCAATAGCAATGAAGGCATTTTTGCTTGCTTATTCTCAATAAGTTCAAGGGTGACAAGTCTTAGGTTCGTGTAGCACACATATTGTAGCACATTGTTAAGGGGAATTTATAATTTCCTCATATTTATGCTTTAGTGTTTGGTCGAGTGGTTCTTTAAATATGAAATGTTAAGTTTAGGGAAAAAAATTCTAAGAAACACGAAAGAATTCATGACTCTTTCTGTAGTGGATACTTAATGCAATGTGACAATGACTTTGAACATGGTGAACATAAATGATGTGGGAGATACTAGTTCTCTTATGACATGTTATCATCTTATTCCAGGTCCAGATACGTATAGAAAGGTGCCTCCTGCATTACATGAATAAGAAAGAAGTCATAGACGCACTGGCCATGCAGGACGGCATTGACCCAAGCGTTACTGAACTAGGTAATATATTCTGTAATCCAGCAACTGTGGTGTATTCTGTGATTCAGTCTCTGCACTAAGTAATTCTATGCTTATTCTTCTTTCAGTGGTCTAATAAGATTTACTACTTGCAATTATCTTTAGCGGGTAGCAATATCATGTTTCCATTTTGTGCTTCAAAGATTTCAATTTTTGTAAGGTATGGAAAAAAATGGAGAATCATATGTGCCTCCTAGTCCCCTTGGAGGAAGAGATGATGTTTGCACGGAGAGCAGTGTTTGGTGAAGTTTGAAGAAAAACCTTTTTTTGGAGTTTGATTTTATGTAATTTAAAATCACTTCTGCTTTAATTGGATATACCAAGCTTACAAAAGATTAAAATCATATTTTAGGTGGAACAAAAAGAGTGATACCTGAATGTTTTTTCACCATGTTATGTTCAGCCTATGATCCTGAATGTTCTAAATCTTTATATATATATATATATATATATATATATATATGTATATATTCAGTATGTACTTTTATTACAATTGATATCTTTTATCTTTTTGGAGAAAGGAAAACTGGGTTATGGCCTTTCCACTTGTATAGTTATCTAAGTTTCTGCTTTGATATGTTATCCTTCTATAGAGTTGTATCTGTAAGCATCCACCTCACTAGATTATAATTTGCTATTTGTGTTCCAGTTTGGCAGAGGCTTGAACAAGAAAATCAAGACTTTTTCAAGGCTTATCATCTTAAGTTGTTGGTAAAGGACCAGATATTGGAATTCAACAGGTTGCTATCAGAGCAGGTGGAGCTGATGCATCGAATTGGATTAACTGGGATTGCACCTGTGCACCCTTCTAACGGGTCTCATGTTTCACCAAGTAAGACAGCTTTATTGTTCCTGGCAGATGATGCATTACACGTTTGAACTAGTGTGGTTCCATTTGCATGTGAGATAAAATGTGATGTATGTTATTATCTATACCTCTTTATTTGTTGACTGTGTGTGCCTATTAACGTTACCATACCTGAATATTCCACGTCTCCCTTGTTGCTAGCTATCTCTATTCAAATAAAGGTGGTGTCAAACTTTGATGGTTACTTGACAAAATATTGAAATTCTTGAGAAAGAAATATGATAACTAACTAAATGGATGACAGTTAGTATTTTGTAATGGAGGAAGCCGCCTTTACGGCAATGAGACAAAGATTAACTCTTCAAAATCCCGATATCAATTGATTTTTGAGGAGTGCCACTACCTGTGTTTACACAATGGATGATATAGTCCACATGGCATGTCTGGGTGATGACAGAAATGTTCTATAGTATGATACTTTTCCAAATTCTCCCTACATTGTAATGCAAGATGTTTAAGTAGCACTAACTGGAACCTTATTTTAATAATTGCAATACCATCTCCCTTGGAAGATGCTTACCTAGTATTATGGTCTTACAGCGCAGCATATCTCGGCATCTTGTGCTGCACAAAGCGTCAGACCTATGAAACCAGAGAATTTGCTGCATCCGAATAATTTCAATAATTGTGGACCGTCAATCCAGTCATGTATGCAGGGACCTGTTGACGGTTCTGTTCATTATAGAAAGGTTGATGTTTCTCCAAGCTTGTTCTTGTCTCAAAACCCAAACATGGGTATGGCTCAAACGATAAATGGTAATGTTGTCAAAACGGAGGCTGGTTATGCCACCGGTAGTTCGCCTTTTAATTTCACTCCACCTGGCAATTTTCTGGAACCACGTTCGCTGGTGGGTGATGCATCTATACCCACCTTCAGTAATGTTGATTCTAGTGCACAACATATACATGATGCCCTCTTGGATGGTGATGATTCATCTTTCGGGTTTTTGGCACCACTGCCTCAAAGTCTCAATATTTCTGAGTTGGCAACCGATTTCACGAATACTGGTTGGGACTCTCTCTCTCTCTCTCTCTCTCTCTCTCTCTCTCTCTCTCTCTCTCCATACGTACACACACACACACACACACACATATATATATATATATATCTATATCTACACACGTACATTAGTTTGTCGAATTGTTGGGTGCTTTTGGGCTTATCCGAGTTGGATTTATGCACCGCCGTGCAGGAATAAATTTAATACTCCTTACTTTTACCATTGAACTTAATATACAATACGTTTGGCTGTATTCATTTGGATCCATGCCATCTTTTTACTATAGAGCTTGTAGTTTTGACTTCCAATGTAATTTCAGATCTGCTGGAGAATTATTGTAGGCCGCCCTATATAGCAACGGATGGCAACAACTTTCTGGACCCCCATGGTAGGTGGATTGTTAGTGACCTAAGGTTTTGTATCATTTTGCTTTTTAAAAAAAGTAACGAATTGTTTTTTGTCCACCCTTCAGCAGAAGTGGAGAGGCTAGATCCTGCATCTGAAAATTTGAGATACCAATGTTTTGGTGGTGACTAATTGATTTATCCCAATGGTATTTTACGCAACCTTGTGAGTATAAATAATAAGTTTGTGTATTATCCATATCCAGTCCTATTTGGGCTAAATGAAGTAATTTGTGGTCTTCTAATTTAACTTCTGTTGGTTCTCATGTTATAATCGTGTTGTTCCCGTGTCATAATACAGGTGATCCAAAAAGATGTACGTGCATTATGCATTTTCCTTCCATTTGGCTCTCTCTCCTAGTCTTTAATTTTTTTAGCTCTCTGTTTTCGGAGTAACTTTCTTCCTTCTACGTGATAAGAACTTCTTTAGTTTCATGAATTATTGTATATGGCGCGTACTTTTTCTGTAGTTAGGGAAGTTGGATCATTATCAGACGCCAAGTTTATTTTGCTCAAATGTCCAATGAATGGATATATGATAATGTTACTTGTTTGATTGTCAGAAGAAATCTTCTTCCCATTGTAATACTTGTGATCCGTTAACTCTCGGTTAGTTCAGAACTAGACTAAGTCCATAGCCCTTGTCACTGCAATTCTGTCACATTAGCTAAGAAACTATGTACTGAATGTATGTGAAAATTACAGTCACTTGGAAGAATTATGGTATAAGGTGGTCCGTCCGCCTTAGAGACCTAGTATGGGTCCACTCCACTCCTTGGGAAATCAATCCCAAAGATTTAAGACGATTATAATGTGCTTAAAAAAGACACTTAGTGTCTTGGGTATTATGCCGTTTTTGTTTCCAACTGATAAGTGTGCATGATTCTTTTTTTGTGTTTTCAGATTGAGCCACAGTATTTGGGTGGATGATGTTCCTTGTATATTGGGTGACTTCAAAGAAACGGAGAGCTTTAGAAATGTCAAATGCAAGTGTACTAGGATGGTGGAGTCAGCTTTAGTGCCATTGTCTTTATTTGTTTTGGTTTGTTTAGTTGGTAGAATGTAATGCTATTTTTTTTATTTTTTCTTTCTAGGTTGACTTGTAAGTATGGGAATGAATGGTGATGTATTGGTAATAATATTATGTCCCTAAAGCTTTATAAATAGGAAGTGCTTCTGTACATCTTTTCTTTATGGCAATGGTGCACAATCAAAGTTGCTCAATGAAGCCGTTCTTTAAGCTTCTTGTTTCTCTTCGTTATTACCCCTAGGTCATCTCAGTTCAATAATAATAGAATTTTTCGTGTACAATATTTTGATAAAATGTTGTTAGGTAATTTATGTCGATATTCATCATCAGTAGGTGAAATTGTAATTATCATTCAGGAAGTTTTTAAATTAGCACACTTCCTCAATGATTAATAAAATTTCACCCACTGATGATGAATATCGACATATATTACTTAACATAAGAGTTGCATAATAGTTTCTTATGTAAATGGTTTGCCATGTTTTATAGTGTTACAAATTTATTGATTTTCTAAATATTGAAGCGTAGGAAGAATGTTTTTGTTAAGACGCAAACACTATGGTGGCAAAAAAATCATAGAAATGATGAGCATCTTAACAAATCATCTGATTGCACAAAAGAGCAATGCACTAGAAAGTCATGACTTTACACTATTTTCACTAATCAAATAACAGTTTCACATAATATTTATAGTTAGAACGCAATCTTTATCAAAATATATTGGAAATTACAGACTGGTTGTTAGACACCGATTTACGACACTTCAGATTGTATCTGAAAGGTTTTAAGGCAGCCATACATTAAAAATAATTTCAGAAGCCCTTTTGGACAATTGCAGGAAATAAACTAGGTCATAATCTTGAAGAAGACGCTTTTAAGTAGAATACGTTTTTGGCTTTTTGCACACATAGGATCATACATGTCTTTTTAACTTAGCTTTATTTTCTACTTGCATTTTCCTTGTATAAATAGTTGGTGAGAATACTTGAATGGATTATGAATGAAAATTGTTAAAATTCATTTTCTTTTCTTCTACAGAGTTTCTCATATCTCTGTTTATTTCTTCTTCTTCTCAACTCTCTTGAAAATCTACTGATTCTTCACGTCAAATGGCGTTCAACGGCGAGATTCCGGCGCCGTTACTATTCATAGGCTACAAAGACAAATCTTGTGCAATCATATTTTTTAGAATTCATAACATTCATAGGGAACACTAGTCACAAGGTCAAAGAATCCTCAACATAAGACAATCAATACACAAAATATAATAATACACAAGAAAAGAAAGGTTAGTAGCCAACCCTGGTAATTGCACAGAACTATAGAATGCCAACAATCTTAATAGTCTTCACCTTCATCTTCATCGTCAACACCTTCAGCACCAACTTCTTCATAGTCTTTCTCAAGAGCAGCCAAATCTTCACGGGCTTCACTGAACTCTCCTTCCTCCATTCCTTCACCAACATACCAGTGAACAAAGGCCCGCTTGGCATACATAAGATCAAATTTGTGGTCGATGCGTGAAAATACTTCAGCAACTGCGGTGTTGTTGCTGATCATGCACACAGCTCGCTGCACTTTGGCAAGATCGCCTCCTGGAACGACTGTTGGAGGTTGATAGTTGATTCCACACTTAAATCCAGTAGGACACCTGTTAGGCAAAGACAGAGGACAAAATCTTAGACCCGAGAAAAGAACTCACAAGTAAAATACCCCATGCAAACTGAAGCAGAGTACATCAAACTCGGCAAATGCAAGCGACATGCAGGTGCTTTCACGGTTTCACCTGCCTAGACCCACGCTCAGGAAAAAGAATGCCAGTACAGTAATTGCATAGACTGATAAAGACACTACATGGATAACCTAAATTTCTAGATGGTGCAAGGAATTCAGGCCACCCAAAAAAAAAAAATCATCACCTCTAAACACAAGCAGATAATTTTGAGGGATAATATCTAAACCTCCTGGGATTTGACTTAGATAAAAATAAAATAAGAAAATCAGAAATGTTTGTGTAATAACATAAACACCACCTAAAGCTTTAAAAACATTATGATATAGGGGATATACCTATAACTATAATTTTTTTCTAAATTTGAGGATATACTTTGCAATGATTCAAGCTTAAGATAGTCTATCTATTATGCTTTATTATTTCAAGGGATCTTTCTGCAATAATAAAAAAAAGAATGTCCTCTAATTAGAACTAACATCAGGGATGTAACAGTAATCAACCCAAATTTTTGATTTCAAAAAAATCATTCAGAAGTAATCACAAAAACAGTCATAAGATACTGGGAATACGTTATTCCCTTTTGAGCAATTTGCTTACCAGTCAACGAACTGAACTGTTCGTTTTGTTTTGATGGTAGCAACAGCAGCATTGACATCTTTGGGAACAACATCTCCGCGGTACATCAAGCAACAAGCCATGTATTTCCCGTGTCTTGGGTCACATTTCGCCATCATACTTGAGGGCTCAAATACTGCATTTGTAATCTCAGGGACTGAGAGCTGCTCGTGGTATGCTTTCTCAGCAGAGATGACGGGAGCGTATGATGAAAGCATGAAATGAATACGAGGATATGGCACAAGATTGGTCTGAAATTCTGTAACATCAACATTGATGGCTCCATCAAACCTTAGTGACGTAGTCAAGGAGGATATGACTTGAGAAATCAATCGGTTCAAATTGGTATATGTAGGCCTCTCAATATCCAAAGACCTCCTGCATATGTCATAAATTGCTTCATTGTCCAAGAGCACGGCCACATCTGTGTGTTCTAGAAGGGAATGAGTCGAGAGAACACTGTTGTAAGGCTCAACAACTGCAGTAGATACCTGCAATCAAAAACCAAACGTTGTCATCGACACTGAATGCATCATAAAAGGAAAAAATGATCTAGAGAGTGAACAGTTAAATTAGTTGTTGCATTGATCAAAGTTTGCCAATATTTAATAAACATCATAGCACACAATGTACATAACAAATTTACGATATGGAAATTATGAAAGATTGCTCATTATCTAAAAACAAATTAAAGTACCTGGGGTGAAGGATAAATGGTGAAACCAAGTTTCGACTTTTTCCCGTAATCGACAGACAAACGTTCCAAGAGCAACGAACCCAACCCGGAACCAGTACCACCACCTACGGCATTGAAAACCAAGAATCCTTGCAGACCAGTGCAGTTATCAGCCAACTTCCTAACTCTGTCAAGGCATAGATCAACAATCTCTTTCCCCACTGCACATACATTATTCACACATTCAGACATTAACAACTACTCAGTAAAATCGATTCTAAAAATCAGAAATCAACACGGGCATTGATTTACCGGTATAGTGGCCTCTGGCAAAATTGTTGGCAGCATCTTCCTTTCCAGAAATGAGCTGTTCAGGGTGGAAAAGCTGACGATAAGTCCCCGTTCTAACTTCATCGATAACGGTAGGCTCAAGATCAACAAATATAGCTCGTGGCACGTGCTTTCCGGAACCGGTCTCGCTGAAGAATGTGTTGAATGCATCATGTTCTGAACCCACAGATGTGTCACTGCAAGTCAAAGTAACAAAAATCACGCATCAGGATAGGAAAATTACTGCAATCTGACAATAATTATCACCAAAAAAAAAAAACCATGTTCATTTTATAATCCAAGTACACAATTAAACACAAAAAACATCAACAGAAATGTGATTTTTTTTTCTAGATCTCAAAAATATAAAAACATTAACGAAAAAAAAAGAAAGTGAAAAGGCGAATGGATACCTTGGCATCATGCCATCAGGCTGAATGCCATGTTCGAGGCAATAAAGCTCCCAGCATGAATTTCCGACCTGGATTCCGGCCTGACCTATGTGTATACTTATTATTTCTCTCATTTTCTTTTTCTTTTTTTTCTTCTTCTCAAAAACAATAAATTAATTGCTTCAAATTTCAAAAACCTTTCTTTCCTTGTATAGCAACAATGGGAATGAAATCAATGAGAGATTATTATTTCTCTCACTTTTTTTTTTTTCTATAAATGTAAAGGGTATTTTGTCGATTGGAATTTGAATTCAACAAATAAGGGTTGGAATTGGATCGAAGAAAGCGGGATTTGATAAATGGGTTTGGCGTCCGTGAAATGACGTAAATGCCCTTGTTTGATGGGCTGGTGGAGATTAATTAACTGATGGTGCAAAGCTTCTAGATATTTCTGATGATTAGTGACTGAGAGAATTAAGTTTCTTTAGTCAACACATGCGCCATGTAATCAATGGTTGTTGTTGTTCATACTTCTTGCATGTTATTTATTAAAAAACTTGTATTAAAAAGAAATTATCATTAGGAGTCTATAATAAGTCAACATTCAATATTAAACCTTCTGTTTAATGGTTAACATTTCATGCGTGTTAATAGGACCCTAGAGTGACCGTAATTATAGCATCCAAAGTTTGTATTAGTCACAGAAATAATTGACCATGACTAAATAAGTCAAAGCTACAGTGTTACGTTGACAAATAATTAAAATAAAGCTACATAGACACCTTCTGCCGTTGTATTTGTTTTTGCCTTTTTGGCATCATTGTACTTTTACGTTAGTTTCCAATTGCTATCTCAAATTGTAAAACAAAAAGTAGAGGGGCAAAGGCGGCATGTATGGCATTCCTTTCTCCTAGAGCTGGCTAAATTTTAAATAAGCTTCTTGTTATCCCGCTTTGGGCCCAAATAATACAGAAGCAGATACAAATTAATTGTTAGGCCCATGTTTGTGAGGATTGAAATTTAATTTGTTTCGTTTCAAGTGCTTTTTATTTAATTTTCTTTTTTTTTTTGAAAAAGAGGACTTTTTTGTTTTTCTAATAAAAAGTTATGTATTTTTCAGACTTTCTTGACAAACTCTAAGATATAAATTTATTTCTAGCCTCCTTTCACAGCATTGAAGGAAGTCCTACACACAAAAAAAATAAAAAAATCCAGATCTTTCAAACTTCCAAAAAAGAAAAAGAATGGTACCCAGAGTCTTAAAGTATATCTCTCTAAACGGCTCCAAAGAAAGGAAAAAATATATTATTTGCAACCATTGCATGACATGGTGTAACCAATGATTAAGTTAATAATATATTTCTGAAATTAAAACACTAATCGTCCCATAATTCATACATACTATACTTGGTATCATTGACTTAGTTGTTGCACCGTGTCATCTATGTAACGGTTGCATGAAGCAATTTATTCTAAATCGAGGTTTAATTAAATGTGCAAAAAAGTTATGAACTGTGAAAAATGTTTGATTTGTCCACCATTGCTCGTTCCATTGTTTCTACAGTCGCAACCTTATCAGAGTATGATATAGGTCACATCATTTTCACTTTGTGAGAAGGAGAGATGCGATAATGAGAATAGTCGCTTTGTCTTGGGATGCACGAGATTTAAGGTATCCCTTTTGAAACCTTGTGCGGTAAAGGGTGTCATGTTTTGTAGAGTAGATTTTGAGAAAATAGTCGCATCGACCGTAGTTAGAGGGTGATACTCATCGCCCTTTGACCCTCGTTCCCCTCGTTTTTTGCCTCTTGTTTAAGAGTGATTCCTAGGTTGTTCCATAAAACATATGTGCGCTATGTTAGCAGAGCTTGTGTTCTTTTGGTGGATTACATGTTTGTCGTGCGGTCTTAGGGCACGTTTGCTTGCCCCAAAGAGCCAAGATAAAATTAATAATCTTGGCTAATCTTGCGTTTGGATGACCCTCCGAAAAATGGCGGGCACCCGTGATAAGTGGGGTATTTGGCATTATTTGCAAGATAAGAAATCTCACCCAAACCCCTATGATTATTTATCTTACATTTTATTTGCTTCTTCAAATGACATCTTTGCCCTCAAATTCATCTCCCGCCTAAACTCAATGTCTAGATTGGGGGTAAATGTGTAATTCAATTTCGTGTTAGCCATTATATCTTGCAAGCCAAACATGGAATAAGAAATGGTATGAAAGTTATAGGTTATTTAGTGTTACAATCTAAATGTGATATTAAATAAAAAAAACTAACAAGCAACGTCTAGATTAATTGTTTTTATGATTACAAATTGGGCTAACCAAACGTGTCCTTAGAGTCATATAAGTCATTATTACATAGATGGGTAAATATGCAAGCACAACTAAGTTTATTAATGGGACAAAGAACTCAAAGAGCAAGCAAATATCGAAGGCCCATCGAACTGTGAGTAACTACATTACACTTGCCTCAATTATGAACCTGACTTCATAATTTGGCTTCCACATGTACAGCCTTTCCCCTCATTTACTAATCATTCAGTATAGCCTAGCTGTTATATCCAAGAATGGTGGCATTTGTCCTTTTTTCTTTTCTTAGATAGTGATATTTCTCACCAAATTTGAATATTATAACAAATATATCTATGACCGTTCTGTCATGAAAGGGCCATGTGGTCGAAATGGAAATCTTCCCTTACACATGTGATAACTTGATGGGAATCGTACATGGTTCAATTGGACCTGATTATAATATGAGACTTATATTATTAATTTCGTGAATAGGTTGGTAAGCATCACTTCAATCAGTGCATGGGTATTCATTTTAGTGTTAATATCTTTTCCATGTGGTGACGCGGTGACGCCTCATAGATCAACATTTGTAAACTTTGTTCTTGAAAGACAGAGATGTTTCGACCTTGTCGAAACAAAACCTAAAATTATCTCTTTAAATCTAATTACATCAAATATTTTATGGCTTTCACAAAACATATTGAAAAGCTCTCAAAAATTTCAAAACAAAAACCTAATATTAATAAACCAAAACACATAGCAAAATCGAAACTTTAATCATTCGTCTTTGCTCAGTTCAAAAAGAATAAAAGGGATAAAGACCTAATACGTGTTTCATAGAAGTGCGTAAATAAGGATAAATTTGGAACCTGACCTTTTAGCAAAACGCGTAGGCACTTTTCTTAGCCACTTCAACCGAAGTATTATCCAATCCAACTATGCTACAATTTTTTCTAAGTATTTTAAGCTCAAGAAATATTAAGCTAATGGAAATATTAAATAGTTATTACTTATTACAAGTCTTGTAGTTTATTATTATTTATAGAGCTAAAAGTTGGGCCTTGGGCTTTAATTTTGTTGGAAGTTGGGCCTTTTTAGGTATCTATGGGCTTTAATTTCGTGTCATCGTTACTACTACTAATACTTCTTTACCTTAAACCCTAATTTCATTTCTCAGTCTCTCAAAACCCCTGCAATTTTTACTCCCTTCACGCCTCGGCATCTCCAATTCTCCTTCAACATGGTTAGTTTCTCTTTCCAACTTTTGATTTATGCAATTTTTTGTTGTGCTAATTAATTAATTATGTTGTATGTATGTATGTACAGACTGCTGACGCTGTGAACCCTAAAGCATACCCTTTGGCTGATGCTCAGCTCACCATCACTATTCTTGACTTGGTTCAACAAGCTGCTAACTACAAGCAGCTCAAAAAGGGTGCTAATGAAGGTAAGATTTTTTTTTATTTTTTGCTGGAATTTTCTTTTTTTTTTGTTTTCTTTTTTAATGTTTTGGTTTGATAATATTATGTGAATTGCAGCAACAAAGACATTGAACAGAGGGATTTCAGAGTTTGTTGTGATGGCAGCTGATACAGAGCCCCTTGAAATCCTCCTCCACCTTCCACTTCTTGCTGAAGATAAGGTCTTTCTTTATTTATTCACAAGAGATGTTATTCTTGAATGTTTTTTCTGTTGTATTGTTGCTAGTTTTTTGATTGCAAAAGTTAGGATTTATGTGAAGGTTAAGTATCCTGTTTGTCGTTGTCAATTTGCGGAAAAAAATGTTTTTTTTTGCAAGGTTTGTAGTGTCTAGATATGTTATTTCTTGTTAATATACTGTTTTTTCGTCTAATCTGTGTTTGAAGTTGTTTAAAAGGTGGTAGTGCTTTTTGTCAAATTATACTATTATAGCAGGATTTAGCAAGGCGCGTTGTTGTGAGATCCCACAGGTTGGCTTGTTCTATGTGTTCTATGGTGAGAGTGTTTTGTTATATCTAGCTCTAGCTTGCTTCATCAATGCTACAAATCGACTTCATTTCTTACAAAATGCAGCCTTAATGAAATAGCGGCGACCCTTAACGAGTGGGATAATTTGGTAAATTAGTTGTAAAGGACGGAACAACTAAGTGAAACAAAGCTATATTGTTGTATTTGAGAGACTTTGGTTTGTATGGTAGCTCAAATGATCTGACTTTACCTTGTTGTATAATTGCAGAATGTGCCTTATGTTTTTGTTCCATCGAAGCAAGCCCTTGGTCGTGCATGTGGAGTCACCAGACCAGTCATTTCATGTTCTGTTACAAGCAATGAGGGGAGTCAGTTGAAATCGCAAATACAGCAATTGAAGGTGAGCGTGTTGCATACTGTTTGATAATTTCTCATAATTAGGCCACTTTTGGCGTCGATTCTGAATTGTATTCATCTGATGATGCAGGATGCAATTGAGAAGCTTCTCATATGATTGTCTTAAGTCTCTGCCAGCGTGATGGGCTTCTGGAATACTCCCGAGGCTTTGACTGAGTGAGTTTTCCTGGCAAAGGGATTATATAACTCACTGTCTGTTTTGCTTTCTATGCCATTCTGTACTCTATTGGAGACATTAAACTAGAAGACTTCTTATTTATAAGAATGAGGTTTGTAATGTTATCCCAGATATTTCCTTTTATGAGGTTTTGTTTTCTTCGATATGATGTGGTGTTATGTTTTCTACTCTTTGGGTTTAGTTTTCTTCAATATGAAGTGATCTTACATGTCTTTTCTACTCTTTAGTGCTGCATAAATCTTGCATTGTTTTCTTCACTATGGTTTGGTATAGTTTAGTTTTCGATCACAATTAATATCTAGATTTTAAAATTTGTTCTAAACCTGAAAATTTGAAACTTGTGAGTCAAGTTGCATCCAAATATAGTCTAGTATTTTGGATGTATTTGAAAAATAAATAAAAAGCTTCTTACTTACTAGTAAGAATACTTTATGAAATGTTTAAGTAGCTTGTTTAATTGATTTATATACACATCAATTTTTAGTGATAGTTTTGTTCAATTGGTTTACCGTTTACTGACACCAGTTTAGTCGAAGCAACCTTAAGTTGTGTTAAGCAGAATTACTAATAGTTAACTTTGTAAGTCCATGTAGTTAGCTGCAAGTATCACATAATGCACTTTTGATTCTTTCCAAGTTCTCATCTCAAGTGTTGGAAGTAAAAAATAGATATGAGAGACGCGAAATAATGCACTGTCGGTCAAAACTTTAACTTGTCCCAGCGGCACTACTTCTGCTCCACCAAATCCGGTCAACGGGGTGGATACCGGCTTTATCCGGTCTGGGGCTATCCCCATCCGCTCATATGCCTAATGGCAAGTATAATAAACATGCGCTGCTTTGATATTAATCTCCATTAGCTTAAAAAGCTATATTGCTTCTTTACACTAAGTTCGGCACAATGCTTTCAATTTTTCTAAAGGATAATAATTAATGGGGGAGAAGGGTTGGTTGGGGTGTTGGCCAACACCGTATTTATTAAGAGAAATTAAACTAAGAACATGGTTATGACTACTGAGTGGAAGGTCTTTCACGCATGTTCATTTGACACCTCAAAAGACAGCCTCCCACGTTATCGCTAATGCATACACCTAAACTCGACCATGGTGTTACGGGTTGAAAATACAGTTTTTCGAAATTAAAACTCGAATAATTTCGGCTGGGTTTCAATTAATTAGATTAGATATGGGTGCTGGATTATCTGTTACTGTCTCTATGTATATTCTGAAATCTTCACAAATGTTCAGTTATAACGTGATGTTGATCTTCATGAATCTTTTATGTTACTTTTTAATCATTCTAAATTCTTACATGATCCTTGTTCTATTTTCTATTGATAAACTTAATTTCTTCCTCTGTAATGGGGAAAAATATAAATAACTCTATTGTGTTTTGTTAATTTGTACCACATGGTTTTATAACACATCGATTTTCTAAGGCTTCGTTTGGTTCTCCGAAAAATAGGGGAAAAAGAAAAGAAAAAATAAAAATATGGGAAAACAAGGTTTTTCAAGAATTATTTTGGGAAAATAATTTTTCCCCTCATTATCTAGGTGTTTGGCTAATACTGATTTTCGGAAAAAATATTATTATGTGTACAAGATTTTTCTTTTTTTCCAAAGTTTTCTTTAGATTTTTTCTTTCTTTTTTCAAGGATTTTTTTTCATAAAACTCTCAAATTGCCAAACAATAGAAAAAAAACACTCTTTCATTTTTTCCCCCTTTCCCCCACTTTATTTTTTGGGAAACAAACCGAGCCTAAGGGAAATTGGATTCCCCGCTTCTATGAATTAGATATAATTTACACGGAGGTAGATGAACTCTTAGTTTTGTGATTAAATCATTCCAGCAATATGTGTTGGCACACATCTCATTTTGAGCTGGATTAGTAGTATACTTTTTTTGCGAAAAGTGTAGTGTAATGACATACAATTGGCAAACCCGATTACTCATAAAAATAAAATAAAATACGGCATACTCCACAAGACCAAAGGTTCAAAACGAGATTAATAAACGCACAATAAACGTTTTAGGCCACATTGTAGTCGTGGACTCGTGGTGCTATGGGCTTCATCTTATATTAGAGAATAAACTTTTACTGATTTGGAACAATAAAAAAGGGCTAGCGTTCTTTGAGCGAAAGAATCGGTACCAATTAGCTGTATTTTCTCCAACTATCTGAAAAGCCAATATGCTCGTATCTTTAGATTCTTAGGGTACGTTTGGTTGCCACATAATTCTATAGTAGCAACAATTAATGTGGGTATTAATTGATAACTTTTTAATAAATCTGACATTTGGATTGTCACATTAACTGCCATATAATTTTCATAATATTATTTTATTCCACATTTGGCTTGTATAATATCTTGGATTACCTTAAAGTAATTGCCCATTAACCCCCAATTTAAATCTTCCAATAACTCTCTTCTCCAAATAAATTTTAAAAAAGAAAAGCTAGTACAATTTGGGGGCAAATGTAATTTGAAGAAGCCCATTCAACCATGATAAAGAATCATAGGGGTAAGATGAGATTTGTAATCTTGCAAATAATGCGAAGTGGCCCACATATCCCGGGTGCCCGGAATTAACGATGGGGTCGTCCAAACGCGATATTGGGTAAGATAAAGTAGTTTATATTGCCTATTATAGGCAACCAAACGTGCCCTTAGTAATTTAATGCACACGATTAGCAATAGCTGTTAAAAAGAAAGAATCAAACTTTGTACAACTATTCCATAGATAATGAGTAAACGCTTTAGTCTCTCTTCTCAAAAAGTTATTCAATTGAAGCTGTAATTGCTCAAACGTAATGGCTACTGAAGCGAATTATTATGTTATAGTTGGATATTTTTTAACTAATTTCTTAAGATACCTTTTAAACATTTCTAGTTTGATAAACCTGTTTAAATCATAATTTGAAATGAAAACTGATATTTTGTCGTCGCGTGTTTCTTTCAGTTAAAATTACGGACATTTTTCTTAGAATATCGAGTACAAAAAACATTGTTCCTATTACGTAGATTATATCATGGTTCAGATTTTTTTGACTAACTATGTGATCCGTGTTACTATGTGTCTATACACATCGAGGATGCACATTCTACATAGTGCAACAAGTAAAAAGAATCGATTTGTGCAGTAAATCAAACACAATATATCCAAGAGTAAAGAGAACAAAACACGACCACTTATTAGTTATTAATCGAAAATGAAATTACGATAAAAATCCATCTCTAAATTAAATGACTTGTTACATATAAAAGAAAATGTACTCAAATGTATAAATATATTCCATATCAATGCCATGGAAACATATTATACATGATATATAACCAAAGTAGAAAAAGGAACAAAAAAAAAAAAGTAATACGAGTTCAAGATAAAGTGATGCTGATAATCACATATATGTAATTTAGAAGAGGAGACCAAATGCGAGGACGATAAAGGAGACGAGGAAAGTGGGGATGAAGGCTGTGGCATCTGATGTGGGCGAAGGCGCCGGAGCATCTGCGGCGGAGACGCCGTTGACGGAAGAGAGTGCCAACAACATGACGATCATCAATGCGGCAGTCATCATATTCATCTTCTTGCCCTCCATTTTTGAATGAAATGTTCACACAAAAGCGTATTTGTTTGATAAAACAAAAGGCACGGTTGTGTGTGTTGAGGAGATATATTCGCAATATGATGTGTTAGAAATGGGGAGAGTATGAGGTTTATATACACTGTTAGAGGGTCCGTGGGCAGGGCTACGGGCAATCCGGGCAAACCCGGTTTAGGTGTTATAAACGTATATAATATAAATTGCACATGGAAGAAAAGTATGTTCGGTTAGTTAATTTCTTATTATTTTTATTCTAGTTTCCTTCCCTTTGCGCTGTCTATTTAGATTTACTGCAATTTATATCTGAGTAAATTTTCCTTAATGTGCTATAATCACATACCGATGAATGTTATCGGGATGTTCCACCTTGAAAACTTAGCTGATAAATATAAATGCATTTGATTAAAATATGGAGTATATGCTATACAATGCCACTAGTTCTTATCATGGAATTACCTAGGAAGAATACGATTCTAGACGTTCTTCTCAATTCATTACGGTCTAATTGAGGTTTATACTCTACGTAGTTACCGATCAATTATTATCGAATAATAATGGCATGTGGTGTATGAAAATTAATTTCATAATATAAACTAGGACAAATTAAAAAATGGCCCTTATCATTTTTCAAAAAGTTGAAATGCCATTTTTTTCCCGGGTCTTGCCAAAATGCCTCATATGTTTCAATTTTTTTGTTAAAAATGCCCTTGGACCTTATTCGACCAAAATTGCCTACGTGGCGGTACAGTCAATGCCACGTCATATTTTTCAGTCAAAAAATATTTTTTACACAAACCTTTGTAATTTTAAATATTATAGTTACACCCCATAGTAAATTACAATTTGCACCCCAAATATATATACATAAATAATAATATATATAACTATTTGTAAAAATAATAAACATATATAAATAATAATAATAAAGATATATATATATATAACTATTTGTAAAAAGAAAAACACACATATATATAAATAATAATAAAAAAATATAAAAGTTATAAATTTATGAAAAAAAGAAGTTAAAATAGTTCATCCCCTTCTCGTACCCTACCCCCAACACCCCCCCCCCCCCCCCCCCCCCTTCCGCCGCCGCCTAAAACCATCGCGCTGGAAATTGTCGGCACCCGTACCCTACCCCCTGCCACCGCATACCACCACCGAGCTGGAAATTGAAATCGCTGGAAATTATAGATAATCGAACTCGCTAGAAATTGATCTCGCTGGAAATGGAGCTCTCCTCTTGAAATCGAGCTAACTGTACGCCGAAGATTTGTGTGATGAAGATGATGACAGAGGCGGGGGAGAGGCGGCGCGAGGTGGGCAGGTGGTGGTGCCGGCGGCGGGGGGTACGGTGTGTGACGAAGATGATGATTATTTTATTTTTAATAATTTTAATTTTATTTGTTGTTTTTATTTTTGTATATATTATTAAAACATTTATTATTTTATAAATAGTTATATATATATATTTATTATTATTATTGTTTATATATATATATATCTTTATTATTATTATTATTATTATAATTTATATATATATATATATTGGGGTGCAAAGTGCAATTTATTTTGGGGTGTAAATACAATATATAAAATTACAAGGGTTTGTGTAAAAAATGCTTTTTTGCTGAAAAATATGACGTGGCGAAGTAACTTATTGATGTGGCATTGACTGTACCGCCACATAAGTAATATTGGCCCGAATAAGGGCCGGTGACATTTTTAACAAAATATTTGAAACAGTTGGGGCATTTTGGCAAGGCCCGAAAAAAGGGCATTTTAACTTTTTGAAAAAAGATAAGGGACATTTTTAATAATTCGTCCTATAAACTAAACTATGATTTGATAATCAAATGTTTATTGCTCAATCACTTAGAACAATGTATTTTACTAAGACGGTGCGGTGCACAAAGAATGTCTGGATTAAGGCATATATTGTGTTTCCTATTAAATTATTTAAAGGATTTTTGGCAATTTACCTAACAAGTGGGCCTCGTAGGTCAACGGGGCTTCTCATTTGTGGACACTGGCGACGCATTGATGTGACACTCTCTGCCTTTGGTTTAGTCCTCTCAGACTTTTGACAATGCTCCAACTGTGAGAAATTTAACTTTTGGGTGTATCGTGGAAAGGACAGCCTCAAATAGTCGAAGGAAGGGTCGTCGGCAGATCACGCTATAAGTCCGTGTCGGGGTCTGGGGTGTAGGCTTTGTTCCTTCATGCACGCTTCTTACTGCTTGGCGAAGGTGCAAGTTGTCCTCCTAGTACAGGGGCAAAAATCTGTTTGGTCCTTTATCTTGGTCCCGTCGCCAATTTCGTCCTCTAACATGGCAACCCGCTAATTTAGTCACATAATCCCAAATTTCTCACCAATTTTGTCCACTTTACGGCAGATTTAAATTTTCGCTGTGAATTGCTGAAATGGCGGTGGTTTGACCACCAATCATCAAGTTTGACCAGAAATTGATTTTTTTTGCCACATAAGTGCCCAGTCACCAAAAAAACATTAGAAAAGTTAAAATATATAGACAACTAAAGTCCCGCCATTATCTCATCACCATCAACCTTCTCCCACTCTTTTCACAATCATCCACACTTTTTCTTCATCAGCTTTTCCGGCAAAATTCTGCTGTTCGGTAGCTTCAACTATGGCACGACGTCCGAAAAAATCACAATCGAAGCCACTCATCCACCATTCTTCTAAAATCGCAGACCCAGTTCCGATATACAGTGAGAATTTGCATGTGTATGTTAAGTGTGAATAATTGTACCATTTTTTAAACGTTTATATAATGAGTAAATTTCGTTTGTAAACCCTAACTTTCGTAGAACCCTAATCCACAATTCTGTTAGAACCCTAGTTTTTGTCGAACCCTAATTTTATTGTAATTCGAAGCAATTTCCCCAAATCTAGCTGAACCCTACTTTCCCATGATGAAATTGATCCCCAATTTCCCCTTGTAGAACCCTAATCCCGAATTTTGCTCGAACCCTAATTTTTGAAGAACCCCCAATTTACATAAATTAGAATCGATTAAACCCTAATTTTATCAAACCCTTATTTCCCCTTATGTAATTGATCCCTAATTTCTGTTTGTAGAATCCTAATCCCCAATTTTGGTCGAACCCTGGTTCTGGAAGAACCTGAATTTACAGAAATTTGAAGTAATTAAACCATAATTTTAAACCCCAACTTTACCCAAGTATAATTAAGCCCTAATTAATACTAATTTCATTATGTAACCTAACCCTCTTGTCTTATGATACAGCTCATGGAGATCTATATGTAACTGTGTACTTCCACCATGGAGGCATTATGCAAAGTGTTGGAGATCATAAGGGAGGCCACAATTGTGTTGTTGATTATGTAGGCCACTCACACATTTCCTTGTCATGTTTCCATCAGCTTTGTGATCAGATTGGTTTTATATTGGTGAGAGGTATGTTTATAAAGCAATATGTTGCTTTTCATCTTATTGATTAAGATAGTTAACTGAAGTTATACTACCTAGCTTGTCAAAGCAGTCGTGTGATGGATATTTACATTAAGTGTGAGGGTAAGGTTAATGAAGAACAAGAATTGAGATTTGAAGGTGGTAATGAAACAACATGCATTGATGATATTAAAGGTGAAGATGATGGGGATGGTGATGTAGGGAGTGATGTTAATAATGATGAGCTGGATCACTTCGCAGATGAAGAATATGGAATGCAATATGATACTGAAAATATTCTTGGTGTTAATGAAACAGTTACGAATAGCATCTTCCAAACTCATGCCGACAGTAATGAAGAACCTGAGCCAGAGTCTAATAACAATCAAGAACCTGAGAGAGGAGAGGATGATGTAGAAGAGCCTACCAATGCTCAGAGCTTCATCAAGCTTGCTTGCACCAGAGTTCCACTTGGCAATTGTTCTCTCTACTTCTTCTAGCTTAATCTCCATGTTCTCCATTTGGCACTCCTTTCTGGTGAGGTTTCTATCCAGTTCTGTTATAGTTTCAACTAAGAAAATGTTCTCCTTGGTCAGCTCATTTTCCTTTTTTATGCTTTTCTTTACTTCATCAAGGAGTTCCCTGTAAGCAACCTTTAGTTTATCAATTATCTCGCCTTGATCCATTTCCCCTTCAAAGAGTACTCTTCATCCAAATCCACAGAACCACCAAAACAGATAAAATTAGAATGTTGCTCATAATCATTAGAGCAGTAATAAGACACTGAGAGTTAGATATATAATCGTCATCTTCCCAGTTGTCGAAGTAATCTTTCTATTCTTATGGATCAGTCTGAGTGTTGAGGCAACATCTGTCAGTCCCAATGTTGTCCTGACACTCGATCCAGTTTACTTGAGCAGACAAGGCTGTTGTATGAACTTCTTCAGACACCTGTTCATCTGGTAACTCATCAAGACCTGTCTCATCATCAATGTCATCTATGCATACCCAGTTAGAGTTACCTTTGATTCTTAAAGTATTAGCACACTCATATGACAAGTGACCATAACCTTTACATTCAAAGCATTGAATTTCTTTCATTTTCTTAGTGTCACTATCAGTGGACTTTTTGAAAGAATACTTTACCATTTTACGAGGAAAACTCCTTCTCAGGTTAGGAGGGACATTCTTTTTTTTTTTTTTTTTTTTTTTTTTTTTTTTCTGTCTCTATCATTTAAAGCACTTTTATTGAACTTTTTAACCACTGAACCTAGATAAGCAAGACCTCTCTATTTTATCTCAGTTTCATCATCTACTTATTCTTTAGTGGATTTTAGAGCAAGACCTCTCCGTTTCTTAGTAGGCTCTGAGTTCATTTCAAATTCTTGTAAAACATTTAGAAGGGTATGGAAGTTAAGGGATGACATGTGTCTGGCTTCTTGCATAGCAATCTTCTTAACCTCAAACCTATGGACAAAGTTCTCATAACTTTGTAAACTAATTGCTTATTAGTTAGAGGGTCACCTAAGTTTTGACATTCATTAGATATGTCCATTAGTTTCTCAAAATAAGAAGTGACAGACTCATCATCACCCATTCTCATACTTTCAAATTTTTGTAAAGCAATTTGAAGTCTAGCTTCTTTGACACTTGCATCTCCCTCACAGTGAGTTTGAAGGAGAATCCAAGCTTGTTTGGCAGTTGTACACAATTGTACTAACCTGAACATATGTGGATCAATCCAACTGAATATGGAATTTAATGCATTCTCATTATAGGCTACTTCATTGTCTTCTGCTAGAGTCCAGTCAGCTTCAGGCTTCAGGTGTACATCATTGTCACTGCCTCTAGCCGTCATTGGTGGAGTGTATCCATCAATAATTGATTTCCAAGACCGTAGGTCTAAGGATTTGATGTATTGCCTGAGTCTGGTTTTCTAGTAAGCATAATTTGTCCCATCCAGCACTGGTAGCTTGTTGTTTGTATTGGGGTTCACATTATCCATGGTATGGTACCAAATCCAAACACCAATAAATTAGGTGCTTGGCTCTGATGCCAATTGTAAATGTATGGACCAGGACTGATACCCTTTTGATTCACACCCTGTGTTGACACTAAGTGTTGTGCCAACACCGATTGTATTCGGTGTTGTCCCAACACTTGTTGTGGAGTAATTTTCCAACGGAAGAACAAACACAATGGATGAAGTTTAAGCAGGTTATATGAATATAACCTACCGAGCCTTACGGCCAAATAATCACAAAATATAAATTTAATGATCTTACAAAAGTCAACTGAGTAAGGAACTCAATCCCAACACTAACTAACCTATAAGTTATGGAGTTTATAATTTCGAAATCCCCTTTGATGCTTATCTTCAACAGATCTTCTAATATTATCTTCAATGTATCTTCGGCTTATCTTCTTTCCTCAAGCATAATCCACACGATCCTCATAGTCCTTAATATCCTGAAATATATAACATATAACTACAACTTATGGAACTAGGTGAGTTTAAGAATAAAGGCAAAATAAAATATTTCACTTAAATAATTTGGATAGTGCAGCGTTGAGTTTAGTGTTGTGCCAACACTAGTTACCAGAATGTTGGACCAACACTTCCTGACAACACCTACACTTTCATATCTCAAAGGCTTTCCTTTGAATTCTATGACATCTACACAAACGATGCCATTTGGTTATCTATCCTTCCCTGTGTTCTTGTTAGAAAAAAAGGAAATAAAGTTTTAGAACGCCAATCCTGAGCAAATAGAGAATTGAAAGAGAACGACTACGATCAAAGTCGTCGTAGGTGTTTATTACGAGAGTGCTATTCTTTGCCTAAATTCGCTCCCTCAACCTCCGCAAAAATAAAAGTATGAACATGTGAAACCATGGGCCGCCACTTTTCGTTACTTGCAAAAATATTCATCATATCCTCGTCTAGAAAAATGTCGCCTAAAAGACCGAACGAAGGTGCCTCTAAAATTAGATCCCCCAAAGAAAGCGATATGCCTCATGTTTCTTCTTGAACACCCTTGTGGCGATCGAGTCAGCCTGCACGACTAGCACAATGCCTCAACCAAAGCCTGACGACTTCATTTCTTCGTGCTCCTTTGAAGGATCATCACAACTGCCTCTCATTCTCCCCTCCTCATAGGAACCACCCTCAATAGGTCCTCTCTTTCTCTTCATATCATTTTCTTCTTCTTCTTGCCAACCGCAGTAGCCTCAGCGGGCGTTCCGCCCTCCTCGACCTGCCCTGCCCTCACATACAACCTCTCCTCCACCTCAACATTAGTAACTTCTTTGATAAATGCCAACCCCTCGGCCCTACCTTGATCCAACAACTTAACATCTACATGACCAGCCGAACAAACTACCGAGACAATCGCCTCAATAATCCTCGTACAAATACAGAAAAATGAAAAGAAAGAAGAGGAAGAGAATCATCGTAAAAAATAGAAAAACTAAAAGAAGGATTGGGAGGGAAATCCTCGTACAAATAGCGAAAACTGAAAAAGAAGGAAGAGGAGGAAAATCATCGTACGGATACAGAAAAACGAAGAGAAAAAGAGGAGAGGAAGGGATTAATAAGGTCTTCGAAAGCGTGGGGGCTAAATTCCTCTCTCCCCCTTCGCATTGCAAGTCCACAATAGGCTACTTGGGCAACATACCACATTTCGACTCTTCATCGAGTTGATTTATAGACAAGAGTTGTTGAGGAGATTATGTTTTCATCATCGCTTTCAGTTTCTTTTACCATCAACGTTTTTGCTTTATCACATGACACATGTGTTCCCTAATCTTTCTCTTCTATCTCAAAGGTTTTCCTCAGAATTATATGACGTCCACATAAACGATGCCATTTGATTATCTATCCTTTCCTATGTGCTTGTTAGAAAATAGGAGATACAGATTTAGAATGCTAATCTTGAGCCAAGTGTGAATTGAAAGAGAACGACTACGATCAAAGTCGTCGTAGGTGTTTATTACGAGAGTGTTATTCTTTGTGTATATTTTTCTAGTTTCGAAGTTCTTCTATTATAGGTGGAGGAAGCTGCTCTTTCTCGTGGGCTTCCTCCAATGGGAATGTGCTAAGTGTTTGTGGGTTAATCATTTGATTGGTGTATAAGACCTCCATGGCCCGCGGAGAGGAT
The DNA here is from genome assembly GCA_948329865.1 of Linaria vulgaris. Lineage (NCBI taxonomy): Eukaryota > Viridiplantae > Streptophyta > Magnoliopsida > Lamiales > Plantaginaceae > Linaria > Linaria vulgaris. Next base: position 72,655,431 of record OX415251.1, on the reverse strand, counting down.
GACGTGTTGCTAGAGTGTTAGAATGTACGTGTGTTGTTTTCTCCACGTGGTGCATTTGTGTCATGATGTTTTGTCCTTATTTTGGTCGTAGGATAAGATCGTTCGAGGGGAGCTCTGTCAGCCTTGCCTTTTAACTTCTTTATCGCATGGAATTTCAGCATTCGTCGAGTAGGAGCGTTTGTACGCTCTAACTGATAAATGCTCTCGAATATGTCTTCTTGTACGCCGCCGTATGTGTTGGTCGTTGCCGTTGTTGGGAGGGTATCCTAGCGTATGCGTTTCTCTCGTAGTGAAGCGGGCCATCTTCCAGGTGGTGCATGTTTTGCAGGCTACATGGAAGTATAAGAATTGCGGATGTATTATAAGTATATACAATAGTATTTGATTTCAATCATGGCAAAACAAGAATAAAAATTGATCAAATTGAAGTGATCCAATTCGATCCAAAATCATTCGATTTCGATTTGATTCGATCTGATTTTGATTAATTTTTTTTTTATTACTAATTCTTATTTTTATTTTAAAGAACAAAAGCTATATAACATATTTATTTTTACATATGAAATTAGAGGAAGCTTGAATTAGACATGATTATTTATTAGTGTTATATTAAGACTAACTTGAATTAAACAAATAGTTAGTATTTTATTAGTTTTATATTTATTTATTTATTATTATTAACTTAATTTAATATACTATCATATATTTATTTTTATTTTTTTTAAAAAAATTATTCGATTCACTCTGATTCTTGGGACATCGAGAAACAAATCAAGGGAGGTTTACAAAAATTAAAAATCAAATCAAATGTTCGATTCGATTCGATTTTGGATGTTTTAGTTTGATCGATTTCCTAATGACTCAATTGATCAATCAAATCCATTAATGTACTGTAAGAGATGGAGTATTCGTGCTAACACAAAGAGAGGATTTTATAGAGAAGATAGAGTAAAGAGAGAGAATAAAGTTTGTAATAATTCATAATTTGCTGTCAACGTTCATGATCCCAGATTATATCAGAGGATCATTTACATAATTGTCAAAACATATCTCAAAAAGTACTAGTACTATTACCCGGCCTAACCTGACTTATAACTAATTAGCTGAAATAAATAAAAATAGCAATAATCGTCTCTTTCTCTCCCGAATCGCCAAACCCTAATTTTAACCTAATTTAACAATCCCTTCCAATCTCCACCATGACAATTGCTCCCTCCTTCACTAAAGCTTGACCTCAAGCTTTGAATTCCGGAAAATTCGCCGCGACCCACTCATAATCCTCCCAAGTAGCATCGTATTCTGACGAATTCTCCCACTGAACAAGCCACTAAACAACTGCCCTGCTTTCCTTCTTAATCATCCTTCTCGCCAGCACTCTAGATGGGCACAACACTAGCCCTCCCTCTTCGTTCGTCACCGGAATAGCTGTGGAAACTTTTGCCTGCGGTTCGATGTGCTTTTTTAGAACAGACACATGGAATACGGGATGCATGCGGCAATCAGGGGGTAACTTCAAAAGGTAAGCTAAAGTTCCCACTTTCTCAGTTATTTCGAATGGCCCCGCATATTTAGGACTGAGTTTCCATGGGTTGCTGCTGCAAACTGATAATTGTCTGTAGGCCTTTAGTTTTAAGTATACCATGTCCCCTACATTGAACTCCCTGTGTGTTCTGTGTTTGTCAGCTTGTTTTTTCATATAGTCATGTGCTTTCATAAGTGACTCTTGTATGTGTTGTGTCATGAGTTGTTTTTCTGTGATGAATTCCTCCACTCCCACTACTTTAATCTCTTATAGTGGCCCCATACCCCATTGAGAAGGCTTGTAGCCATACAAATCCTCAAAGGGGGTCATCTGAATAGCAGAATGGTGAGTGGTGTTGTACCACCATTCTGCTAAGTTGATCTATTTTGCCCATTTCTTTGGGTGTAAACCAGTCATACACCTCAAGTACCCCTCCAAACACTGCTTGACTCTTTCTGTTTGACCATCTGTTTGGGGGTGGTAAGCAGTACTCAACTGCTGCTGAATCCCCAAGCTCTTCATGAGCTCTCTACAAAATTGACTAATAAATATGATGTCCCTATCAGTAGTAATAGTATCAGGTAGACCATGCAACTTGTAGACAACCTCTAGGAACAATTTAGCTAGGCTGGAAGCATTGTAGGGGTGTGTGGGTGGCATGAAATGTGCAAACTTAGTGAATATGTCAACTATAACCCATATAGCATCCCTTCCTTCAGACTTAGGTAGCTGACTGATGAAATCCATAGTTATGTATTGCCAAGGTCTACTTGGTACCTTCAGTGGTAGTAACAGTCCAGGGGTAGCATCATTCTCATGTTTACACAACTGACAAGTAGGGCATTCCCCAACAAACCCCTTAACATATTCCCTTAAGCCAGGCCACATGAAAACCAACTGGATCCTTTGATATGTACCATTAATCCCTGAGTGCCCTCCTACACTACTATTGTGCATTAAATCCACTACCTTCCTCCTTAAATCAGTGGTGGTACCAACATAAAGTTTACCCTTGTACATGAGTAGGTTGTCATTATAGGAGTAGTAGCTGACATTATAAGGATGCAGTAGGCATGACTGAATAGCCTCCTCTGCCTTAGTGTCTCCCTTGTAGCTGTCTACTAATTCATTCACCCAATTAGGCTGAACAGTGCAAATAGCCTTGCACTCAGCCTCTCCCTCCTCCCCTCCTTCCTTACTGGACAAGGTATCAGCTGCCCTATTTTCTTGCCCTTTTCTGTATTCAATCCTGTAAGTATAACCAAGAAGCGTGGTCATATACTTATGCTGTAGAGGAGTGGAAATCTTCTGCTCCATTAAGTACTTAAGACTGTTCTGATCAGTCTTAATGATAAATTCTTTGTGAATTAAGCAGGGCCTCCATTTGTCTATGGCTAAAATGATAGCCATGAATTCTTTCTCATACACAGAGAGTCCCAAACTCTTTGGCCCTAGTGCCTTACTTAAATAGGCCACATGATGTTTATCTTGACTCAAGACTGCTCCAGTCCTTGGTAAGATACATCTGTCTCAACTGTGAATACTTTCTGAAAATCTGGTAACTGAAGCACTGGAGCAGAGATCATTGCTCTCTTTAGTGCTTCAAAAGCTGCCTCAGAATCCTTACTCCATTTGAATTGACCTTTCTTAGTCATGTTAGTGAGTGGATTTGCAATTTTCCCATAACCCCTTACAAACTTTCAGTAATAACCTGTTAACCCTAGGAACCCTCTCAAAGCCTTAAGGTTCTTAGGTTTCTGCCACTCCACCATAACTTGTATCTTGGTTGGATCAGCCTGTACACTTCCCCCTCCAATAATGTGTCCTAAGTATTCCACTTTTTTCTATCCAAATGTGCATTTTGATGCTTTTGCAAATAGAGAATTCTCTTTTAGTTTCTCAAAAAATCCCCTCAGATGTTCTTCATGCTCCTCCACTGTCTTGCTGAAAATGAGAATGTCATCAAAGAACACTAGAAATGATTTCCTCAGTAGTTCTTTGAGAACAGTTCATCAAAGACTGAAATGTAGTTGGGGCATTAGTGAGCCCAAAGGGCATCACTTTGAATTCATAATGACCAGAAACAGTGACAAAGGCTTTTTTGGTATATCCTCTACTCTAACCCTTATCTGGTGATATCCAGATCTTAAATCAATTTTTGAAAAGATCCTAGCATGTGTCAGCTCATCAAGTAGGTCTTCAATCAATGGAATTGGGAAGCTATTCTTGATAGTAAGGGAATTCAGTTTTCTGTAGTCTACACAGAATCTCCACCCTCCATCCTTCTTCTTAACCAAGAGAATTGGTGAGGAAAATAGGCTATCACTCTGCTGAATCAGCCCTCAGTCCAGCATTTCTTGAACTAGCTTCTCAATCTCCTCCCTCTGGAGGTAAGGGTATCTGCAAGGTTGTTGTCTAAAAGGCACAACACCCGATAGTAGACAGATAGCATGGTCAGTTACCCTGCTGGGAGGCAACTCCTTTGGCTCAGTAAACAAATGCTCATATTCCTTGAGTATTGGGGTGAACTCAGTGGACACTTTTGTGGTGCTCTCCCCTTCACTTCTTTTTATCATGCACAAGCACCCAACTAAGTTGTTCCCTCATTTTTTGATCAATTTCTCCATCCTAGCTCCAGACATCAACTGCAAGCTGGGCTTATGTCCCAACCCTTGCAATACCTGGACCTCTCATTCATTAAAGAATGAGATCATTTTCCTGTCAAAATCAAATGTAACAGGGCCTAATCTTCTCAACCAGTCAACCCCCACAACCATATCATAGCCTCCTAACCTGATAACCTTAGCATTGGCTGAAAAGGTCTTATCCCCCATCATCCATTGGAAGTCAGGACACCTTGACTTACACTCCAGCTTACCCCCACCAACTACTGTCACCAGTAAAGGTGCATAACTCACCATTTTACACTTAAGCTTCCTTGCAGTTTGGTAGTCTACAAATATGTGAGTACTACTAGTGTCAACCAGAATAGTGAACTTTGTCCCCTTGTACTTCCCTTCTAACTTGATAGTTTCAGGAGATACATAACCAGCCAGAGCATGAATAGAGATTGTTGGGGATCTCTCTTCATAACTAGCCATGGCATGAATAGAAATATGGGATAACCCCTCCTCCTGGTCTGCTCTCTCTTCTTCTTCCTCCTAATCATCTGATCCTCCCTCTCCTAGGATCATAAATAGTCTCTTGCACTTGTGGCCCAACACATATGGTTCCTCACAGTTGAAACATAATTTTTTCCTTCTTCTTATATCCATTTCTTCAGTAGTTAACCTCCTAGTAGGAGATAACTTTTCCTCAGATCCCATCCTCTGTCCTTCACTACCATTTCCCTGAGCTATCTTTTCCTTAAAGGGAACATAAACTCCTCTAACCACCCCTCTACTAACCCTGGTGGTTTCCAGCATAGCTTCTTGTTTCCTTGCCATAAAGATGGCTTGGGATAGTGTGACTGGAGTCAACATTTCCACCATAATGCGGATCTCATTCTTCAAACCACTTATGTAGCTTTTAAGAAAATACTCATCATCTAATTGTCTGTTTCTATGCAGCATATATGACTTGAGTTCATCAAATTTTTCAGTATACTCATCAACTGTAGCTGTTTGCTTTAGTTTGTTGAACTCCCATATGAGGTTATCCCCTCGAGCTGGTGTAAAACGTTCCACCAACAACTCACTGAATCTGGACCAGCCCATAGCTTCATTGTCCTCAATATTATCTAGGTACCAGTTTTCAGATACCCCTTCCATATGGAAACCAGCAGCTAAGATTTTATCAAAATCTGACATAGGGTTAAGGATGAAATAACACTGACACCTTCTTACCCACTCTCTAGGTTTGTCTCCTTTAAATGTAGGGAACTCAAACCTGGGAGTCCTGTTGTTGTTGTTGTGGTTGCCCTCACTCATGGGCCTGTTCAACACCCCATGGTCTGCCTCATTGACCACTTGCATGGATGTTTGTGTTGATTGTGCTGTTGTGTTGTCTCCTGTGTTGATATTTGAAAGTTTTTGTAACACTTGAGTCATCATGCCTTTTAGTACATCTATACTATTTCACATTTCATCTTAGTTCACCTGTAGGTGATTGGTTTGCATCTCCAGCCCTTCAATACGCAAGGTATTGTTCCCTGGTGCCATCTTCTTCAGAAATCAGAGTGCGCACATGATTGGAATGGCTCTGAGGCCAATGTAAGAGATTGAGTATTCGTGCTAACAGAAAGAGAGAATTTTAGAGAGAAGATAAAGTAAAGAGAGAGAATAAAGTTTGTAATAATTCATAATCTGCTGCCAACGTTCATGATCCCAGATTATATCAGATGATCATTTACATAATTGTTAATACATATCTCAAAAAGTACTAGTACTTTTCTATTGCTAAAATAAAAATAAAAGATCCCGTGGGCTGACTTGTAATTCAGCCCACACGTATGCCTGAGCCCACCACAACTAATGGGCTACAAATGCTACTACCCGGCCCAACCTGACTTATAACTAATTAACTGAAATAAATAAAAATAGCAATAACCGTCTCTTTCTCTCCCGAATCGCCAAACCCTATTTTTAACGCAATTTAGCAATCCCTTCCAATCTCCACCGTGACATGTACACACCCTTAAGTATAGCATGCACAAAAATAAATGTGAAATGTATTATGTATAGGCAAATTAAACAATATTTACATCTAAGGAACTATGCATTTACTTGTTAACTTAATTGAGTTTAATACCTTAGTTCTTAAAATCAAAAAACCGTTCTGTAAATTTTTTCGTTGATCAAGCTTCTAAATTATTTGTTGTCGATATTAATCATCTTTATAAATATAAGCTTTTATAAATATGAGACTAAAAGGAATATTAGTCCTAAATATAGGAACTAATATATGGACAATACTATTGTCACGAGTACTTCCGATGAGATGTACCCACTCCCAATGAGGAGGCCCATCGGATGTTACCACACCCTCGATCACTGACCCAAAGCAGTGCGAAAGAACATCCGATGAGACACCTAAGCGTCCCTTGGAAAGTCAACGATGAATAAAAAAGAGATATCAACGCGGCATCGGAAAAAGATTAAACCCCGATGGATCCGCGCGACTCCGATATCCATCAATGCGCCAAGAGGGACCACAACGGACCCCGATTCCCATAATCTTGCGAGAACACTTCCTTGCTGAACGCTCCTCAACATAAAATGCCCTCAGAACATCACTCCGAAGACCAAATCTAAGAACAAAGCCAGATCTAAGCACATGAGCCACTAGAAGGCCCACTACGAGGACTTAGACAAGAAAGAATCACTTCACGAAGGCCAAGTCAAGCCCTCGGAGACCAAGTCACACCCTCGGAGACCAAGTCAAAGCCCTCGGAGACCAAGTCACACCTTCGGAGACCAAGTCAAAACCTTTGGTAACGAAGCCAAGCCCTCGGAGACCATGCCAAACCCTCAGAGCCCAAGTCAAAGGCGAAAACACCCCTCAGAGGACATATACTGACATCCCTACACCAGATGAACCCTTATCGAAGCAACAACACCACCCGAAGAAGGTCCTAACTGGTCCATCAAGTCACTACCAAATGTAGGCCCCCTCGGAAAATAGCATCCCGAGGAACAGCCCCTCGGAGATCCCTGGAGCCATCGGAAGAGGCGAAGATCAGCTTAGTCAGCATCTAGTAGGCTAAAGATATACCTTATCTTATCTTTTTACACTTTTACACATATTGCGACACCTGTACCTTACTAAAGCACATGCATAACGACACCTGTCCCTAACAAACTCTATATAAAGGGAGGTGATCAATTGAAGGAAGAGAGAGTTCGAATAGACACACAACCACATACAGAGAAAACTGAGGAGTGAAATTCAGTGAATAAAGGAAGGAATATTCTCGTATCTTTGTTCTCCTTTATACAATCAGCGCTTTTTGAATCACGGGCAGGGCAATCCAGCCCGAAAAGAAATCCGTTAAATAGGGAATAATATCAAACCTGTTAACAAAATGGCGCCGTATGTGGGAACGCCATAGAATCTGTCCTCGAGAGAATTCAACAAGCGTTGGTTGCGATGGATGATCTGTTCGAAAGCAAAAGTCTTCAAGCTCGCCGCAGCGACTCGGAAGAAACTTTGTCGAACCACCAATCAGGTACAAGAGATTTTATTAATATTCCCCGCTCTGTCTTTGAGAGACTTGTAGACGCTACAGCCTTACGAGTGCAGCAAAGAGTGGGAAATTTCAGGAACTAGCCCTCTGCATCTCCTAGACATAGAAATTTCCCTTCGGAAGAAGGCGAACCTCGTGCTGGATGGAGCCTTACTCCCGTTTCCTGGCACCGTGAACCTCTGGAAGAACCACAAAGGTATGTTAATTATGAAAGAACCCTGGGAGGGACCAAGGGGAAGAAATTCCCCGCCCCTCGGAATATCGTGAGGATAGTGATCATACCTTATGGGGGATGATGGATGGCATACATAAAGAATTGAGTGATATTAAGAAAACCATGGCCCCCAAGGAAGATCCCACGTTTAAAATCTCCCCCTTTACTCCTGAAATTGCCTTAGCCTCTGTCCCTTCGGGGATGCAGCCCGTTAATGCCCCCTTATACACCGGGGAAGCTGATGGAAGGGATCCACATGACCATATCCATCAATATTTGGTCGGAATGGATCTATCCTCCGCCCCGGACCATGTCCTATGCCGCGTGTTTCCTGTCACCCTCGGAGGGTGAGCTCAGGCTTGGTTTACTCACCTTCCCCCTAGCTCTGTCACGAGCTTCGATCGACTAGCTCACCTGTTTGTACGACAATTTTCTTGCAACCGACGGTATCCCAAATCTGCCACTCATCTCTTCACGGTCAAACAGCGGAAAGATGAACCCTTATGAGGGTATATAAAGCGCTTTACGGATGAGGCATTAGATGTCCCTAACGCCAACCCAACCATCCTGGCGGACATATTGACGCAGGGGCTTCGGACAGGGGATTTTTTCTGATATCTCATGGGAAATCATGTCACGGACATGAATGAACTCATGCAAAAGGCAGAAGTCTACATCTTGATGGAAGAAGCAAAAGGTACGAAGAAGCGTATGGAACACGATGACAACGAGCACCTGGAGCGTGTCGAAAGAGAGGCAAAAGCTAAGGAGAAGGGTAAGGAAGGAAAACCCACCCAGCGCAAAGACGAGGGTGGTATGGTCAAGAAATCCCTTCGACCCGTACCGTTACCCCCGATGACCATTACTCCCCCATAAGTACTCAACATGATGAGAGGCAACAATGAGTTGCACTGGCCCATACCGGCCAAATTTCCTAATAGAGAAAGGAACACGGGTAAGTATTGTAAATATCATAAAACCTATGGGCACACCACCGAGGAATGAACTACCCTACGTAGGGAAGTGCTTTGCCTTCTGGAAGCAGGATATTTGAAGAATTACCTTAAAGAAATAACCCCGAGGAACTCAAGGCAAATGTATGGAAAAGGTCACGAAGGGAACGAGAAGAAGAAGAAGCGACCCCCAGCCCTCGGTCACAGAAGAGGACCACGGAACACCGCCGGTCACGGGAGAGGACCACGGAACGCCGGCGACCCTGAGAGGGGATTGAGGAATGTCGACGGAACTCACGAGATAGGACGGGGGGACATTGGAATTTACCCCCTCCCCCAGACTTGTACGAGGATAACGCCCCATCAGGACGAACGATCAACATGACCGAGGGAGGAGATATCTCAATGGCGCCCCAAGGTAAAAAGAAAAAATATGTAAAAGAAGCCAGGCAGACAGAACAAGGGCTCCCCGTGTGCTCCATTCAAGGAACAAAGCTACCTAGCATTACTTTTGGGTCCGAGGATTTGAAAGGTATAATTTACCCCCACGAACACCCCTTAGTAGTTACGGTAGTTATCCACGAATTTGAAATCCAGCGGATCCTCATCGACACGGGTAGCTCTGTGGATGTTCTATTTCTTCCTACCTACTTAGCTATGGGATTAAAGAAAGAACAGCTGTAGGTAGCGGAGGTCCCCTTAGTAGGTTTCTCAGGAGAAGCTTGCCGTACCCTCGGAACGGTGATCCTTCCGATGTCATGGGAAGAAGGAGCCCTTAGAAGAACGGAACCCACCAAATTTTGGGTAGTGGAGGCCTCATCACAAACGTACAACGCTATATGCGGAAGGCCGTCCATCCGAGCCTTTGAAGCAATCCCCTCTACCCTACATCTCAAGTTAAAATTCCCTACCCCCTCAGGTATCGGAGAAGTCCGATGAAGTCAGTCTAAGGCTAGAGAATGCCACATGAATGCTATTCCCTTGGAAAGGGACAAATTCGCCCTCGGAAATAATAAAAAACGCAAAGCAGAAGAGGCTCGGGTTCAACCCGTAGAAGAATTAAAGATAGTGGAATTAGTAGAAGGACACCCCGAGAAGGTGATTAAGATGGGCACCGACATGGAACCCGCAATAGAATCACAACTAACTTTTGTTCTTCAACAATTCCATCACCTCTTCGCGTGGGAAGGAGGACCGCCCGGGCGAATCAGTGCTAAGGTATGCCAACACTTTCTTAATGTGAAATCAGGAGCTAAACCAATTCAACAAAAAATGAGAAGAATGGGACCCGAGCGTAATAAAATTATTCGCTCGGAGATACAACGACTCCTTGGCCTAAAGCAAATTCGAGAGGTCATATACCCCAAATGGCTAGCTAATGTTGTGTTAGTTCCCAAATATGGGGGGAGATGGCGGATGTGTGTTGACTTCACCAATCTCAACGAAGCTTGCCCGAAAGATTATTGTCCCTTGCCCAGTATAGATCAACTAGTCGACTCCACTGCTGGATGTGCTCTGCTATCAACCCTAGATGAAGACCAGGGGTACAACCAAATCCCGATGGCGGTAGCTGACTAGGACAAAACTAGCTTCATTACTGACACAGGCACATTCTGTTACTTGGTAATGCCCTTTGGACTCAAAAACGCTGGTGCAACTTACCAAAGGCTGGTAAGTCTCATGTTCCCTGGACTTATCGAAAAGTCAATAGAAGTCTATGTGGACGATACGGTGGTTAAGAGTAATACTGCTGAAGAGCATCCCGCAGACCTGCGGAAAGCATTAGTCATTATGGATAATTTTGGAATGAAAGTTAACCCTAGAAAATGCTTCTTTGGTATCCGAGGAGGGAAGTTCTTAGGGTTCATGGTTACGGAGAAGGGATTTGAAGTAAATCCCGAGAAGGCAGAGGCCATTGTGAGACTACCCACTCCGAAGACAATAAAAGACGTTCAAAAGTTGACAGGCAGAATGGCCTCCTTGAGCCGATTCGTTTCTAAATCGGCAGAGAAAGGACTTCCCTTTTTCAAGATACTCCGAAATGTTAAGGAATTCCAATGGACCCCCCAGTGCGAAGAGGCCCTCGGAGAGCTGAAAAAATATATGGTGAAACGACCCTTGCTGGTAAAGCCTTTACCTCAAGAAGAACTCTTCCTCTATCTATCTGTCGGAGAAGAGGCCATTAGTGCTGTATTAGTCAAAGAGCAAGACAGAGAGCATCATCCGGTATACTACGTCAGCAAAACTCTCCTCGGAGTAAAAACCAGGTATACCCTGACTGAAAAGCTTGTCTTAACTTTGGTCACTACGGCACGAAAACTACGCCCCTACTTTCTCTCCCACCCGATTACTGTGTTAATAAAACATCCCCTAAGGGCAATTCTTAATAAACCCGAATCATCGGGAAGATTGATAAAATGGGCGATAGAGCTCACTGAATACGATATTTCCTATGCCCCGAGACCCTCCATCAAAGCGCAAGTCTTGACGAACTTTGTAATGGAACTGACAGGCATCAGGTTCGAGGAAAAAGAGCCCTTATGGCACGCCCATGTAGATGGATCCTCTGTAAGCACACATGGGGGAGCGGGAATAGTATTTGTAAACCAAGACGTAGAAGAGGAGAGACTCCACTTCGCGGTCATAATTAATTACAATATTTCCAACAACGAGGCCGAATACAAAGCCCTTCTCATCAAAATGAGACTCGCAAAAGAAGGTGGAATAAGAAGGATACTCCTCCATAGTGACTCTCAGCTGATTGTTCAGCAGGTCAATGGCTCATACGAGGCCAAAGAAGAAAGGATGCAGGATTACCTCCGGGTAGTCCCTCAAAGACAAGGATGGTTCGATGAGTGTAAAGTCATCCAAATTCCACGAGGAGAAAACCAGGAGGCAGGTACCCTATCTAAAATGGCCAGTCAAATGGCTTCCGTCCATACCCGAAGGATCACTCTACTTCAGATCAATGAGTCCGAGTAGACCAAAGGTAAAGACGTGTATGCCACTATGGATCCCCCCTCTAGTTGGGTGATCCCAATCAAAGCCTACTTGCAAGATCCAGAGGGATACTCCCCGGATAAGGCCGTACAACGGATAATGTCTAAGAAAACCATTCGATTCTTTCTCAAAGATGGGATACTATTTCGGAGGACATATTCTTGTCCCCACGCCCGATGCCTAAATGAAGAAGCTCAACTAGCTCTAGCGGAAACTCAACATGGGACATGCGGAAGCCATACCAGCGGCAAAAGCATGGTCGGACGCCTGATTCGACAAGGCTATTACTGGCCCATGATGGCTAAAGACAGCAAAAACCATGCCAAAAGGTGTAAACCGTGCCAAGCTTACGCCCCTCGGGTCCACCAATCCGCAGCCCCGTGGGAACCCCATCTGACCCCTTGTCCATTCTCCAAGTGGGGCATAGACATAGTGGGCCCACTTATCCCCGATGCCGGCCAAAAGTTCCTACTCATAGCAGTTGACTACTTCACCAAATGGGTAGAGGCGGAACCCCTAGCCGAATCACTGCGGGCGCCGTCATCAACTTCCTATGGAGGAATATTATGTGCCGCTTTGGCATCCCTCGGAACCTGGTAAGTGATAATGGCCTACAATTCACGAATCAAGAATTAGAAAAGTGGTGTGACCACTGGGAAATCAAACACCGCTTTACCTCGGTGGGATATCCCCAAGCAAACGGGCAAGTAGAAAGAACCAACCGAACCCTCCTGAAGAACATGAAGGCCCGACTCGATTGGCATAAGGCCAAGTGGGTTGAAGAAATACCTGGCATACTGTGGGCCTATCGGACTACGCAAGGCACCGCTACGGGCGGAACTCCTTTCAGCCTATCCTACGGGTGCGAAGCAGTCCTGCCCTCGGAGGTCTCCATAGAGAGCTGGCGAGTCCGAGAATATGAGGAAGTAACCAACAACTCCAACTTAGCCTTGGCCCTTGATCTACTTGAAGAGAAGAGGACCCGAGTAGCCATTCGGATGGAAGAATACAAAACCCGTATGTCACCATATTACAATGCTAAGGTAAAACCTAGAACTTTTCAAGTTGGAGATTTAGTGATGAAACGGGTCGGAGCTTCCAAGAACGTAGGCAAGCTCGATCCACGATGGGAAGGACCCTATAAGATAGAGGGAATTGTAGGACCCGCAACCTATCTTCTCGCCAATTCCGAAGGCGCAGTGCTCCACAACACCTGGAACTCAATCAATCTTAGGAAATACTATGTTTAATGTAATGCAACAGTTGTACATAAATAAAAAGTTATTTCTATATATATAGAAGGCTCCGGTACAAAAATCAAAGGAAAAAGGGGAAGGTTGCAAAACAAAACGATGACTCTACGAGAATGTCATCATAGCAACCTGACTCCGAGGAGCCATCTAATACAAACAACTAATGCAAAACATTTTGCACTAGCAACAAATCCTCACCCCAAAGGGATATTGGATCATATCCGATACAAAGAGATCAGCATTATCCCCACCTAAACTAAGAAACCTTGATTGGACGCTTCCCTTCCCTAACAAGACGACGATGTTGCTCCTCGAATAAAGAAACCGGATCATCTATCGAAATTACCAAATCCTCAAGCGCCGAAGAAGAATCCTTTGCAAAAACCCTACGGATGTCAAGCTCAGGAATAACCAAGCCCGAAGGAAACCCTGGCAAAGCCTGAACCACATATCGACACAATCGATAGCCTATACGGACTAAATGACGCATCTTACCCTGAAGGGACTCACGAGGGCTAGATGGAACCACCACTTCCAACACTGCCTAGACTTGAGCCATCACTAGCGCCACCTCGTGGGTACGAGTAGTCTCCAGTAGCTGTTGATTAGCCACATCTCTCTCCCTCGTGACACACATCAACCGCTCGTCGGAAAACTGTATCTGGTCCTTCAAAGCATCCATCCTCTTCTCTAAACCCAAGACCCAGACCTTTTTAAGCACCAACTCCCAAGATTTGTTCCTTTCAGATTGCAATATTTCTCCGGGAACATCTCTAGCGGTCTCCCTTTCAACAGTCAGTCGAGCTATCTCTTCGTGAGCCTCAAACAAACACTTCTCCAGCTCATCCCGATGGCGATAGACCAAATCGGGATCAGAAGAGGAATCTCCTCGGGATCCAATGGCATTCAGAACCATGTAAATCTGTACGAAGACAAATCATTACCGCAAAGATGGTAAAAATGTTAGTATTAAATAGAACGAATAAAAACTACTATACCTCGCATAAATCCTTGTAGGCTAAGTCCCGAAGGCTTGATAAAGGGAGGATCTTCATTAGCTCATAATCCATTGCATTCAAAAGACCACTCAAAAAATTCTGGCAAAAGTCTGTAACTGAAGAGGACGTAGGAACGGAACCACCTTTTCCGAGGGGTGATACCCCCGCGAGAAGAGGGTTTCCCTCGAGAGGTGGTCGAGCAACACGATCCGGTCCCTCCCCTGAGGGTTGAGATCCGCCCAGAGCAGAAGGAGGAAGGTCCTCCTCTACCATGTTAATAACACCAACCTCTACCGAAGGAGAAGGATGTAATACCCATCGAGGAATCGGAAAATCCATCTGAAGAAGAGTGGAAATCGGATTTTCCACAACAGCAAGAGCTCGAATGTTCACCGGGGGGGCTGCGATAGGCGAAACCCTCTGATTCCTCCCCTCTTAGGAAGGACTTGTCACCCTTTCAAAACTCTGCTGATCAGAATCACTCTCTTCCGGCAGAATGTAATCATCGTATGATGGTTGAGTCAAAAAAGCCTTGTCAAAAGGTTCAATCGCAAATGCGGCCATCTCCTTCGCTGTCACAAAGAAGAACATATTAGAGGCCCGAAGAGGAAAAAAGAAACTTACGAAAACCCAAAGAAGGACTTACGAAAAAAGAAATTAAGACAAAGCGGCTGAACAGGGAGACTGAACGTATCAACCCCTCCTTGAAGCCGCGCCAAGATCATAGACTCAGGGAATTCCAACAAACCACTCACGTCATAAGTCCCCGAGAACAATCCGGAGCGGGACAACATCTCCCCCTCATGCACCACAGTCTCGGAGTTGGGGGTAACATACCCTAAACCCCATCGGAGAGGTACTCCCCACAAATTAGCCGATTGGCCCTTCGGACGAAAAAAAAAGAACCTCCGCCTCCAATCCCCTCTACGAGAGCAAAGGTTGGATACATGAGTGAAGGCTTTAATGTTTTCCCGATAGACCAAGCTAAAGAAAGGAGGACCACCCGAGCAGGGGCGCAAGGAAAAAATAGCCCCCACCCGATGATGAGTCATAGTGAGATTCAAGAGCTCACAACAAAGAATATACCCCACCAAGTAACGGTAGGAGTTCGGCGTTAGCTGGCTGGGACATATCTGCCAATAGCGAAAGAGGGTTTGAAGAAAAGGGTGGAAAAACACCCGTAGCCCGTAGCGTACCTGATCGCAGTATATTGTTAAATTGCCCGAGGGGGGATCGTAAGCCCTCTGATCACAGAACGGTACGAGTACATCGTACTTAATATAATACAAATTATACTCAGTGAAGAGGGTCATAATGGACCCCTCGTGTTCGTTAATCGCGGCAGTCCTGACACGAACTCGTCCCATTAACTTCGAGGGACTCAAGGGAAGCATCTCAAGGACCGAAGATTGATCCGCAAGGGTGTAAGATCCCCTGCCCACGAATACCTCTCGAATGTGATTCATCCTAAGAGAATATGTATGAGAAGACCGTGAAGTTTCTCCCCTCGAAGAACTACCTAAAATGACAGCTATGTCATCCTCTAGACTGTCTCTCCGGAAGGAAAAGCTATCCGAAGAAGCATGGCGTACCCCTAGAGACAGCGAAGTAGTCCGAACCGAGTTCCGAGTAGAGCTATGAGATGAGACGGATCCTCCTCGCCTATAATGTGGGGGCATCATCTCCTCACGTAAGTATTTTCTCATTTCTCTCGATTATTTGAAAATTGAAAAGGAGGAGGATTCGAAAGACAAAAACCAGCTAAAGTGAAGGTAAAAAGATAAATTTGCAGGAGAATCAATGAGCTTCTTTTTAGGGTAAATGCAAATATATTTGCTAAACACTTAGCACCTATATATTCATCCCCATTTGATTAAACAACTAGACTTAATCCTCCATTATCTAAAGTGAGGGACACGTGTCAATAAAATGCTCCTACTTAATGATGACACATACTTAATATTGCCATACAGGCTGACACCTCCTACTTAGGGAAAGCTTGGTCAGCAAGACTAAAGTTTTATCCACATCTCTCTTAATTCAATTTAAGTTATAGAAATAATTAGAGTATTTGTAAATGATAAGATTAAACGAGGCAAGGAGAGAAAGAAAAAAATTGAGCAAAATATGATAACTGTTTATTCACTCGGAAGCCGAGAAGTTCTCGGAAAACGAAATACATTTGCAAAAGAAAGAGATAGAGTGCGAAAACAAAAAGTTACAATTAAGGAAATAAAAGCCCTAGACTATGCCCCCGTGGTTGATGGATGCGGGGCGGGGTAAGAAGGGGCCGTCGCCTCGGCAGAAGTACTCATCGAAGCCAGACGAGAGATCGGTGAAAATACCCCTCTGGAGCCACTGGGCCTCGGACTCGGGCTACTTGCTGAATGCATTGGAGAGGGGGCAGGAGAATCCCGAGGAGAAAATAAGCCACTAAATCTCCCCACAAAGACGCGACAATCCTCGAAAGAGGGCCTCTTCAGCTTACGAAGGTCAAAGGACTTGGAGAAGTCCACGTCCGGCCGTAATAGTGACTTCGCCAGTCTAGCACACTCCAGATAGCTCCACAACATATGGGCTGTTAAAAGTTCTTAGGGCGGCCTATCAGAAGCTTCCGAGTGCTGTCTGGAGATCTCTTGTTGAGCAAACTGGACCGCCGCATCAATCTTAGCCTGCACCTCCTCGGGAGAAAGGGATCTCTCCAACTTCTCCTCGGCCGACTCAGCCCGATCGGTGAGCTAGCCCAACAGCCCCTGAAGCTCCCTTTCCCTGGCTAACCCCTCGGTTTTCTCCCTCTCAAGAGCAGCCCCTGGACCCTAAGAGTCTCCTGAGACTCTTTCTTCTCTTTCTCCAGAAGGGTAACCCGTTCTTTGGCAGCCTTCTCGGACGCTTCCATCTGCTCGAATACAGACTCTGCCCGCTCCAACTGGAAACGTAAACTCTTGTTCTCCTTATGAGCCTCTTGCAAGAGAAAGTCGAGATCTGAAATCCTTGTGTTGAGTACATCCTCCCTCGCCTGACTCTCTTTGTCTTTGGAGAGAAGGGATGCCGCTTGCGCTCGGAGAAGTTTCATTTCTTCCCCCTCTTTATGATACCCCTGCTCTACCGCCCCCGCTGCGTCCCGAATTTTCCCGACCTACAAAAAGGAAAACAAATGCGTAAGAGTCTAAAACCGATTACCTAAAAGAATGATGGAGATAAATAAAGAAGAGAAGAGGCCAAACCTACCATAAGAGCCATCCAGTTAAGGCTCCTATGCATAAAATGAAACCCATCAGCAGGGGTTGCATTCGAAGAAGCAAAGAATCGCAAAATCTAATGGAAAGCTCCCTCCGGAACCTGCATCGAGGGCAGATCTCCCAGATTACAAGGGGCCAACGGAGTCTGAAAGGTGAGGCCCCTCGGAGAAAGCGTAACGGGGACGTGACTCCTCGGAGGAATGGTCCTCGGAGTTGGCATCACCACATCCGAGTCGGTAAATACCGCCTGAGGACCTCCAGTAGCTGTAGACGGGCCCGCCTCCTCAACCAACGAACTCAGTATCTCCACCTTCACATCCCTGTCGTCGGACGATGGGTCAAACTCCTCATGAATGTCCTCGGAGTCACCCAACGAAGCCTCCGGAGCGGAATGGAGAAACTGCGCCAAAAAATCCTCCTCTACAAAGACAATATGTGTAAGTAAATAAGAGAGAATGAACCTAGAAAAGTCATGGAACAAGAATTAGGCGAAAAAGAAAGAGGTAAGTACAGAACGCATACCTAAAAGAGAAGACTCTTCTACCATCAGAGCCTTTCCCTTATCCACGATATCTGCACCAAAAAAGAAGACCTTAGTATATGTACAAACTCCTTAAACATTTTAGAAAATCTTATTAAGGACCAACAAAAACTCATCGAGAGGAGCAGGCTCGGACATTGCCCTATCCAAGAACTCAGGAACTATCGGAGACCTAGGCAAAGGAACTTCGACCCCATGAGGAGAGGCGGGAGATGAATCCCTGGAATATAGGACCACCACCTCTGCGGTATCCCGGGTAGAATCTTCTCCACCAGTCCTCGGAGAGTTCTCTTCTTCTAAAGCCCTCGGAGAACTTCCCATATCGGAATCAAGGACCGGCACCATAGCTAAGACTGAGTAAGGACCTACCTGGCATAGTGGCACCGCATTCTGAATCACCCCCGCATCATCTATGTACAAGGGTGCATGATCCTCGTAAGTTCCCCCTGCCTCTGGTCCCGTGTGCGCACCCTCATGAGCATTAACCTCCTCCTCATCATGGTCACCTTTCTCCGGAGCGTTAGAAATACCACTCGGAGCAGGTTCCATGTGGCCCGAATGTGAAAAGTAATTCGCCAAAACATCCTCTGCACCACCCAAAAACCAACAAATATAATTATAACCTATTCCTATGTCAAGAGAAAGGACAAGAACTAAAAACGAAGAACTTACTGAAAATATTCAGGGCCTCAGAAGATATAGACAATGGCTTCTCAACAGCATCGTCGGTAAACACAACATGATGAAGCACGGACGTCTCAAACAGCATCAAAAAGTCCTCCGACTCCATCAAAAGCTGCTGAGAAATCACCGGGGACAAAGCTATCTCCTGATCCATGGTGCGCACGGGAGCCGCACCCTCTCTCCAATCAAAAGGCATGTCCCATTTGCCTTGAGCGGGTTGCACGAAGAAATATTTGTTCTTCCAGACACAGTGAGAGCTAATTGACCCATCCAGTATCCTTCGTGGAATGTTTGGTATTGTCCCAGTGGCGCACGTGGTAGAATGGAAACCCCCCGGGTGAAATCACCACATCAAAAATGGAAAAGAAGTGGTCCACCCCACACTCCAACCCATTCACTTGGCACCAAAAAACATAAATGCAGAGAGCAGCAAACCCATTCAGAACCATTTTACTCGGACTAATATTGCACGCCTTGAATACTTCGCAGAAGAAGGCGACATGAATGAATGCCACCCGTACTTCACTTGAGCAAAATAGACAGTGACCATTCCCTGAGGCGGGTGGCATGCCCTCTCGTTCTTCGTCGGAATTTGAAACACCATGTTCTTCTGGAAAGCCCCAGTTGAAGTGAACAGTTCCAATACCTGTTCACGAGTAGCGATACTCTGGATCTTCTCGATTTTTGTGAAATCACGAGCAGAAGCCTTCTTCAATTTGGGAACCCTAGCCTTCTTAGAAGAGGCAGCGCCGCCCTCGATAACAGTAGAAGTTTCACCCTTTCATTTATGGGTGATTACCCCCATCGGAGCACCCCCCATACCAACTAGAGAGTCAACGGTGGCAGTAACTCCAGAGGTGGTGGAAGCAGCGATAGGATCAGTGTTAGTGGAAGAGGCCATTTGTGCGATAACGAAGATAAAGTGTTTCTCCGAAAAAGGAAAGAAAAGAAGTGCGCGTAAATTTACTGAAAGATTGAAATACGAGAGGAGAAGAGAAGAGAAGAAAAAGCTTTTTTGCTCTGAAGAGAATTTACTGCAAGAGAAAATTGTTAAAGTGAGAAGAGAGGTGAATAGTTCTCCTATTTATAGCCAAAACAAAGCAACGGTCAGATGCTTTTCAAACGTGGAGCATATTTAAAGCTCCACGTATCTCCCTCGCTCACGCGCCACGCCGTTACAAATCTGACCATTGCCAACGGTCATATGTTTTGAACTTTGAAATTCGTCAACGGCTGCCTGCAACGAACGCTCCGAAACCTCTGCGTGCGTGAAGACAGTACCCTCAAGGGTAATCAGGTAAATTCCATATAATCCGTTCTTAAATAATTATAAATATATACATACTCCCTCGAAAAAATACCGAAAATAAACACATCGAAGGAAAAATTCGGACTAACCCCTCACCTCACTGAGGACACGAAATAAAATTTCCCTCGCCTCTACGAAGGCGATCGAAATTTGGGGGGGCTAGTGTTAACCGTGAAAAATAAATATGAGACTAAAAGGAATATTAGTCCTAAATATAGGAACTAATATATGGACAATACTATTGTCACGAGTACTTCCGATGAGATGTACCCACTCCCAATGAGGATGCCCATCGGATGTTACCACACCCCTCGGTCACTGACCCAAAGCGGTGCGAAGGAACATCCGAGGAGACACCTAAGCGTCCCTTGGAAAGTCAACGATGAATAAAAAAGAGATATCAACGCGGCATCGGAAAAATATTAAACCCCGATGGATCCGCGCGACTCCGATATCCATCAATGCGCCAAGAGGGACCACAACGGACCCCAATTCCCATAATCTTGCGAGAACACTTCCTTGCTGAACACTCCTCAACATAACTGCCCCCGGAACATCACTCCGAAGACTAAATCTAAGAACAAAGCCAGATCTAAGTACAAGAGCCACTGGAAGGCCCTCTACGAGGACTTGGACAAGAAAGAACCACTTCACGAAGGCCAAGTCAAGCCCTCGGAGACCAAGTCACACCCTCGGAGGCCAAGTCAAAGCCCTCGGAGACCAAGTGACACCCTCGGAGTCCAAGTCAAAACCTTCGGAGACCAAGCCAAGCCCTCGGAGACAATGCCAAACCCTCAGAGCCCAAGTCAATCACAGTAGAAGTGTATATACCACTTCTACTGTGGTATATACCTACTATAGTCTACTCCAAGAAATACACGCTGAAACTCCTTATCGAACTCGGTTGAGGCAAAATGGAGTAGTACTATAGTTAGAAGTCTCGCGGATGGTATACTACATCCCATATCGGCAGTGAAGTCTCTTCCACTTTCATCCAAGATTGGCAAGGACAGGAATTGACCGACCATTTCCATAATAGCACCATCCTTCACTATATGTGACAGGTTCAAGAAAAGACTCTCTCGATTGATTGTCCTCAGTGAGTTTGTTAGGTCGCATTTAGAAAACCTTAAGACCTTACCTCTCGCACATAATGTCTCATAAAAAAACTTTGTTCGAAATCCAAAGGATTTATCCGTGAAAAGGTTGACCTTCAGAAAATGAAGGTTTAACAAGCGACATTAGCACAAGGCTGTTTTCTAGTGTAGGATAGGTGTCCAAATAGACATTTGGTTGATCCTTGACTAGAAAGATGTGTAAGTGAACAGGCTTTTCGACTCCATTTAGGGGTAAGGCGCGAAAGAGAAGGGGAGACAAAGTGTATGATCCTTGATCCTTTATGCTTTTCTAAATATATCGTACTTTTTCTTCCGGCAATTCACAAAAAACATCTGAGAATTCATGTATCCACGATAGTATACGCAAGCCCATGCAACGAAGAAAATGGATGAATCTCGGCTCTACAGCTACTAAAGTATCTACTCATATCCATAATAGTATAAGATCGTACTTTGACTTTTCCACGATGGATACCTTTGACTGCTAAAATGATACTTCCTTTCAAAATGGATGGAAATAGATTTCCCTTACTGCGATCACCGAATAAGAAGATTGGGCTAAATTCAAAGACCAATCCTCTCGTCTTAGGGTAGGAGATCCATAAACCTTCAATCAGGGGAACTTCTCCTTTTTGGTTGATAACCTATGTTGGGCTGACTAAGCCCACTATCCTAATAGGGTCCCATCTTGTGTCGGATTAAGACTCCACCTCATTTTGGGTTAAGGGCTTAGCTGAACCAAATTTCTTAACTTGTAGTCTAGGGCTTTGCTTGGCATTGGGCTTCGATATAACTTGCTTTCCTGGTCTTGGATTAAACCTCTGCTCTTCTAATTCAGTCTATAGGCTTTGGTTTAGGTTCAATCAACTAAGTTTAGCTTAGGTCCATCAATCAATTTCTCATAAACCCCTAAATCTATATGGGGCCTTGTGTTAGGCATAGCTTGTGTAGACTATCTTTCACCTATGGTTTAACCCATACTTTAAACTCTTGTCATTAGGCCAAAAATTCCTTGTAACATTTTAAGAGGGTAGTGAGGCTTAGATTCAATAGAGTTCAACCTGCATTGGCCTTTAGTTAAGCCTACATCTATTTGGATCTTTTATGTAGCCCAACTCATAGAGAGTTCTGTCACTTGGTCTGAACCTTTTTTTTAGATTCCTATGATTGTTCAGTGATGGGGTTTCTCCTTTTAGGATTAGGTTTCTATCCCATATCGTGTTGTGCTAAGCTCATTTCTCTTATTAGGTATTACCTTTTGTACTATGTGGGCGTTCAGATTGCATACCATGCAAGTCATTCATTATCCACACATGTCATACATCTTTTAGGATGATCTTAGAAAGCACCTAAGTGTTGGACATTTGTATGATACATGTAAACTATAGCCTAGAAAGAAGTAGGCAAATCGCTGACGGTTAAAATAAAATCTACCTCAGAAAATGACTTTCGATAACTATTACTGCAGATCGACATCAGGGGTGGCCCAAACCTAGGTTGTGACGCTTCCTGTTGAGTACACAATATTGATTTGAAGTTCGTTTACACAGTACGAGACACCTATGTTACACTACCAGGAGCGCGCTTCTTTAAAGAAATCAAAAATACATTCTGAAATGAACCCACATATAAAAGTGGGCTGGTCTGCTCATTATTTGTGTTCGTGCATTTTTTCATTATTGTAATACAAATAACACCTCCACTATACTAGTGATGGAGGGGATTCGCGCCGGATGGAATAAGGCGTTTTGAATATACTACTGTTGTTGGAATGAAACGCAGCCTCGAAACATAATTATGCTGCTTGCTGGGCCCTGATGGTGGAACTGGCATTTTTGGGGAGAAGAAAGCGGCCCCTCTTGCGGCAGAGTGGGCAGCATTGCTTTCCCTTGTCTAGCTATGATGCCATTCAGAAACAACACAAGAAGAAGAAAAAGCAGTCTTTCGCGGATTCTTGCCATCACTGGAAAACAAATTGAGCTGTAGGCATCAAGGTAAGGGACCGAGAAACTATACTGCCGCAGAAGCGGAATCGAAGGGGTTGAGTTGAAAGGTAAGGATAGCATGATTGACTGGTTGCGGGTCCTTTGGATCATGGGCCATAGCTACTTAGGTAGAGACTGCTGAACATCATTTGGACAGGCCGAGGCTATATGGGCTTAGGCCTTTTTTATGATGGCTGTCATTTTCTGGGCTATTTTGAAGGGTTAACTAATTTTGTATATAAGCAGTCAAACAAGATCAGATGGAATCTAGCCTGACAAACAGGCAATGGGAGTTCGAACCTTCCTCGATCTATTCCTTTTTCAATTAAAAAGTGGTCTTTACCACTTTTTCACTTTTCTTTTATATCTTTATAATGGTCTATTTCTTTCTTTTTTGAAGAAGAACGAGACTGCCTTGTATTTTTGTATTTGGAATTTATTCATTTTTTGCATTTTGTCATCTCTTAATTTTCTTCGACTAGATAGACATAAGAGAAAACTCTCGACCTTTCCTGAGAAATAGAATTTTATTATTCTAGAAGGAAAGGAGAAAATATTCTGGCTTTATGGGTTAATTACTACCCTTAGAACATGCTACCCGTATGAAGAGTAGATGACTCAGTGGTCTACCTCTTTGATTTTACAGGTAGGGTTCATCCAAATTTTTCTATTTTGATTTGCAATCTAAGAGTGAATAGGAGCAGATTTAGAGAGTACTCGCCGACGAATAATAGATACCCCCACCCCAGGCAGAGTTAGTGAGCCGTGTAATAGGCGACCCTTTCGCGCGGTTCGGGGGGCACTTGAGTCAGCCGCCGGCGGCCCGATAGCGTCTTGACCCCAATCAAATTTTTGGGCCAATTCCCCCTTCGTAGTACCAAAAAATGAGATTCT